>LR990197.1:11939545-13160512 GCA_905147375.1 Hylaea fasciaria
TCCCTCAGAATATTCAGTACATCCTTGTTGATGTCATCGGTAAACAGGAACTCTGGAGTGTTGTCATTTATCACACTCATTACCAACAATGCTGTAGAAATCATTTCATCATCTACATCCACCTTCCATAACTCAACATGTAATATTTTATGCAGCAGATCTAACACATTCTCTTGCACAACCGCGTCGCTATATTGCTGACCGCCGATCGTGAAGTTGAGCAGTGTTTTGCAGGACAGTGTCTTTATTTCAGGCAATGACTTATCCACGCTTGTTTGAATCAGTTTTTTTATTGTTGGAACTCCATTGGCC
This sequence comes from Hylaea fasciaria, assembly GCA_905147375.1. Taxonomy (NCBI): domain Eukaryota; kingdom Metazoa; phylum Arthropoda; class Insecta; order Lepidoptera; family Geometridae; genus Hylaea; species Hylaea fasciaria. The sequence continues at coordinate 11,939,858 of LR990197.1, forward strand.
TCCAGGATTATAGTCCGAGAGGAGTCGCAGTCGCAGCACAAGTTACCGAGCGCTCTGCAGGCTTGTTTAACGAGCTCTAGCCTGTCAGCGGTTACTTCTTTCTCCAGTATTTTCAAAATGGGGTGTATTATGTCTTTAGAAGCGTAAGTTTCCCGTTTCTCCTCACATTTCACGAGCTCGGAGATTGCTTGAACGCTTAATGTTACGATATCCTGGTCGTTGCTGTTCAGTAATGATTTGATGCAGGACGAGATGTCAAACTGATAGTCTCTTCCAATTTTTATGATCTCACTCAATTTCGACTTTAAATCACTGACGTTGCTTATAGTCTGGATTACCAGGGTCTCCAGGGACGTAGATTTCTTCGCCGAAGAGCCTGCATTGATAAAAATGTAGCTAATAAATGGTAATATACACGCTAGTAATCATTGAGCGAAATGGTACCGACTTACCTTCCATTTTATGGAAGTAATTTTGTTCGCGTAGATGTAAATAGGATAAATAATAATCATACACTGCTGCACAGTTACTGTTTTCTACAATTTATGCTATAAATTAATGGGAATGTTCAGAAATTCAAGCGAACCTGTTTGCCCAATGCCCGATCGATTTGTAGGCTGAGTCTATTTTCACGCAGTAGCACAGATAAAAAAAAGAATGAAGTTAAATAGTAATAATAATATTATCGGCAGGTGACGATGCACAGCATCGTAATGAGAGTGCGTAGTACTTCCCTTTAGTCTCCGCCAATCACAGCCCACGATTCCGATGACGTACGGGATGTCAGTGACGCCATTTTGTTAGTTGTCACCGAGGGCCGTTGGCGGCATTTTACTTGTCATAGCGTCGTAACTTCTCAGATGAACAACATCTATTTTATCAAAGTCGAAATATTTTCAGTGTTACTGTAAATTATTTCAATTATAAAGATATCGACGACTGAAAACAAGAAGGGCGTAACCCGTTAAAAGGTCGTAACTAGACTAAGGATAAGGTAATAATCATCTTTTTTTTCTGCGTCGAATGGTCTGGGTCTTGTTGCTCTACGACGACATAAAATTATAATTTCGACCGTAGTTTGAAAAGTATGACAATTTTTTTTTGGCGTAACTACCCATAAATAGCCGAATTTCAACTTTTTAGAGATACGACGACGAAGAGTTTGTGTTTTTAATCAAAGAATAGTTATGCTGTTCTTTTTTATATGGACCACACCTGTTACGACCTTTTAGAGTGATGCATTTTATGATACTTCACTGCTTACGACTCATTAAGGTTTGTATTTTTGTAAGGTCAACGAATAACCTCTAAACTACTACAATTTCATGGGTGACTAAAATTAATTTAAACCATGTTATTACAATATTACAAGAATCACCATTTTGTTCATAGGTAATTATGACGAATCATAGGTCCCGTCATTTCTGGAACACTATAGTTTTTTTTCGCTTACTCCCCAGGCAAGCTACCTCGGTCGATGCGTGGACGCCGTGATAAAAGGTTGTGTGTATTTAGCTGCAAGTTAAATCGTGTTGTGGAGTTTTGGCGGGAATCCGATAGTGAGACGTTGTTGGTTTTGTATTATTAGCTCAAACTTGTGTTTCTTCGAGTGTTAATGTGTAATATTGGTGGAATATTAACCATTAACTGTTCGTTAACGTGCACGAGTGTAGGCGAATGATATAAACTCAAAAAACGTGTCATTTCGCATTTTTTCCAAAACTCCCAGGAAGTTTCAGTAAAGCATCCACTACTTTACTGAATCGTGACTTTGACGCTGTAAATAATTGACTTGACTACTTGACCACAATTGCTATAACATTGCTGTGACTTTCTTAATGTGAAATTAAGAAATACTTAAAATAAAATACTTGACACTGGCTATATGCACAAACCGTGCGAAGCCATAACTAAACAAAAAAAAAAAAAAAAAAAATCGTGTTGTGGACACGATATTCATGTTTTTCTTGTGTGAAAACAGTAGTATAGTAAAGAATAAGCTGGTTGATTCCATTTCAAGCAGAACTTTCGCCCAAAATAAACCTATACCAAAATAAACTGCCAATATCGGCACAAAAGTATGCTGACCTCAAAAAACTTGTTACAAAAAAAGTCATACCATCAGCATACGTTAGTGAGTACTTGGATCTTAAGTCAACAAAACGTAAGACATTCCCAAATAAGGGCAAAATTATCCCCAGGATCATCTTGCCCTTACCGTAGGAATCATCTTGGACACCTGGGTGTACTTGACAAGATGATTATTTAGTAGTGTTTTAAAAAATATATAATTTATAATAATAGATCCAAAAATATAACATTATGAGTAGGTAAGACAACTGATAGACTGATACATTTCCTATAATTAACTCTTAACATTGCTGATTTAACTTGAATGTTGTTTAAACTACAAGCATTCCCCCTTAAGTGAATCATCTCGTACACCTTTCCCCTACTTTTTCTTGTTTGATTAGAATAAACAGCTTATGTTGGTTTAATATGTTTTAGCGTAAGTCCCTCTCCGTTTATCACAGAATGTAGGTACATTCTAATTTCCAATGTTTAATTTTAGAAGATAATTATTTGTAAAACATTGTTGTTTTTCATTCGTTTACTTGACTTAAATTATGTTTGATTTTGTATTTTTGAGCTTTATTGTTTATTATATCATGCCCAATTAATAATACCTATTAAAGTTCCTATAATTATTATACCTAAGTATAATTATGATTTCACTTGTAAAGTGTTTTTTTTTGTTATTTTTGTTGGCACGCAAGATATAAATAATTATTGATCTCATGTTATTGTTACAAATTACACACATACATTTTATTTAGAGATAAGTAACAATAATTATCATCTAATTCAAACAGGTTACGCTTGAGTTGAGATCAAGCATGTCTCAAAAGTACTTATAGGTACCCTGTCTGTTGAAATCTTATTCACGCTCCTAAACACTAATAATGTGTGTAACTGCTAAAGAGTAGAGATAGAGTAATTCGTTATTACAGAAGATGTTTGATTACTTTAATTTATATTTATGCTGTTGTCTTACTATAAAAAATTCCAACGTTACCTACCTATTATAGTATAAATAAAGTCCATTTTAACAAGCTGTGTCATAGGTATTGCCGAGTTGTAGTTATGAGTACCATGGTTTCCTACATGTTAACTTTTTTGAAGTCTAGTAAATGTACGCCCACAAAAGCTTATGACATTTTATTGAGATTATTAGGTTTCTAGAGGATTATATTACGACAAATTTACCAAGCAATGTATTCATTATGCACGTGCTTACACCCCGTTCCTGACAGCAAATTTAAACTAAAAAGTAGTTACGATATTTTTGCGGTCAGCAAAATTGTTATAATTTTCTGATTGAGTACAATCTTCATGTCAAGATACGACATTTTTGAGGTTTGTCATTTCATACGCAATGGCTGTAACTCGAAAAAAACCTATTCCTAGCAATATGGGGTTATTCGTTTGTAGACCATTTAATTCAGATTTCTATTTTATAGTAATGGTATAAAAATTACGCTAACACGACTAACCGTTAAAAAGATATGATTTATTTTCTCTATTTGTCACTGTTTTTAGGCTCTGGTGTAAAGTTGGGTTTTCCAGGGTTACGCCCTTCTTGTTTTCCGTCGTCGATATTATAAATTAAAAATGGTTATCGTGTCGCCTGTTCTATAAATCCATATCGATTATGAGCGACAATACGCGCGTTCCAACCGTGTGGAACGTGCCCTAGGTGGTATTATCGGAGCACCGCCTTCGTGGCTGCTCAATTACGGCGCCTGAGCCGCCAGGCCGGCGCCGCACCACCGCACTATGGAAAATCGAGTGCACCTACCGGCACGACTCTGCGCTGTATAGCGCCTTGCATGGATAATGGATCATCATCATCATACGATTCTTCGGATGGCGAGGTAAAGCGGAAATGTCGGGGTGAGTCCAATATATTGATTTTCGAGACCCAGTGAAAGGAAAGAAAAATATTATCCTACCCTCATTACACATTTTTTTCAACATACATCGGTTTCTTTAACGATTGCCAAGTCCGGTAACAGTATTAGCACTATGCTGCGTGTGTCGTAGTCCCGTGCCGACGCCGTCACCGGGACTACATAGATTTGCAACATTAACCTCCTTTTTCCACCACACTTCGGTTGGACCGGTATATCTACCTGGCTGGTTGTACCGCGGCTCTTGAGTAGGTACCAGGCTCAGGCCCTTCCCTAGCCGTACTCGAAGATACCTACTCAGATCTTGACCGATTATACCGCGGCTCTTGAGTACTAGGCTCAGGCACTTCCCTAGCCGTACTCGAAGATACCCACCCAGATCTTGCCCGGTTGTACCGCAGCTCTTGAGTACTCGGCTCAGGCACTTCCCTAGTCCTACTCGAAGATACCTACCCAGATCTTGCCCGGTTGTACCGCGGCTCTTGAGTACTAGGCTCAGGCACTTCCCTAGCCGTACTTGAAGATACCTGCCCGCATTCTGCCCGATTGTACGCGGTTTTTGGGTCTTAACCTGGTAGGAACGTTATCTAGAAGACATTACCTAATTTGGCGGGTGCTGATCCTGAACACATTTCATGGATAGTCGATTCAAAATGCTGACCACGTCGACCTTGAGGTGAAAGAGAATGATGCGGTGCACCAATTACTATCGAAACGATAAACGTTTTTCATACCGTGATTAAATGACTTGTGAATTAAACACATGATGCCTCAGGCATTGACCTAGAGCGGTGAGTTGTGGGAACCGTGACAATATGGCCCGGCAAGAACGAATGCGAGGATCTCCTCCAGGCTCAAAGATTCGACGTAATAACCAGTTTACGGAGGTTGCCTTCGAGCGTATCGTTGGCAGTGGCAAAGCGCTGTGGGCTCCGGGAGCCCTTCTCGGTATTATTACGAAAGTGCGACTGTCATATACCTTCGCACCAGTTTTAATGAGAACCCGGTATGAGTCTGCGTCTAAAATACTAGAACAGCGGTTATGAAAAACTGGTTCACCTATCTCATTATATGAAGGGCCGAATCCCATAAGAAGAGGGTATAAGATAACAACTCTTTATTGCACTCCAAGACGTACAAAGAAAAGTATAAGAATAAACACAGTCATGATAAGCAAAGGACAACGGGTGGCTTCAAGAAGGAATTCAAGGAAAACAGAGGCTGCATTTGAACGTATCACGGGCAGTGGTAGATGCGGTGGGCTCCGTAGGCCCTTCTTTGAATAGTGTGAGAACGCAACTGCCGCTTACTGCCAGAACTGCTGATCGTCTAACTACGTATCAACCGGAACACCTACTTAATCATTCCTGAGCTGTTCAATTTCAAATAACAATACTTGTTTATAAAACGCTCGACGTGCTTTGGGAACCCTGATCTAGCGACTAGAATCCAGGTCCTTCGTAAAAAAGTTCCCAACAGGGAAGATTGACAGGTCAACTAGCCTATGATCATCCCAAGCGGCTGAATCATTACATAATACGGATCTTTTTAAGCAAATCATAAGTACATCATTAATTGTTCAAATTTCTTCAAATTTCTAATGATTCTCCAGTAAAACAGTTCTCCAGTATACTTAACATTTCACCAAACGTACTGGCTGGTTTTGAAGCATCGTACCCGGTAAGCGATCAGCAAGCGTCTAGCTTCCAGTTGGGGTTGTCTTGTGGCCCCTACATGCTTACCAGGTGAATACAACAGGTTGAGTCTCTAAACCATCCCATAGAGCAGATAGTAAAGATTATAATACTGTGAGTATTTTCAAAATGTCTTAACTCGTATAAAACGTTATACCTACATAATTATGTACCTATTTGTATTAAATAGGATAAACGAGTTGTTTTTTTTGCGCGACCTTGGGATGTGTGTGTGACGAACAGCCTACTCTGAGCAGATAGCTTGTATAATCGTAATCGTTATTACATGACACCAGTGCCCCAGGCACATTTAAATGTTGCCAGCTTCAACGTTAGTCGTACCGCACTCAATGTTCCGGTACAGACGGTTATATTAATATTATCCCACCACGGCTGCTGTCAATAAGAGCAGAGGGGGGAGGGCAAGTTAACCATCACACGGATGCCCAACGCGACCAGACGGCAGTGTATCCACAGATACCCTAGAGTCATCACAGCAGTGGTAACGCCTGCCAACATTCAACACAGATTGAATAACCCAGCAACAGAAGCTCAGCAGACATGGCATTGCAGACAGTAGCACGGGTGAGCAGCTGTACACTGCCAGCATTGCCAATAAAATGTTGCACGTTTGGTCTAGAATCTCATCTATTAATCTGTTTACTATCATAATAATTATTACTCACAAAAGTATGAAAATGTAAGTTCGCAGGTCATAAATAAATATTGTCGAGACAGATCACGGAAACTATTCAGCATCTTCATTTGTCAATGGTAGCTCCAGTGGTATGTGTCCAATAATGGGGTCGTGGGTCTGCCTGCGTATACAAGGTGTATCGGCAAGGTGTAGTAATATTGAAATGTGGGTATGTGTACCTGGTGATGAATCATTTGCCAGGGTACTAAAACCTGAAATCGATAATCGATTTTTTCACTCAAATTGACAAAATAACTAAATATTACAACCCTAACATGATACGGATGACGTCACGTTACGCCGGTCACACAACGCTTGCGCGATGCAGGATTTCTTAGAAACGGCCCTGGCGCCATCTAGTAATTTTTGGTGGAACTTTTACCACAACTTTGTGTACAGTCTTACCCAACTTCTATGGTGCGTCGTGAATCTTCGTTCGCGCAGAAAATAAAGTATGGTCCGAAGATTAACGAAAGAATGCTTAACACTTACAATCAACCTAAGATCACTATTATAAGGTTCATAATACACTGCAGCTGTTAGTTCCATCTCACTCATGCCACGCGGCGATCGCTAAGATGGCGGGGCGGCTGCCGACCAATAGCGGTCAAGAGCATTTCCCGCGCTTTGAAAATTCATCTTCTGCGCAGGTAGAACTGCGATGTGCAACAGCTGCAGTGTATTATGAACCTTATAATAGTGATCTTAGGTTGATTGTAAGTGTTAAGCATTATTTCGTTAATCTTCGGACCATACTTTATTTTCTGCGCGAACGAAGATTCACGACGCACCATAGAAGTTGGGTAAGACTGTACATGTTAGCCTATGCCTCAAGTTCACTGACATCGCCCAGCTGATAACTAGGGTTGAACGATGGTTAGTTTTGCAGTAAACTTTGACGTGTAATAATTCATTACCGTAACTACTTACAGATTTATAGTACCTCCAGACTACTTCGAAATATGTATGTGTATGCGTAGTTTCAGTATTACTACACCTTGCTGTTACACCTTGTTTAACCCCACTTGAACCAGGCATAACAGATGTATACCCAGTATAGTAGTAACAAATAGTATAAATCTACAAAAACGCGTATGGGTTGCTACAACTCAGCGCATCCAAGCTAAACAACTAAGCCCGCAGGTATTGATTGATCACAACTCATAGCGTCGGGCTTGCCACCACCTCGAGTCCAAGGCATCCTCTGGGCATCCTCCAGGGCATCCACCTCCACCTACGTCTGAAGATATGGGTGAGTCACGAGAACTGCAGCGGCAGAAACTGGATCGATGTATAAACAACGTCGCTACTTATGCAACGCTCTTGCAATATGACTAACTAATATTGTACATTTGAACTATAATGTACCTATCACACAGATAGTTTGCGACTATTATAACGAGTCCGAATCGCAGGGAGCGTATCCTCCGCGAATTTTTCCAACGTAAAATTAATCTATTGTCAAATCTGCTTAAGGCTCCTTACACTTGTTGTAAACACAAAATTATGTTCAGTATATAATTGCCGTTTGTTTGGAGACAAAGCAAAATCAAAGTACACATCCACATTCTAAAGTAAATACTAAACGCATGGCAGTCCTAAGCAAGGATTTAGCGCGTGCTGGACAGAATTATAATCCCAAATAAGCTAGAGGATACAGGTAAATATGCCCAGATCCTTGGCGAAACAAGACTTGTGCCTTGAAGAGGTTAGTTTTAAAATCAATGTGTTAAATAAATCAGTACTCGAGTAGGTACAGCGAATAACGAACATCTCGAATTCAGGGATGAAACCTCAAAGAGCAGCAGAGGAACTCGCTAATTATTATGTTGGATCCAAACAGCTTAGAAGCCTGACTGCAACGTCATTTGCCGGCCTATGAAATATTTTCGATGCTTTGTATGATGTATTAGCCGTCGTATCTCGCCCCGAACGACGACGAATGCTGCCACGTCGAACAGCACTAAGTATGCCGATGCGTCACTACAAAATAAGGCCATGTTGTGCAGACATTTTGACTGGAAATGGTAATGTAATTTTTTCTATACCTTGGCTGAAATAGGTTCGAGTTGGTAGAAGCCACTATTGAAAGTGCCTATAGCGCCTTTTAGTATCATCGGGGCGGCCACACAAGCAGCTACGCTAACTGCTGTGGCAGCCGAGTCGAATAGCATCGAGGAATACAGGGGATTCCATCTCGTTGCTTGCCTTAAACTCGATGCGCTGTTATTCCTTTGAAAACATTCCATTAAGTACAGGATAATCTTGGTTGGTAACATTGGTGTACAGAAAGGTTCACCGGTTAATTGCCTATTATGAGAAATACTCATTTAAGCTTGCAATAACAGTTTCGGATATTTACGTATATAAAGAATCTGATTTTGGTTGTTACAGCTAGAGCCATATAATTTCAAATTTGAATACAGTTTGATTATAGGAATCTAATAAAATAATATCTTGTCTAATATTTAATGAAGCTCTAAAATATGTTTTACCTTTTTCGTGTGCGTTTAATGAATGGATACCATAATATAATTGCAGTTGCATTTCATGCCTTCATCCATCTCACATAGCGTCGTTTCAAGTCACCAGGAGATATAAACACGTCTCTCATTACGATGCTGTGCATCGTCACCTGCCGATAATATTGCAAGTTTTACATAAAAATAAAACTTGTATTATTGAGCAGTGACGATGCACAGCATCCCCTTAAGGGCTCCTGGTAAGAGACTTCTATGACAAGTAAAATGCCGCCAACGGCCCTCGGTGACAACTAACAAAATGGCGCCACTGACATCCGGTACGTCATCGGAATCGTGGGCTGTGATTGGCGGAGACTAAAGGGAAGTACTACGCACTCTCATTACGATGCTGTGCATCGTCACTGCTCAATAATACAAGTTTTATTTTTATGTAAAACTTGCAATAATATCATAGCCAAAAAACCACTACGTAACCCCATGAATAGGAACTTTTAAATTTTATTATCTGATAATACTTCATTCAGCGCTAGGAGTATTTTGTTCTGTGGACTATATAGTACCGCTACCGACTGACACCAGTGGTGCCAGATTAGGCAGATTATCGCTATTTAGGCTATATCAAGGGGCAAAAAATACAATCGACCACAAGTAGCCATTCAAGCTACCTAGAAAACAAAAACGGGCGATTTAGGATAAGTACTTCAAGATTACCCCAAGTATGGATTTAGTAATTTCTTGATAAGTATAAATAAATGCTTGTAACTAAACTTAATATTATAAATGCACGTCAACCTTTCGTTCATGTTTTTTCCGTACTGCTTGCTTTCTTCTAGTTAGGTACATCCACTATTTATAGGAGTGAGATATGCATATTGCATAGACAAACGCGTATGAAAACGAGAAAACAATCTTTCTACTATTCTACGGCCCGCCAAAATTAAGTGACACCTCGCTGGGATGCAATTGCCTAGAGCCCTAGAGCGCGGTGGTGCCCCGCAATGAGATGTTACGAATCCAGTGAGTCATTATATATATTGTATTATTAGTATGTATGTTTATTATATTAAGTTTATATATTATGTTACTATGTATTTATGTTTGTAATTACCAACTTGTGTATTTATTTACTTAAATGAAAAACCACCGTCCGATCTTCTCGTTACTCCTCTCCATGCATGGTTGTCTGGAAGAGATCGCTCTGAGCGATAAGACCGCCCATTGTGACACTAATTGTTAAATCTGTTTTGTTCTAGTTTTAAGTTACTTTTGTACTGTGGTGTCTCAATAAAGAGTTATCTATCTATATATCTATCTATCAATTTGATATGTCCGGGTGATATCTCATTCCGTATTTTTTCGCGTTTTCTCTTTATTTGGCCTAAAAACATAGGCTACTTAGCTCAAGATGTAAGGCGAAATTGGGCTACTTGTCAAAATAAATATTTAGGCTACTTGATACCTAGGCAAAATAAGGCTAATTGAGTTTGCTGATATGGCAACCCTGTCACATCTCACACATAGATATAGATACGTCGTCTGCTGACTGACACGTCTCCCGTTGGTGTTGTTTGTAGTTTCAAGTTTTTAGGTAGTTACTTTGTTTTGTATCAGTTTCATGTAAAATCAAGTAAAAACATTTGTTTTGTTTGCACTTTGCAGATGGCCATCACAGAAAGGATACTATTATATTATAATATCAATACCACCCTTATTCTCACAGTACCTACATTATTTCGGAAGATTACCATGTTGACCCTTTCGTAAAAAATCGTGAGCTACATAACCTATCGGTTGTTGCAAAGCCAGTTTGCATGTTTTATAGGGTATGCGTGCAGGCAGGTACCTAGAGTTTGCATACCATAACATGCATAATTATTGCTATGGAAGCAGTTTATTTCAACTTTACTGCGGGTTCAAAAAATCTTGATGTGTTATTAGGTAGGTACCTATTACTTGCTTGGTTAAAAACAAACGTCAATATTCAATAGACTGTAAGACCATCCATGTGCTGGTCTTCTACAAGACATTGCAAAAGGCCAGCCTAATATAACAAAATTTACATTGTGTACATATTACAATGTGGCAGTATATTATGTAGGTACCTGCAGTGGGTTATTAGCAGTTGGTTTACTAAGTAATTTTGTTTGTGTGAATATTTTTTGTGTTTGTTGATTAAAACATTATAATAATATTATGTTTGTTTTGTCAATAATAATATCTAAAATTTAGATTCTAAATGGTATGTAGGTACATATCGATGGTCATAGGTTGACACCTCGTAACTAAAATAAGTAAAATTTTCAGGGGACGAAAAAAACTTTCTTATATCTGTTACAGTTGCTATTTAAATAAAACAAAAATATAGTTGGTAGGTAATCAGTTACTCTTTTTAATTATATGTAAATATAAGAAGTCCACTTGGGGTTTTATACTAATAATGCCAAAATAAACTAGATACGAGGAAACTATTCTAAAAAAATCTTAGGAATATCAAGTTACGAGAAGTCAATTCAATCACTCATGACCAGTTTTTGAAACCTTAGTTAACTTATCTGGCAAATTGTCATAAAAGCTGTGGTAATCTGCAGGTATAACCATCGTATAACACTATTTATATTAAAATGTTCATCATACATAATAAATTAGTAACTAACAAAACTTAAAATTAGTTACCTACCTACATGATTCAAATTACTCAATTTATCCCCCGATCCCCCGATAGGCTATTATAGTGTATTGAATGACATTGTATCCTCATACATGGTGTGGTGGGAGTCTGGATAACAATAAATAGGTAACACAAAGTGTAAAACGTCAATTTGTATGATTCATTTCCATACACGTTTTACACTTTATATTGGTATCGTTGGTACCTATAAAAAGTAATTATTCCTTCCAGTTTTAGGCGCTATATATGTACCGGAAGCACCAGGATAGCACAGGACATAAGGATGTATTACTTCTTGTTCCATCCAATATGTATGTGTCTTAGAATAGCAATCCCAGCCATACTGGTGAGCACCGGAATCCCTGGATGATTACCAAGCCATTCAGGGATTCGGGTACCCACCTTCTAGGTCTATCATACAAAGAAACACAAGTCAAAGAGATCAAGCTATAAAAAAGGGTGTTGGTAATTATTACAACCACCACTTTTTTGTAAACTATAATAGCATAAAGTGATGTTTTCTTACTGGCTATGCTACCATGGTAGGTATAGGTACCTACTTCTAGTTTAAATATATTACAGCTAAGTTATTTCTGTTCAAAAGCTAATAAATGTATGTCTCCTAGCTATATCAAAGGCGATGGAAGTATTAAAAGAGTTAGTTTTATAAAAATTGATCCAATTTAATTATTTGGAAAAACTACCCTCGAATGAGTCCTTTTTTGGGAGTAGGGCGTTTTGCGAATAGGGTATTAATATTAATCTACGAATCCCACTTTTCACAGAGATAAATTACCTATCTTGTTTGCCAATTTTAAAACAACTAAAACTGGTAGCATAGTCCTACTTTTTCAAATAATAGCGGCACACTAACCAATACGTTCATACAATGTATAGTGTTGACAACTCGTAACTGTATGCAAAAATTGGGCAGGTCGATACTTGAAACTTGTGAGGTGTCAACTTTGGATAGAAATGTTCCAGAGACATTTTCTGTTTGTTACGAGCCAGCTACCGTTAGATGCGGCGCGTAATTTTGAAATTTTACATGTGCATAACTTGTTTTCGTCAAAAATGTTAGTTACGAGGTGTCAACGTATGACCATCGATATGTTATACCTACTTCATTTATTTATTATAATATTTATTGCATGCATTTCACTTGGTGTATGTATGTATGTTTATGATAATAAGGGACAAATTATTATGACTGTAACTCCGCCACATAAATGTTAATAGAATTTAACATTTATGACTCCGGTTCTAAGCCCGGGTTAAGGAGGAAGGTACAGTATCTAATAATTAAAACACAATTTTAGTAGGTACCTACCTAACTAATTGTTTGTGAATATATTTTGCAGCCAACTAGTTTACTTACTACTCCTTGGTTACAAAGATTAGTTATCAGATTGTGTTTATTTTGATATGATACTGCAATAAAATTTAAATTATGCACCTACTTGTGAAAAAATTGTTTTATTTCTGAAAACTGCTCACATAATGTGTCCGGTTTTTTAAATATTTTTAGTGTTAAGTATAATCTACTCCTCTGCAAACCCAGAAATCCTGCACATGGTCTAGGGGATCTCCGAAATAAGCCTCTGCCATGACCTACCTCTCACCCTCCGCTCCCCTAGAATGGTAGGTCTGTGCATTTGTTTTTAAAACATTAGTTCATGTACGAAAATTGTAATAAACAAATTCGTGCTAGTTACACCATTTATAACTTCAGAACAGCTGGACTGATTTTATGATGTTTGATTAGGTCAAAGTTGTTAAGTACGGGACTTACGGAATATGAAATTAAACGTATGGTGTTGAGTGGAATGATCAATGAACAGATAGGATAGGTAGGTAGGCACCTATTCTGGCAAACATCGCATCGCTTTCTTAAAATGTCGGTAGGTAAGTAAGTACATTATTTCAAAGTATCGATATGAGTACATAGGTATCGATACCATTATACCAGTAAAAGACAAATAGGTACCTATAAAAGTACGTATATTTAGCTAAATATCGATAGCATTATCAGTATTTCCGTAGCCAACACCTATACTTATTTTGGAAATATCGATATCAGTCCCTATCAGTAGGTAGGTAAACCCTTATTTCATTATACAGTAGGTACCTACTTAGCCATTAAACATTTCAACTACGACGTCACAATAATATCAAATGATGATCAAAATATTTTGATTGTTGTCAATAAGATGTTGTGTCAGCCTTACCTAATCTAAAAATGTATAAGATACATTTTTATTACAATTTATTACTATACCATACCTACCTATCTAGCCAATTTATTACATAGAAATTAATATTCTTTGTAAGGAAAAATAAAACGCAAAAAAGATAGGTACCTACCTACCTACTACGTTTTCTTTCTTTATCTGCATTCATCGTGTACACATAATAATAAATACACTGTACACAATTTTATTATATATATACCACACGTAGCAAAATTATCGTAAAGTTGTTAAGACTACAATAATAGTCTCTATTCCAATAATGTTAGAGCTGCTGTTTTCTGACAAAAATGCTCTTATGTTGGTAATACGCCTTACTGCGTAAGAATAGCCAAAACAAACCATTATAAATGTCAAAAAAGTGCACACATGTATAAGACGTCAAACTAAATTACGCACACGTATGTAAATTTGCAGCATTTATCGTCTGTACCACAGGATATGTATATCATCCTAATGAGTAAGTGAGTGAACAAATGAACTCATATTCCATTTTTCACTCATTTGCGGGATTCATATACACAATCCTGCAAGACCGAAATTGCACAGACAAAAAAAATTGTGCAATTAAAAAAAAAAAATCTTGTGACTGTCAAAATTACTGCGTGAATATAGCCCGTTCGCGATTTTTGTAGTTTATAATAATTTTGACAGTTGGTTTACCACTTGCTTGACAGGCTGACGTTGACAGTAGTTTGAAATGATCGTGATTGACAGGTACTTTCTGTATGATCGTTTTTGTTTTTGTGTTTTGGCTTCTTTTTTTTGTGCATAGGGACTTCCAAAACCAGAAACCACATCCCGTCCATCATGTCTTCCAAACCTCTATGGATCATGCGTGACGGACAAAATTTTTATTTATTTTTTGTCTTCAAGATGGTAATTGTTGTAGATCTTGCAAGGTTGTCCACATAAGATCGCTTCTAGCGATAAGACCGGCTATTGTGGTATGAGATCCCCTACATGAAATTGAATCCTGTAATTCAATAAAAAGTACCTACCTACCTAACTATAAAGAGAGTATCATAATAATAAAAAAATAGGTAGCTTTATAATCAGGGTAAGTAGGTAGGTAGTGTCCAAATTTATTCAGTAAGTAGGTACTTAGGCAGGTACATCTACCTATTCTTACATAATAATTATTAACTAAATATACCTACCTATAGGTACCTACCTAAGTACCTACTTACTGAATAAATTTGGTCCCAAATTGATTCTCCATTGCACTTAACTTAGTAAAACTGCTGCCTGCTGTAGGTCTGATTCTGAGGTCTCTAGGGTTTCTAGGTAGGAATGTACGTACCTACCCAGTACGTAGGTACCTACTTAGGTAAGGTACCTACCTACCTATATTACGTGATGGAAAATGCAGCAAGCGCAACGAGCTCAACAAAATCAATTTTATTTTTGTAGCCTTGAGTAACACTATATAAACTTCTATGTGGTGAAAAATCGTAGGCGTGTCGTTATAAAACACCCATAAAAATCTACCGATGCATATCGGTCGTATAAAAAACCACAGACGGCCAATAATTCACAATGGATTCATGTTTTTGCCATAAATAACGCGGTAGCCTGGATTTTTTACACCGTTATGAAGGATTGTTTATTATGAAACTATTTATAGGACTTATCGTGGTGTGTTACGTAACAGGATTGTCTGGTGAGACCTTTCAATATGAACAACTGCACAAATTTGGTTCAGGTAGACGCGCTATGTGAGTACCTATATAAATGGAAACATACAAACCGGGCATCAGATACCTACTCCTCAGCGATGCGCTGTGTTCCAAACTTCGTGGATAATTAAATACGAAACGAAAGCATTTTATGTTTCTAGTCAAAATTACCGACGAGCAAATTTAAATGGACACCCTAGCCCCCTACCTTCGACGGCTCCGTCCGACATGGCGCAGGTTAAAGCGCCTTACCCAAAGCTGTATCAAGGGAAGAGACGGAAAGGATTCGACTATAAGGTGTTCAAGACAGATTTCGACTACCCTCCTTCAGCTATCGGGCAGAGGATCTCATGTGAAAGCTTGGTGCCTTGTACAGTAAGTATTATACTGTACCAAACCGCCCCAAGTCTAGGATCCTATACCTACCCAAATTTTTTATTGGTCAGTTGAACTGTGCGGTGCACCCAATACAGGTATTTCCAGATTTGCCAGTCATTTGCGCTCTCGCTACTCCAGGGCTATCAAGACGTACCTAATCATAATCATACACCACTATGTAGGTAGGTACCTACCATAAAATCATAAATTAAAAGTAGTTATTCTATCAGGTAATCCGACCCACAGTTTCAACCTCGTTGATCTTATAGGAAGGGTACATCCGGAATAAATGAGAAGTACCCAATATTATTATAATATAAACGCAGTAACTTTCGTTTTTATATAGGTACATAATGATCATTAGGTTTTGTATAGATAGGTACTTTTGGTATAGTATACCTTTGATTAACTTTTCAGATAACACATATAGCGGTAGAAACCGATGAAGGCATCCCTATCATCCTGCGAGGAGGTGTGGGCTATAAGCACATCCATGCCATTGTGCGGGCGAAGCCAGGGGACGCGCTTAGAGGCAACATTAGGGTGTTTTGCAATAAAATATCTGAGGAGCACTGACAGATCGATTATAATAGCACCTACATTATGAGATTAGTTCCCTTTCCATTCAGTCGGTGCTACAGCATAGAAACAAAATAAGTATTTACTTTACTATTTGCCCCTTCTAGGTAACTACTGCAATCTTTGGTAAACGACCTGCCAGTAGACTCATTAAGACTTATCGATGACCTAACCTTGCCTAAAGTTAACCTCATACTTATCGCTTCGACCACTAGTACGGATTCGGTAACACAGCGGCGGCAACGTAGCATTTAAAAAGACCATAAATAGTTCGTCGACCAAACATTTTCAGTACGGAATTGGCTCTTAATTGGACCCTACCCGTAAATTAATACATTACAGAACCTTTAGATGCGCACCCACGCCACACGAAGATACCTATGGCGCAGTCCGATCGAAGTGGAACGCTATCGTAAACAATTAAACGGATCGGTTCCTGCGGGATCGAGCCGGTTGTAACTCATTCTGGGCATGTACAGGGTGTTTATCTGATCCAAAAACTGAGAGCGAAACTGGCCGTAAAACTATGAGCGATGCTGAATGGTATGATGACGGTCTGATGACCAAGATATATCTATTTAGGTATTTATTTCTTATTATATCACATTTTTCGAACGGTCTATTGGAATTGCCTTGATAATTACATGCCTATCTAAGTATAGGTCACTTAGATGATCTTTGTGAGACGATATAATTTTATAACCAGTGCACTAGGTAGGTAGGTACACGTAGGTGTGTAAAGCAATGAGGTACCTAACTAGAAATTATTTTTAAAACGCATCTGCTTGCAACATACGTTTATTTTATTGAATGCCAAATATAAATACTTACACAATGCACGCAATAATAAAAAAAATCAATCTGACATTAATTTGGCTATTGTTATTGAAGCATTAGTACCACTTACTATCAATCATGATCTAAACTTTGAGACCTCAAACCGGAGCGAAAAGAGTGTAATCAGGTAGGTATATACCGACTGGCCAAATGGTATATTTATTTATGAACAGCCTGTATGTCGATGCTTCTTACCGCACTTTATTAAGAGAAACAAGCAATCCCGTACTTGCTGGTGAACAGACAATGTCACTGCGTTTCATGCGATACCCTCCATGTTTTGTTTTTATTTGCCTTATCGGTACTTTAGTTTGTGATATTTTGCCAAGTGAAACAGTACTTACCTGTCTTTTTAGTGTTTAAAAATGTATATGTGTGGGATGTCAGATTTCTTCAAGAAGCGTCGGCCGAATATTGAAAGGGTGAGTCTTCGATCGTATTTTTTATTGATAATAAAATAGGTAAGTTGCTCTGTGTGGGGTTTAGATAAATAGATCACTGTAATTTGTGTGACTTTCTCTGTATAAGTATATTACTATTTATGATAGTACCTACTGTTTTATTCCATGGATATAGGTAGGTACTCTAATTGAGGTATATTTATATAGAATTGTAGCATGCCTACCATACCAAAAGAGGGTTATATTACTTAGATTTAGCTTAGTACTTATAGGCAGGTTCTTGTGGTGTTCTAGCCAGAAACAGTTAATTTGTCACTCAATTTCTTACCTACTTAGATGAAAATAAAAGTAGGTCCTATTTATCAATGGAGGAAATAAAATATATACTTACCTATTATAATAGGTAAGTATACTTACCTATTATAATAGGTAAGTACGTAATAACTATAGTATAATATATATTCGTATGCATAATAAATAGGTTTCCACACTTTACACTCTTCAAAGTTTAGATTGTTGGGTAGGCTAATACGAATTTCTAAATATTTAAACTGAAACTTAGGCAAACAAAAGAAATTAATTGCTTGAATTTCACGTTTTCCACGTGTAGCAGTCAAAAATAGATTAACGTGTGTAATCTTACTAATATTATAAAGCCGAAAGTTTGTGAGTGTGTGTGTGTGTATGTTTGTTAGCTCTTCACGCTCAAACGGCTGGACCGTTTTCGATGAAATTTAGTATAGGGGTAGACTGGACCTATGAGACGGACATAGGCTATATTTTGTCTCAAAAAATAATCTCTAAGGGGGTGAAATAGGGGTTGAAAGTTTGTATGAGTGATTTATAATGCTTCAAGCTAGGAATCTGAAAATGTATATTTAGGCTTTTGGTAAGAAATAAAGAAATACGGGTTTCAGCTTTTTTGCAAAATCATCCCTAAAGGGGGCAAGGCAAAGGGTTGAAATGATGAGGTATTCTTTAGATGCACCCCCTACGGACCACAATAAACGGCTGAACGGATCGTCATGCAATTTGGCAAGGGGATAGATAATAATGGATACACGATAAAGAAAGAGATAGAGGGAGAGAGAGAGAGATAGAGTGAGAGAAAAAGAGATAGAAGGAGAAGTATGTAGATTGAGATAAAGGGAGAGGGAAGGAGATAAAGGGAGAGTTAGAGAGTGAGGCGGAGATATAGAGTAAGTGGGAAATATATAGATTCTAGGAAGAGAGAGAGAGAGGGAGATAGATAGATAGAGTGAGCGAGAGAGGGAGATAGATAGATTGAGAGGGTACATTTATCGAAATAGAGGGAGAGCGATCGAAAGAGGGAGAGGGAGAGAGAAAAGGAAGAGGAAAGGAGATAAAGGTAGAGAGAGAGCGTGAGAGGGCGATATAGAGGGAGTGGAAAATATGTAGAAATAAAGGAAGAGAGATCTAGGAAGAGAGAGAATGAGAGAGGGAAAGAGATAGATTGTGAGGGAAGTGTATAGAAATAGAGGGAGAGAAATCCAAAGAGGAAAAGGGAGAAAAATAGAGATTGAGAGTAGAAAGGGATATATTATGTAGAGATAGAAGGAGAAGGAAAGATATAGAGATAGAAGGAGAGGGAAAGCGATAGAGATGGCATATATCATAGATAAGATTATACCATAAATGTTATTATGTGACTCACAAACATACATACACACACACTAACTCACATTGTTGTAGTAAGATTAGGTACGTTTAACTTTGTCCCTCGATCTCGGTTTAATCTGAGAATTTTAATAATTATGTGGCTTTCATACTGTTTCATTTTCGGTACGTTATGACTTAGCGACCGATATCGGAAGCTAACTAATGTACAGACAGTCGCCCCAGTACCCGGATGCTAACTATGATGACACAATAATAATAATTATGCACAAACCTTTCAAATAGCTACCTATAGGTGTTGTAGGTAAATGTAACGCGGGTGAAACCGCGGGGCGCCGCTAGTTTATAAATAAAACCGATAAAAGAGAAGGAAGCCACGGCGCTAAATATACAAAATATAGGGTTACCTAGTACGTATACCTACTTAGAATTAATGCAGATGTGGGTGTGCCACAATATTACTATTCATCTTTCTTGAAAATAAAATGCGCTAGTTAAAATGATTTATGAAACCGCAAATAGCATAATATAAAGCATAATATTAATTATTAGGTATGAGTTATTTTAAACTATTAAAAATAATACGTTGATAGAATAGAAAACCTACAATATAAAATGATTTATTGTAGATAGGTACTTATATTAAACAGAAAATAGAATACTTATGGTAATTAGCAAAGAGTTCGACACTACATAATTGGCGAATTATTTATCGCTAAAGGCGACATAAAAACGATAACCGATAATTATGCAATTGCATGAATTGATCTTTTTTTTTATCAATCAGCTTCATGGAGTCAATGTGTACGGGAGTCTTATAAGTAGGTAAGTACGAGCGGTCTGGTATAAAGGTAATTACCTAATAAATAATAATAATATTATGAGTGGTTCATTGTCCTGTTTGCCGTGAAGTCCATGTTTTCATAAATTCATTTATGTAGGCAAAAAAATAGCAAAGTGTGTTTAAAAACTTGTCTATTTGTATAAATATAGGTACCTACACTCTTAGTTATTTCTTGTATTAAAATACAATTTAAAACCGGCTATAAACCACGATCACCGATTCAGAAACAAAACATAAGAATAAAATATCGTGTACAAAACGATGTCAACAAAATGATAGTAGTCGAGGAGGTACTACTTAGGTATTTAAAAGTTAAACTTCATCGTGTATATCGTGTTCCGACACGCACTAAGCCGGTTTTGTTCCACAGGGTGTTATAATAATATAAGTACCTACTTACCTATAAATAATAATAATAATAATTCAGCCTCTTACTGTCCCACTGCTGGGCAGAGGCCTCTCCTCACTTTCGTGAGGAGGATAGGCCATAATCCACCACGGGGGCTCGGTCCGGATTGGTGGACATTATGCCTCCGAAGTAATTCTCGGGCATGTTAGTTTTCTCACGATGTTTTTCTTCACCGAAAAGCGAGTGATAATTACGTAAGCACATAATATTATGTAAAACAAGTTTGGTAGAAGTACGTGCCCACACTGGGATTTGAACTCGCCACCCTTCTTATGGAAAGCGGACGTTCGCCCACTAGGCTATCATAGGTTTTTTTAATATATAATTACCTATATACTTAGGAAAAAGATTCAATAACACTTATGTTAGTAATCGTGAAACATCCGATGTGTGACCTCAATTAATTATAGTTCTCATAGCTTTTTTATTGTTCACTAGATGCACCTCGCGGTTTCACCCGCGTTAACTACTATCCCGCGTAGGGTTGCCATACGTCCGGAATTTTCCGGACAAGTCCGGAAATATAGGTCTTTGTCCGGAATGCGGGGGGAATCTTAAACCGTCCGGAATTTCTACAAATAAGTGAAGAGTGAAATAAAAAATGAAAAAAACCAATTTATTTATTAATTATTTTTATTCTAAATCAAATGCGTAACGATTTTAATAAAAAATTAACAAGATTGTCCGGAAATTTTATGGAAAATCACGAATTTTCTCCGGATTTTTGATATTTTGATCTGGGAACCCTAATCCCGCGGGAACCATTAATTTTTTCGGGATAAAAGGTAGCCTATGTGTACCGGGGTACTATGTGTATAGCTGCATAGCTTCCCAACAGTGAAATAATTTTTCAAATCGGTTCAGTAGTTTCGGAGCCTATTCATTACAACCAAACCAACAAAGTTTTCCTCTTTATAATATTAGTGTAGATAGTGTAGATAGGTCATACCTACGCTTGAATTAGTTGATTTCGGTGTATAAATCTTTCAGTCTGTTTAATAAGACCTGTGATTAAAGGAAAATTAGGTATCTAAATAAATCACTGTAGCAAGATGGATTAATAACAAAACAAAAGCCAAGGTCAATGAAACGATAGAAACGACGAGGTTTGTGCAAATGATTTTGATACAAATCTGTGCGGAAATTAGACTAATTTTTGTCTACTTTTTATGAAAACGACTATTCTCTCATGTGGCCAAGTAGGTACCTATACAAATAAATATGGCGGGCAATACTATGAATGCATATTTTTTATGTAGTAGATTTACTTCGTAGGTTGCGTAGCATTTTTGAATGCATTTTTTACGTAGCACATTACGTAGCATTTTATACCTGCTACGTAACTGGCTACGTAGTTACGTAGCTGTAGGCCTGTGAGTGAGTATAATTATCACTATAATATTATAATAATTAATATTCCAACATAAAAAAAACATTAATTATTATTTCTTTGACGTCTTATTTGTAACGGTAGCAAACTAAATGAAGCGTTAGAACATTGCACGCCTCTCCGGATACTATTGATCACGCACAAAAGTCTCAATTTGTTTTGATAAACATTTCCTGTAATTAAACACGAGATCAAACATCACGATGCACGTTAAACTTTCACGCGCCGCCTCTCACACTATCCTACGCGTCGCACGATCCAATTTTAAATGTCAGATAGATAATTGTGCAACGTTTTGGCGACTGATCAACGCCGTTTCGGCGGTAGACCTGTCTCTCAAGAGCACCGAACTGAAATACTTCAGTCTCTTCACGCCTCCTGCTTGTAACGAGCCTAGCAGACGCGACGCGGCTGAATCGCCGAAATCGTTTGTGCGATTCCAACAAAAAAAAAAAAAAAAGCTGTATTGTCTCGCTTTCCCGCCCAAAATAAACCTGTGACATTTCAGTTACAAAATGATATTTAAATAGTCTACTTGTGTTATTTCTGTGGTTGATTTTTGTGAAATTATTTGGATTTATCTTTAAAATGGAAAGGAAAAGGTGATTTATTTCATTGGAGTTTTGTCATTGATCTTTACATCTTATATTATGAGCCTTCACTAATTATTGTACACTGATTACTTGTTATGCACTAAATTGTTCTTTAATTAATTGTAGATCGGCAGTTTTGCTTCAACCTCTCTTAAACTAAACTTATTATAATATTTAAGTTTCTGTGCTCAAGTAATTTTTAAAGCTAATAATAAGCTGAGTACTTTGTATTTTTTTAATATTTCACCCGTATAATTTGACATGAGTTCTCTGATTCTGCGTCTATCGCACAGCTTCACATAACGTTTCACTCACGAAGACTAATTAATTTATTTAGGGCTCATTTGTTACGAGTACTTGACACTTGCAATAAATATCTATTGAATAAGACAAGTTGGAAAACACAACAAATCTGAGTAGCTTTGATAATAATAATTACCTAGTTGTATCGTCAGCAGTAGGTATGAATGGTTCCCACCATTTGAACTGAATTTTTAATAGTAGGTAAGTACGAGTATATAATATAATCCTTTGGTAACTAAGAAGCTAAAAGGTTATAAACGTTACTAAATATTCATTTCATTTACATAGAATGTTCAGCAGTTATACATTAGTAGGTAGGTACGTAGGTGCATTCCGATCATGGATATCTGAAATGCATATCCTTGATATTTAAATACAATGATAATTGTTATTTAAATGCCACTTTCAGTTTAACAAAAGCTTTTGAAAACAGAACAGTTTAAATTGACAACTCAAAATAATAGAAATTGTCTTCGAACCGGTGACCAGCAAGCTTGCATGGAAGAAATAACTGCACCCACTTAGCAAGCCGCTATCTAGTGTTGTACCATCATCATCTACAGAGTCGCTAGTGTCATAGTAAAGCTTGTGTTAACTCAGAATAATGTTCCGACCGACGTTATTCCGCAAACTGAGCCTCGAATCTGCTGACGTGTCGGGGTATGGACTTGGCAGGAGTCGACGCGCCTCCCTGTCCGCCGACCAGCGGCGGAAGCTCAGCATGCTGAGGACCGCCAGCATCCCCACATCACTGACACCGGTGAGCCACATTTACCATTTGGTACCCTGCCCGAGAAAATGCTGTTATCAGGTATAGTTGAGTTGGTCCTGCGAGCCGCGGAGGCGACGCGCAATGTGCTCGGTGGAAATACAATGCAGTGCATACGTCAATAAGGTTTCAGTTCGTCTATGCAAAGTTGTTACTTGACAGAACCGGTCCTGTTTTAGGCTATGGTAGCTTCAACCACACCGTCCAGGTGGTGCAAAGCTGGCCTATGTATGGAATTAATGACAATGAAGAGTGCAGTTAGCTTTTATTGAACTGTTTTGATGGAACTTATAGAATTTGTGGCACCGTTTCTCTTAGCTCTACAATAAGCTTGCGTAGCATTTAGATTTAGCGTCAATTTTAGCGGTAGATTTGAGAGTGTCTAAGTTTTGACCCGACAATAAACTAGACACCATGCTTTTTAAATAGAAGATGCGTAAAGTTAACAACAGATAGGTACGTCATTTGCATCGAGTATATTGTACGTGGCTTCGTGCCGTGGCTTTGTGTGTGGCTTATGAGTATCTAACAATGATAATGTACCTAACCCATGTTTCGGTCTGCGGACCATAGTCGTGTTATATGCTGGTTAATATTCAATTCCTGTCTTTTTCCTACTAAGCATGCCTTGATTTGACGAATATTGTCTGCAAAAGTATTGCCAAGTGCGATTGTACGATAAAATCGTCGGAATGGAAGGACACTACGTATACCTAAATGAAATCTTGAATTTCAATTTCACTTGGCTTGTTACTGAAGTCATTTCGTTTTCAATCGGGCGGTAAGTACCTATAGGTACTAAACATATGTAACTCTATTTATGTACATTATGTAATATTGTTTCAAGTTCACAGATTTATCTTGGGAATGTTGTTGATAAAAAAGGGGCCAAGTGAGAGCCGGACTCGCCCATGAAGAGTGTTTTTTTCTAATTTTGTGTCAACATTTTAATGCGGTTCACAGAATACAATCTACTTACCAAGTTTCAACAGTATAGCTCTTATAGTTTCGGAAAAAAGTGGCTGTGACATACGGACGGACGGACAAACAGATATACAGAGAGACAAACAGACATGACGAATCTATAAGGGTTCCGTTTTTTGCCTTTGGCTACGGAACCCTAAAAAAACATTTGAAATATTATGAATAAATTGTTCAACTCAACAATATGCACTGAACAAGTGTTAAAACTTTGTTTAAATATTACTGCAAGTTGACTGAATCGTAAATGTTTGTTTTGACAGAATGTTATGTATATCTAATGATATTCAGACGATGTAATAGAAATACTTAGATATACTTACGTGAAAAAGTTAAAACAGATGTGGAAGCTTGTTTGTTGTTTTGTATTAATTCAATTAGACTCATCTTTTCAACTCTGGTATAAATTTTATACTTACCAGAGTTGAACAGATGAGTCTAAATTTTTTCTCCACAAATCGACCGTAATATTAACCCTCGCTTTTTCTAACTCAGTAACAAATTTACAAGTAAAATAATTAGGAATGCCCGGATTGAGTAAGAAAACGGTTCATAGACGTCGATTTTGTGAAACAAAATTTTGGAAACATCTGTTTAACTCTGGTCTAATCTTCTTTGGTAACACCGTTTGTGTTTTAAACGCTCTAACATCTTTCAACACCTAATGCCTAGCGTTGGAATGATTTCCAGCTGTCAAACTGTATCGATGCGATGGGTTTTATCGATCTAATGGCGTTTAACCCAAATATTGGGCAGACTAAACATTTTACGAGGGTTTACGTAAAGCTATAATAAGAATAGTGGGTGCAGGTGCACAATACACAATGCATTGGCGAGTGATGCCAGCAAGACACGGCGGTATTGACACCTATGTTTGTTGGCAAAACACGGCGTGAAGCGCGTTGGGGCATCCGAGCCAAATTGTTAGTTCCGTTCAAGTAGGGAAAAGAAGTTTCTAAAACACTATTATATAAGTAGGTACAGTCTTTGTATTCCAAACGTTTCAAAACAGTTCACTTGTATTGTAACTCCAAGAATGACCATGAATTAATAAAAGGACAGTTAGGTACTTTACGTACAGTAATTTTTTTATAAATGTATAGGTTACGAGTATAATATTTGATCACCCGAACTATCAGAATTACGCACAATACAGAATAGTATATCCATCAATCCATCAAAAAACCGAATGCTTATATACTCGTATTTTAAAATATATATCGATATACATCTACTATGAGTCGGTAGGTATAATAGTCATCATTGTTCCGCATATTATTATTATAAGTGTTTGATATTAGGTTATTCACAATAATTGAGACTGTGTACAAAAAAACGAACATGTGGTAAGATTTTACACGAATATTATATCAGGGACCCATAACATTTCAACCGATATTAAATTGGCGTTAAGCCTAAAAGTGATATTAAATAGCATTTAATTAGTTCACCAGCACAACTGCTTCTATTATAAATCATCTTCGAACTCAGTTAGATTAATTGCTTTAGTGATATCTTTATATCTTAGTAAATATCTTCTCAATTACTCCATAATGGTGATTAGATTGATTATCATATTTACTGCTTTAAATTGTATGCATACGAATGTAGCATACACGCAGTCACGCCTTTTCCCCTTTGACGTTGCTTATTTCACTTTCATGAGTAAATTTTACATAGGTATGCGCCTTTTTTCTTTAAATTATTTTTTGTTGTTGAGGATTGAGGAAGACGTACTACCTACATGATTTTACGAAATAAGTATCGTTTGTTCCAATTAATTAATTGCTAAGATATATATTTCGAGTTTCCGAGGGCCTAATCGTTCTTTATATGTATGATCTCAAGCCAATACTAAGTTTTGAATACATATTTTCTAATGCGTTCTACGTTTTTACAGGGTTTGATTTGTCTCGTCCATTTCTGACGTCATTATCAGATCTAAAAGTGAATTTCACTTTAGTCGTTCTGCTTTGCTCTAGTTGCTCTGTTTGAAGCCAGTTTTCGTATACTGGGTCGGAATACGTATATGTGCCACTTTCAACGCCTAAAACTGTCTGTATCAGCCACGCTCAACCTTTTATCAATGCCATCATTACAGGACAGTTTTGTTGATCTGCTGAGGCGTCTGTATGTTTGATTAATTTTTTCTCATAGTTTTTCAAAAACGCTATGGTAAATTACGGGTGTCCAATTCCATCCATCAATCTATTTTGTCCTTTGCGTAGAACGTTATTAATAATGTTTTTAATTTTAAAGCTACGTGCCAAACTATTAAAGTCTAGTTTTCATTGGGCGTCCTATTTTATGATGCATGCCTACATTTTGTAGAACAACACTGTGTAGCAAAATTCAACCAACAATCGAACCGAGATTGTGTTATAATATAATTTATATTACGATTACATTGTGAAGTAAAACCTCACAATCTAGTCAATGACAAAATGCAATTGTTTTAAATTAAAATTTGTTCACCATCCAATCAGTATCTAACGATATTCACATGTTATTCATACAACACGGCTGCGCACCGCTACGTTAGCTGCCGGTAGTAATTTGCGCCATATCGTATAATTTATAGGCGCATGAAGCAGATTTTTAGAACAATGTGTTTGTTTCGTGACAAATTTAGAGTAGTCAGGGCCTGTAGTGACGTCAAGTGGCGACCTTTCTCGTAAACAAGAGTTTATTACTGGTTGCAATTGTGAAAATATACGAGGCAATTTGTGTGCTTGGACAGCCGGCAGCGTAAGTGCCGGCTGAGTGGTGAGTGAATTGATTTTGTTCTGCTGATTACCTACGCATTTACATTGGTCGGTACAGTTTTCTAGGGTATTTCGGTAGAATACGGTAGAATTTGGTAGAATAGATCGTGGTTTTTTATTGGGCTCATGATATTGTGCCTACTGATCTAAGGTTGGTACAACAAGCTAAAAAATATTTAAAATATAATCTACAAATAAACTAAAGCTGGCTCTATTAACCCAGGAGCCTTCAAGAACGTAATTTCAGTAGGTACTTACCTTTTTTTTTTTAGGGGGGGAAATGTCTTCGCACTTCCCTTCCGCCATGACATCCCATTAATTTCAATGTATACTATTGTAAGTATAATATGTAAATAGCGGGATGAAATTACAGATATTTCATTACCTATATAATATTTATTGGACAGTGTGAATTAGAAAATATCGATGTCAAAAGAGTGACATCCCATCTAAACACAAACAATTCCCTATAGCAATTCGACTTAATCCAACGCAAGTACCATCAAGAACCAATTGAGAACTCTGTCGCAGTAATCTAATTTTACACTTTTTATGTGTAACTAAAACTCACTCATTGTTGCGCTGAACGAAATTGTTCATGTGTTTTATGACTGAGTCTACATTTAACGAGTGTTGACGGACACCATCAGGCACAGGTGTGTAGTGACATAATTTAATTTTTTAGTAAACATTGCTACTCTATAGTGTACCTGAAAAGTTCCGCTATTTGAATCTGATTATTGATTCCA
Organism: Hylaea fasciaria; assembly: GCA_905147375.1. NCBI lineage: Eukaryota > Metazoa > Arthropoda > Insecta > Lepidoptera > Geometridae > Hylaea > Hylaea fasciaria. The sequence continues at coordinate 11,967,935 of LR990197.1, forward strand.
CTAAAATCAAATCAAAACTTTGCAATGCTCTATTGGATTCGTGATTTTCGTCAGTCCGAAAAAGCTCCTCGTATTTACGCAATTTTAATCTGAGAATAGTTTATTTCTATCCACACATTCTATTTCGGTCAACATTTCACCTCAGAACTTGAACCTGGCTAGCGTTGTTGTGTTGACTAGATATCGGATGGCTTTGGAAGTGGCAACGAGAAATATGCGTACGAATATTATTCAATAACATAGATTGATTACAATAGTACAATGTAACGTTACAAGTTAATTATTGTAACATTATATATTATAATTATTAAGAGTATTAGTAAATACTCCGTTTTGCACTGTGTTGCAAAAACAATGCTCTTCTATAAAAATAGACTATGTTATGTGATAAATGTTTCGTACGTATAATATTGTTGGTGTGATTTGAAACCAAGAACGCAATACAATGCAGTTTATGCATTTGATATATTGCGTAAATAATGATGTGCTTTCGTTATATTTTAGCTGCTTACGTTTGTCTACGTATAGTTTTATGATTTGACGCTGTTAACAATTGTTGCTAATCGCTCTATAGGGAATCGTGTTTAAACTCGACAACAACATGAAAGTGTTGTAATTAAGACACATCCGCCTGGTTACATTTACACGCTCCTTTACCCGGACGATTATGATGACGGGACCATAACGTTGACAATTTTACTGCGTAAGTGTACTATATTAAATTTGATATTTGACAGGGAGACGTAATAACTGCGTCATCGGGTTTATTGCACCGCGGAAATCTTAATTTTAATGTTTCCCAGCTGAAGAGACATTTGGCGCCGTAGACATGCGTAACTAAGAGGAGACGATTATTGTCGGTTACTTATTGCTAATGCGTTAACGACCTTTAATAAGATTTGGAATATATTTCGAAAAATGTTTGTAAGTTTTTGCATCACGTAAAAAGTTCTGAACCAGTTGCAATGTGATTTTAATTGTTTGCATTAAGATACACCATAAAAGCTGGTAATGGTGTAAAATGTAGAACGAGGAAGTAGTAAATAATCATGCAGAAACGAATTATAGGTATACATAATATTATACTACAATTGCCTTTCATAGATTTGTCTTTGATCATCTAAGTATACACGAGTATGCGACACAAATAGAATTGAATCACCATCGATTACGACGTGACACGATCATAACAACCTGTTTTTGTAGATCTACCACTCTTCGATGAAACATAGTCTACCCTTGTTACTGGAATTCTACCGTCTTACGACAAAAGTTTAGACCAGAGTTAAACAGATGTTTCTAAAATTTCGATTAATAAAATCGACGAGTACCTATATCACTCGCTTTTTCTTACTCAATCCTGGCATTCCTGATTATTTCACTTGTAAATTTGTTCTTGAGCTAGAATAGCGAGGGTTAGATTTGTGATTTCTGGAGAATTGATATTTGTGGAGAAAATATTTAGACTCATCTGTTCAACTCATGTTCAAAACTTTTGTGGTAATACAGTTGGCATCTCACTGGGTAAGACCACTAGTGTTCAGTGACAGTAAATTAAATGATACAATAGAGTCGAATGCCTCCATGTTAGGTCCGTTCGTAATGGCATTAAATTTAATCAGGGAAAATATTAATTTCCTAATTCCGCGTGACCACTGACCGTGCGACCTGCGTCAGACTTTGTTTACCTACAATCCGACATTGAAGTCCGCATGTTTGCTGACGAAAGCTTCAAAGAGAATCAACATTTCCATCTGCCATTATGATTGTGTTGTAAAATGTATACAACTCTGTATGTACCTACATTTTCTTTTGTCTGTCCGTTTTCATTTTCATTTTTCCTATATTTCTTCAAAACTATTCAAAATAAGGTTTTGGTATTATTATATGGTAGGTTGTATTAGATGGATAGTTTTATTTATGTAATTAATTTTCCTTTCTTATATTTAAAACTGGATTTGTACGTTGCCGTTTATAGACGATTAGGTTTTGCACGCCACTTCGTCTGCGCGGATTAACACAAACTTATGGTGATAAAAAAAACAAATTTGAATTGAGAACTTCCTCCTTTTTGGAATCCGGTTAAAAATAATCTAATATACCCTATGTCATATTCAAAGATATCCAATCTAACTCTATTCCAAAATACCTACTCCAATATTGGTTTAGGGATTTAGACGTGAAATTGCAACAAACAGACGCTTTCGCATCTATCATGCCTATATCGTATACCTACTTAATAATTTCTACCTACGCAAGACTCTAATAATAGACTAACGTATATAAAATGCGTACTTATATTAAAATACCAGAATAACAACGAATTTCTTTTTCACCTAAAGAAAACACTTTCAGTCGCTCTGCGGTTTACCTCTACGTTATTATCAAATAAATGGTTGAGGAAAACTATGATTAGCTGCTAGAGTGTTCTGGCAAGAGATTTGATCTGTTGCGAGAAGGTGTCTTGAAGCAGCTGAAAGCAGATATATATAATTCATTGTGTGGGTTTCAGGTTGGACATTATTTGTTGTATTTAGCTTTAGACCATAATAAAAATAGTATAATAATATAGGTAAATTAGTCAAAATGGTTGGAATTGTCAGCCCAGAATCCTCAATTATCTCACATCATAAACACGTACTAGACTATAACATACCTACCTATGGTAGATAAAAATACCATAGCGAAAAATACATAACAGCTTTTACGCAGCGTGGACGCATCAAATTGGATAATAGCTACAATTTGATTTATCTAAAACGCTTCCCACTACGCTTGCTATGAAGGAATGGCTGACAAAAATATTCCTAGGAAGAGACAGTATAGGTATTTACCTATAATTATTGTATATACACTTATTTCTGATGTGTTTGGTCATTACGTAATGTTTTATTTTGAACTGCATTATTGCTAAGACAACGTGAGGGCATGTCTGTCTAATGAAGTAATACACCGGCAAGTGCGAGTTGGACTCGCGCACGTAGGGTTCCGTAGTCCGTACCATTATCTATAAAAACGCCAAAAAAATCACGTTAGTTGTATGGGGGCCCCCTTAAATATTTATTTTATTCTGTTTTTTAGTATATTATTATTATGTTGTAAGCGGCAACAGAAATACATGAACTGTGAAAATTTCAAATGTCTAGCTACCACGGCTCATGAGATACATACAGCCTGGTGAAAGATGGACAGTCAGACAGACAGACAGACGGACAGAGGAGTCTTAGTAATGAGTACGGAGCTAAATTTTCTTAATTAAATAAATGGGTGTTTACGAAAGGGAATGTACGAGTATCATTTCAATCTAGGCCTAGCTTGTTTACCAGTATCTTCAGGCACATAAAGCATAAATACACGTTGTATGATAGTTTTGTCATTATGTGGAAATACAAACAGACATACTGGTTTTTATTTTATTTGTTGAAATAAAAGTGGTGATTTTATAGTAGCCAAACTGTTTCACTTAGGGACCAGCCACCCTAACGATACCACAGAATAATAAACTAGTAAACTCGATACGAAGCGCACACTAGATAAACATATATAATATTTATATATCTAGCAATTTTGCATTTTTCTGCTATTTATCTATTCAGCCCGTGTTCACCCACTATAGGGTATTAGGCCTCCTCTGGGTCACGCCACTTGTTCCGGTCCTGTACAAATCTCAGACAGTCTCCGCTTACAAGCTTAGCGATAACAACAATAAAATTTACTCGCGACGCGTATAGGACGGTAAAAAAGCTACCCTAATTAGGTATAACAATGTAATTTTTCAATTCACTCACAGAAGTTTCTCGACCCATCTAACATGCCTAGCACTTTGTACAATAACATCCGCCTGCATAAAGGCAATTACGAGGATGTCTCCTGCGAAGTCCTGGCTATAAATAGCGCGCAGTAGTGTGCGGTAATCTGCGGACGAGGCCGGCCGAGCCCCCAACCGTGCACGTAACCTAATGGGGACAGAATAGGAGATAGATGGGCCATTGTTGACTCTTCTTCTTTGTTGGGATATAGTTCGTCTTTTCCTTTTACTGTATAAAATACAAGCCTTCTACCCCGAAGTCCATGTTGTCTTCTAAATCTAATCTGAAAGTTAAGAGCCATTCCGAGAGGCGTTTTCTGATGATTCCGATAACATATAAATCAGCTAATTTCCATTCTAGTTATAGCTTATCATGTTATTACAATGTTTCAAATTTCATCTTAACAACGCATAACAGATGAAATTTTTTTTTAAATTGACGAAGCTGAATATTTATGACAGTAAATCAGAATTAAAAACCATAGCGCTGACATAACCAAAAGCAAGATAAGTACAAGAATTGTGATCATTTATATCTATAACGCAGTCGTCAGACCAATTACAATAATTATGTCGTGATCGAATCGAGAACCACACACCTGTGATGCGACGAAGAAACTGCTGTACTACCTCAATTGATTTTCGACCATCGTCGCGAAACGTCACGCATGCGGATCCTCTACTACAGTTTATTGATTTACTATGTTGATGTTCTCTGAACTGTAAAAGGATAAATATCTATTCTTTGCCTTATTCTAAATCCAGGCGTCCACCGAGGCATCGTTAGTTCTAAAATAGGTATGCGCAATTGCCTATCAAGCCTCGCCTACGCCGAATCACTGCATGTTAATCTTTACATCGTCAAATGGCGTATCATATGACATAGTGACCTAAGTGACCCATTGTGATGTTGCTGGTGATGATGACTGATTATTTTCGTTTAAGAAAGAAAAAAATATGCTCCGTATACTGCTGCTACTTATTTAGTCGACCCTGATCTCAACAGTATGATTTTTTTAACCAAACCAAGAGAGTTTCTATGTACCTACCTACTTACTGATCACAGTTGTCTTGTCACTGGACTGCTTCACCCATACCCAGGATCCATATAACAGAACCCTACATCAACTGCATTTACGACTTCATTACAGACCCATCTCACGATAGCTCGCACGCAAGAAGTGGACCTCAAAGTTTTTCAGGTCAGATTTTATGAAGTTTCAAGTGAACGTGCAGCCAAAATACTAGTTGTTTACAAACAGTGGCGACGCCACCCGGCCTGTACGGGAACTGTTACGGTATATTTCAGTCGAGCTTCAGGACGGCTTTTCAGGCAGTTTCCGCTCGTTTGATGAGATGGCGCTGTAACTGAAACATAGATTCACTGAAGCTTACATTGAAAACCTATTCAGATTTCTTTCATGTTTCAAAGTCAAAGTAGTGTCCCAATTATCATAAAAAAATGGGAGTAGGATTTTTATTTTAAAAACTTACACAAAATGCTTGATATACATTTATTATTATTTGAAAATTTCTGGGGGCAAAATAGGACAGTTAATAATACCTACTGATGTTATTAACTTCCATTTTGCCCCAAGAAATTGCCCTTTAGATACGCCATACTAGGTACTCGTAGGTGAGCAGTATGGAAGTCTACCTTAATTGTGGGCGACCCAATTAGATACCGCAATTGAGACCTCTTATTGAATACCTGTACCTCCAGCTACGGTACAGCCATTACGGTAGACCTGGCAAAATTATTGGACGATATAAAGACATTCTTTAGTAACGATACATTCTTTAGTCTATTCAGTTGTTACAAATTAAAAAAAAATGTAGTTTAGTCTAAACTAAATTATAGTTTAGTCTAAACTAAGTTTTAGTTCAGTCTTGCCAAATAGTATTTTATCACATTTCAACCTTATGAAAACAAAAGAGATGGCTAAAACTTTAGAGCTGTCAAATTAAGATTTAGTTTAGTTTGTAAAAACAGAATAGGCACCAAGTTTTCAAACTGGAATTATCACTATCACAAGAATTAACGATAGAAAGGAATATTTAAACGTTCTCATTTTTGGGAGCGTGAGGATGGAGGTAATTCATTAAATCTTGCAGAAATCACGCTACACTTTTCCGTGCCAAACGAGTGAGTGAGTGTGCGATTGAGCGGGTGAGTGTGAGTAAACAATGGGAAGATGGGAGAAGGGGAGATGGGAGATAGGGCGGTGAGACATGGGGATATGGGATATGGTATATGGGAGACGGGAGATGAGATATGGGGACATGGGGAGATGGGGAGGAGGGAGAATGGGGCATGGGGAGATGAGGGATGGGGAGATGGAGAGATGGGGAGATTAGAGATAGAGATGTTGTAGAGATACCACATACATAAATACATACCCGCCTTTCCCCTGTTGGAGTAGGTAGAGACTACTTACATCTATCCACATTTCTGACATACCTCTTTCGCTTCTCTACTTTCATGACTTGCTACATACATGCCGTCTAGTTATGGGTACCTACTCTTGACTTGGCCTTTCCTTAAGACGTCCTCGATTTGATTGTGGTACGTCCGTTTACGTCGATCCCCACCGTTCGGTCCATACACACTAGATCCATACATCTATTTCGTAAATCTACCTCCATCCATCTTCTCTAGATGTCCAAACCATCTAAGCATTCCATGCATTTTCTCTATTTTTATCCCTACATCTTCTACCATTCCAAATCGTTCCCTTATCACGCTGTTCTCCACTTGGTCCATCAGAGTCACTCCAATCGTACTTTTCAGACTTCTCATTTCGACAGCATTCATTTTACATTCATGCTTCAGTCATACCCAGCATTCTCTACCATACCTAATCGTAGGCACCAACACTCCCCTATGCACGCACATATAAACATACTCTCTTTCAAATCTGTCCATGAATAGATTGAACAGGCCCGGTGATGCCACACACCTTTTTCGATGCTAAACCAGTCTGTGACAGCTCCGTTTATCCTGACACAAGCACTAGACCCTAGTAGAGTGATTTCAATACTCAATTCAATGTATCAGACTGCCACTCACTCCATACATAGACAATGTTGACCACAAGTCACTCCTCACTACCCTGTCATCAGCCTTTTCCAAGTCCACGAATGCACAATAGACCTTTTAGTTTTTGGCCAACATAGCCATGTTTCGCAAGAAAAGGACTTGATCCATGCATCCTCTCCTGAAACCCGCTTGTACATCCCATATTTTCTTATCAGTTTCATCCATCACTCGTAATCAAAACCTTTGCATACAATATTCCGACGATACTCAGTAAGCTAAAGCTTCGGTAATTTTTGCAGTCCTGCTGCGACCCTTTTCCTTTCTAAAGCGGTAAGATGACGGCTTTGCACCAGTCACCTGGTGCAATTCCGCTCCTCCAGCAAAGGTTAAGTAGGCGGTACAGCTGACTTGCTACCACACCCTGTCCAGCTATCAGCATCTCGACCGAAATCCTGTCATACCCTGCAGCCTTGCCTAACTTCATACTTTTCAACGCTTTCATAATCTCTTCCATGCTAATATCACTTTCATCACTATCTTCATATAATTATGTCTCCATGACAACATGAGACTGAAACTTTTAAAATGAATCTATAAGGTACTAAGTAAGTTTTTTTTTATAGTAAAGTCAAGTTGATTTTATATTAATGACCTTTATTTACTTTCATTAAAATGCGTAGTCCTATCTGACATTTTACACCCAAAGTTGGAGAAAACGGATCCCACAAAAAGTCGTATCTGTTTTAAATTAAATTATCTAATTAACCAATGGTTAAAAATAGGTCTCAATATTGTTTACAGAAAGGTATAAGTATAAGGAATATAGATTTTCAGTTTCGTTTTAATCGGAATCTTTATATGAGTGCTACAGTCAATCCTAGTCAGTCCCAAACTTAAAAAGCTTCTCCTGTAAAATTGCCTTTTGTCAGTTACGCCACTTAGCCAGGCAAGCGACGATATAAGCCAGTTCTTACTTGAGCTAATCGCATAGCTAATGTGATTCGTGAATTTAGCCTACCTATTAGCACCGATTACTAAATAGTTACTTCCTATAGGTACTGTATAATAGAATCATATCGTGTATCAAGTGTGATCTAAACACACATGTTACGAGCAAAAATAATCAGTTTATAATATACCAGCTCCTGTAAAATACGAACAAATAAGAACGCAGCTCCCTGCGGCGTCTGAGTTGCCAGCTGATAACTCAATTTCCCCGATAATTGCATTGCCCTGAAAACTTCAGCATGACAATGTATCGTACTTGGACCTCTATAATATAGATACTAGTATCATATAGATACTATAATATTACGTATCGCCCATTCTATGTTACTAATATTTAAAATGCGAAAGTGTGTGTGTATGTTTGTCACCAATTAGCGTTAAACGGGTAAATGGGTTCTGATGAAATAATATAATTATAGTTTCGGGCCTATATAATTATATAGAATAGGTAAGTTTCATCACCGTCATATAGGTATTGTGCGTAGTAGTCAACGCTCGGAATCGCTGAGGTGCATATTAAATACTCGTAAAGAATGCAACCACTTTATTACGTTAGTATCACCTGAATTTCAGGCCATCGTGTCGAATTAAATATTTTACGTAAAGAAAGAGATTGTTGATACACATTTATGTTTATACTTTACACATTTTACGAGTTTCCTACGTAACGTAACTATTGAGTTTTCGACTTATCTATGCCTATGTGTGTATTTTTTATATGGGCGTTTAGGCTCACCGTATGCTACGCCGTTAGTGACGCTAGCTTTTCACTTCATTTTGAAGGAAACTTTTAGGACATGGATCTTAGAATTTAGAATTTCTTAATAATTATCTTGCTCGATCAAGCTTACCTAAAACATGTTTTATTAAATATTATTTATTCATAGTCGAAGGTAGCAAATTTGTCGCATCTAGAGATTCATTCAATTGATTGCCAGAAGCTTCAGGTTAACATCGCATCCTATATAGGTCAAACTTACGCCTGATAAATACCAATAAGATTTTACGGTTTTCTATGATACCTGTATAATACCTTTAAAATTTTGTAGCAGGTATTTTACAATCGATCTAAATGTAATGTTCCAGCGTTTTCCTAGCCGCTGTGTGCGCAGGCCCTCTGATATACGGCTTCCCTCCGCCACAATAAGATTCCTCACTGCACTCCCGTCGCTCCCAGTCCGTGGTCGTGTCAGGTTATACTGGTACTATAATACTTCCATAGCGATAAAAGTTATAGCAAATAGTATTTTTAGTTCCATCATGGCGGAGACTGACGAAAAAGGCGTGCAGGTATGTTTGTAAATAGTTTTAGAAGTTCGATTTGAAATGTAATTATTTGGTGTTGCGATGGTATAGTAATACTATGTATTAGGTGGTGTGTTTGTTTTTCTGTTTACAATCGAAACTTGACATGTATTGAGCATGATATAAAAAAACAGATCCTTGGCGGAAGCTTAGTAATTCATGAAAAATGTACAAATCTGAACAGTTTTAAATATTTTGCAAGGCAGGGAAAGATGCGGTGACGTTTTCTATAATTTATCTCGTACTAACCATTACAAAAACATTTAGAGCTCAAATTAAGTTTTGTAAAACCAGCTTCCACAATCCATTAAAACTAAAAGAAACTATATTATTGTACACTGTGGTTGTGAATAAATCAAAGGCTTTACCAGAGTAGAGCAAACTTTGAAATATTAAGTTGATCCGCCCAAAGTATCCGCGAGCAAAGCTGCCCGCCCGCCCAGCTTTACCCCAAACAAACTCATAACACTGAAGTTGGGCTATATAGTTTTATTAAGTAGGTATAGGTAGCTACTTCTATTTTCATTTCCAATATTGTTAATAATTCCATTGCATTTGTTAATTATTTATTTAATTTTACTATAGTTATGGCTAAATCACAATTAGAAGTCACATTCTTTTGCATGTAACAAATGGAAAGAAAAACATAACTATCCTTTTAGGCAGGCCAGTGGGTTTATGTTTTCCAACTCTCCTAACCTTGATGTCTTGTAAAACTTGCGATATGTAGGTGAAATCACTGGAAACTAATGAACTATTGCATTTTGAAATAAGAGAACCAGAAGAAAAATGAACGTAGGTACGTAATACGAACTCGTATTAAGACTTTCTGAATTAAACATTTTTAATGCAGTAGGATATAGATAATGACCATCTTCAATTTCTGGAGAAGTCGTATTTTATTCCAACTAAAAATAGTGTTGGTTGGAATAAATTTGATGTGTTTATTTCTTTGGTAGATTCCTGATGACTTATTCATTTATTCCGTGGACTTTGTTGAATCGAAGTGAGAAGCATTTCTCGTCGGTTACGTTTGAAGTTCACGACCGTGTATCACCTTCTAAAATATGTTATAAATATTGGAATAAATACACATACCTACTTCGAGATTTAGGGATTGTTTCTAGCTAACTAGGTACCTGCATAATAAAGGTATACTCTGTGTTTGAAATTTCGAATGGCGTCCCAGGCGAAAACATGACCTAAAACAGTGCTTTAGCGTTTCCCCCATTTCCTTTCTAATTTGTCTCGCAAAGTGGATCTATTACTCGTATTTAGCAAGAGGTTGGGTTGGAATGGTCCAATTGACCCCGCGGCTAACAGATCGTTTTGGTCTCCACCGGGCTTATTGGACAGGTCGGTGTGATATGCAAAGGGATAGCGATATCCATGATACTCACGAATTGGAAGTTTCTGCTACCTATCTTTGTTTATTGAAATATAATTAAGACTAGCTACGCCACTCTCATAGTTTAAGTTGACTATTATAAAAAGTATCCTACGTTATTTATCAACATAATTACTAAAACATAAGTATGTTTGGTCGTTGCGGTGTGAAAAGGGAACAAACATAGACACTTTTTAATTTAGTAGGATTGTAATTTCAAGTATTAAGATAGCTGGCAACACTGATACCTTTAGTTAATTAGTGAAAATGGTAAAAAATACTTCGTTCTAGAGAAGGCATGTAAAACACTATTTATATTCCTTGCATACCGATACCGCTTTTTGTGGTGTCCAAGGTTACATGCAGCACTATGAACAAATATTATTCAGACGATAAACAAGACCTCAATTACGACATAACTTTGAAAGAGACATAGCTCATAATTAATTTATATTCTTAGACTTCTGCTGTATAAGTACCTATAATATAGATTTACTAAAACACTTGAAGTCATTTGACAACATTTTTTAACGTTACGAGTATTATATAAACGTTGAAATAGGTGGAGTGGTTTATTTGAAGCAGCATGACGATTTATTTTGGAACTGGGTCAATGCGTCCAAATTGGAGACGCTTAAGAAGACCGAACATAATTTCAATGGGCATAGAGGCTTCGCCGAAGCAAACTGTAAGCGTTCGTAAATTTTCGTCAAGTTTCTTCATCAGCACGTCTCAGTATTCTGCTGGATCATAGAATACCACTAGCTAGAAGGATATAAGCTTCTTCTTCGCAGTGTTTCTGATTCTACCTACAACCTACCTACTTACCTGCAATTTGGAGTTAACTTCTACTATCGCGTTGGTGGTCCTGCCTATGTAGACCAGCTGGTTTGGTATGTCCGCTCAATTTGTTTAATGGCTTGTAATAATCGTGTTCCTGAACTATTTGGAGATGCGTAGTACTTCAGTTCCCGACGATTGGGTTTTAGAAATCGTGGAATGCAACCACGTCTATATTTAGATAACCTTCATTAGGTGTCTGCAGTCAAGTCCACTCGTCCAGGAGTGACCTTCACAGATTATGTACTGAGGTGCTAACCTACGTAATAATTATTATTAATATTTAGTTGCGAGAAGTTATTGCTCTTTTGTTATCTGTTGCTATGAGAGTTCTGAAGGTCCAATTGTTTTGTATTTGTGTATAGTGAATGAAGATCCAAGTACCTACGAATTAAGGCGTGCTTTGTTTATATTATACACATCAATAGAAATATTTATACCTAAAATGTACAAAATATGATTTCTTCCTTTCTTATATTCTTTCTTCACACGTTAGCTTAGTAATCTGTCTTGGAGTAGACAACTTAGGTTCCCTAAATTAATTATTTTTACCACGCGTATCGTCCTAAAATATTAAAAATCTAGCTCGTATCTCTATACCTACCGATCTATTTTATCTTCCAGATTTAAATGAATTAACTTTTTAGCAACATCCACCGCTGTTCTGTACCAGATTGCGAATGTTTGTAAACAAAACCTATTTCGGGAGAAGCCGCATCCATCTTTTCTTTAGTTTAGGAGATTTAGGTAATACCTTTTATAAATATTCTGAGCAATGGTGCTGATGACCGACCAGTGATTTAGGGACAAGAAATAATGATATTGTAATGTAATTTAGTTTTCAGTGTAAATATGTTTTCAAAACATACAAAATCTCACCTTCTTTTAAACAAAATAAAGTATATCGGTTGAAAATTACAATTCTTTATTATTCATTCGCGCAATATCCGATCCATAAATGAGTACACAAAATACTATTTTTTTTCATGAAAATGTACCATAAGAAATCAAAGAAAATCTTCCGTTGTCGTGCTGCAAAGTATCACACAAAGCGCTTCATTTAAATACCAAAGGTAGACGGGAGAGTGGTTTGAACTCTATGATGTTGGCATAGAGATGAATGCTGCAGATTGAGTGGTTCAATATGTGCTGTGATTGATTTATTGCATCAGCCGACTGAGAAAGAATGAAGTGCATTAGTTGATTTAAATACAGTTGTGCTGAGCTCTTTGTCCTATCGTATTCGGACAGTCAGGGTGTGGTGACACTATGGTATCCCTATGGTATTCCTACGTAGTCCTGTGGTGACGTCTGTGATTTTTACAGTATAGTAAGCACTTACATTAGCCTCACCTCGACTGATTAATTGGATTTAGTCACCTAATTAATAAGCTACAATGTTCGCTTGTTATTCTTTTGTGAGTTAAATTATTATAATTATTATTATGTTATCTTAATTTGCACAAAGTTCAAAACCGGTGTTCTTATTTTTTTTTTTTTTATGTGGCTCTCCATAAGTAGGTAGGTAGTAGACATTTCCTCCACTACATAATTATGTATATATATGATGTTATAGCAACAGAGAAAAGGGGCGAGCAAGTCGTTGTGATAGTCGCCACGCCTGTTCATGACATAAATTATTTTGCAGTGCTAACCAGAACTTGGCATTGCAATATTTCACGCCCAAATGAGATAGTGGGAAAATACTAGCCCATAAATAAAGTATAATAAACAATAATGTGGCATTACACTCCGTTTGTCACTCAAAGAAGATGAATAATTTCTTTCAAATAAGCCCTTCAAACTGGAATAATTATAATTATTGATTCTTGAATGAATATTTGAGAACCCTTTAGGATTTATAGTTATACACCAACTGCGTTCGCTTCCACTCAACTGATTAATACAATTTAGCAATCCCTAACAGCACACTCTGACCTAATTACTAGCTACCTTGACCTATAGGTACTAAGGGTATTAGGAATTATGTGTATACAGTCTACACTCTACAGTTTACACCTTACGGGTATAGCTATCGCAAACTAACATAACTCACAATTTTCTTCTAAGTGTACATAGACATGAGCTAATAAGCTAGGCCAGGCACTTGTCTTACAGATTGGTCACTTCCTGCTTTCAGCACTAATACTTATTAGGTATAGGTCTATAAATAGTTCTTGTTTCAGCCCACTGCGCGTTGTTTAACTAATAATCATGTTATGGTTATAGTTCGTTTTACCAAACAAAGTTGCCTCCCTGTCAGAGAAATATGTTACTCTTCGTCCTTCCATCCAATAGTCTTTGGATATATCTTCTCTGTGATTGATTCGTTCATAACGGATCGTCCTACGTGAGGCAATACGACGCGACGCAATCCCGAGCGATAAGCGTACACATGGCGTATATTATATCGAGTAGATTCACAGTAGACCACTGAAAATATATGATGCGTTCCTGAAAGATTACTCAAAATAGTTAAAAAAGGTATGAAAGTGATTATGACGCGTATGTAGGTACGTAGGTACGAGTTCGCAAACGCCCTATATATTATTAGGCTTATGACGTCACTACAAAAACATAATTATTGACTGGACTACACTTTGTAGTGTGACCTCATATTCCACGCCAAGACGGTAAGAACATCTTCGCGGAAAAATTTGAAAAGTAGAGCGATATTAAAATAAAATGTTAAGACATCTTTTTTGGCGATGAGATACTCGTATATACACACCGTTTGCTTTCACTAGCTCGGTTCATTAGTTCGACAAATCGAAGTAGTGAACTTTTTAATTTTTTTTCTCATTAGTTCGTCCGTCAAACTACTGAGAATTTATTTTCGGCACATGAAACTTAGTAAGTAGGTACATGAAACACATGCAACTTAGTATAGGTACCTACCTATTAGTAATTTTCAAAGATTCACACAGTGTCGCATCACAATGCATCGCATCGCATTGCTGCGGTTTTCGATCACCTAGGACAATAGTAAATACAGAGACTTTTCCGAATCGACATTTGACCCCTTTGAAAAAGGGCCCATCGATAAGGGTCAACCCTTCGGTGGTAGCTGCCCGATTCAGGTGTAAAGGGTTAAGTACCTACTCTCTCGGCTGATTTCCCAAGAGTTACTTTTTAAATGGTACGGGGTTGTCTTTATTGGATTTTAAATGTGTCGGCTACCCAAGTGGGATTCAAGGGATGTGGTTACCTTTGCCCTTGCGGTGAGGGTTCCGGATGGTTCCAGTGGATGGTCTACTGCCGGATAGCATAGCATAGTGGTAGCATAGCCGGTAGCATAGTGTATCCAGTGAATAGTTAAGTTGCAAATTCATACGAGTTTGTCGTGTCCTATGAACATATTTTTATGTTCTGCTACTTTTGGGGCCGACTGTTCTAAGACTGCCATCTTTTTTGACAATGTTCTGCTATTTTTGGGACCGACTGTACTTTGGTTTACTAAGGTCGAGTAGAACTAAATAAAGAGACGGAACCAATTACCACTTGTACTCTACTAAAACCTTATCAATTTCCACTCAACCAATTAATTAAGCAAATTAAGCTTTCAAACGAATGAGGTTGGTCGTGTTAGCATTGTGGATTTTCCTATAGTAATTGTTACTAGGCTATAGGAAACAAAGAATTTGACATCTTTGAAATAAATAATAATTAGGTACGTAAGTCATGACCTTTTCCAAGATGTTTGGAACACAAACGCAGATCTTGTATGCATTGATACAATACAATTTTGACCGAGTCAAGACGATAGATGGTGATGACAAAACCTGAAAAAATTGGGCCAGCACTTTTTTATCTTAAAGACAGTCAACCACAAAAGACGGCATTTTCAAGTTTTCATACTCGTATTGTGAGATCTAACAAATGTTCATAGCAAGACGCTGAAAACCTGAATTGGAGAAAATTTACTTAGAAAGCAGTCTGTCACAACCTGGGTAGAAATCTAGATAGAATAAAAAGGTACTCGTACTTTGTAACTAGCTCCACCTCTATGAAGATCTATGTTAGCATCATCTAAGGTTCCAACACGAGATCTTCCGTCATTTTATTTGAGTTGGTTGTCATTTCTACTGCAATAAAATTCACCGGCGTGGTCGAGTTGCCACCTTTTATATAAATATTATTTTTAGTAGTAAACTCGGCTGCTATTGTATATTTGTACAGTCATAGAAACAAGTGTTACTAATTAATATTTTAGGGTCTATAGACTCTATAGTTATCTTAGAAAAAAATAAGCAGCTCCATTGCCAATTCTGTTTGTAGAATAAAATGTTTTCCTTTTCAATAGCACCGCGATCATTCAAAACTGTTAAAGATTCACTGCCCGCTGTGAATTAGAGTTTAGAACAGTCTATTTCTGTCCTAGCCGACGTAAACAGAATTATTGGCTAGTGTTTGTTTACCGACGGCCATCGATAGTAATGATGCTGTTATGAGTGCATCGAGGTCACTGGAACTGACTTGGTGTTGAAGAAATTGTATATACCTAATAAGTATTTACACGTAATATGTTTTACAGGCTCCAAGTATTTTAAAAAAATGTGATTATTGCATTTCCGTTTCTAGCTTTTATTAGGTTAGTATCTTTGGATAAAATATTTGAAATAAATTTTCGACTATTTACTCGACTGCTGAAGTAGGGTTATATTTTCCGTTGTTCAGTTGTGTTTTTGCATAGTAAATATTAAAATCGACCCGGTAAAGTTTCAATTATATTGCAATTTATAATAATGATAACAGCGAGAGATCTTGATAGAGAAGGAGTTGTATCAGGCCACATTTTCATCATCTGGCATCATCTAGGTATCGAAAATTTGTAAATGTTCGTCTTGCTAGTCTCCACATGAACAAAGTAATAATTATGTCGGATCATCATCATTATTACCGCTATGGCTTACCAACATCAATATCCCGTACGTGACTTGAACCCTGTTAAAGAACTTCTCTTCTTCTAAATATTGTTATCGTTAGGCACACATTTCCAAACATTCGTTTCCCCGACGCGCTAGTGTTGATCGGAACAATGTAGGTTTAGGATGAGTTATGGATGACGTCTTGTGGAACATAACGTAAATTTGTCCTGCTAATGACAAAAACTCACCTATACATTTTTTTATTTTCTTTTATTTATAAAGATTCGATTGACTATGACACAATATTGATTCAATGTTGGATATTATTTATAAAGTCCATACTTTTCGTTTTTTTTTCCTTTTCACTCCACTAGCTTTGTCCTAACAGTGGAAAATAACCTTCAATCGTACTTAGAACCTATTCACTGGTGACTTGAAAACTATTGAGAAACATCATACTAAAATGTGGAAGGAAAACGATTAATGCGTGCCTCTAAAGATAGAATAAATTATCAAATGTTATTTGTCAATCTACCTGTTATTTTTCAGCAACTTTTCGAATTTGGGTCAGGACCAAATTCTTTGCAGGGTTGCACAACGGAAATCACAACGGAAAATGTCACAACGGAAAATTATGTAGCACACTGGAATCATAAAGGTGTGTGTACACATAGTTGAGGTGGTCTACCGCCGATACAGTGACTGTAAGTAGGCGGAAAATAGTTCCCTTTTAGTAGCGTAATAAAACAGTATAGTCAAAAATAATATAGTATATTATGTAGGTACATTGTACAATGTACATAGTAGGTATGTTAGTCTGTAGTGTAGGTAGGTATAATTATGATATCAGTCTTAAGATAAAAATATTTTTAGTAGCCACTAACTGCTATTCTGGGATCTAACATAATTCTTCAGGTTAGATTATTAAAAGGACTAAACAAATTAAAATAAAATTTAAGTAGGTGGGTATATTTAATGGAAATTTAACAAATAGGTAATAGAATACATTTAGTTTATTAGTAGGTAAGCAAATATTTATGATCACAAAAACACAAGTATATCAAAATACAAGTTAATATGAGATCTAAAAAAAACACGATGTAATAGCAAACAAAAATTAAAGTTTAAAGTAAACTTTTCATATCAACTATTATTATTATTATACACCGTTTTTGCTTTTGCCGCGTTCTTTTGTTTCATTGCTTCAAATATTTCAGGATTTTGTTGTTTTAGTTTTTTTACGGTATTTCCGTCATCTTTCTGCAGAAGATAAAGGCATCTAAAAAAAAAAGTTAATTATTCATTTTATTAAACCACTATTTACTTAAATGCTTATTCGTGTTGATGAGTGGGGGAACACTATATTTTTCCAAGACCTTTTTTTAAGTCTGCAATTTTCGTACCACGCACGCGATGGATAAAGCTCGTTTAAAAATTGTATGGTCTACGCGTATGAATTTACGGACACAAGAATATGTTATCAGAATAATGTATACATACCTTTAGAAATTTCCGTTGTGACACGTAGCACAATTCGTGTCACTCGTCGCACAATGGAATAGAAATACTTCACGACTTTACCTAAAATGCTTCACATAGGCTAAATTAAACAGAAAAACTAACTATCTTTGGGATATTTCCGAAGTCGAATACATAATAGTTCATTCTTAATCGTTCGTATTTAAAAGATCTTATAGAAAACACTAGAATCTTCAATCAAAGTCACAAAATTTTAACGACCTGTGGTGCACAACAAACATGACAAAAATCTGACAAAAAAACAACATGGCGGAAGTGTGCGAAATTTGCTTGACAGTTCGGAGTCAGTGCTGCTATCATTATAATTTAAGAACCTACCGACATTACGTTGTGGTTTCCCCGTTGGGTCGTCGCACACCTGAAGTAGCACAACGGAGGTTAATTTGAGACATACATAAAATATATGCTAAAAACTATATAGGTTATTCCATATAATTGAACAGAAATACGTTAGACAATTCAAAAAACAATATATTATGCAATAAATTATAAGTTTAACCGTTTAGTTTTCAAATAAACCACAATATTTCATGGTTGTCTCATTTGGGACATGCCCATTTTGTTTGAAGAGTTTAAAAATATAAAATAAATATTGCTAAATAATTTACAATTTTGTTTAAAAAAAAGTTATTCTTCTGAGTAATTGATCTTTAATAGAACTGATAATGTGTTACCATTTTCACAAAGTATTCACTGATACAATACATTACTTATTTTTAGGTAGAAAGGCTGTGGACAAAATATCATACCAGTTTTTGCAAAGAATTTGGTCCTGACCCATTTAGCTCTAACGTGTTCTAATTCTCAGATCAACTTGATTAGTCGACTGTTTGAATAAAATGTTGAACGCCTTCGCTTTAGGTACTTATATGCTTAATCTCTCAACATCCGATTCCAAAATCAGCTGCGAAATTTAACATGGTGCTGCGTGCGGCTCGCCTAATCGTGTTTCTCATGCGTCAATTCTCGACTAATGAGATTTGTTTACTAAGGTGGATGATCCACTGGCGAGCATGACTGCCGTGCAGGCTCGCCGGAACAGCTCGCTTTAATAGTAAAAACGGTTTACAGTCGTAAATTTTGATAGTATCATTAAAACACTGTTAAAATAGTAATAGGTATTATAACTTAGTTTATTTTTCAGTTCCGAATCTATTTAAACAATTTAATGTTAAGAAACGATATTTCATGCCAAATAATGGCGGTCTACATTAAATGTAGAGGCCAAAAAAATTGGCTTCTTGTGTGTTTGTAAAAAGATGAAATTGTGTTGTATTCTGTCTTAATCATACTCGTATTAAAAAGTGTGTTCGTGTTATTTAAGTTTTTACATGGTCTGAATTTATGTTTGTCTTGTTCCAGAAATACGTAGTTAGTACGGATCGGAGCGGGGACATTCACGTTCATGTTCAAGTGAGTACAAAACCAACCCGCAGCCCCTTCCACCTCTTTGGTAAAATCAATGTGGCCAGTGGTGGATTATGCCTAATCTTTTCCAAGACGGTGAGGCGAGCCCATACTGAGCAGTTGGCGGATACCGTGATAATGATTATGAAGAAAACAATCAAATCGTGGCTAAAACGCAAGTCACAATTTTGATAGAAATACCCATTCACACTGCTAAAAGTCGAAATTATAGCATACTAGAAGCGCCTCGAGGTTTCACCCGCGTTAACTCCCGCGGGAACCGTTAATTTTAACGGGATAAAAAGTAGTCTATGCCACTCGGGGATAGTGTAACTTCCCAAAAAAGAAAAAAAAAATTCAAATCGGTTCAGTTGTTTTTGTTCAGTTGGAGCCTATTCAGTGCAAACAAACAATCAAATATTACCTCTTTATAATATTAGTATAGAAAATGAAGATAGTAGGTATGTAATGCACTTACAAATTATGAGCAACGTAGCGCATCAACCGTTCAAGGCATAAGCTTGCAAATGCCAAGATAAAGAATTGCAAAAGAAAAAGTGTGATATTTAATTCATGCGGCTCCATTTCTCGGCAAACGGCAATCGCCGTAGTCCCAGGAGCCTCATTGCTCGGGGCCAGTTGCCACATTAAATGGCCACTTTCATAATTTTTCTCACCATTACGCCGTGATGGAAATGCCATTTTCAGGGCGCTTATTTTCGTTATTATAATATCTCGACTCTGGACTTCTTAAGGTTAATTTTTAAGATCAAGTTCAAATATAATGACGTCATAAATTGATAGGATATGTAAATATCGTTTTAGGTACGTAACATGACATAGAGATGTTAATATGGGCATGATATTAATATTAGGAAACCCAAATGTAGAGCACATAGTTTGTGACTTTATTAAAAAAAAATATTACCTAGGTATATCACTGGAAAGCATTTTGTATGTTTTGGATGTTCTCAAGACGATAAGAATGATCAAAATATAACGGACCACTTCAAATAAACGATCTATTTCAATTTCGACAGCACTGCAATAGAAGCTAATGACGTCATTCCATCGAGAAGCGAGACCATTGTCGCCAATGATATAGGTATTATTAAGAGTGATAGAAGCCTCTGAAATTGTAGGCAATTCTATAAAATAGTTACAATCATGGTGATAAAAAGCTAGGAAAGATGACTGAAGGACCTGTAGGCAGCGAGCTTCCGTAAAATGGGCGGTTTTTTGTCAAAAAGTTAAGCCGTAATTACAAATATTTATAAGCCAGAAAAAATACAGTGAATAGTCAAGTGTTTCATTTAGGTAATAAATCAATAATATTGGGCTAAAGTTGTCTAGTATCTTGAGAAAAAAATTCACGAGAAAGGACCCGAAAAAAATCTTTCGTCACATAATGCTCAACATTTTCAGCGACAACTATCATATTTTTTGGAACCATAAAAAAGGCAATTTTATTTTCCAATGAAATTTGAATTTTCCAATGAACTGAATCGATTCCGTTCTTCTAAATTAATAAAAACGACGAGAATATGATCAGTTTAAGCGCGTACTAGGCGGCTCAGTACCCGCTACGGCGTTTCAGAGAGAGGACGTATGTCGCTGTTCCTCAAAATTTTCTCGTCGAATTTACTGTTTGTTCTCCAAAAAAATAAAGCAAACAGAATCTCTACATGGTATACAACTGGTTTATTTACTTAGTTGCCGTAAATGACTTCCTTCGACGATTACTAAACTTTTATTATAACCTATAATACTTTGTATTTATTCTCCATTGTGTGTAAAGAATAATGGCTAATATGACTATTCTTGCACCACCTGTAACTGAAATTAGCAGCAAAAACGCGTTTTTAGATTGTTCACTTAAATAAAACTGGGATTTCTTATGATAGTTTGGAGTTAATCAAAGGAGCAGATTATGATTGTATATTAAAATGAAGATGTAGTGAACTTCCGCTTTCCATAATGGCGGATCTGGCGGATGCATATTCTGACGTTTTATTTTTAGCACACTTCCAGCAATCTTTCTGCTCAGCTACGAGCCAGTTTTTTCAATGTTTTTGCTTCGCACGATTTGTGCATTTAGTCATTGTCAAATATTATACTGTAAATTCGAAAGTAACTCTGTTTCTCTGTTTGTCTGTTTATTTGTATGTTTGTTTGTTTGTTACTTTTTATGGCTAAACGGCTGGACCGATTTCGATAAAATTAGGTATAGAGAGACAACAAAAATGAAAATGAAATTTGGTAGGTATATGGGAGAAGGAAAGATGAGGACCTGGGGAGATGGGGAGATGGAGAGCAGCAGCTGGAGAGATGAGGAGATGGGAGATCGGAGATGGATGAGGGATGGGAGATGAGATATTGGGAGTTGGGGAAAAAAGCGATGAGGAAATAGGAAGATAGAGATGTTTTAGAGATATTGACAGAGACGTGACGTGCCCGATTGATTTACAATAGCATACAAAGTTCACGCATATTGTGTTCTTACTAGCTGGATTCGATTTAAATGCAGACGAAATCGCGGGTAACAGCTAGTATTCCATATTTTCACAACTTCGTGGTAAAGTAAATTTACAGTCATAGCCACGATTCAGTAAACTTTACTGAAACTAGCTTTTACGCGCGACTTCATCCGTATATGAAAAAGCAACTTATAAATTGAAAATAAATATTGAAGTCTTTGTATCTCTATCCCTGTCACTGTCCCTTTCCTTTTCCCTATCCTTAGTCTTAACCTTTATATTTTAGCAAGAGCCTAAAATAATGAAGTGTCAGATCACCTACTTGAGAAATTATGAATTGCCCATATAAATTTTCAACTCCTATTTATTTGGATTCTAAGATCCCTATTTTTTCTTTCGAAAAATAGCCTATACCCATCTCATAGGCCCAATCTTGGTCAAGATTGATTCAGCCGTTTAGACGATTGATTCAGACGTTTAGTGAAAGGATGGCAAAAACTAAAAAAAAAACCAACAAACACACACACACAGTTTCGCATTTATATGATCTTAGTACGGATGCCTGACACTGGCTAAATGCACAAATCTTTTACTGCGTCATTGTCATTGTCAAAATATATATCAAAAAGAAAATTATGGAAGTGGACTAAAGAGGATGTATCAAATGGACTTGACAAACGCGCATACCAGAAAGGACCAACACTAAATAAATTTAATACAACTTATTTAGGTGTGACTCCAATAATTCGTGCGGCATTCTAAATTTGATAGGATTATAGTCAAGGAGGTAATAATTTATGTAATGCTGGCGGTAATGTTGGTGCTTGGTGCGTACGCCAACAAAGATAAAACATTTAATTAATACATTATTTACCTACTACAGATTGTGTTTATTTTTCATTGTAACAAACTACTTATATACATACACCAAAACAAAAATCATACACAAAAAGTTTCCCGGCAGCAGGTTTCGAAACTTTGAAACTACGTCTGTAGGAACGGACCGTAGCATCTCAGACCGCTCGGCCGATCTGACATGTCATTACAGTGTCGAAATAATTGAATGCTTCAGACTAAAGCCTACGTAGTAACTATCTAGTAATCTGTGCTAAGGCCACGTGATGCCGTTAGTAAGAGTATAATATTATGAATTAGCGTTTTCGACTTGCCGTGAGCGCGGAGCCAGCGTGGCGCGCGGCCCGGCCAGGTAACTTTCATCTTCTAAAATACATGAATCGCTCCTATATTAGCGCCTGAACTATTGATTTCAAGACTGATATATTTGCTGAGTTACGTAGGTAGTGACTAAACTGATGTTATAATTATTGGATTTATTCATTATTGAATTCTAATTTCATGCTGCTATACATACAATCAGGGAATAGTTCCACGGTATGCACAGGTAAGTGTCTGATACATTATGAGTACCGAATACATGTTTCAGTTCTAATCTGATCTAGGCAATAATTAATAATACTCCACTGGTTTATTTACTTTGTAGGTGAAGAAACGCAAGTCGATCTGTATGGTAGGTATCGTCGAGAGCTTCAATAAGACTTGGTCAAGAAATTGTTGACTCATGTAATGAGTTCTGAGGCTATTGCGTCATTACTGTTTCCTGAAGAAACTGGAGTAGCTACTGTTCCTACAGATGCACTAGTTAGGTAGTTAGAGGCTCATTTTAAAATGAGACAACTTCAGTAGACAAGCTTCCTTTCCTGCCATCTCATTAATATTTCCTGGTGACGTTAATTGGGGTCGCTCGCAGTAGTTAGAAGTTTGTCATCACTGAGTTCTTAGCCTTTTTGGTGTTTTTAATAAAGCTGATGTACTTATGTTTCGGCTAGTCTGGCTAATGTAGTATCAATTATAGGCGTAAATTAGATAAGGGTTCTCTCAGGGGGTATATTGAAAGTAGGGCATGCTATAAAAGACACGATTTGCTTATAAATGATTGGATGGGCTTCCCATTTGACGTCAGTTAATTGACTTTGTGGCGTGAGTGTAAGTGTACTTTATCGATTCATGGTGTATGCTGTCAGTTGAGGAGCAGTCAGTATACATCATGGAACTACTAAGCGTATGCAGCCTAATTAAAAACTAAATTTTAAGGTGAGAAATATGTAATTTCATGTTTTCAGGGGGATCTGAGTCAGCAAGATAAGCGATGTGTTTTCTTGACCGTTCACGATCTTGGGACCAATCGTAAGTATTTCATGGAAAATATATGCTTAGCTTACTGCAATCTTTTATAAGTGCGTCTTGTTTTTAGTTAGTGTTCTGTGGTTCTCTTTACAGACTCGGCATTGGTTGACTTCGTGAACTGCCCGGCAATGATGGAGATCAAAGAACGCTCGTGCTTCATACACGTCGACGTGCCAGGACACGAAGAAAACTCGCCGGACTTGCCTGATTCGTGAGTATTATGCACTTCAATCATCAGCAAACCGATCACTGGTGAAGCGTATCAAATACAATCCTAAACATAAAAAATATGCGCTGATAGACTTCATCAAATTGTTCGGCAGATACACTATTACATTGTTTGTAGCTGTTCTTGAACTGGCTTATAAGTACCTACTGGAAACTGTTTGATGTGTCCACAGCTATCAGTTCCCGTCCCTCCAGACTCTCGGAGAAGACCTCATCACAGTATTAGACTTCCTTCACGTGCGTTACGCCGTCGGTCTAGGAGAAGGCGCCGGCGCCAACGTCCTCGCCAGATGCGGCATCGCCCATCCTCGCCGGCTCCTCGGCCTTATCCTCGTCAACTGCACGGCCTCCACCTCGTCCGTCGCCGACGCATTTAGGAGCAGGTTCTCCCGGTGGAAGGGCGCCGACATCTCGCAGTCCGAAGAGGACTTCCTCATCTACCACAAGTTTGGACACGTGAGTCTAGAGCGAGAGCAAATTGCTTACCGCTACCAGGTACTATACTTCTATGTTTTGTTACTAATCTCACTAATCATCAGCTGCTAAGCTGTCTCCTAAAGGTAAATTGAGGAGTGCCGTTTCATAAGCATTGTTGGAATTTGAATCTAGATTGTTTTAGCTTGAATTGTTTTACATTATGTTTTACATGATCTTGTTTGTCTTGTAAATTGTTTTTGCATTATAAATATCTAATAAATTCGATGAAATAAAATTCTTTGCTCGTGGATTCTGAAACTGGCATAATCATGAAATTCTTCTATTATGAGTTTCAATAATTTCTCTTTGTCTGCTTGTAGTGGCATTACTCTCATCTGTTACTAACTAACTAACCCTTTAGTGAATAAGCTTTTAGTGCTTGATAATAATTGTACCAATGAGTAGAGTAGAACTTTAGGTAACTGTAATTGTCACTAAAACTTTTAGCTTTTCCAAATGCTTTACTTGTGCGAACTTTTGCCTGAAATGTTTACCCTTTTTCAGTCTCTATCATACTTTAATTTACCAATAACTTGAGCATTGCCTACAAAAGTGTTTCTGGTCATCCTGTAATAAACCTTTTATATACTTACCTTTGATCTAGTTCGTTTCTTTACCCAAACTATTTATTGAAATGGTCATAAGGTAAGTAACGCAAACCGTGTATTCCTAAATTAAATGAGAACACTTTAATTTCCAACTGGAAATGGAATTACGCGGGTCGGTTTAGGTTAGTCGGCGGTTTAGGTCCAGATAAACGTAGTGAAATAAACCTATAACGTAGCAGATGTCGCAAATATACATGATTATAATAATAACAATAACTATACATAAAAATAATTATTTATAGGTACTATAGACCAAAGCGTACAAATATAAAATATTCCACGCGTTGAAAACGCAAGCGTTTCATCGCGTGAGCCGTCTACTTGTCAGTCACTCGTAAAGACGTGACCGTTTTACTCGTTCTTTTTCGTTCGTTATACTAAAATAATTCATTTCTTCAAAGAAAATTCAGACGCGGCTAAACCTCGCTCGTTCATGTTTTCCAAGAGTTTATCCTACTTACTCATTTACTGCCGGTTTCTGAATAGTCAGTTAACGTTGACTACAGATTGTCTATTGCTATTCTTGTCATTTGTTTCGTGTCAGATAGGGACAACGATAGTCTAACTGCCGGTTTCTGAAACGTCAGCCAACTTTGACTGCAGATTAATTCTATTGCTATCCTTGTCATTTGTTTCGTGTCAGATAGGGACAACGATAGTGTTAATCTACTGTCAAAGCTAACAAACGTTCCAGGAACTCAGTCTTATTATATCAAAGAGGTGTTTGTTGAAGTTCGCGCCTGGGGCTTTCAGCAAATCCCGTCCGAGTCGTGCGAGGCGAGCGAGCGCGAGCGCCCGCTGGCGGAGTACCGCTCGCGCCTGCGCGGGAACCTCAACACGCACAACATCAAGCAGTACGTGCGCGCCTTCATCCAGTGAGTCGTCTAGTCTTACTGGCTGCGCCTCACGGCGTCACCCGCTGTTTTCGGGATAAAATAGGATACCACTTTACTCATTAAGTATTTTTTTAAGAACGCTGTGTTGATCACTCTAAGAAAGACGTACACATAGTACGGTCATTATTATAATTATGCCCTGTTTTACCTGTATCCAATTCAGTGAACCTAATAAAAAAAAGGTAGCCTATGTCTAGAACCGGGGTATTAGCTACCTCCGTACTAAATTTCATGAAAATTGGTCCATCCGTTTCAGCGTGAAGAAGTAACAACCACACAAACACGCTAACAAACTTTCGCCTTCATAAGTATCAGTAGGAGTCGCTACGAGACGTGAACAAATCTGCTGAAGACTCCGTATTGCCCATTCCAGCCGCAAGGACCTGGTCCTCCGCGGCTGCCAGCCCGACATCCTGCTCATCACGGGCATGCTGAGCCCGTACGTGGGCGTGGTGGAGAAGATGTACCGCGAGCTGGACAAGGAGAAGGTCACCATGCTGAAGGTGGAGCGCGCGGGGGACGTCCTCGCCGAGGCGGTGAGTGCCGCGGCCGGCCCCGGGGCTGCGTCGCGTCCGACTGGTCACATTCCCACTCAGCCTTTGTTGGTACACTTGCTGATAAGAGCTGAACCTCGCATTCGTTATTTTTTGTAGCTGTGTTTTTTCTCTATCTATGGTTTCCGTTTGTCCTCTTATCACATAAGGAGTGACGATATAAAATGATGATTATGCAACAACGTAACGTATTGTAAAAATATTCATAAATTTTACGGAAGAACTATTTCTTTTCTATGTCTACAATATCTGTGTAGTATTTTTTCATGCTAAACGTAACTTTTGTTTTCAAAGTCAAAGATAATTATTGTATATTACGCAACCGTAGTATCTATAGATATACCTATCGCAATCATAAGCAACAACCGAGACCTATAATTACGCAAAATATTCAGCTCAATTATAGCCTTCCGCCGCTCATCTACAAGTAGGTGGCTGGCTAGTAGGGCGCCGCTGCCGGCCCCTCCCCGGCGCCTCGGGCTGCCGTCATGCAATCCGCCGCTGCATCGAAAGTAAAAGTACGATTGACGTACGCAACAGCTGACGCGTTCATCGACTCTCGGCCCCGTGCAAGCGTAAACAAAACATACCTACATAAGTCGCATCATGCTCTAAAATCTGTCCAGAATCTAGGAAGTCGTAACAAAATGTCATTGATCCTGCTAATTGTGGAGATAATCTTCATCGGCGGACTGCTCGTGGGGTTGTACCAGAAAAACACGAATCAGTTCTGTAAATCGAAGAAGAGGTACGACGGGAAAACGGTATTAGTGACAGGTGGCACGACGGGAATGGGATTGGAAATCGCCGCGGATTTCGCACACCGAGGCGCGAAGGTCATAGTGGCGTGCCCCTTCGAAGATGAAGGACAACACGGCAAGAAGCTAATCGAGAAAAGTTCCGGCAGCGACAAAGTGATCTTCAAGCTGTTGGATTTGGCTTCCATAAAATCAGTGCGTAAATTCGCTGCAGATATTCTCGAAACTGAAGACAGACTGGACATTTTGATCAACAACGCCGGCATCGGGACAGCAGGCGACTTCCAAACATCGGATGGCATCAACTTCATCATGCAAGTCAACTACTTTGGCACGTTTCTGCTAACATTATTACTCCTACCGCTTCTCAGAAAAACAGGAGAGCCCTCAGAACCGAGTAGGATAGTAAACACATCATCAATCATGCACAAAATTGGCAGAATCGACTTTGAGAATATGAACAAAACTGCTTATTGGTACAAGTACCAGCTTTACGGAAACAGCAAACTGTGTTTGGTGATTTTCGCTCGGCAGCTGGCGAAGAGGTTGAAGCATTCTAATGTGGTGATAAACGTGGTGGACCCCGGGGCTGTCGGGACGCAGATTTTCAAAACTACGGGAAAATCTTTCGGAAGTTTTGTGACCTTCATTTTCGGAATACTTTTCAAGCATCCCTACGAAGGCGCGCAGACAGCCTTGTATGCGGCGACGAGCAATCGAGCCGGGAAGATGAATGGGGAGTATTTCAAGAACTGTGAACTATCCAGGGGTTCAAGTACGAGCTATGACGACAAATTGGGTCTGAAACTGTGGGAGGAATCAATAAAACTGGTGAAGTTGAGTGATGAAGAACTTCAGAAATGCTTTGGTTCCTTATGAGAACAGTTAAGCTGACAGATTAGGTTATGTTATGTTATAAATCAGTTGTAAGATTCCTTTTTGTTTCAAATCATATTGGTAAAAGTTCCATGGTACATAAATGATATTTTGTCAGCCTTGAGTTTTTTTTCATGGGTGTAACAATCACGAATCCGGTATACTTGACACAATTCATGGATGAGTAAGTGTATGTAATGAAAGAAGCAATAATAGCAGGTACCTATACCTCTTCAGAAATCGCGGACGCCTATCGTCATGCTCTATCAATCAGTCGGACAGGTGTAGTATGTAATTAAAACGGTTGCCTATCCTCGAAGTCGCAATATTATGACGTGGGTAGTTGGTTTTAATTTATTTGAGAAAATTGATATCTAGTAGTTCCCTTAAATCATTAGTATCAGTCAATTACGGCGAAACTTAATTATGATTGTAACAGAACTGTAATAAAAAAAATACACACACACTGACTCGCAGTAAGATAATATCTGCATATAATTATAATAGTGTATACAATCTATAGATATATGAAAACTGTAGCGCATGGTTGCTCTGTCGATGCTTCTTATACTTCTAGTGCTAATTTCGTAAGAGTCGGAAATTGTTAATAAACTTCGCCAGTTCAGGATCAGTAACTTACGTAATACCGATGGAATTAAAAAGATAGTCAAGTAATTAGGTACTTCCAAAGTTAACATTCGTTATCTTCATGCCTAGTTTATGGTCATGCAGGATCTATGTAGGTATGCCACCCATGCGTTATGTCTACATGCCAGCAATAAGAAAGGAAACCTCCAATAACAGTCGTTGCTTCCAGCCGGCCAAGGTGGCCCAGTCGCTGCTGCTGTTCTGCCAGGGCCAGGGTCTGCTGACGTCCCTGCCGCCGCCGGGCGTGGAGCGGCGCATGTCCCGCGCCATGTCCATGGAGGAGTACGACAAGCCGAACATCCGGCGGCTGTCCCTCACGCCGAGCGTGGCCGAGTCTCCGCCGAGGAGGATGTAGGTTCTGCTCGACGCCGGCTCCTTGCTCGAGGAAGACTCGGCGTAACGGGGGCCCTCCAGTGGGATCCTCCTCTAGTGGGACCCTCCTCTAGTGGGACCCTTCTCTAGTAGGACCCTCCTCTAGTGCAGCTTTAGATCTTTGTTTGCTGTCTTTGCGCGCGTTGTACGAATACTCTTGGGAGAGATGTAGGTGTGTTGATGATGTTTATTATGATTTTCTTTCGCGGTAAGAGCTATAATAATCTCGTACGCTAACGAGAAGAATTCAAATGGATAACTCGTAGTAAGTAACTAAAATTGTATGGTACAGTAGTACCCATGTCAGCCAGAAGAGCTACTCCTAGACACCTATACAGCGATTGTGGTACCAATTTTGTGAAAGCTAACAGAATGCTGCAGGAAGAACATCAACAACTAAAACAAATTTTCAATGATAGCTTTCTGGCAGAAGTAGCAGAGAGGGACATAGAATGGCACTTTAACGCACCACTTGGCCTAGCGCTGGCGGTCTGTGGGAGCGGGCAGTACAGAGTTTCAAACACCAATTTAGAAAGGTGGTTGGTGAACAAAAACTGACGTTTGAAGAATTCTCTACGATCCTAGCACAATTGGAAGCCTGTCTGAACACCAGACCGTTATGTTCCCTGACAGAAAGTATAGAAGACCTAGACTATTTGTCACCTGCGAGCTTCTTAACAGGAAGAGTTGGTTTAACTACCATAGAAACAAAGGAGGACGCTAGAACAAGATGGCACTTGACTAACAACATTTTTAAACAGATATGGAAGAAGTGGAAAAGCGAATATTTAACACAGTTAACAGCGAGAGAAAAGTGGTTGAAACCCCAAAGAAATTTACAAACAGGAGACATGGTAGTAGTACACGAAGACAACATTCCAGCTGGAAAGTGGGTCATGGGTAGAGTGGAAGACGTCTTTCCAGGCAACGATGGATACGTGAGAGTTGTTTCAGTGAGAACAAAGAATGGCATTTTGAAAAGACCTGTAGTTAAGCTCTCGGTATTACCAATCGAAACAGCTGATCATCAAAACACGCCCATAATCAACTCGAATCAACCAGCTAGGACAACACAAAACAACAAACAAACAAAAACAAAGTCACGTGGAGGTTTGTCGTATATTATTATGGCATTCGTTCTATTTTTTATAATGTGTGGCCGGGCAAGTTGTGCTAATTATAACATAACGGAGATTAGAAACGATCAATCCCTTTACTTCGATCCCATTTCGAAAGTAAGTCTGATCAAAGATTCGTGGACACTAGTAGTTTTTTACAACATGTACCCGTACTGGGAAGGAATACAAGCATTTGAAAAGGTCATAACATCTTTAGATAGAACATGCAAAACAATAGGTAGCGGGCCGTGTAACATGATCGTACCGCAGCTGATCCACGAGTACAACGAACTTAAATACTATAATGAACTTTTGATGACGCAACAATTAAATGAACACTCCAGACAGCGACGTGGCCTTATCAATGGAATTGGCTACCTTGCAAATTCCCTGTTCGGAGTATTGGATGAACAATTCGCAGAAAAGTACCGCCAAGATATAGATTTAATACATCATAACGAGAAACATTTAGCCCAGTTATGGAAAAATCAGACATCGATTGTAGAATCAGAAAATAATTTACTAAAAAGAACAGAAGAGATGATGTCTAAACAACATAAAATTATTAACAAACACTTAAATAACCTAGATAAAATGTCTAACAGACTGCAACAAGAAATTAACAACATAACTATACTTCAAGAATTCACATTAACTGCATTAACAGCCACCAATTTACTACATAACTTGAAGAGAACTCAAGACGTGCTGTTAGATATTCTAACTAACATACATCACGGACAGTTCAACATACATCTTCTTACCCCTGCACAACTCCAGAGAGAATTAAATATAATCTCTGCTCACCTATCCCAAGATACGACATTACCTATTGAACAACAGAACATCAAAGCGCTTTATCCATTATTGCACATAAAGGCAAGAATAACAGAGCAGTACTTTATCTTCCAAATAAAGTTCCCACTGATCAGCAGAGATATAGAGTCCGTCCCTATATTTGTACCAGTGCTGCGACAACTGCGCCGTTAAGATAATATGTGGCGATAAGATTAACATGGAAAATCTGAAGAAAGCTGGAATGATTTCCTTAGAACCAGGTTGCATGTTGAAGAGCCCAGATTTCATAATACACCTTCCGCAAGACAATCAAGATAAAATCCAGATCAACTCTAACATTTACGTACCTGAATTAGATCAGATTAACATCCTTATAAACACCTCTCTGCCGTTTGTCGATATCCAAACCACAACAGATCCCGTTAACATTGAACAGGATTTGAAGAAGCTAGACAGTCGTATCAAGGAGATGAAAGATAATCAAATGGAGGTAGATGCTTCGCCATTATCATTTCACGACATCCACCAATATGTGGTGAGCTATATCCTCGTCGGTGCGGGAGCGGTGGCGGCTAGCGCGGCGCTGTGGCGGTGGCAGCGGCGACGCGCACGGCGCCGCGCACCCATCTCTCCAGACGTCGAGCTGCAGCCTACGACTAGTGTTAGTGAGCCTAGTGCTAGTGCGGGTCCAAGTCGCCCAAGTGAGGCTGGTCGTCAGCAAAGTGCTCCAAAAAACATTTATGGTGTAATAAACAGAGGTGTTATGCACAGAGCGTGCTCTCCTTTACCGCGAAGAACTCTTGAAACATTAAGATTCTAGCGTGAACTTTTAGTAACTTTTATATAATTTTAGACACTGAATACTAACACTTTAATTTTAACTATTGATGGCATCATCTTATAAAATCATTTCGCAAACATATAAACATCTTCACCAACCACTTAACTCAACAGTGTCTATCACAGCATCCCCATCTTTGGTGCCCCGGAATATGTCCGGTGCAATGCCCCGAACATCCTGAGTCGGCATTACCCGTGTGGCGCATTTACCTAAACTATCGAAAGGCCTCTTGCCTTCAGTGCACATTTCGGTAGCGCGGCAACCGGGTGCCTCATCAACATTCATTTAACATTTTAACATTAAGCCTTTAAACAATAAATGTACTTCTTTTAACTTAAACAATCTTTTGAACATTAACATCACCGCAACCTCGCACCGTACCCGACATATTTTTCTTCTCAATGCTGCTAAAAATGCGGAGCTGGTAAGGTCAGACACCAACTCCAAATGTACGGCCTTCGTGACCATGCATATGAAGACGGCCACGTAACCTTTCACTGTTCTTGCGTTCCTGCCCCTGTTCGCTTTAACGTCCACGAAGCCAGTGTAGTCCACTCCAGTATGATAGAATGGAGCAGCCGGGTTAATTCGAGACGTCGGAAGATCACCCATCAGTTGATACTGCTTTTTAGCCTCGTACTTTCTGCATGTCACACAATTTCTTAACTGCCTTTTCGTTGTGCTGTACCCACTAGGTATCCAATATTGTTGTCTAAGGGTTGCCAAGGTCAGTCGGGGTCCTCCATGAAATGTTAGCTGATGTGCTTCTTCTATCAGCAACTCGGCTAGACGACACTTGTTCGGAATTATCTTGGGATATTTCATCTCGTCACTTATGATCGCGTTTCGGAGCCTTCCTGACACTCTTAGAAATCCTTCCTTATCGAGGAAGGGGTTTAGGTTTAATAACCTACTGCTTGTTGCCACGCTATCATGTTTCATCAATTTTTCAATATCAGTCTTTAATTCAGTTCGTTGAACGTGTTTTATTATAGCTGACTTAGCTTTGCGCAATTCTTGTATTGTTAGGTAGCTTGGTAATTGTTTACGTAGTGAACTAGGTGTCAATGTCCTCAGTATCCATGCTAACACTCGAGTTATTTTTGTAATTGTGTTTTGTTTTTGTAATAATTCATCTATTATAATATTGTTACTGTTCTGTTGAATAATGTTAACTTGTTTTATAGGTCTTGATTCTTCCTCTGTTTTATAGGTAATTCGTGTTTGTTCCGTCTTTACGTCATACGTTGGTAGCCATGATGGTCCATTCCACCATAACGAATGTTGGGATAATTGCGTCGCTGTTAACCCTCTGCTTGCTGAGTCCGCGGGATTGTCAACACTCTTCACATACCGCCAGCATTCAGCTGCCATAACTTGTTTGATGTTGTACACCCTATTTGCTACAAATGGCTTCCAACGAGACGAATCTCCTTGTAGCCACCCCAGCACTGCAGTAGAGTCGCACCAGCCGTAGATTTCCATTTTGCAGTTCATACTCTGTTTTATTTTGTTGATAAGTCTTGATAGCAAGTGGGCCCCACAAAGCTCAAGACGTGGTAATGTTAACGACTTCTTGTGGGGCACTAGTTTTGATTTAGCAGCTACTATCACTGTTTTTTGTTGACCCTTTGTTCTCGCATACACCACACAGGCATAAGCGACGATCGACGCATCACAAAACCCATGTAGTTCGATGACGTCGTCCTCCTGACATTGTATCCATCTCGTTATTACACAATGGTTAATGTTCTCAATGTCTATCATTAGCTTCGACCATTCGTTGTAGATATCGTCTGGCACCTGATCATCCCATTTAAGTTCCTTTTTCCATAGCTTTTGAAATATTATTTTTAATTTTGTTGACAAAGGGTTCATCCACCCCAAAGGATCAAATTGTTTTGACATTTCAGATAGTAAGCTCCGTTTAGTAAGTTTTGATGTTGGTTTGGAAAAATTACACTTGAACGTAAAATTGTCTTCTTTTGAATTCCAGCATAGCCCTAATGTTTTAGTAGTGTCTTCATTTTTAAAGGTATATACAGTGTCATCTTTTAATTGTTGAATTTTTGTTAGTAGCTCCTGTTTGTTCGTCGACCACTTTCGTAGATTGAATCCGCCTGATTTCAATAACTGCATTAAATCTTCAATCAATTGTTCACCATGTTTTAAGTTATAGCAACCGTGTAGAAGGTCATCCATGTAAAATGACCCTTCCAGGATAGCGGCGGCTTCTGGATACCGACACCGTTCATCTGATGCTAGTTGCTTCAATGTCATGATTGCTAAAAATGGGGCTGCTTTTGTTCCATATGTTACTGTGGCTAGTTGGAAAGTTTGTATTGGCAGTGTGGGTGACTCACGCCAAACGATCTTTTGTAGGTGTCGATCAATATTGTTGATGGCGATTTGACGGTACATTTTTTCTATGTCCGCTGTAAAAGCGTAAGGGAATTGCCTCCACTGTAGTAGTAGTGATTGTAAGTCCTTTTGTAGGTTAGGCCCTTTGTGCATCACATCATTAAGACTAAATTTTGATGACGTAGGGGATGCTGCATTAAATACTACTCTCAAACTCGATGATGTTGACTCTCTAAACACTGCATGGTGAGGCAAGAAGCACTCAAGTGTAATGTTATTGTTATTAATGTTATTCTCCGGTTTCATATGATTTAATGCGGCGTATTCATTCATAAAATCTTTATGTTTTTGAGCTAGGGCTGTTTGCCTTTCGAATCTACGTTCTAAATTTTTTAACTGCGCTATGGCCATTGGTTTCGATGATCCTAACTTATGTTTTAACTCCTCCTTCAATGGTATCCTCACTTCATACCTTCCATCCTTGGTTCGTTTTGTTGTTGTTGAGTAATAATCTACACACTCCTGATCTTCTACTGATAGGTTAGAAGGTTCGTTGATTTCCTCTATTTGCCAAAACTGTTCTAGCTCCTTTGTATTATTTAGGATCACATTGCATTGGAATGTTTTTACGCTACCGCATAGCAACCACCCTAATTGTGTTTGTTGGGCCATAGGTTGCTGCGGTTTATCTCCTTTAATTATTCCCCCTAAGATGATGTTAGTGTATACGTCAGCTCCAAGCAGCAAGTCTACCGGCCGACTGTTGTAAAATTCTGGATCAGCTAGGTTGATGTTATTTAAGTAGGGCCATGTTGGTTTAGAAAATGTCTTGTTGGGCAGACTTTTGATAAGATCGCTCATTATAAGGACTTCTGAGACGAACTTAAAGTCATTATACCTTGAAGCACACTCTATTGTTATTATTCCTTTGCTGTTGTTCTCTGTCTGTCCTACTCCAAAGATGACGCCTTTGCATCTTTGCCTCTTTATACCTAATAGCTGAGCCGCTCTTTCTGTTATTATGGAAATTTGAGAACCTTGGTCCACCAACGCTCGCATGTTATGATAAACTCCGTTTGCATCCTTTACTTCTAACAGGGCAGTCGCAAGTAATATTTCAGAGCTTGTGTCCTGTGACGCGTCGGTAGTTCCTGTTATTGGTTCATCGTGTCTTGTTTGTTGTCTTCTAACATTAGGAGCGCTAGTGGATGGATATGACCTATTTACAAACTTTGTCATAGCCTCGTGCAGGATGGTGTTATGCGGAGCTAGGCATTTTCGGCATTTAAATGTTGACGTGCATGGATTGCCGTTGTGACTAAACAAGCAATTAGTGCAAAGTTTCAATTTGTTTGCTGTTTTAAGTTTCTGGTCATCATTGTATAGTAGGTATGTTTTGCAATTGTAAATGCCATGTTGGTTATTGCAAAGAGGGCACTTGATATTAGACACTTGCATTGATTTCGCAACTGAATTATGTTCGTGGCTTCGATTGTTGTAATTGTTGGCTTTATTGTATGAGTTAAAATTAGGTTTTCTTATGTTAGATGATGGCTGCGGATAATTAGTTTGATTTGTAGGTCTTTGTGGCATACTATCTTGTTTTCGGCGTGCTGTTGTTTCTAAGGTTGTGAATTTTGTTTCTAAAAACTCCATAAAGTCCTTGAGAATTGGCAGTTCCTTTGAGTTTTTGGTTGACCCTACGTATTCTGAGTATGAGTCAGAGTCTAACTTTTGACTCAACATATGGACAACCATTGGGTCCCACGACTTTATATCGACTCCTAAATTTTTGATGGCATTAAGACATTCCAGCGTGGTGTCATGGATTCTTTTAAGATGTGGTAGGGATTGTTGTTGCATAGTTGGTAGGGCTAGCAGAATGTTCATGTGTGACGTGAATATTAACCTTTTGTTATCATAACGGTGGGTCAGAATGTCCCAACATACCAAGTAGTTGTCCGTACTGATCTGCAAATGTTGTATAAGCTTCTCAGCTTCTCCTCGAACCTTACTCTTGAGATGCTGCATCTTTTGTCCGTTTGATAAAGATGGATTGTTGTGGATTACCTCAGTGAATAGGTCCTTAAACGATACCCACTGGTTGTAGTTTCCATTAAAGCTGGGAATCTCAAGACCCGGTGTGGACTTCTCTCTGTGCGCAACTGACCACATCTTGGTGTTAATCTCTTTCTTCAAACTACGGAATTTCTTATCGTACCTGTCGTACATGTTGTTGTAGGTCTCGTTGTCGCCATCCAACTCGCTCTCGATTTCCCAATGAAGGTTATCGATTGCACTCCAACGAGACTGCAATGTTTTCAGGACGTCTTCAAACTCCCACTTATCCGAGATAGACTCCACGTCGATGTATGATGTGGTCCGCTCAAAAGCTTTAAAATTGGTATGCTGCCGCCGTAATAAATCATCCGCTCTACTGTTGGTACCTTGCTGTTTTACAGGTACGCGTTCACTCAGCTGCATCCGGGAACTAGGTCCCGCATCCTCGAAGATTTCCTCCTGTCTCTTACTAGCTGACCCCGGTGTTCGTGGCTTACCTGCCGATTGTTCTCCCACTGATAAGTTCCCCGCTTTCATAAGCGGAAGCTGGTACTGCTGATTGATCAAGGCCTTAACTTCTTCATACACCTTAGCTGTTTGTTCGTACTGCTGTTCTGTATAGTAAGGATCAGTTCTACTTACTTCCATGTTAATACGTTCATGATTCAACAGATACTCTTTCCAATAATCCTCTAGATTGTTCATCCGCCGCTTAAAATAATCTGCCGTTTTCCTATCCGCACCATCCTTCCTAATGTTGACTGCGATTTTTACGATATTCTCGTAGATCACACTTTGCATCTCAATGAGCTCCGCCATGTTCCTCATTGATATTGATAATGTTAAAAGTATAAATGGAAATATGTTACTTGACAGTCCTGTTGCTCCTCAACCGGCGACCGCTGTTGTTGCTCAGCTTTGGCTGATGCTGTTGTTGCTCAGCCTCTGCTGATGCTGTTCCTCCAATGTTATCACTACAAACCTTACACTGCACTCACACAAGTAGTTTGTTTCACTAGTTCACTGTTCACTACACCCGACGGAACCCGTTTTAGAAATTCACGACGCGCGAGGACTTCTCGAAGGACCAAAAAATATGTCGGGTACGGTGCGAGGTTGCGGTGATGTTAATGTTCAAAAGATTGTTTAAGTTAAAAGAAGTACATTTATTGTTTAAAGGCTTAATGTTAAAATGTTAAATGAATGTTGATGAGGCACCCGGTTGCCGCGCTACCGAAATGTGCACTGAAGGCAAGAGGCCTTTCGATAGTTTAGGTAAATGCGCCACACGGGTAATGCCGACTCAGGATGTTCGGGGCATTGCACCGGACAACCCAACTTATATGGCTTACCGATGTACCTGCGCAGAAGATGAATTTTCAAAGCGCGGGAAATGCTATTGACCGCTAATTGGTCGGCAGCCGCCGCCATCTTAGCGATCGCCGCGTGGCATGAGTGAGATGGAACTAACAGCTGCAGTGTATTATGAACCTTATAATAGTGATTTTAGGTTGATTGTAAGTTTTAAGCATTCTTTCGTTAATCTTCGGACCATACTTTCTTTTCTGCGCGAACGAAGATTCACGACGCGCCATATAAGTTGGGTACTACTGTACCTATGTATAGTGTAGCTTTAACTCGTTATTGTTCTGTTAATAGTGTTGGGAATGGATCAAGAGATTGATTCAGGAAGCCTAAAAATGTATTTAATGTAGTTTGCCCCTAAATATAAGTGGTCCTTAGCTGCGAAAACTTTGTCTATGGCAAATGTTATCAATTCAATGTATTCTTGGTATTTCTGTAGATTTAGGTCTTTAGTTTTAATTTGCTTGGTCCTTTATGCGCCAGGGTTTGTGGCATGATTCATGAATATGCAGGATATAAGAGGAATCTTTTGTCCTTACATTTCGCCGCGGTAGCAAGTATTAAGATTAGTGTTGTGTAGTCTTGCTTGTGAAAACTGTGGTAATATCTGTAGTGATGCAGTAGGTAATAAAGAAAAAGGTAAAGATCTAGAAAGTTTAGTTTTAATTTATTTAGCAAAAAAATATTTCAGGTCAACAATGTTATGACGCTGACTTTGCTTGTAGATGAATCAGATATCATGTTACATTTGTTGAGGAATGTTCTATTGTGAACAAAAACTAGAGAAATGAGTTTGTATGAAAACGGTGTAAGTTTCATCAAATCATATAATTATGTAGATAGAAACCAATATAATTACAAATGTGTTTTAAATGTTAATCGGTAAGCCTTATCAAATATTATTATCTATAATTTTAAGAACCTTACATACTGTCCGAATGAATATTTTGTAGGGTAGTAAGAATATATTTTAGCCTGCTAGGCATTGAGGAATTATATTAGTCTTCTTTGCTGCTAGGTCGAACCATGTTCCCACTTATGGGATTCAAAATATTGGTCGGTTAATTAAAACAATGATTAATAATGAGAATAATAAAATAATCATTTTTATGCAAGGTATATAACTACCAAACCTATAATACCTAATCACTATTTATATTATTATGCACCTAATTGAGTTTTAGGAATTTCAGTTTTTTTTATTTTTGCTATAAATTCATTTTTAAGTTAAAATATTAAGTTGTTCACAATATGTTGGACCAAACTTATTCAAGTGCAGTAAATAAGCTGTTGATTAGGCATTTGTGTTTTATAAAGCAAATGGTTTAAGTTTAAATAAAATAATTTTCAACTGAACTACAACCAATACCAGGAAATTACGAAAGTAATTTTAATTATTTTATAAGTCGTATTTATACAAATATTTGTTAATAATATAGGTATGCCAATGTATAAAAAATATTGTTATTTTTTATTTATTTGTTACAATATTTTAATAAGTAAATATAATAACCTACCTACCTATCTAGTGTGTAGTGAACTTTATAATAATGTCTATGTGTTTAGCGTTGAAATATACCAATACCTATGTACAAAGAAATAAATCTTTATTTATGACTGCCTCCAAATAAGACAAGACTTGACCTCCATAATAAGACGAAAATAAATCAATGGGACTACTGACAAAGACAAAAGACACAATGAGGTCTTTATTTCTAGTGCCATTCATAATAAATGGTTCAGGGGATTTCTGGTCTGTTTGTCCAATTTTCCCCTGCGCATGCGAAAACTGTACGCGCAGCGGAAAAATGGACAAAAAGTCCAGATATCCCATGCGCAGGGGATTTCTGGAATAAGCCAAACTTCCGTGGTCGTGCTGCAAAGTATCGCACATGACTTGGCTTCCCTAAGACTTGGCCTCCTAACGAAAGTGGAATCTGACAGACGTGAGACAGTTTCCAAAAATTATTGGTCTGCTAAATATAAGACTTGGCTTCCGTAAAACTTGGCCTCCTAAATAAGCAAGCTGTCTAACTGGGTGTCTAACTAGTTGTCTTACATTTCTACTATTCAAAGACTTCTTTTAAAATCTCACGTTGCTCCTAAATCTGTAATAGAAGAATGTAGGTACTGCTAAACTACAATAGTAAACGACATAGGTAATTTCAAATAAATCGGGCATTTATTTCACTAGGACATTAAACGGCACAAATATACTTTTTAACACGTTCCCTGATTTATAACATAAGACAGGCACAACTACTAGACATTACACTTACTATAGAGGCGCCATCTCTCTGCGCACTTCACAAACTATTCGTAAAAATATCCAAAATTGAGTAAAGTCATAAAGAAATAGAAAGTGTGAAAATAAATAGTTTCATTTCTCCATTCAGCATTTGCATTTTAATTTAGAAAAAAAAACAGTTGAAAAAGAAAACTCATCGCAAGATTGCTAAATAGAGAAATTTTATAGACATGGTTCAATGGTTCAAAAAGAGGGAGATACATACGAATATTTAAGTTATAAAAATAACAAATTGTCCCAATAACCTTAACATGTTCAAAAGGAAGCAAATTCTGTGACAATGTTATAAGCAAACCCTTACAAAACATTAACAATAGTTTATACCTAGTCGAATGTTGCAGGTTTCGTTTTGAAGCAATGCAACGGGCCGTATTACAAATACTACGTTAACGAATACTTAATGATTAATATTCCACCAATATTAATTGTGTTCATATTATATACGGCCCCAGGGGCCGTATTACGAACTTATGTAAAACCAGGCAAGTTCCAGGCAATTCATTTTACGCCCGTGAACTGGATTGTTCTTTTTCGTATTATGACCTACGATAATCAAACCTACTTCTTCTGCCTGGATATTGACTGGAACATTGTCTCTGGCCGGTTACTAGTTTCCCAAGAATCGTTCAGAAATGTTACTATTTTTTTTCCGGTTATTTCCGACTTTAGTTCTTTACCCGTTTTGAGCAAAATATTAACAGACTAAAACACATTTAGTGTCTTAATGACATTCAAAATTAGTTTGGCATATGTTTTTCATGAAATTCAATTAATTGTTAAAGATATGCGTTACAATTTTCACCATAATATTATTGTTAGTCATGGTTTCCGAACGAAATCATGTGTCTGTCAAATGTCAATTCGGCTTCCGCGCGAATATGAAAACTTTGTTTAACTTTGGTAAAACTATTTTTTAATGCTAAAATCGTTCAATAATAAAATAAACCTACATAATTAAAATAAGCATTTAAGTTGGAGAAAACTTTAAACTACGGCACCCCTAAGGTCCTACCTACATTTCTTGTGTTGGTGCGTAATTGTGGATTTTATTATAATGTCGTAAGGGTTTGCAAATATTATTCCATATTTACAGTTACCAATGTTAAAGAATAGGTTTAAATAAGTTTATTGCTTGTAGTGCAGGTATTCGTCGCCGTGTTACATACCGGCAGCTAGAAGCACTTTGGGAATTTTTGAATTCCCACTGAGATATAGCGGTAAGCTATAATAAGTCGGCCCAAGCTTGGGAGTATTCAATGCGACTGTGACAGAATGTCGTTGAGTCGCTGAACTCCCAAGGAGACGGAGCGTTTAAAGATTGGAAAGGATGGTCAAGTGTAAGTTTCAGAGTATGAATACAATACAAGTAATACAACACAATACAATACACTCATTCTTTATTGAATTCTTTATTGAACTAATCTAAAAAAAAAATGTTTCAATTGAAACATTTTTTTAGATTACTAATCTAAAAAAAAAATGTTTTAGATTTGTGATGGAGACATGAAGATCATAAGCGTGGATGCAAGCTATGGGGGAGCCACTCATGACTCCTTTATTTGGGTAAATCACCCTATAAAGCAGCACTTGGAGGAACTGAGCCGAGACGAGCCTATATGGTTGCTAGGTATGCATTTTATGGTTTCACCATTGTTTAAAATTTGCTATTATAAAGCTTGGGCCGACTTATTATAGCTTACCGCTATATCTCAGTGGGAATTCAAAAATTCCCAAAGTGCTTCTAGCTGCCGGTATGTAACACGGCGACGAATACCTGCACTACAAGCAATAAACTTATTTAAACCTATTCTTTAACATTGGTAACTGTAAATATGGAATAATATTTGCAAACCCTTACGACATTATAATAAAATCCACAATTATGCACCAACACAAGAAATGTAGGTAGGACCTTAGGGGTGCCGTAGTTTAAAGTTTTCTCGAACTTAAATGTTTATTTTAATTATGGAGGTTTATTTTATTATTGAACGATTTTAGCATTAAAAAATAGTTTTACCAAAGTTAAACAAAGTTTTCATATTCGCGCGGAAGCCGAATTGACATTTGACAGACACATGATTTCGTTCGGAAACCATGACTAACAATAATGTTATGGTGAAAATAAAATTGTAACACATATCTTTAACAATTAATTGAATTTCATGAAAAACTTATTATATAAACTAATTTTGAATGTCATTAAGACAGTAAATTTGTTTTAGTCTGTTAATATTTTGCTCAAAACGGGTAACGAACTGAAGTCGGAAATAACCGGAAAAAAAATAGTAACATTTCTGAACGATTCTTGGGAAACTAGTAACCGGCCAGAGACAATGTTCCAGTGAATATCCAGGCAGAAGTAGGTTTGATTATTGTAGGTCATAATACGAAAAAGAACAATTCAGTTCACGGGCGTAAAATGAATTGCCTGGAACTTGCCTGGTTTTACATAAGTTCGTAATACGGCCCAAGTCGGTCTGACTGTCACGTGACAAAACTGGCTTGCTTTAGGAGTTCATAATACGAAATAGCCAGGCAGTTCAGTTCACGGCGTAAACTGGCTGGGAATAAGAGTTCGTAATACGGCCCCAGCAGTCTGCAGTTTACAATGGTAAATAAAAAACTTCTCGGAGGCAACTCGAACATCACGCGTCCTCAGCGGACATTTTCAAACCTTTAATTAATTTCTCGCAAGTTCTGCCATATTCAATATCATAAACGAGCGGCCGCAATTTATGGGCGTCCGCCTCGGCGACGATGCGCGACCACCATCACACAAACCACATGCACAACTTAAACAGATTTGAATATTAACTATAATATAATAATTTACCGATAAATTCGTGTAGGTAGTGAGAGATAAGAGGTTTATCCTTTGTAATTTTGGGTATAGGAAGCTCAATTCTTGGGTGACATTGCTGAGAATCGACCGAAAATTGAGCAAAGCGAAAGCCAAACATGCGTAGCTCACTTCAGTCTCCCTGCATCTCGAATCGAGCTTCCAATAGTCCCACTCACACAAGGGGGGAATAGTGGGGATAGTGCAAA
This sequence comes from Hylaea fasciaria, assembly GCA_905147375.1. NCBI lineage: Eukaryota > Metazoa > Arthropoda > Insecta > Lepidoptera > Geometridae > Hylaea > Hylaea fasciaria. The sequence goes on from LR990197.1 coordinate 12,011,136, forward strand.
AGCATTTCTCCCCGCCTTAAAAAAAAAGGGTTGAGTAGCTGTGCATGCGTTTACGGCATCGCATCATTGCATTCGGACCAGTCTCGCCAGCTCCACGTACAAGACAGTCCTAAACTGTAGCTGTCAACGGAGTGTCAGATCAGTCATAATCAGCAACGAGAGTTTAGAGTGTGACGGAGAGGGCATCTCGAGACGTCACACGGCGAGGCCCCGGAGGTCACAGCTCGTCGTCGCCGGGAGGCATGTCCGAGGTCTCGATGGCCACCTCGTCGTAGTCCCGCTCCAGCGCCGCGAGGTCCTCCCGCGCCTCCCAGAACTCGCCCTCTTCCATGCCCTCGCCCACGTACCTGCAACCGAGTTATCGGTACAGTTGTCTTGCCTTTCTATAGGAAGATAATGAAAATACGAGATATCGTTAGCTAATTAGAAAACAGAAAAATATTTCTTGAGTGCGATAAAGTCTTAGTGTCAGTAGTATTCGTTCCCAATACTGATTACTATATTTTATTAATTGGCAGTAAGAGAAGACCCGTATCAGTGGCAGCGACACACAAGTTTCTAACAAATAAATTGACGCGTCACTTTCACACTTCCCACTTTTCTTACTAGCCCTCCGCGTCTACGGAATCGGGAGCTGTTAGTACCTATCGTGATTCCACAAACACCTTGTTTGTGGTTCTCAAAAAAACCCTGCCTTAGATGGGAACCGAACCCACAACCTCACAATTCGAGATCAGCCCTTCACGTATCCGCCGCGGAGACTTCTTCCAGAGCGGTAAGAAGCCACTCACCAATGCACGAACGCCCGCTTGGAGTACATGAGGTCGAACTTGTGGTCGAGCTTGCCCCACGCCTCGGCGATGGCGGTGGTGTTGCTCAGCATGGACGCGGCGCGCTTCACCTGCGCCAGGTCGCCGCCCACCACCACCGACGGCGGCTGGTAGTTTATGCCCACCTGGATATAGTAAGGCAATTCACGGAATTACACCCCGCATGGCCTAACATCGCTACGATGATGGTTGCGTTTGCAATAGGGCTGCACCCAATGAGGTGGACTCTGACCTTGAACCCAGTAGGACACCAGTCCACGAAGCGGATCCCGGCGCGGCCCTTCATGGCCGCGATGGCCGCGTTCACGTCCTTGGGCACGACGTCGCCGCGGTACAGCAGGCAGCACGCCATGTACTTGCCGTCGCGCGGGTCGCACTTCACCATCTGGTTCTGCGGCTCGAACAGCTCCGCCGTGATCTCGGACACGGACATGCCCTCGTGGTACGCCTGGAGGGCCGAGGCGAATATAAAGACTGCTCTTCTTAACGGACCTTTACGAGGGACCTTTAGTTTCTGCTATTTCTCCTAAATACCCGATGTGATTCAAGCATCGCAATATCCCCGCATTACCTTCGCATTCCCCTCAAACTGGGGAAACATCTGCCATTTGGCAGTACTGAAATGGACACTATAATATTTACTTACAATTCGTTGAATATTGTCATTTTTAAATCGTTCAAGTTTCCCCATAGCATACATAATATATGATGGATTATACCACTAACACCAGTGGCTTCATACCATGATTCATAATATTCTATGAGTGACCTTCATCTAGAACCAAAAGTAGTAACCGAAGTAAACTCGGTAAGCCCCATACCTTGTCAGCTGAAACGACAGGAGCGTACGCTGCGAGGGGGAAGTGTATCCTCGGATACGGCACCAGGTTGGTCTGGAACTCCGTGAGGTCCACGTTAAGCGCGCCGTCGAATCGGAGCGACGCTGTTATTGAAGAAACCACCTGCAACATATTTTGTGGAATGCTTCAACCCCAGACAATGACGTGGGCACCTCACATAACGGTTATCCATAATTAGTAATGTGAGTTTACGTAACCCATTGAAATGTCGCAGAAGAACTTATTTTTACTTAGCCTTGAAAATTCACGAAAACATCAAGAAATTATCCCACAAAAAAATCTGATTAACGACTCGCGTCATATTACTAGAAATTTCGAAAAATGTAACAAAAATTGTTGCTATATGTCTTAGAAAAACACATAGTAACTGACCTGTGAAATCAATCTGTTCAGGTTTGCGTACGAAGGTCTTTCGATGGAGAGCCTCCGCCTGCAGATGTCGTAGATGGCCTCGTTGTCGACCATAAAGGCGCAGTCCGAGTGCGCGATGGTAGCGTGCGTCGTCAATACGGCATTGTAGGGCTCCACCACCGCAGTTGACACCTGTACGTCGAAAATCTCTTTGTGATGATCACATTGGCTAGGCAAGTGGCCAAGCAACCAAGCAAGACCAAAAGAACCAAGACCAAGCCCTAGGGGCTGTGGAAAGCTGCAGAACAGGTGACGTACTTGCGGCGCTGGGTAGATGGCAAACTCTAATTTGCTTTTCTTGCCAAATTCGTCTGAAAGCTTCTCCATCAGCAGCGACGTGAACCCAGAGCCGGTGCCGCCACCGAACGAGTGGAACACGAAAAACCCCTAAAACATGCAAGGGTCAGAATCCAGTAGGTCCTGGGGCCTTACCATGCCGTCTTATTGCGATCCAATTGTGGACCTAAACAGAATCGTTTCACTTTAAATAATAGTAACACATGGCTTTCGATATCATTTAGATAGATGCCAATCCTTTAAGATATCAAAACAACCTAAATTGAGCGGCAAGATGTGACAACAAGATGTCAGGGTACGAATAAGTAGTAAAACGATGCTGTTTAGGTCCTCAATTGGATCGCAATAAGACGTCATGATAAGACCCCTGGTCTTCAAGCACCTTGGTTATGAACGCTTTATTCATAGGCAGTAGGTACTCATTCGTTCTTATCCCATCAGCCCCGGTACCAAGGCAGGGCCACCGCAGCTGATCAAGTCATCCTAGTTACGGCAGTCTCACCTGGAGCCCAGTACACTGGTCGGCCAGTTTCCTCACTCGCTCCATCACCGGCCCCAGTATCTCGCGGCCGGTGGAGTAGTGACCGCGCGCGTAGTTGTTGGCCGCGTCTTCCTTGCCCGTGATCAGCTGCTCCGGGTGGTACAATTGCCGATACTCGCCGGACCGGATCTCGTCTGTATTTAGAGGATTGGAAAGATCTACTAATTACCTACAACTTTTAGAAAAAGTTGTAGATATTGTAATGGATTGGGAAAAGCGTATTTGGGTTATACTTGTTGTCTCATAGTTGGAAAAGAATCTGAAACCGAGTTGATAAGAGTCCATTATAGTACACAGCACCTCATAAAGGAGCGGTTGAAGAGGTAAGCACTGAAATCCACCAACTATCGAGCTACACAAACATTATAAAATCCTTGCAACATTCATCACCACCGTTTCTGACGTCAGATTACATCATCATCACCAAAACACACACCAATGACAGTAGCTTCAAGGTCCACCATCACGACGCGAGGCACCATTTTGCCCCGGTCCGCCTCCGAGAAGAACGTGTTGAAGCACGAGTCGGAGACGGCGGGCGCTGACGGCAGGGTGCCGTCGGGCCGGATCCCGTGCTCGAGGCAGTACAGCTGCCAGCACGCCGCGCCCATCTGGACTCCCGCTTGCCCCACGTGGATCGATATGCACTCCCTCTGCTCGCGTACAAACGGGGCACACGTTATTTTTGCTTAAATATCATATTCACTATAAAACTGGTGTTGAGCTGCAAGTAGGCAAATGTACTAGAAATGACATTAATATAACTATTAAAACAGACTGATCTCCGTTCTCCAATCTAAAAATGGCTTCATTATGGGGGGCACCAATTGTGTCGTCTTGACTATCTTGCGGGTCATGTAGACTTCCGAGGATCTGATGAAGTCAGAACCAAAAGACTTGGCAGTTGTCATGTCACTTTGACGTTCAATAGGAGTAGAAAAATTTAGGAATCTTCAGGATCGCCTAAAGATGGGAGAAAACTGGCTGCATCCTTCACTGACACATTAAGTACCTACCTACCTACACTTTTACAAGAAACTTTTACTTTAAAAACCTTCAAAATTTCCTTCTTTACTTTACCTACATCTAAAAATAAGTAGAGACACACTTTAAAATGAAGTCACTAAGTCCATTAAGTAAAAATGTAGAAAAGATGCTTACCATAACGAATACTTATAATTTTGCGGAAATCCGTGTACAAAGCTGTAAAAAGCGTATCAAAAACCGATAAGGATACAAAAATTTTGCCTAGACTGAAATTTTGAAAAAAAATTGCGAATCACGCCCGTCGGATGGGCCCTCTTGATCTTATTTGAATATCGTTCATAATTCGAATGTCACGTCATTGTTTTTTTAATTCACTGACAACCAGTAGGTACAAAATAAAATGACAAAGTTTTACCTACTTACTTTGAAAAGAGGTCTCTAACATAAGTTTTAAATTCTAACAACTTCAAATATTATTCTGGAAAGGCTGATAATGAACAAATAGATCAAACTACCTAGGATTTTGTTTTTATTATTGTTTGATATACTTACTGTAAATCAGATCATTATCCTATGTTACACATAATATGGTACACCTATACCTTCTAAGTATAAGTTATTCCATTTTCAGTGCAGTTTTATTTTAAATTTAATTGTATTAGGTACACTAGGTATAGTTACCGTCTACCACCGTTCCCGTCCTACTGCTGAGTATAGGCTTATCTTTTATCAAGATCTATCTGGACCCAATCTTAATCAGATCCAGGTTCGACCTGGTTCAATCACAACGACACATTTCGCTGCTAGACGACCCGCTTCTCCAGTCTCGGTCACCACTCAGTCACCACTTGTCCCACCTGGCACCGTCACCTGGCCGTGGTGTCTAACTCCATATAAGTTCTGCAACTGTGGTTCCAGCATCAAGAACTCAATCTTTTCGCCGGAACTCCTCGTTATTGGTTCTTGGTCCATAGTCGACCTCATTTCTAATAAGTACACTGCAGTACAAAAAAATCTAAACCTTTCAAGGGTGGCAAGTGGACAAGTAAAATGGGGGAGGACCCCATAAGTTGGAGCTATTAGAGGACAATGGTAGATCGATGGGCACCATGGCTGGGCGTGGGGTTGGAAGCACCCCACTTTTATGCAGACGCAGTCGGTGTAAGTTAATCTGCATTTTTGACGCTCGTTAGCAAAACGTTAGAGTTTGTGAGGAAGATCATCTATCTACCTATAGCATTATAATACTGATCGTTTTTGAACTTTCGCGAACAGGAAACATATTACTAGGTAAAAACGGATCTAATTCGCGCACAAACAAACTAGGCCGAAACGTCGAGGTATGTCAAAATTATTTATTTTGATATTTGTTTGTGCGCGAATTAGACCCGTTTTTAGCTAGTTAATACTGATCGTTTTTATTCCAGAGACAGAGCTACTATCCATATCTTAACTTCTTGAAGCTACAGTTGGTTAACTTCTCAAAAGTTTAAATAGATAAATATCTTTAATATGTCGCACAGAACTGGATCATACAGTCTTTCTATGAATTAATAATTTCACTACAAAGAAAAATTACAAAAAATATTTATAATATTGGAGAGTGCAAAAGAGAGTACCTACTCAACGCCCCGAGTGTTGCAGGTGTCCACAGGCGATGTAAACTGTTTACCTTCAGGCAGGCCCACAGTTGTTTGCTGCTCTACCACAGGCGATGTAAACTGTTTACCTTCAGGCAGGCCCACAGTTGTTTGCTGCTCTACCACAGGCGATGTAAACTGTTTACCTTCAGGCAGGCCCACAGTTGTTTGCTGCTCTATCACAGGCGATGTAAACTGTTTACCTTCAGGCAGGCCCACAGTTGTTTGCTGCTCTACCACAGGCGATGTAAACTGTTTACCTTCAGGCAGGCCCACAGTTGTTTGCTGCTCTACCACAGGCGATGTAAACTGTTTACCTTCAGGCAGGCCCACAGTTGTTTGCTGCTCTACCACATAAAAAAACACTCAGCTGCTATGTATAGATGTATACAAATTGTCAAAAAAAAAACACCATTTCTTCAGATTTTGAATACGGGAAGAAATCTAACGCCTCTTTAAAAAATATATTTGGATTTATTCCCGCGGGCGCTGCGCGTCGAAGATGGTTTAATCTCATTCAATTCAATTCAATTATTTATTAATTCATTAGCTTTCTGTTGCTATTTAGTTAATCATTAAGTAATCTTCTGCTGTTGGTTTTCCTACAAATAAATAAATAAATTTATTGATAAGGAAATACTCTTACATGTCAAAATTGGTTTACATACATATAATCAATAATTATTCATAATAGAATCAAAGATGTATCTTTAATCAAGGCAGAAGGCAGCAGTCACCACCGCCTCTATCCGTGACTAACCGATTCCAACCTCGCATATTGACACAGCCCGCGACAGTAATACAATTAAACATTCAACATGTACGGAACACTCCACGGGGATGGTTTTGCATATGAATGCATGTTTACAAAGAGAAACAGTGGGTTAACAGTTGCCAAGGAGCGTGACATCGGACCGCGTTCAGGAGACAAAGCTTTTGATTTATATGATGTTTAGTTATGGTTATTTTTAATTGGCAGGGTAAATAGAAAAAGGCAGAATAATAACGCAGTAAAAGGTATGTTTGATTATGTGAGAGCTGAAGTGTGCAATTAATTCTTTATTTTCATTGGTGTTGCTCAGATAAACCGACCGGCATAATATAACATGGATATCTCTTTAGATCCTACGTAGTTTAAACTCAGGCGGGCTATAATTACATTATTTTTAATCAAAGTGACGAAACTACTAAAATCCTGACAAATAACTGCCACTCGGTCTGTGGGGTAGATCTCACAATGATAAGAGAACTATTTCGAGATATAATCTCAGAGATATACTCACTAATGTACCTAGATAACATCTACAAAGGGAGGTGTGCAGATTTGGATTTATTTTGTGACACACTTTCGTATCGCCGGAAAGACTGAAATTTCAACGAAACGCATTCATTAGGAATTCATAGGAATTTTTATTTATTAGGAAGATAATTATAATTACACTGTGTTAGAAACGATTATTCTGGTTTATTGTACCACTTTTGCATCTTTAAGGTAATTAATAATTCATCAGATCACTGTTGGTCATAATATTGATTAAGGCCAGGTTGTACTAAGGTGGTTAGGTATTTAAGCGTAACCTCCGTCCCCGCAAATGCCGAGCGCGTATAATCGCGGCCCGCAGAAACGTGGCGCTATTCGAACGCGGCTCGTTTGCTCCGTAAAAATGTTTCCCTCACACTTGCTTAGTTCTACTAGCCCGAACCGATTGACATTTTTGCGCAAACGATATAAGTCAGAGTGGCCGAGCGGTCCAGAGCACCGGCAGGCAACGCGTTCGTATGGAGGCGAGCGTGAGTTCAAATCCTGCATCATGCAGACTTTTTGCGTAAGTATAGTTTTTGGATTTATGCGTAATTTATTATGATAAAAAAAAACAAACCAAAAATAATCATCATTCGGTATGTATCTAAATTAAACTTTACTAGTAAATTAGTGAATTTAAATGTAGGTACTTACTAAGTTAAAATAAAGAGAAACCAGAAATGTTCTGTCGTCTATATACTTCGTCCATACTAAATCCGCAAAGAATTCTGTTGTATTATGTAGGTACCTACCTACCTATTATTCAAACTATTGAGATTATGCCACATTTCTGTATTATAACAAAAATAGGCACTATGTACTAGTTATAATAGAAATTGCACTTTATACAGAAGACTTACCGTTTGTAATCGCAAAGCAGCTAACCTTGCGTTGCATATAGGCAGTAGGCATAGGCAGGCATGCCACAGTGTAGCGTAAATGCAGTAGGTAGGCCGCCTTTAGGGATATTTATGTTTTAGCTTTTCGTTATAGTGGATAAGGAAACTAATCTGCCTTTCTGGATTAGTAAATGGAAACACCTTAATAAATACTTATATTAATTTATTTTTATAGGACCAATATTTAAAAACAACGCAAAAATCATACACTTTCGTAAATTTCGACAAAAGGATCTTCTGATCTGAATTTGTAGTTTCTATCTTAGCAATAATTATTCTCCTATTCGGAGCGGACACAAATCAAACAAAGTAAAGATCATCAATATCGGTTCAGTCATTCTCGAGTTATAATAATTATATTATAGAGATTGTCCTCTCTGTTTTTTCGGTACATTTTGGTGACAATAAGGAGTTATCTATCTATCTATCTACGTATCTACTATCTACCTATCTATCTATCTTCCTTTCTTTCTCTCTCTCTCTCTCTCTCTCTCCATCTTTCACTTTTTCTATCTATCTCCCTCTTCCTCTCTCTTTCTCCCTCTACTTCTATCACTTTGCCTCAACTTCTATTTCTATATCTTTCCCTCTCCCTCTAACTCTCTATAGTTCCCTCTCCACTCTCAATCTCTCTCTATCTTTCTCGCTCTCCCTCTTTTGATCTCTCTCCCTTGAAATTAACTGGTTTTTTAAATGATTTAGATGTGTTGGTGAACTTAAAATGATCGTTAAAACAACTATATAGTTTTTGTTCTAAGAAAAAGTAATCTCTACAACTGCCGATATAGTACCATCTAACACATTGTACCGTATAACTCAAATTAGAATCATCCAAACCAATGACAACCAACAATTGACAATAGCCTGAGGTGTGATTCAAATAAAAAATCCCATTTCAGGCACGGAGCCGGAATAATTACAGCTTTTTACCGGCATAATCCGGATCAGATAACTGCGGAACCCTACGGGGTCCTGGTGGACCCTAAAGGGGCTCTAATGCGATGCCCGTTTGATATTCATGATGATTCCCTGCGGATTCCAGGGATTTGTAGGATCAAAAGAAATGTATGTGATATAAGGTTACACGTTGACGGTGAATGGGATTTCAATTGAACTTTTTTTAAGACTGTATTTAGCTGTTGGTTTTTGTTTTCTATTTCACTAAGCCCGTTCTTTCAGCCTACTAGAACACTACAGGAGTTCTTACGGAGACCGTTCAGTAAGGAGATTGCCAGTGAAGATCACGATTGACCACGATCTAAGCTGATGGAAACTGTAATTTCGTGTATCACTAGCATGTTTATCTAACCTAATAAGGCAGAAGATCGTAAACATTTAAAACAAGATCATTAAATTTAAGACAATTACAAAATAACAATGGTTTAGTTCTTGTTTAAAGGTTTGTGAACTCCAGCCTAAGAAGTGTTTCTAATTCTTCTAAAACAACTAGGTATATCCCAATTGCCAGCATCACCACTGGGTCAACTGCACAGAATAATAAAAGTAAACAGTAGCGCTAACCGGCGGTTACCATAAAGGCCAGTAATTAAATCTTAAGAACGAAGGGTCCCGATATAACGGACTAGTGAACAAGCGTGGGGGAAGAATGGGGACATGGTTCTGTACAGAATTACGAGATAAAATAATTATTATGGATGTCAAGGGTTTGCCGTGATGTCGATGGTTCTTACAATCAGCAATTTGGGTGTATAGTTATTATGTAGTTAATAATTGCCGGAAAAAAATACTTCTAATATCTTCTAATATCACTAGTAGGTAGTGCAAGAAAATGTAACTAAAATAAGATAGAGAGATTGATTGATCATTTAAAACCAAGAACCTAAAATACTCAAACTTTACGTCTTCGACGATCTTTATCCATCGACACCCCAGTTGCGGAACCCTAAAATTATTAAGGGAGGGTGCACACAGCACAATGCTAGTGCGTTAGGGCCAGGTGCTTCCAATGTATGTTCGGGCACAAAAGATTTATTTGATATTATTTTATTTGTGATTTCGCCAACACTGCACGTCACGAATATAAACTTTTATGATGTTGGGTGAACTAAATAAATGTTGATATTACATAGTTTGAACAGCAAAGTAGAAGAAAAATTATACATTTCCACAACTTTTAATAAGTAAGTGATCATAGCTATCATGCGTAGCTGTGTTTCACTGAATCCCGCGGCATTAGTTTTCAAAAAGATTTCACACATTTTAGAAGCCCGCAATATAACCACTGTTATATCACGTTATTCCTAATTTGATACCAAAGTTATCGAGGTATTATTAGAGACCGTTTTTTTTCCTTAAAACGTAACCATCCACCCCAGGGCTCCGATTAAGCCCAACACGGGCTGTTCCCTCCAAACCATGTTTTGGGTCGAAATCCATTTTTTTGATAAAAAATTCGCCGCATGAATAGAAGGCATTGTTGCAGTGCATCGGTGCATCGCGACAGATGGGATATACAACCACGCAGGCACTCGATAAGGGTAAACTGTTTGACACCACGGCAATCGGTCAACTGGTAGATTACTGGTAATGTTGATCGTGGGTCGTGGTCACAATGTTACTCTATGGTCGTGGTATTGCAGATTTCAATGCGTTCAAACATTGGTCATGCTAGAACAACAGCCTGATAAATCCCTTTACACTGTGATAGAATGAAAAAAAAACAATTAACAGATTTCGTTGTGGTTGAATTAATTGTCGTGCCGTTATATTTGTATCGTGTTGTTATTGTATCGTGATGTTTCAATTTCTTTGTATTAATCGCTTTGATAGTTGATTCCAAAAACTTACTCGTAGTAATATCGTAAGATGTTATTCTTACAAATATTACTATTGAGAAGGTATCTCAAAGTTTTTAAAATGTTTAACAACAGCAACCATATAAATTAAAATACAATAAATTATATTATTTATTGAAACCCATAACATAAAGCAACAACAATAGATGATACTTTTTGTAAAAATGTTGTACAATGAGTCGCCTTATCGCTAGCTATTTCTTACATGCAACCTTTGGATGGACAGGAATTAGGTACCCATACAAAAATTTGTGTTAAATAAATTAGTATGATAACTACATCTATATGCTTGCACTAATAATAGCTCCCATTCTTCGCGTTACCATGAAAGCCGTGAAATAAGCATGATATTGGCTGATTAGTCGCGCGTGGGAAGTCTGCCAGAATGGTGACAATTTGACGCTTGTTAAAAGCTTATTACAACACTATTGTAATATAACTCAAACTTATGACAGAAACATATTATCGTAGTCCTTTGGTTTGGAAAATAAACCTTAATATGTCGTATCAAATGGTATTGTCAAATGGTACTTATTGCATGTATATGCTCGTATCTTTATCATCAGAAAAAAGAGTTCACTCACGTGTCTCAGAACGAAAGGCAGCTGAAGTTCTATAGCCAGATGTTAATTGAAAAGTCGTGCTTAGTTTAGTTCTATATGCTTTCATTAGACTTTTTCATTAGGGCTACAATGACAACTGTTAAATTCTTATCACTCGCTATTTTTTTAAGTGGGTATTCCATTTTGGAGAAGTCCGATACTGTACCATGTGGCTTCCACTCTACCATAATTAATACCTCTAATTTGTCACCAATCTGCGTATCGTAAATATATCATATACCATAATGATAACATTTGCTAACGTTGGTGGAACGAGTGCGGCGCACGCTTGGCAACTTGTGGCCACGCGTCGGTCGTGTGCCGATCGTGCGCCGACACTTATTCGGTGGTTAAACATACATGTATCTGTGATAATATCTGGTAAATAATAATTGAATTAGACGGTCTGGTGGTGTGATTATTAGACACCCTGCGTACTTCCGCTTCTTAAATAAAAACTGGGTTAGTACGTCTACTGATTTACTAATTCCAAAATAAGTTGTTGATTTCGCGAAGATGGAGTTTGAAGAGGTTTAATCATAGCTTACAATACCCCAATGATGGGTAGAGAAGAAACTAGGAATAGAAAGAAACGCGTAGAAAACATTGGCCTGAATCCATATTGGGTTGTGAAGTCACCGAATTATGACAATGGCCCATTAGACATTTTCACCATTATTGTCGTGAACGCTACCATTTCACACTAAATATCTATCACATTGACGGCAAAAACTAAATTCCCATGATACTTGTCAATCCATACAGATACTAAGTATTTATCGAAGATCATGGGAAATGCGATCGAGCAGATAATTTCAAGAGCAAGTATAATCATTATGACAATAATATTATAATCCAGTGCCTAAGTCCACACTTCACACTTATGCTAAAAAGTGGCCCAATTGAAGCGACAACTTTTTGCCACTAAAAATGACACGCACCGGTTCAAGAGGTATCATTATGATCATTTACAAAAAAGTATTTGCTTCTGTCAATGAGAGGGTTAATTTTCGCTTGGTACGTGTGAAAGTTTGTCAATTTTATTTTTATTAAGTCACTTGAAGGTTTTGAAGAGGGATCATGGCAATCGCAATGTGTTGCTAATAATAATCGTTGACAAATGCTTGTAAAACATATCGTGAGAAATCAAACTGCAATCAATAAAGGTACTTAGATTGTGTTCAGAAAGTTAAGCATAGTACCTACACCAAGGTGCATAATAATTAATCTCAGTAAAAATATATTATTATGCAAACTATATATCAACTCAGATATTAATACAAACTATAGTCATCCATAGAAAAAAACGCTAAACAATATGCACTTTATTTCGAAAATTGTAAGTCCCAAAGCACCACAGATGCACACTCGACTCCGATAGCGTAACCACTATTATTTCTACAAACAAACAGACAAAGATACCGTTAGTTTTCAATCAGACTCGAGTGGTGGATTGTACCCTTAGTAGAGAGTACCAAATGTTACAATAACTCACCAACCTGAATAGATCGGCTAGGCGGTGTAGAAACTTATTTTAGACAGTGGATTTACACATTTATAGTCTTGATAATAAGTATTAATAAATGTTGTAAAGAGTACTTAATAGCGCTAACCATGCAAAAGCTTTTCAAAAGTTTATTGAACAATATTTTCGCCTAATCATAACGCGCGTTGATGTCTTTTCTATGAACCAATATAATAGTTGAGAATTAATGTAGAGGATTCATAATCTTTTAGGACGAAATAATGGTGTAGGTAGGTAGGTACCTACTCTGAGTAAAATATTTACATGAATACTTATCAGAAATAAGTAAAGTTTCCGTGTGAGTTTGTAAATAATACATTTCCGAACGAATAATTAGAATACCTACTGGTGATTATTCTGAAAATTCTTTTACTAGCTAATTAGGTACCAATCTTTGTAGGGTTTCCCGAGTTAATGCATACTTCCTATGGAAAATTTTTAACTTACCTACTTGCTAGGAATTTATAACATTCCCAGCAAATAATACTTTTGCAAATTATGGAACAGCAGATGGTTGTTCATTGACAGGTTACCAATATATTTAAACACTGTTATAGTCTATGACGTAGCATTAAATTGGAAACCATTTCATCCAGATCTCTACCAGCACCCTCACCACAAAAATCCAATTCTAATTTAAGGGACCACGATAGCTCTTCTAATACTGGATTATCAATTATTTATCAAATTGGTTGTACCTCCTTATGTGAAGAGCCGTAAGGTATATTTTCGGCTGTAAACATAAATGTAAATAAAGCTTATTATCAGATGTGAGGCCAATTTGTGGTGATGCCAATTCATCTTTGGGAATTAAATGTGGGAAATGACAGATTCGATTCTATTAGCTTAAGTATTTATGGGTTTGGGTGTAAATCGGGATTCGGGACGGGAGGGGGCGATAGGGACTCCGCCACTGTCTCAGATACCGAAGCTGTCAACTATTATCCCGAAGCTAACCCCCGTATCGTTAGTCGTTAACTCCAAATTTCTTTCACTCGACCTTTTCTGAGGGACCTCGAAAAAGTTCCTCATATTTGGTATCGTTAGTTTAAATTTCGAGGTTACTCGGTACTTCATTTTAACACAAATGATCGTAGAGAAGCGGCTTCGAGGAACCCTCAAGGTACGTCGCGAGGTACCTTGAGCTGTTAGATGGTTTGTTTCCTTCGCACGAGGATTATTGTCCAGGAATAACCAATTGGAGAAAATTTGGCCAACTAACGATACCAAAACAGGCAAGTGACGTTGAGTGCAGCGAAATAAATTTAGAGGTAACGATTAACGATACGGGGGTAAGGCTAACGCCGACGACTATACAGATGTCAACACAGAACCCACTGACTCAGTTGCCGACACCGACGCTTCCCTTATGCCGACGCCGAAGTAGATGCATTACCTACATATTTACGACCCAAGTTTCTCGTTGGCAGTCAGCTAATTAAAAATGAATTTGAAGAGTCAATAAAACCTAATTTAAAAACGACCAAATATAAACCCTTTAAACGGTCGAACAACTCAATATCTTTAAAAAAGGAAAGTAAACACACAATATTAGCTTAGTGGACTAAACAAACAGACTGCCCTCGGCATCGCCTGCGAGCAGAGATGAATGAATATTAAACAGGGAGGTCACGCTATACTATATAATAAAAAAGCCATCACACTCGACGAATCCCAGCGAAAACGACGCGCGTTTATGACGCGATGTGTGGCGAGAGGACGGATTCTTAGAAGCTATTCCCGCGGTTTCATTCACAATTCAGTCAAGTTATCACAAGTCACTTCAGTTACTTATTATTTCACACCAAATTTCATCAAACTCTGTTCAACTATTTCGTCGTAAACATATTAAGTACCTAAAGGGCGTTAAAGCGCAGCGTAAAGAATATCACCGTGTGTGACGGCTCTTAGTTGCCATTACAAACAGGCAGGACAAACATACATACAGACAATGGTCCAATTAGCTGGCGGCTAGGATTCTGGACTCGTTGGCTAATGGACATGTGGCCATATTTGAACAGGTTGACGTGGTACTGATTGTTGATTTAGTTTTTTTGGTGAGTTATGAACACTGAATTTATTATACCAGGGATGTGTAAATTAATGTGTTTTGTACTAGTGAAATTAAGTGGTTTTTTAAGGTAAGTTTTGATGACGTCCGTGATATAAATTGGTGATCATCTGATGGTGAAACTAATGATTCTCGTCTCAGAGCATCCAAACTAATATTATAATGCGAAGCGAACTCTGTTTGTTTCCATTTTTACATAATAATATACACGGCTGCACCGATCACGATGAGAGTAGAGATATAGTTTGGATCTCTTGGATGAGATAGTTTATCATGATATAATGAAGTGCACGTGGGCGAAGTCGCGGTTAACAGCTAATAATAACTCAATAAATAACATGCCACAATCACATAATAATTATAGATCCGATGCCTTGTATCTAGACATTTAAAAACTACCTACAAGGATAATGGTTTCTTTCATACGTATTATAATAATACTCGTAATGGTTGTAACATAGTTACGAATAATTTTAAGACCAGCAGTAACAAATAAATACCAACCCCTGATTAAATATCTCAACTGCTTAACAGGGGTGTAAAGCGAAATTCCCTAAAATGTGAGGGATTATTATAGTTGCGGTAAGGGATGGTAGCCAGCAGCAAGGGATGAGGGTAGCCGTTGCACTCTACCTCCGATATGTGGGGAGATACAGTATAAGTACTCAAGATTCTGCTACTAATTTACTAGATGTTATCACGTGGTACAGTATATTTGTGTTATTATTATAGATATTGCTATGCAGGCCCCTGCAAATAGGTACCGAAATAAGTCTTGCAGACGCCGCACTAAATCAATGCTTATTTCGTCGCAGTAGTAAGCACGTAGTCTGTGTTACTGTAGGATACATTTCAGGCAAGTTAATATGCATATAGGAATTTAAAATGTAGGTAGGTACCTATGTGTTACTTAGAACATAGGTTTGCAGTGCCTCACAAGGTTTTCCATCTCAAGTGTTGGGTGGCAATCGTTATGAGCATCTGTATTGCTGATCACATACATACTTGTAGATCCTAGGATACCATGTTACTAAACTAAGATGAGTAGGAGTACAATAGTCCCGCGAGCGTTCAGAAAAGTAAAAATCTACACAATATTAGACCGCGCCGCAGCCGAATTCGAACGAAGTGACTCGCGCTCAAAAATTGGCGTAATAAAAATAACCTTATGTGGTTAACATACTGTATTTAAATTTACTATATTTCAAACGCATTTCTTAATTCACGTTCGCAAATTGGCGTAAAAGACATGACTACTCACCTCACACCACGGTGCCACTGTTTCACTTCGATTGAGGAGGAACAAAGTAGGTATGTACAAGACATTTTTGCGGTTAGATGGAAAATAAACCAAACCTACTAATATTCAGATGTGATATTTATTATCAGAAAATACAAAATTACAAATATATAAATGAAAAAAATACTCAAATAGTTTGTTTACACCAGGAGGGGTGAACGCCACCTATCCGTGGTAATCCATTCGACATGGTGACATTGTGTTCGGTCATGCTGCTTATGTATTCTGCATGGTTTTGTTTAAAATTACACGTCGTGAAGGATAATAATTAATGTAAATATTAATGTTTTGAGTGTGGGTAGGTAATAAAAGACAAGAATAAGTTTATAATTTGGTAAAATCGTAATAAACTGCTAATAAGTAGGAAATGCTCTCAAAACAGGTACATAGACGTCTTTGCGTAGGAGGATAGTGAGATTTTAGTTTTTTATAATACTTTAGAGTAGGTGGTAAACATGATAGTAGAAATGGATCTAGTCTAACTAGTTCAGTAACTAGACTTCTTGATTGTGGTTCCTGTGACTACTTTTTGGGAAGTCCTGTAGGACGGTTGTGATTGAATCAACGATTGCAACAGGCATTGCCAAAATCAAGGCCTTTACTTGTTGCTATGTACGGTGTTTTTACTTTTCTAAAACCAATTTCCCGCTCCAAATGACTCGTGCTCAATAATGCGTGACAAAAGCTCAGATTTGGTCGGTAATTATAATAATTTGCCCACTGTGCGACAGTTGTTCGAACTACGATTGCCAGGTGCCGCTGCTTCCTGTTCAACGGATTTGTTTTGTTTTGTCCTGATTGACTGACTTTTTAGAATACTGTCAATTGTACCTATAGTTAGGTATATAACAGCTATATTTTTATGATATTATTTTAAGCGTAGTAATCAATAAGTGCAAAAGTATGATTTTTATTAAAGTTAGTAAGTTATTAAGGTCGAGAAGACATTGTATTATGACGGGCAATCGATCTCCTCTAGTGAGAGCCGTGCATTATTCAATATTAACATGTACAATTAACTAAATAATAGTAATTATTATCTACCTATATTATACTAATAATTTATTGACTTATTCATACATATTATAATTATATGTATTATACAATCTAGAAACTTGTTAGTACCTACCATATCAGAAGGTTATGCACCCAAATTCTACTATTGATTGATTGATCACCCATGGGGTCAAGCTGCGTGCAAATCTGTACAAAATTTATGACACCCGAATAATTGGAGCATAGTCATCTCCAACAATGCAGGCCGTAACGAATTTCCAGAGCAAACATTTAGTTTTCGACATTTTCGTAACTCGATATAAACGGGTGCCCCTATAATATTACCGTATTCGGGGTTTGCTCTGCAATTTGGCGACTTGTACTGTTGGTAATAGAACTGAGAACAGCTTAATACTGGAACTTGTATTGGTAACGTTTTCCAGAATGAGAACAATAGTTTTGCGCTTAGGGTGCGCAACAGCATTCACAAGTTTTCGCTGTTTAGCCGGCATTGTTCCAATTTGATTTATATTCATGGTTCTTGTTCGCATTATTACTCAGGGCTAAATCATGCGAGCATTACTCTCTTTCTGTTTTAATTGACGTCAAAAGCTAGTTTTATCGTCGATATTTGGATTTCTTTCCCCAATAATTAAAAGTCACAAATATACAAAAATAGAAAACATTTATTTTACAAAATGACTAGCGATAGACTATTACAGTAGCATCAACTTACAATGATAGTTTATTGTCTTTTGATCTAAAAAAACGTACATAACTAGAATAATAATTATTAAGCCTAATTTGTTAAAAATATTTGTACAAAAATATATCTCTGCAAATATGACTAGAATGTACTTTCATTTATATTTGGGCGTTTACAGTAGACCTGTTGTTATAAAAGGTTCTGTAACAACTTTGGCCATGGTAATAATAATCACTTGGTAAATGATTATTACCATCGTTATTATAATAACTCATTTCATTATACCCATAAGTGGGGTTCGCGTATTTCCCGTAGTTAGTATATTCTTCAGTCTTTGGAAACTTTCGATGCTTTGCGTTCTCGAAAGCATTTTTAAACAGCTCATAGTTTTTCTGATTGAAATATCCTTCAGTACTTGTTGGTTCATAAGCAGTCTCATTTAGAGTATTGCAGAGTCCATAAGGTCTCTGGCAGAACTGATTTTGTTGGTTCAGATCATCTCCAAAGGTCGAGGGATGCGTGAAAAAACCGCTGCCTGTCGTTGAAGTTATGCAGTTGCCGCCCTTATTGTTAACCGACACAGTTACGTTTCCAACGTTTATGAGTACTCCTTCTGTAGTCTGCATAAAATTTGAGCCATTGGGAAAAGGCTTACTGAACCCTTGGAAGTTCCGATAACTGCCATCGCCATTGAATTCGTCGGCTTTGGTTGGCAGTGAAAACATTTCCCTGAAAGCGTCTTTTGCTATTTTATCGCCTGCAATGGCATAAGTCTGTAACTTTTCATAATCAATAGAGATTGGAGGAGTTTGCCCTGAGTTTATGTTGTCCAAAGATTCTAATGTCTGGCTCAGAGCGAATATGTAGTTATGTGCGAATCTGAGTGTTTCGATCTTTGTCAGCTTTGTGTCTTCAGGGAAAGTCGGCAAAACGCATCTCAGTCTGTCTAACGCTTCGTTCAGCATGTGCATTCTATTTCTTTCCCTGTCATTTGCTTTCATCCTTCGGCATCTCTTGATTTTCATTATTTGCGACGGCGACTTGCATCTCGTCACTCTGTTCTTTCCATTTGCGTATTTTCTCTTGGGTTTGTTTGGGTCCTTTGGCTTTTTTTCTTTCTTCACCGGTGTCGAAGTGTTGTTCGTCGCTCCGAGCCTCCGTTCGAACGATTCGATCTCTTCAATTGGATCTTGGAATGGATTTTCGTAGCTGCCACTAAAAAGCTTTCTCCTCACATTCGTTTCTTTGGTCGGGGTAAGAGATATGCCCAGGTCTGACGAGCTGTCTTTTAAAGGAGTGCTTTTGGCGGATACCGGGGTAGCTAAATCTGCATAAGATCTCTCGATGCCCGAGTCATTGCTGCAGATACTGTCGTTGAAGTCGCAATAATCCTCGAAGTTTGTGCTAAACATCTTTGTACCTGTAACAAAGGAAAATAATTAAGCCTGATTTTTCAATCAACCATCCAAAACGTAGTAGCTGCAAGTGTTGCCACCCTTGTTTATTTAATCGCAATTTATACGTCAATCTAAGACAGGTGCCCCACCCTAGCACCGTAAGCTCGCGTGACCAATGTGTTACGGAAAGGCAGTTGAACTTTATCACTTCCGACTTCCGCCGATAGTTCCGACAATTGAGGGTGCTTTAGAAATGAGATAGATATAATTTTAGTGACGAAGAGTTTGGTCGAGCAGTGAGAAAAATGAGACCACGTAAGATTGATGATCAAACAAAACTTTAGCGAACACTAAAAGCATTAAAGGTTGGGACTATGAAATTTGTTTATAATATTAAGTATTTTATATTGTTTAATAATTATATTCTGTAAATATTACGGGAAATATTAAACGAATTCCTGGGTTTCACGAAGTAATTTCACCACTCCATGAATGATAATGATGATTGATGATTTCCTTCGTCAGTCAATACCGAACGGTTACGCGAATTTCTCAATTAAACAACTTAAAATAACAGTTAATGATCTCATAATCAACCCTTAAATGAACTTGTTCGCCAGTGACCACCTGTGCAAGTGTGTGTGGCACGCGACCGCGCACGCCACGCACGCGACCGGGTGGTAAGTTAACAGTGGTAACGGCAATCGTATGGCGGCTCGGTGGTGACCATCGACGCGTGACCAGCAGACTGCGGAGTCGGGAAGTTAATGGAGCTATGATAGTGTTATGGTAAGTTGGCTTAATGTAGAGCTATTCATGATAGTACGTCTTAAGATTCGGTAATTATTTGGGATGATTAATACGAATCAAAACCGTTATAACGATATAGGCATGCCGTTGCATTACCTTAATTATTTGAGTAAGTATAATCAGTTAATTTTAATAAATAATCCTGAGCCCTAGAAATGTTGTACACTGGTCACGATAACAGTCATGACCACTATTAGTCGAGTTAAATAGACTAAATCAAAAGTTAAATTAAATTAAAAATAGGCAGTTGTGAAAATAATTTATAGATCGTAAATTTCTAATAGTTGGTCGTTTCTTCATCAAGCATGGAGTATTTAAATAGGTACTTACATTAATCATTGTTTAACACTTTTATTTTAGTGGCTATATTATTATGCCTCTTCTGCAAGAGTATAAGTATTCCTATATGGACCTGGATAAACCATATGTATGTATACTTGAATTTATTCTAAAGTATTTATTAGAAAATTACTGTCTTACCACAAAATAATAAACAAGAGATAAAGATCTTTCTAAAATTTCATTCCACAAAATCGACGTCTATCACACGCGTTTTCTTACCCAATCCTGGCATTCCTAGTTATTTTATTTGTGAATTTGTTATTGAGTTAGAAAAAACGAGGATTAGACGTCATATTGTTGAGAAAATATTTAGACTCATTTGTTCAACTCTGGTTTAAATCTTTTGTGGTAAGACGGTTAGATTTTGTTATTATCGTCATCACTTTCATGCAATAACCTACCAATATGGTTCCAATTTAATGCGATTTACAGTAAATAGTGTGAGTATACTTACTTGTTTGATTGTTATAGTGAAACACTCAACTTTTCATTTTTAATATTTATCACTTTGAAGTAAAAATAAAAACACGCATTAAATAAAATATAGACCACTATGGCAAAACTAATCTAAACTTTTTGTAACTAGACCTCACTAAAATATTGGCCACACTAATAAATTTAAAAAATCCAGTACTGGCCACTAAATAAAATTAAAAATATCTTTGTCCATGACTAGGTGCGTTCGGCCAGTGCGCGCGCGCGTGCGTCACAACACTACGAGTAGCCCGCGGCGTCACCCCATTTTATGGCTCTATAATAGGGCGGACGCAGGACACGCCTACTTCTAGTATACCTATCACGAAGTTTGGAAAGCATGGAAGTATTGTACAAAAACAAACGAGGAAAATAATCTAGGTGACGGTAAGAAAAAATAAATTAAGACATGTTATAGTCGGTACCTAACCTAGTCGCAATAATAATACTAACTAATAAGCAAGTTGAGTAAAATACCTTATACCAACCCTATAACGTACAGCTAAAAAATATTATGGCGAAGATAGCGACTCGTCACACTGCATATTGTGAGTGAGTGTGGCAGATTGCTAAGAAAAATTAAAAAGTCTTTAAATTATTTGTTTTAATTATTATTGTAGTTTATCCCACTTTCTTGCATACGAATATATTAATTTAAAAAGAAAAACTAGATTGCAGTTTTTATGTTACATTTAAAAGTATGCTTTTGATCGATAAGTACGATTTTCCGCGATATTTCCATTTGCGACAAGAGTTAAATAAGAGTTTGTAAATGTTGTAATGGTAACAATTTTTATTACGATATCGACACGGGTTAATTTTATTTAATAGTTTAATAGCGCGTGCAATCTGTGCTTTTTATGCGAACCCTTTGACAGTATCGACTTGCAATAAATAACGTAAATATTTGATCAGATACGCGTTTGGGGATTGAAGCATAGCATTTCTGTTCATGAAAGCATTCTGCTACGTTTATTAAATAATTTTATTTATTTCACAATAATTTCTTTTTCATATTGGAAGTGCGGTGAGCTGGGACTTATATTCAGATATCTTTATTATTTAAACTATTTATGCAAGGTGCATTTTTCTTTACTTTTTCTGCTAAAATCTCTAAAAGATGTCGATACCTATAGATATAAAATGTTCAATTATATTTTAGTAGCTATCGTGTAAAATGCTTTGGCAGTTATTTAGATCTCCTTGAATAGATAAATAATAGTACCTAACTAGACACGTATAAAAATATTTACAACGGAATAATTATTATACTTAGCATAATAAATAATATCTTTTGCCGTGGCTTACACTGCTTTCAGATGTTTATAGCGAAAACTGTGTGATCTATACCTAGGTTTTGCGAGTTCATCATAAATGACGCAGATTGTACAATTATACGATAGCGAAATACTTAATAATAAAAATATGATTATTATACATATTTACAATGCAATACAAAAGCAATCGCACCGTTTCAAATCACGCTATTTATTAGCACAAAAAGATATTGCTTTCTAATAATGTATATTTTATTGCAAAAATTAATAAGACTGTTATCTGTCACTGTCATGCATGACATGTGTTCTCGAGATTATTATTTCTCACGGGTCTATTGACTTTTGGTAGAAATGTTCTAACCAAAATGTGTATACTGGTTGCAATTAGTTCGTATCCAAATGTTGTGTTCTGATTGTATTCAAAGTTATTGTGTATTATTATTTTTTTACAATTCTAATAAAAGTGTCAAAGTTTGACGCCTTGTCAACATCATGTCAAGATAGTGTCAGTTGGTGCGACATGGAGTAGGTGCAACCAATATCACCTGCCCAAGTGCATCGCTACTTAGATTTGATTGCAACTACAACTGCGAGGTGGTTGTGTTTTTTATTTATTATATTTCATAAAAACGCTGTTTGAAAAAAAACATTTCCACGGTAAGCTTAGCGTTCAGTGTGTTACTTTTTTATAATTATGTCACCTATATAGTTATATTTATATATAATATAATTATATTATATATACCTACATATTCGTACGTAGACACCTACATTAGGTACCTACCTACTTAAAATCTAATGCAGTTTAAATTTTCAGAATCTCCGATTTATTTTATTAAATAGTTTTTATATCTATAATGAAATTTTAGTAAAAAAAAATATAAACAGGTTAAAAAAAGATTGCAACAGAATCAAAACCCCGGCAAAACACTAGTCATGGTTTATTCGCCACTTTTTTACCCACATTTTTAAAAACACTCGTCCAAACTACCCCCGCGCACCCTCGCCGACCGTTTAGTTTTCTATAAAGACTTGCACCGTCATTATTTACAACCCTTCCGATAAGCCCTTAACAACAAAGCTTTTTAACATTTTAAAACTTCCTCTCACAATGGTGCATTGATTTTTTTTCACCAGCAAGGATTACTACGCAACTTGGCTCAATAAATGTTTTAATATTTAAAAGATTAACGTCATGTTAGTTGGCATGAGTGTAGGTAAATATTTTATGTATTTAAAATGTTTTTATTTGTGAAAATGTTTTTATTTGTGAAAGAAATTAACAATTCAATATAGTAGTTCATGATAGTAATTTCAGTAGGTAGCCGGGATATATCAACAAAAGCAATTAAAAGTTAGGTATTCAAATAACAATTCGGGGGGAATGTTTAAGCGAACGATCTGTTTCGAAAGAACATTTACGACTTTATTATAAATCTACAAAGAGCCAAAGTCAAAGTTGTTGTAAAATACTACCTTATTTTATACTAATTAATTAAAACTGTTTGTTACTATACTTGTAACTGGCATAATTATTTAAATTCAAATTTATAGTGTATACTAAGTTCTTTTTCCTTGTCACTCAAAATATACAATTTACAATAACAACATCGTTTTTCTACAATAATTTACAACACGTTATCAGCACGAAGAATTATAGTGGAAATTCAAATAGAGAGATGTTGTGCAATAAGTAATAATATATTTTAAGTCGAAAATTGTTTATCTTTGAAAAAGTTCCAAAATGGCGAATAGTGGTGATTCGGGTACGGTAAGATGGTCTTCACCTATTCCGGCAATACTTCTCACTAGTAGAGAAGGCTATCCGTCGTGGAAATTCAAGATGAGACAGTATATTCTGATCCATGAGGATTTGTGGAGCAGTGTAGATGGCACTGATGTTGCCATGCCTGCAGCCACAAAAATCAGGAACGATCAGAGAGCATTAGCAAAAATATGCTTGGCAGTCGACGGGTCTGCAATAACGCATATTAGAAGCGCCAAAACTGCCCAAGATGCCTGGAAGGCGTTACAGGGGAGCCTATGAAGATAAAGGCATGGGCAGACGGCTAGCGTTAGAGAGAAAACTTTACAGGCTCTCGCTGAATGATTTTCAAAACATTGAAACGTATGTCAACGCTGTGTTGAGTACAGCACAAGACTTGGCTGACATTGGCAAGGTAATAGAAGATACTTCGATTGCTGCGATTTTATTAGGAGGTCTTACTTCTAGATATGAGCCCCTAATAATGGCATTAGAAAATAGCAATGTTGAGGTAACAACTGATTTAGTAAAGTCTAGATTACTGAATGAGATGTCTAAAGATGTTCAGCAAGATGATCATGTAGCGGCTTTGAAATCGAATAGTTCTGGAATAAGGAAGAAAAAGCCTATAATCTGCTACAAGTGTAGAGAACCTGGACACAAAAGTCCTGATTGCCCTTTGAAGAAGGAAAAGAAGGCATTTAGCGTATCAGAGAGGGTTGAACATAAAGGCACAGATTGTTCTTTGAAATTGGAAGAGGAAGAGGCGCATGTGACAACAGGCATGGCTCTCTCCACACCTGTACCAAGTAACCAGAAGTGGATAATAGATTCTGGAGCAACTGTTCATATGACTCCACACAAGGAGTGGCTGAATAATTACCGACAAATAGAAGGCGGAACTATTACAGTGGCAAATGGACATAAGATTGCGACTTTGGGTGTTGGTGATGTATTTATTGATACAGACTCTCCAGTAAATAGAATAGAGGGTGTAGTTCATGTTCCTGATCTGACAAGCAACTTAATTTCTATAAAGAAAGTTGTGGATAAAGGTTTTGTAGTAGTTTTTAATAAAGATGGTTGTAGCTTTTATAAAAATGATGATTGCTCTGTTCAAGGTGAGGTGGTTCTACATGGTTCGGCCAGCAGTGGTGGACTGTACAATCTAAATTGTACTACCAATTCCTCCCGAAATGTGGCGTACGATGTGCACTCTGACAACTCGTTAAGCAGGTACCAACTATGGCACAAACGGTTAGGTCACTTATGTCGTATAGGTATGGACCAATTGAAGAACGCTCATGTAGGCATTGATTACAAAAGTGTAGATACAACCAAATGCATTGCCTGTGTTGAAGGTAAGCAAAGTAGAAAACCCTTCAAGGCAATTGCGTATAAGAAAGCTACGTCTAAACTAGAATTGATCCACTCAGATATATGTGGACCAATGTCTGTGACGTCATTGCAGGGTAATAGGTACGTTCTATTATTCGTAGATGATTATTCGCGGATGGTTTATCCGTATTTCATTGCTTCAAAAGCAGAGGTGAAAGATAAGTTTTGTTCTTTCCAAGCGCTGGTAGAAAGGCAAACTGGTGCTCAAATAAAAGTATTGAGAACTGACTGCGGAAAGGAGTACGTCAATAAGGATTTTTTACAGTATTTAACTTCGAAAGGCGTGACGCATGAGACAACTGTTGGGTACAGTCCTCAGTCCAACGGCGTGGCAGAGCGGACCAATCGCTCCATAGTGGAGAAAGCGCGCTCAATGCTTGCTGGGAGCTCTTTGTCGAAGGCGTACTGGGAAGATGCATTCAAGGTGGCAGTATACTTGAAGAACAGGTCGCCGCATCGGGCCTTAGAGAGGCAGACACCATTCGAGAAATGGAACGGACAAAAGGTAGATCTGAGCCATTTGCGTGTATTTGGATGTCGAGCGCTGATACAAATTCCCGCATGTCATAGAAAGAAGCTGGATATGAAAGCTAAAGAAGTAATTTTTGTTGGATACTCAGAAGATCCAAACGGATATTTCTTTAGAGATGCTTCAAATCCAAGGCAACTGCAGAAGTCCAGAGATGTGACGTTTTTTGAAGACCGCTTTAATCAACTGAAAAGTAATGTCGTTGAAACTGCAAAACCGGAAGCTATCATTCTTTTTGATGATGTCAGGCAGAAGGACAAAGAAGTGGTGGTGGTTGATGTTGAGCAGAAGACAGACAAGAACGTGGTTGTACTTCAGGAAAATTCTGGGCGCAGTGATGATGAAGTGGACTTCGATTCCGCTGAATCGGAAGGTCCTACGAGTCCTGAACAAAGAACAAGCGCAGATCAGCTAGTATGTAGGTATCCTACTAGGGCTCGTAGACAACCGGACTTTTATACCAATATGGTATTAGCTGATGATATAAATGAGCCGAATAGTTATTTAGAGGCAGTTAATGCTAAAGATGCTGATGAATGGCGTACAGCTATGAATAATGAATATAATTCGCTCATTAAATTAGGGACGTGGAAACTTGTAGATAAGCCTGAGAAAAATAAGAAGGTGATACCATGCAAATGGGTTTATAAAGTGAAGACAGATGCTGACGGTAACATTATGAAGCATAAGGCAAGGCTTGTGGCGAAAGGTTTCAAGCAGGTAAAGGAAGTAGACTACAATGAAACTTTTGCTCCGGTAATTCGCCATTCTTCACTCCGTGCATTATTTGCTTTGGCTGCAGAGTTGGATCTCAAGATGAGGCACTTGGACGTTGACACAGCTTTCCTCAATGGAGACCTTGAAGAGGAAGTTTTTATGGAACAACCTCAAGGCTTTATGAAGAAAGGTCATGAAGGTCAAGTTTGTCTGCTGCAGAGATCCTTATATGGGCTGAAACAAGCGCCCCGAGCATGGAACATGATGTTGGACAAAACTCTACTAAAGTTGGGTTTTACGAAAACTCCTTCGGAACCATGCGTATATAGAAAACTTTTTGTTCAGGAACTTGTCTTGTTGGCAGTCTATGTAGATGACATTATTGTCTTTCATACAAGTGACGAGACATGTCAAAAAGTGAAGTCTGATTTGGAAAAAATGTTTTCGTTGAAAGATCTTGGAGAAGTAAATTATTATTTGGGTCTGAATATTGTCAGAAAAGATAGCGAAATCAAGGTAAACCAACGAACATTTATATTAAACCTGTTGAAAAGGTTTGGTATGGAAAATTGTAAGGCTGTTGATACACCATCGAGTCTGAAAAAACTGAATGCTGTAACTGGTCAAGATGAGTCTTACCCATATCAGAACCTAATCGGGTGTCTCATGTTCCTATCAGTCAACACTCGTCCTGATATAGCTTTTGTTACAAGCTATTTGAGTCAGTTCAATACCAAATACAGTAAGGAACATTGGACTGCGGCGAAAAGAGTCCTACAGTATCTGAAGGGTACAATCGATTACTCTCTTACTTACAGGAAGGTTGGAGAGTACCTGCAAGGATACACAGACGCAGATTGGGCTAACTGTAGCATTGACCGCAGGTCATACACGGGCTACTATTTTACGTTGGCCGGAAGTCCTATTGCGTGGCAGGCCAAGAAACAGCCAACTGTGGCACTATCTTCGACAGAAGCGGAGTACATGGCACTCACAGCTGCGGCTAAAGAAGCTTGTTACCTTAGAAGGTTTATTTCAGAAACTACAGGTAAGAGCGATATAGTTGTCATGTATAACGAGAGCCAGAGTGCACAGAGTTTGGTACACAATCCTATCCACCATGAAAGGACGAAGCATATAGATACCAAGTATCATTTCATTAGGGAAAAGGTGTCTGACGGATGTATAGATATTCGGTTCGTCAGATCAGAACTTAATTATGCTGATATCTTCACAAAACCTTTGGGGAGAGTTGCACATACGAGGTGTGTAACAAGTTTAGCCTTAGGTTTTTAGAGAGTTTTAATTAAGTAAGGATGTTGTAAAATACTACCTTATTTTATACTACTTAATTAAAACTGTTTGTTACTATACTTGTAACTGGCATAATTATTTAAATTCAAATTTATAGTGTATACTAAGTTCTTTTTCCTTGTCACTCAAAATATACAATTTACAATAACAACATCGTTTTTCTACAATAATTTACAACAAAAGTCCAAGCATTTATTGTAAATAGGCAATTAAATCGTACTTTTACAAGTCAAACAGCTAATTCTCGTTAACAAAGAGAATCATAAAAACATAAAGGTTGATACATCAAATTAAGCAGTAATTCATTATGGTTTGAGTTTGAAAAATGCATGTTTCCTTTTCAAGCGTTCATGAAGTCCAAACTAAACAAACCAACCACCAACTTTTATAATTAATATTATAACAATTATGTCTTATTGTAATAATTGGTGGAAGCCAGTGATTCTTGAAGCAGATCAGTTTGAGAGCCTGTAATTGGTCGGCAAATGAAAAATGTTTTTTTGTTTACGCTTAGGTACATTTTTAAGAGCGTTTTTACTTACGTAAATTAAAATATCAATCAGTCACCTCGAGATGGAGCTAAGCCGAAAACAAGCAAATAATTACTATGGACGGGTTAAGTCCACAGAATTATGCTCGGTGGCGGCGGCCTGTTGGACCAAAGGGGGTAAGCGAAGGGTTAAACGTAAAGGGATGTGAAAAATATCGATATTTTCCCACAGTTTTCTGGCAAAAAATATGTAATTATAAGTAATATCCTGCAAATAAATAAATTAAATATTTCTATTTGTACATGTGAAAATTAAAAATATTTATACCTACCTACGGTAAGTACTTCGTTGCAACAAATATTTTTTTTATTTAATCTCCAACATACTTAAACCGTTTCACGGAACTTTTACCAGCCAAAAGTGATGTTACGTTCAAGTACGGCTGGACCGATTCTCATAATCATTGCTTTTTTCATCAATATCAGAATAACTAACTAACCTATTAAAAATAAGATAAAATTACGAAAAAGAGAAACATGCAATATTTTATAATCTAATAATAATGACCAGATAACGGCTGTCGGGACAGCTAGTTTTATAACAAATCATCATCGATTTATAATCTTAAGCTTTTTATCGACAAACATTTATCTTTTGACTTAGGTAACGAGAATATTTCAGCCATCACTACAGTATGGACCCTTGTGCGGGATGGAGCATTATAATGCATTCATGGTCTCTCAACCGTGGCGACTGCAAAGTAACTACTCTACCCCTGTGTTGCCAGTTTTATATTTATTATTTTTAACTGTAACTGTATAGCTATAATTTTTGGATATACTGGCACGGCCACGGTAAGGCACCTGTTTCTTGTTTTTGTCTCTCTTTTTGTTTGTTCCGTATAAGTATAAGTAGCTGTTTATAAGTATGTTGCTGTTATTTTGTTTATTGCAAGTTTATCATACTATTGCGTTACCATGTAGTTATAGTACCTACTTACAGATAGGTACCTACTGACAAGATACTAGAAGATGGTGGTCAACAATTAAGCGCGTGTTTGGCAAATTAATACTTATTTTGACTTATAAAAGTAGGTACTAATGTGAAGCAATTTAATAATTATTCGGTATTAGGTACAGAAGTAGGTACTAATATTTGAAAGTTACTGTGATGTTCTTAGCAAAATGCTTAGCAGTTACACGTTATACAAAAAATGGATTGTACATGGATTATTTTCACGGTATTCTCACGGTTGCTAAAGATTATTTCATGATAAATGACATTACAAAATTAAAAAAAAACGATAACAACATTAAAGTTAAGCCAATGATAACTAAATTCTGACAATGCCAGGTCTTGTTTTTTTATTTGTTAATCCCTTTGCTCATACTTATTATTAAAAGCGTAGGTAACTCTTCACATTCCGACAGGGAATTTGATATAGTATTTTAATACAATTGATTTTATTTTAGGTCGGTAGGTAACTATGAAGTAACGAGTTGCACAGATAAGCTCGTAGTAGGTAAGTTTTATTATTAGCAACCTACTGAAATAATATTTTATGCGCCAAATGTTTTTCTCTGCGCCAATTTTACCCCTTTCCATGCCTCGGCGTGACGCAGTTAGTCAATATATTTTTACTAGATTCACCGTTCAACCGTGACAATGTCATTTGTCGAAGTTAACTGTTAAAATGTTCGCTTTGTGTGTTATGTCGTTGCCCAATCAGGCGGCAAGGCCGTAATAGGGTTAAATAGTTGAACTATGTGTGACGAAGTGGGCCACTGTAATTTTTTATCGTATTTAGTAGGACTATAGCAATAATTGACAATTAACGCTCGAAATTAATATTGTATCTCCTATCCAAGATTGAAATCGACCTTGGATTGCTGCCTATCGTTCGATCGATCTCCAATCTGCGTGCCTTTATAAACCAATCCACGGATCGGTTATTGGCACTTTTCACCCTAAAAATGGATTGTTATATCAATCCCAGATAGCAAAATTTGGATTGGATTGATTATTAATTTCGGCCGTAAGTAGACCACAGGTGAGATTGAGATAAGATTAAAATTGAGATGAGATTGATTTGATGATTGAGATTGATTGAGGTGTGATCGGTGAGTCTCATCAGCTGTGGTCAAAGGTGGGTTAAACATGCTTAGCCTAGATTGGGGCTTGCTCTCAAGAACCGCTGCAGGAATACCCCGATAGAGGTCAGCTTTTTGGCGGCAGTTTCTGTTTGTCTGAGAGTTGTAGCTACCTTGGCAGGCACTAGGTGTTATAATTACTTAAACAATGTTGTGTTTCATCGGATCCTCATCTACTCAGTTTTTGCAATCTGCTGGTTTCAAACTTACGGCTGGTGACGTAGGTCCATTATACTTTATTTTATGCATTTTAATTGTATTTTTTTATTTCATTGCTTCCTACATAAAACTGTATTACTGTATTTATGTGAAAAAAGTAAATTAACAATGCATTTTCAATGTAAAGGAAAATAATCTGAGTTACCGTCCCATTTATGATCGGCGAACATTGCGCGAGCGCAACTTGTTAGCGCGCCCGACACACTACGACCGCGAGTGACGTCACAACTCTGCGTGCGTTCACATTCGCGCATTTGCGAACACAAAACACGTGCAAACCCTTCAATAATATATTTAAAAAACAGCATGGATATCAATAAATAAATACCACTAAAATAGCATAATATTTGCACAATTGTCGCCGCCGACGGCATATCGCTTGTAAATGGCGATCTAAAATAATTCCCGACTATAATAAAATTGATAATCGAGCTAATCCTTATTTACACTGCTCGACGGTCAAGTGGGCTCCTGATAAGAAACCAGGTAAAAATAAAACAGACTTTTCTATTGGTGAATTTTTGTGTTCATATCGGAGCGTAAATTCGGTCCGATTTTGCGCTGCAAC
Organism: Hylaea fasciaria; assembly: GCA_905147375.1. Taxonomy (NCBI): domain Eukaryota; kingdom Metazoa; phylum Arthropoda; class Insecta; order Lepidoptera; family Geometridae; genus Hylaea; species Hylaea fasciaria. The sequence goes on from LR990197.1 coordinate 12,042,371, forward strand.
TCACTGTCCATGGGTAATTTTTTATTAATTCACTATGAAACTGACTTATACTTACCGTACTTATTTTGAATATTGATTGGGTTTTATCGTAAAATAAAAAATTGTTTGTTTAGTTCAATGAAGATAAACGCGTGCTCCGCCGCGTCAATGAATCGACAGTACCTACCTACGAAATAGGTATAAGTATAGGTAATAATAGTACCTACCTACAAAACTAATTGAATCGTAATCCTTAAGAACACACTTAAAATGCTTTCAACTTAATCGTCAAATACTTAATATTAAAAATAGTAGTTTGTTTTACAAGGGCAGAAAACGACTCATACATTACTCGATGTTTTGCCTCACGAGCGTAGCGAGTGTGGCACATAGAATCGAGTATGAGTGAGTCGTTTGACGCCCGCGTAAAACACAAAATTTTTCACACAGAGATTGCGAGAAACACAATAAGTAGGTATACAATTTAAAAAAAGCTAAGAATAGAAGTTCTTAAACTTTCGCGAACTGAATACATGTTAATTAGTATTAAAACGGGTCTAATTCGCGCACAAATTATATCAAAATATATAATTTTTATATTCGTTTGTGCGCGAATTAGACCCGTTTAAATACTAATTAACAAAGCTAAGAATATTTCACAAATAGTCGCATTCACTTTCAAATAAATAAATAATCAAATTCAATCCTTTAAAACCAATTTGCACTGTTGTCAAAGTTCTACACCTACAGATTATAGGCGGCAATTACAAACTTTTTTAAATTATCTAATGCTCGCAAACGCACACGTACACAACTACACATAGCATACATCCTATTATAGATTATCCTATATAGATTGCCAAAAAAGTGGACGAGAATTACACTTTCATTTAAGGTTTAGAGAGCTGCTACTGACATTTCACAATCCGACTGCAGCGCACGAAGAAACAGCGGCGAAACGGCGTAATAAAAGTTTCAGCTCCGCGACCTTGAAGTACCGGATCTCACTACCAAAGAATTGAACTATTAGAACGTAAAGAAGTTACGCGCCGGCGATCTGTAAAATAAGCGGTTTATCTAATAAAAGTTGGTCATTATTTTATTGAAAGAATAATATTATGTAGGTACATAACCATTTAGACTTAAATAAAATATTATACAATCAATGTACTCGTATTCAGATGTGAAAATTTATTTTCTCATTCCAACCCAATATAACAAAGAGCTAAATTAGATGAACGATCCACCTACTATATTAACAGTTTTATTATTTAACTGATAAAATCCCAGAGTCCTAAATATAAACATTCTTAAATAATATTTACAATCCATACTAATATTAGAAATGTGAAAGTCACTCTGTTTATTTAGGTATCTGTTAATTGTAGATTTGTTACCTTTTCACTGCTGAACGGATTTCGATGAAATTTGGTAGGTATAGGTATAGATTGGACCTATGAGACGGACATAGGCTATCTTGTGTCTCAAAAAGATTGACACTATGCGACGTTGACACACTAGGCCCGTGGGAGCAAGAAGACATTACTTTGCGTGAGCATATCCGCGATATAATCGAACCGTAATCGGGCGTTGCCGTTTCATATTATGTAATTCAAAATAATAAAATAAGCTCCAGGTGACGTACCTATCCAATTCAGTGCTGCCAGAATCTTGCACGTGGTAGATTTTGTGTCACTTACTACATTATCACATTACTCTCGTACTATACTAAGTATAACTGAATGTAATATTTTGGTAATTTTTTCTGAAAAGATATTATGAATAATTTGTATTGTAGAACTTTGTACATGCTAATTAATTATAGGGGTTTCAACTTTCCAACAATATCATCAACAAAGAAAATTAATGAGCAAGGTATACCAGTAAACAGATAAGAGCAAAAAAAAAACTTAAATAATTAAATAAGTATTTTATCTTAAATACCTACGTAATTTTATTTTAAATAATTATAGCAATAACTCGGTTGGTTCCCGACGACAAAGACGACGCGATGACGATAAGACGTGTTCAATCAAGGCAGAGTACAATACCTGTGGTACAACTGGTACAGTACTTTTGGCTGTTGTGCACTGGCATGGTAATACAGTAATTATCAACTGGTATCTCCGTGATCGTGACGTGACACTGTCTGTCAGTGTCAGACTGTCACGTTTCGTTCTCTGTAGTCACCGGCTTGGTAAATAAAAATTGTAAGATTCAAGAGTTGACGATATTTCATATTATGTTCAGTGTTGTGAACCGTGAAAACTGTTTTATTTTTCTATCACATACGTAAGAACATTCCAACATTTTAAATATAATTATTTTGATTTTTAGGTTAGGTCGGAGAGTTCCTGTTTTCACGGACGATGATAAAAATGTATAGAGCAAAAACATCAAAATAGCTCACAGTTATTCTGGACCTGTATGTGGCTGAAAACGTGTCCGTGCTCCGCTCAAGGGTTTCCATGGCGAAGATGTTTCGTAAGTATTGAACCCATTGTTAACGTGCAACAAATTACTTGGTACAAATGTAGGCAACCTTCCTACTCATTTTCATTCTCATTCATTCAATCATTGTATTATAGTTTCATACGATAAATGCTAGTTGGTCGATGTCGATAGTCGACATCAGTTACCGACTCGCACCGCAGCACTAATGTCGCGGTGCAAAGGAGGTTTCATACGGAGGCGCACACTGGCCTCCGCAGAAAAAGAAAGATGTTTAGTCAGACTGACATTACATTCCATGTCAAGATTTTTATTGTAATACTGCTAGCTATTTTATTGTTTAAATTCTTTATTATTTACTAGCGTTTTGCATGTATATATATCATCCTTTACCCTGTGTATATAGTGCCTGTGTCATCGCTAATGTAATATACCTACTCCATCGTCAGTTCCTGTGTGTTTTACATCTCTACCTATTCCTGCTACACCTTCTATCTACCCGAACATCTGAAGGTAATATAGGGACCTATACCCGCTTACTCTATACGGGCACCCGCGACCCTATACTGGTGACCCCGACGTGATTTGAACACGCATATAAATTCTGTACTGTGCAGATTCCTTATACAGACGAGATGAAATTATTGTAATGCAAACCTGTGATTATTTATGTTCAATCGTTATGTACCTCTACTCAAGACATTATACGCTACTACAGAAATGAATAGGGGTGGTGTGGTACCAACATTAGCAAATAACGAACGAACGAATAGTACATCCAAATTTGTTTAGGCATTTAAAAGTTATGGTGTTATTTTGGATTACAGGTACAAGGGCAGCTAAGAATCGCAAGAAAGAAAAAATATTACTTTGTGTGCTTCATTTCACCAGTGGAACCTATACCTACCAGAACTTGTTCTGAGAAGGGTTAAAAAAATGCAAAAGGCATAGATTTTTAATATAGGATATCTGTAAATAAATCTTTTTGAACCTAATGTATTCTTTCATTTCACTAATCGATCTAGTAGGTACGCAGTCATAGCCCGAACCTACTGAGTTTCGGGCTGCACCACGATGCTCCACACCGCACGATGACTGTCAAAATATCCTCGTTGGCTGGCTGTTAGAAAGCGTATTGATTGTGGTTCTAATAAGCAGAAAAACTAGGTGGGTAATCTAGGCACAATGGATAACCAAAAGGTCTAGAAAAATATTTTCCAACAAAACCAAAGTACGGCAATCGAGAACCGAACTCCAGCTCTTCGTATCATAAATCTATCATAGTTACAACTATGCTATATTGCAATTTGAAAATGTCCGTAAGGATTGAGGTGCCACTTTTGAAAAATTAACAATTTCTAAATGGAATTTCACGCAGTTTAAATGTAGATGTGTCAATAAAATTTGTATCCTAAAGCAGATTTTGGTAGATTTTATGCATAAAAAGTTCTGTTACTGTAAAGGTGGCACCTCAATTCAGCAAATCAGGATTGAGGTGCCATTTTTCAAGTGAATAGAACTGGTTAAGTTATGGATGAATATTTCTGAAAACGCAATATCTTTACGGACGTGTTGTATATTGATTGCTCCCAAACTCTGGGGCTTGAACGGCTTCAATTTAAAAAGATATATAACATTCAAAGTGGCGCAAAAACCGATAAAAAATCGATTTTAGATTTTTTTATTTTTCGTTGATATAACTAGTCAATTTACAAAACAAATTTAATGGAAAATTTGTAGATAGTTGGCTGAAATTGTAGCCAGAGAATGAAGTAATAAAACCAAGTGGTTTTTTTGCTGCGACTAATTTTATGTGGCTCCTCAATCCTTACGGTCTGAAAATAATATTTCGCTATAACTACGTGACAACAAAACGAAATCGAACGATGAATATCCCAAAAAAATGTAGATATGCGTGCCTTAATATTCATATATAATTTAATCACTCTACGTATCCTATATTGGTCAAAACATACAATTTTTTACTTTCTCATACAAATTTCACTGCGGTGACCATAATATTTAAGAAAAAAATAGGACACACTTTTAAAAATTATAATCAATAACAACATCACATCATATTAATACATTATGGCATACCTATATGACATAAAATAGAAAATAAATAAAAGTAGGTAGGTAGTAGGCACATTACGATACGAGCGGTCTAAGTAGTATACAACTACACGGGGTGGCTTAACTTCTGGCGTGTATAATACACTTACTTACACCGCGAGTATCGTATAATATGTAGCACGTGTGACATAATCAGCCATCTATATAATTTATTTTAAAATAATCTTCTAAGTGATGTAGTTAAAATATGTTCATTTGACTCTTAGCAATAGGTACACAAACGTGGGTAGGTTAGCATTCCACCACTAGAAAACGTGACAACGCAATTTCACAACTACCCGTATCACATCTAGATTTGGTTTTTGATTATTAGTATTTTCGGATGCATAGATAATGGTTCGTGGTTGATTAATTTTATGTGCCTTTTTTTTTAGTTTTAATACTGTACAGTTTAAATAATAATCAAACCGGTTACAACTAAAAAATAGTGAAAAATATCTTTGCATAGCGTTATGTTGTCGCGCTTTCGTTTTATGAACAAATCTTTATTGTAAAATGATTATACTTACCCTGATCTAGGAATCCGTGATTTATATCTGGTTTGTGCATTGTGCATTGTGCACACCTTCAGACTATAGTATTAGATATGGTGTATAATAATTGAAAGTGTGTTTATTCAGTGCAAATAGTCCATGTGTCGGTAAAAAAATATCTAAACGACAAAAATTCGCATAATTTCTATGTGAAGTGTATTTTTATCCTCCTAATAATATAAACGCGAAATTTTGTAAGTATGGATGAATGTTTGTTGCTCTTTCACGCAAAAACTATTGAATGGATTTTGATGAAACTACACAATAATATAGCTTACATTATATCAGAATAACACATGGACCACAATTCATAAAGATACATCTTATATTATCCAAACGTGAGTGCAACCGCGGGCGCAGCTAGTTAATCGATCAGTCAGTCAGTCAGTTTTGGTTTTTCTATACTAATATTATAAAGAGGAAAACTTTGTTTCTTTGAATAGGCTCCGAAACTACTGAACCGATTTGAAAAATTATTTCACTGTTGGGAAGCTATGCTATCCCCGGGTGACATAGGCTACCTTTTATACCGTAAAAATTAATGGTTCCCGCGGGATAGTAGCTAACGCGGGAAAAACCGCGAGGTGCTTCTAGTATAATATAGTAAATATATTTACAAATTTATTTTACGTGCGTACTATTTATAAGTTTTCACATCTCATGCTCAAAAACTGTGTCATATTATTATTATTTGCTCAGCTTAGCGGACCTAAACGTGGTTGTTAGGCCCTAGAGAGTGAGAGTAGTTTAATTAGGCCTGAGTAATATCGTTTTTTCTGAGTATCGCATCTAAATCTGATTTCTAGTTTCAATATATGAATTCGAAACCATATATTTTAATATATAGATATTGTGGGTACCTACGGTATGCTTCAAGCATGATCACAATCACAAGTAGATATTTGAATTAAAGCTAATCGGATATTGGCGATGCGAATGTATTTTCATACATTATCTCCCCTCTTTCCTCCCACTCTCCCCCTCTACCCCCTCTTCTCCCCCGAACTCTCCCCTCTTTCTCCCCTCTTCTCCCTCCACTCTCCCCTCCTTTCCCCACTCTCCCCCTTTCTCCCCCTCCCCTCCCCGCACCCTCCCCCCTCTCCTCCCATCGCACTCTACCCGTTTAATTACTTGCCAAATTTAATTACGATCCGGTCAGCCATTTCTTGTGGTCCGTAGGGGGTCCGTAGGGGCCACGCGGCGATCGCTAAGATGGCGGCGGCTGCCGACCAATAGCGGTCAATAGCATTTCCCGCGCTTTGAAAATTCATCTTCTGCGCAGGTAGAACTGCGATGTGCAACAGCTGCAGTGTATTATGAACCTTGTAATAGTGATCTTAGGTTGATTGTAAGTTTTAAGCATTCTTTCGTTAATCTTCGGACCATACTTTCTTTTCTGCGCGAACGAAGATTCACGACGCACCATATAAGTTGGGTACGACTGTACAATGTACATGTTAGTCTAGGCCTCAAGTTCACTGACATTGCCCAGCTGATAACTAGGGTTGAACGATGGTTAGTTTTGCAGTAAACTTTGACGTGTATTAATTAATTACCGTAACTACTTACAGATTTATAGTACCTCCAGACTACTTCGAAATATGTATGTGTATGCGTAGTTTCAGTATTACTACACCTTGCTGTTACACCTTGTATATAATTATATATATATAATTGGAATCTCGGAATCGGCTCCAACGATTTTCATGAAATTCAGTATATAGATCTAGCTAGGAATCATTTGTAGAAAATGTCATTTTATTCGTGTTTTTTTATGATTTTTTTCTTTAAATACCTAACCAGTTCATATCTTTTTATTATTCTATCGGTAAGATCGAAATATATTATTCATATTTCATAATTCTATTAGTAATTCGTACTTAAATATAATTTCCACGATCTAGCTAGGAATCATTTGTAGAAAATGTCATTTTATTCGTGTTTTTTTATGATTTTTTTCTTTAAATAACCAGTTCATATCTTTTTATTATTCTATCGGTAAGATCGAAATATATTATTCATATTTCATAATTCTATTAGTAATTCGTACTTAAATATAATTTCCAAACAACAGAATTTTATAAAAAAATAATACCGAGCAAAGCTCGGTCATCCAGATGTTATATTATTAAACGAGCTGTTTACACTGGCTGACTGCACTAATAGTGCGGGTCCACTACAAAAAAGCGTAAGTAACTCTCGGATTCCATATCCCTGGTTACATATTTAAATTATGGTCACCACTTAAGAAAATTTGTATGAGAAAGTAAAAAATTGTATGTTTTGACCAATATAGGATACGTAGAGTGATTAAATTATATATGAATATTAAGGCACGCATATCTACATTTTTTTGGGATATTCATCGTTCGATTTCGTTTTGTTGTCACGTAGTTATAGCGAAATATTATTTCCAGACCGTAAGGATTGAGGAGCCACATAAAATTAGTCGCAGCAAAAAAACCACTTGGTTTTATTACTTCATTCTCTAGCTACAATTTCAGCCAACTATCTACAAATTTTCCATTAAATTTGTTTTGTAAATTGACTAGTTATATCAACGAAAAATAAAAAAATCTAAAATCGATTTTTTATCGGTTTTTGCGCCACTTTGAATGTTATATATCTTTTTAAATTGAAGCCGTTCAAGCCCCAGAGTTTGGGAGCAATCAATATACAACACGTCCGTAAAGATATTGCGTTTTCAGAAATATTCATCCATAACTTAACCAGTTCTATTCACTTGAAAAATGGCACCTCAATCCTGATTTGCTGAATTGAGGTGCCACCTTTACAGTAACAGAACTTTTTATGCATAAAATCTACCAAAATCTGCTTTAGGATACAAATTTTATTGACACATCTACATTTAAACTGCGTGAAATTCCATTTAGAAATTGTTAATTTTTCAAAAGTGGCTCCTCAATCCTTACGGACATATTTGAAAGACCGTCAAATTTTGATGTACATATATACTTCAGTTTTTTCATTTGCGTATGACGTGTGCGTGTCATTCGTGTGCATTATATAGGATAAAGTTTTGATTGAGCTATTCTCAAAAGTGTAGGCATGAATGAATAGGTTCAAATATGTTTGATATGTGCTGAGACCAAGTTGGAAAACCTGCGAAATTACCTAAATTAAGTTTATCTCTCGCAAATACAGGTAAGTATTGTACTCTCGGAAATCTCTTGTTTAGCGACACCAGACTTTTTCCTAACATTACCTATTATAAGCAGCAATGACGATGATGCTATAGAACTAGGTGGTCATTGTGAAGCTCACACGCATGTACTTAGATTGAATCATCAAGATGGCCTACACAAAGATTGTCTCGTTATGTAGGTAATAACGGGAGCAACGTGACTGCTTGGCACTTCTATTTAAATTCTATTGTAATAAACGGGCTAGAAAAACAAAACACAGCCGCCACTGGCCGCGCCGCATCCAATGCTTGTTTTGCCTAATCAGTGCCTTGACAGACCAAACATGACAAGCGATGGATGCGGCCCAGTATTTTTGAATAATATGATTACGTAAAAAAATAATTGAAAAAAGTGACACAGGTCCGACTAGCGGCGCGCCGCAGCGACTACTGTCGAATCGTATGGAAATGATAGAGAGGACACAACATGGCGGCTGGCGCGTCATTCTACTTGAACGAAAATATACAGAAATACATTTTCTTGAATGAAAATTGGTGAATTGTTGTTACATTAAGCAATAAACAGCTTTATTATTTTAATGGTTTCAAATTCTATAGATTTCAATAATGTTCTTCCATAAATTAGGGAGATTTTAATATCAGAAACTTTTTTCAAGAGGTTACTTTGTAATTTTTTTCTATCGAGAAAATATCTTTTGATTGTGTTTCACTACCTATGATCAATTAAGGTATATGATCAAAATTAACATATATTTTTTCTACATTGCCAAGTCATACGGATTTGTCGTAAGCGGCGTTCAAAATCTGTGTAATCATCTGGACTCACGACCTTAAAAAAAGTAAACTGTTTAGGCTTCGCACGGTTTGTACATTAAGATACTCTTCTTTTTTTTTAAAGTAATTATGTCAAAATTGAAAAGTCGAATCTTCAGCCTGTTGATAATAGCGAGTAAAAATTAAAAAAATACTACTTTCACTCCCTAGTGCGCAACAACCTCGTTTGCTACCGCTAAGCTGAGCTAATCTGACACCTTTTTTGAGCATGAGGTGTGAAAAAAAATTGGGTAACCTATACCACCTGCCTAAAATACTGCCTACTCTCGTTGAGTACATAATTTCTTCATAATATCCTAACACTAACTAACCACACCGAAGCGCACGCGTCAGACCATACTTACGTTTTTAGGCAGAAGCACAATACAAATAAATCCTTCAATAGGACGTCGATTTTACGAACAGCAGCGATGTAATCCAAAAACTGAAAGCAAGAGTTTTTTTTACACTGAGTCTAACAGTATTTGGGTCTCAAAGAGAAAGTTTACAACAAAGTAAACACCATCTTCTCCTCTCCTTTTCGTTTGTCTGGTGGTCACTCACAGATTTTAGAATGACTGCTCGAAACTTACGGTTTTAGGTACAACAAAAAATTAAACCAGAGTTCAGAAGATGAGTCTAAATATTTTCTCCACAAATCGTCGTCCTAACCCTCGCTTTTTCTAACTCAATAACAAATTCACTGCTAAAATAATTAGGAATGCCAGGATTTAGTAAGAAAACGCGAGTGATACACGTCGATTTACTTATTGAAATAAAATTTTAGAAGCTTCTGTTTAACTTTGATCTACCTAATCTTTTGCTGTAATAAGACTGTTAGACCGACCTCGTGTGCAATGCTCAATTGCTCATCATTGCGGTATTTATTTTACTTCTACTAAGGTACCTACGTAGGTACTCGTACTACCTACATACTGTATTTATGTTACCTAGTACGAGTAGGTACACCTACGTATGCTCAAATTGCAGCGATGGTGAGAAAAACGTGATTTAACACAAATATTTTTCATTCATAAATCTTTTTCATATAAGTAGGTACTTACCTACCTACCGTGAATATGTAATTAATACTACTTACCAACTGTAGGTACATATTTGGGTAGAATATAATATAGGTATATAATATAATATAGTACCTACCTTATAAGTAGGTACTTACCTAGTATTATTATCATAATATAAAAGTTTTATCTAGGGCGATTATTAAATAAAAATAAATAAAAATAATCTCAATGTAGGTACCTACCAAGATTTCGGTTTCAGAAGGTTAATGGTTAATTTATGGGGAACTGTATAGTACGCTTTTATAATAAGTACCAGAAAGAATAGATCAATTAAAAAGGTTTAAAACTTTAAATCTCATCGGTTAATCTCATCAAGAAAGCCTATTACACTGTTGACTATGTTAAAGATAAAAATGCATGGCCTCAATGCCCCCAGCTCCATGATAATAATCATTAACGTGAATATTAGGAATTATTTTGTTCGTGTTTGTTAATCTTTATAATAATTATGTTTAATAATCTAGGTGCCTATATTATTATGCCTGAAAAAGAATATAGAAAAGAATGAAGTTAAAATATGAAATCCCCGTAAAGTTTCTTGGTGCTGTGTTCTCTAACGGGGTAACGGGCGTATTCCGAAGCACTGGTAGAGTCAACGGAGTTTCCTTTTCCTGTCCAGAATCTTGGTACAGTGCTTGAAAGGGAAACGCATCCTTTTTTGAAACTCAAACCATATTAATCAATCTGTTTAATGTAATTTATCATATACCTACTTTATGTTTTTATGATTCTCTTTGTTAACGAGAATTATTAGCTGTTTGACTTGTAAAAGTGCGATTTAATTGCCTACTATTTACAATAAATGCTTTGATTTGACTTTGACTTTAGTTCGCCGATCAACTCTAGAAAGTTCAATAATTTGTCCCCAAAATATGTAAAACATTTCAATGGCGATAAAACGATTGTCGAGAACAGATCACTTGACGACCATTTTATTAATTTCATACAAAAACAGTTAATTTGGTAGATGTAAACCGACTGTATTACGACTCACGTGGTCTAATTCTATTACATGGCTATATAAGTTTGCTGATGCAAAAGAAAAGAACCTAAGGCGAAAGAGAGAAAAACAAAAGGAATAAAGAAAGTAACAGTCAAGTCCATAGTACCTAAACGTTAAACATTTAATACTTATGACAGATATTTTTATTTTCCACCATAATGCTTTGAGTTTAAGTTCCTATTCTCAGTGACATTTCTATAATAATATGAACATTTCTATGGTAACGAAAAAAACGGTTGAAAACTGGCTGTAACTGTCCGAGAACTGAGATTAATGCATTTTTAGATAAAACCTAGGATTTTTATACGAAAAAGCTATAAAGTGCTAAAAAAAATTCTACTCGTAAGCATAATTTGTATTCTATTAATATCAGGCATCAATGTGATTCATTTTATTTTATCATATTATTTTAAATAACAAGTTCACTAACTGGTCGTGAACTGGCAGAATCACCCTACATCTTTTCATACTACCTACTTCATCTTAAACCAATTTGTATTGTTGTCAAAATTGTACACACACGTCCTACTACCTACAGCTGATTATAGCGGCAAAACAAACTTTTTAAAATTCTAATGTTGGGAAACGCACACGTATGTAGATAGCCTACGTACAGTAGTACCCAACTTATATGGCGCGTCGTGAATCTTCGTTCGCGCAGAAAGGAAAGTATGGTCCGAAGATTAACGAAAGAATGCTTAAAACTTACAATCAACCTAACATCACTATTATAAGGTTCATAATACACTGCAGCTGTTAGTTCCATCTCACTCATGCCACGCGGCGATCGCTCAGATGGCGGCGGCTGCCGACCAATTAGCGGTCAATAGCATTTCCCGCGCTTTGAAAATTCATCTTCTACGCAGGTACATCGGTAAGCCATATAAGTTGGGTACTACTGTACCTATCTATATTATAATATTCAACCCCTTAAATCATAAATAGGGATTGCAAAATATCCATGAAGTTTTAGTAAAACATCCACCACCTACTTTCTTGAATGGTGACATTGACTAACAGCCGAAATTAATATTGTATCTCCTATCCAAGATTGAAATCGATCTTGGATTGCTGCCTATCGTTCGATCTATTTCCAATCTGCACGCCTTTATAAACCAATCCACGGATCGGTTATTGGCACGATTGACCCTAAAAATGGATTGTGATATCAATCCCAGATAGCAAAATTTGGATTGGATTGATTATTAATTTCGGCCGTAAATGTAAATAATTAACTTGACTAATTGCTTGACTGCTATGACTTTCCTACTGTGAAATTATGAAATACCGGTAGGTACTTAATAAAATACCTAGGTATAGGTACCTAGTACTTGACACTGGCTAAATGCACAAACCGTGCGAAGCCATAACAAAAGTAAATAAATAATAAATTATGGAATACCTCTATGGATTGATTTGATTGATTGAAATTATTGATTGAATCTTCTTCTCAGAAATTGAAAGTTTGTTTGTTGCCTGGATAATACTATAAATTCCGTTGCATTGCCGTGCTCAAAATATAAAACAATAAACATTATCTGAAGTGTTCTGGTAAGTAAAGAAATCATCCATAATCAAGTACTAAAATTATAAAAATGTAAAAGTAGGTACGTACCTACCTAACTGTTGTCATCTTTTCACTACGGCTGAACCGATCTCGCTGAAATTTGTTTGGTACTTAGGTACTTACCTATAGATAGAGATTGGACCTTGGAGTGGAGACGGACGACATAGGAGATAGGTACTTTAGTCGCGATATTACTATAATGTAGTCCGCGCGGACGAAAACGCGGGCAACAGCTAGTGAGTATACATTACCTAATAGGTACTCATTCTTTTATCATCAAAGCGATTTGATAAAAGGATTTAGGCCTATACTCTGCCTACATTACGTTCATTGCTAACAATGTTTATTCTTCGAAAATGTGTGGTTCCTCATTCTCAAAACATCAGACACTATTCTGTGGCTAAAAGCATGGTAAGTAGGTACTAGGTACCTAAATGGTTATTACTTATTAGTGTGTCTGACTTGCGTAGGTACCTACCTACTAGCCTACTTGTCCTTGACCATTGGCAAGGCATACGACTGGTTGGTTAATGTAGGTACCTATGTATACCTGGGGCGGGATGGTGAATGCCAAAACGACCCCATCTCGCCCCACTCCAGGCGGATCGACGGCTCACGGGGGGGTTTTAGTGGGTTCAAGTCCCACACGCCCCCCTTCCGCCACCCCCGTGGCGGAAGGGGATAGTGCGAAGGCATTTCCCCCCCTCAAAAAAAAAAAAAAAAAGGTACCTATGTATACTATATTTACTTACTTAGTTTGTAGGTAGGTAACCTACCTATCTACTTAATAATTAATATGTCTTTTCACGGTCCAGCAACTTGTATACTTACCAACATTTTAGTTTTGTTCTTATTTATTTCAATATACATTTTTAGTCTTCACATAATATATTTTATCATCTGAGTGTAGGTACATAAGTCTGCATCATAGGTCTGCATCATAGGTCTGCATTAAAAAAACTGCAATTTAAAAACTTACCACTAACTACAAATACAATTATATACCTAGGTAGGTACCTACACTGGGGGTAGAATCAGTGGTGGTCGTTGGGAATAAACCCTATAATGCATTTGGATTTAGGAAAAGTAGATAAAGAATTGACACAAGTCATCTTCTTCATGAGTAAACTTTGTAATAGTTACTTAAAACATTTGCATTGTAATTTATTATCATCGTAAAATGTCCCTTTTTCCGCAGGAGACTCCTATAGTGTCAGTTAGAGAAGGCAAACTAAGAGGATCAGCAAAGAAGCTACTTGATGGCTCTGCATATTATAGCTTTAAAGGGATACCATATGCACAACCACCCGTGGGGAAGCTCAGGTTTAAGGTAACATGAACCGTCTTCACTGCTCGCCTTATTATATAAGTATTTTAGAGTGCAATGAAAAGTTTTTACTATCTAGGTGCACCCTTCCTTCTATCATCACCAAGCCCTCTTGCTGTATTCCGGATATAGTGCTTAGGTGCATTCTAGCATGGTTAAGTATCTCCTTTAAAAATAAGGTACCTACCTACCTTTCTAAGAGGAATGCAGTCAAACAGAGATATTACAAAAACAGTCCTGACATTAAAATGAGGATTCATTCATTTTGGGACTCCGTAGTACTAGAATAGATTTTTCTAGCCCATGGTATTAATATCTCTCAGAAAATTCCTAAGAGATCTGTGTTATGCTTGTAACTATGCACTAAGTATGTACCTACAACATACATAGAAATGTAGGTCAAAAGTAGGTAGTGTAGGTATTACAGTAGGTAGGTGGTCATCACTTTATATGTGAAATAGTGGTCAAACACAAACCTATTCTACTTACCAAAAAGAAAAGTATTTACACATCCAAATTATGTAAATGGAATATAGAGCTACTGAACTGTTATCATTATTATTTACAACTTGTATTGTGAATACTCTGCATTGTATTCAATCAAGTTATGTAAAAATTTAGTCACATGCAGCAATAGTAGGCTTACTTATTATTATTTATAATTTTCAACAACCGCATGTATTTAAAAGATAATACCCATTATTTGTATTTTTTTCAGGCACCACTCCCTGCAATTCCTTGGGAGGGAGTAAGAGAAGCATTGAAACATGGCGACGTCGGCCCTCAGTATGATATGTACACAGGCAACATCATTGAAGGCAATGAGGACTGTTTGTTTCTCAACATTTACACGAAGTCCCTGGATCCGTCTGCAAAACTACCTGTCATGGTGTTCTTCCACGGCGGAGGTTTCATGTCCGGGTCTGGAAACTCGGACTTTTATGGACCTCACTTCCTTTGTCAGCACGATGTGATTTTAATCACTCTAAACTTTAGATTAGAAGCCCTCGGATTCCTATGCTTGGACTCTCCAGATGTGCCCGGTAATGCCGGCTTAAAGGATCAAGTGCTAGCTTTGAAGTGGTTGAAAGAAAACATTGCCAAATTCGGCGGGGATCCAAATAATGTTACCTTGTTTGGTGAAAGTGCCGGTGCGGCTATGGTCACCTATCACATGCTATCTCCGATGTCTGAAGGATTGTTTCACAAAGCTATAGGTCAAAGTGGGATCTGTACGCAAGACTGGGCACTTGGAAGCGCTCCGAAGGAACGAGCTTTCAGACTCGGGAAGCTATTAGGAAGTAACACAGACAATCCTATCGAATTAGTGAACTTTTTAAGATCTGTACCAGCTACAAAGTTAACACAAGTAACGGGAAAAACTCGGACTCAAGATGAAAGATTTAGAGGAGTCGTAATGCACTTTGTACCGGTTGTAGAAAAGAAATTCGCCAGTGTTGAAGTTGAAAGCTTCATAACCGAGAACCCTCTCGACTTATTATTAGCTAACAAAATTAATAAAGTTCCATTTATTGTTGGTTACAATTCAGCTGAAGGATTGGTCCCGCTAGTGGATCAATTGAAGAAAGCTGATGTGCTGAACAAGCAACCGTCATTCATTATACCCAAAGAAATTGCTCATAAGGTATCCAAAGAAAAATTGATCGAATTTGGTGAAAGACTAAAGCAATATTATTTTGGTGACAAGGGTATTTGTAAGGAGACATCGCAGTCAGTATGCGATATGCAGACAGACAGACTGTTTGCATACCACGCGCACAGATTTGCACATTTCTATAGCATGTTTAACAAGTCGACATACTTGTATAAGTTTGATTATGTTACGAACTTGAATATACATAAGAATAAAATGGGATATGGGCAGTTCAAAGGCGCTTGTCATGTGGACGAGTTATTCTATATGTTTAGCACACCTTTAACAACAGATATGTATAAAGAACAAGAGACAGTCAGAAAAGCAGTTTCTAAAGTGACCAAGCTTTGGACGGATTTTGCTAAGACTGGGTAAGGTTTTTGAATGTTCTTTCCGTATATATCTGTAGGTCTACATATTTAAATGACTCATAAGTTATGTGTTGATTAATCTACTACAGCAAGGGCCATGTTAAGCCATCGGTCATGGTTGTTAATTAATAATAGAAGTAGTTAAGCCATGTCAGACTTTAAGTCACTATTACACTCAGACACCACAGAACTTTAAAGATTTTATTAACTACATTAGATTTTTCTGTTTTCAGTAATCCCACTCCGGCGCCTTCTGCCGTGTACTGGAAGCCCTACACGCCGACGGGGGCGGAGTACCTCCTCATTAGCGACCGCCTCGAGCCGTCCTCTCACGCGGATCGCGAGAACATAGACTTTTGGAACAAGATTTATGCTGAAGCCGGCCTTCCCAGTATTGTAGGAAACAGAAGTTCTTAAACTTTCGCGAACATTAAACATAATAACATGTTTTATTGACTAGATAAAAACGGGTCTAATTCGCGCACAAACTAATATCAAAATATTAATATTGATTGAATTGTAATTAAGTTAGTATTATTTGCATAGAAAAATAGACAAGTCTGTAATGGGGTTAGGGTGAATCTTGCCCGCTCAAAAACTGGCCCACAGGAGAGTAGTCTAATTTTTGGAATCGTTACGGACGATTCGCTTGAAATAGACTTGGATTTGGGGCCAGTTGTTAGAGGATGTTTCGCCCTTTAGCCCGAGATATGAAATGTAAAAATACAGGTAGAGACAACTCATAGGAAAGTAAGGAAACTTAAAATATTGACATTACCTACTAATGATAATGTTCTCTTATAAAGGGATAAAATGTAGTTTTGTATAAAAATCCAGTGGATCAAGTCGGTATCGTGTGGCGCTAGTCAAGTATTTAAATATTTATTTACACAGAGTTTGGAACCAAGAGGCTCTGCAATGTTACTAACACCCGGTTTCTGAAACGTCAGTCAACTTTGACTACAGTGTGCCTAGTGCGAGTTTTGACAATTTATTTACGCGCTCGGTCCGTTTGGCCTAGTGACTGATTCACTGATGCTAGATGGCGCTGCTCTTATTCCATACAATTTCAAGTTTACGCCAAACGGACCGAGCGCGTAAATAAATTGACAAAACTCGCACTAGGCACACAGATTAATTATGTTGTCATCCTTGTCATTTGTTTAGTGTTAGATAGAGACAACAATAGTTTTAAATCTACTGTCAACGCCAACAAACGTTCCAGAAACTGGGGGTTAGTCGCAGAAAATGTACCTATATAATTTGTTAATTTTTATGGAACACATCTTTTTTTTTTTTTTTTTTTTTTTTAAATTATGGCTTCGCACGGTTTGTGCATATAGCCAGTGTCAAGTATTATAATAATAACGTAAGTACATAATATTTTTATTTTCACATTAGGAAAGTAATAGCTTTAAAGCAATCCTCGTGGTCAAGTAGTCAAGTCAATTATTTACATAGTCAAAGTCACGATTCAGTAAAGTGGTGGATGCTTTACTGAAACTTCCTGGGAGTTTTGGAAAAAATACGAAATGACACGCTTTTTGAGTTTGTATCATTCGCCCACACTCGTGCACGTTAACGAACACTTAATGGTTAATATTCCACCAATATTACACATTAACACTCGAAGAAACACAAGTTTAAGAAAATAACACAAAACCAACAACGTCTCACTATCGTATTCCCGCCAAAACTCCGAACACATCTTTGCTATGATTTATTCTAAGGCGCCTCGAATACAAAGAGGTAACTTTTTTTTGTTTGTTACCTATCTAACATGATGGTACGGAACTAAATAGACTGCGCGGCAGTACGTGTGCGTAGTAATTGAGTAGTCGAGTAGTTGTTGACATCAATGTAATAAATAAAATATTATGACATCGATGTTAGTGTTTTATTATTAGTGGGCGTCTTAAACCCGGTCATAAACCTACCACAAATAATTCGTCGAATTATAATTATTGATAGCTAGCAAGCACTCTAGGTTCCTACATAGGGGCCAAACACTTGCTCCGCGTTATTTACCTGTTCTATGTTTACGCCTTTACAGTACAACTTCCGAATGTGTAAAATCACAATAACTAAAATAGTATAATTATACCTACCTACTTTACTAGCGTACCTACCTTGTAAAACCAACTTCATGATAATTGTTATGTCACGCACGACTCACGGAGTCAGCGATGAACAGGTAGGTTACCTACTGCTAGATAGTAGGTACGCACAAGCATCACAATCAAGAATCAAAGACACAGACATAGAATAACAGTCGTTTACTTAGTAAAAAAAATACCACAATATTGTGCATTTTCGAGGTTGGCAGCACTGGTACTTATCGACGCAATCGATCAAATCAAACCAAACCAGTCAAACGAGTGTGTTTGGGAGAGACTACTGCTACTAGGTGTACTAAAAATATAATAAAAAATTGCCGAGGCGAAAAAACGAGCGATACTCTTGAAATAAGGGTTAATTATTATTTATGTTTCATAATGGTGAGTGTGAATTTTTATCTTTGAACAGTAACTGCGAATAATACAGTTTCAATTGTATTTGTTTTGTCTGTTCAAGGCTGTTTATCATTAAAATAATCTACATATCAAACTAACACTGATGCCGGAATGATAACGTTGTAATATCTACCTATAAAGAAATCTTTATATAGGTAGGTACATACCTAATTACATATTATTAAAATGAGTTGTACATATATTTAAGGCATTGTATTTTTGGCATTTTGTATTGTAATTTAGGTAATTCGTGTACTGATTAGGTGTTTCTATTGTTAATTTTGTAGCGTGGGATGAGTGATGACAAATTTAAATGATGTTTTATTACGATGTTGATAGTTTTTGTAATAATTGTATCTAATGTCTGAACACAAAAATTGGCTCATAATATAATAATTTAGTACTAGATACAATTTATTAACGCCTATTCATTATGACAATAGCAATTTGTTTTAAGAAAAGAAGTAAATATCTTCTCCGATGGGTGGCAGGCACTAGCGAGGCTCACAATTTGATAATTCCCCATAGAGGAAATAAATACTACGTAAGTAATTCCCTTTCGCCGCACTAGTGGGACGAAGTTGGGCAAAAGGCTACTTAAATTGTCATTTTCAGGTGGACACCAATCCCGTTGTGACACTGAAGGAAGGAAAATTAAGAGGTTCAGTGGGCGCACTCCTGAATGGCTATCAGTCGTACTACAGCTTCAAAGGCATCCCATACGCCGCCCCGCCAGTAGGCGATTTGCGTTTCAGCGTAAGTTTCAGTTGATCTGCAGCTGTTATTACAAGTCGGAAATGGTACATCATAAACAATGTTTTCACACCTCATGCTCAAAAAAGGTGTCAGATTAGCTCAGCTTAGCGGGAGCAAACGAGGTTGTTGGGCACTAGGGAGTGAAAGAAGTTTTTTATATTTGTACTCGCTATTATCAACAGGCTTAAGATTCGCTACGCTCGTGAGGCAAAACATCGAGTAAAGTATGAGTCGTTTTCTACCCTTGTAAAACAAATTACTATTAATATTCCAGGCACCATTACCGCCGAAGCCCTGGGAAGGCGTGCGCGATGCCACCGCGCACGGCCCCGTGTGCCCTCAATACGACATGAACACTTTGCAAGTGGTCGAAGGCAGTGAGGACTGCCTGTTCCTAAATGTCTACTCCAAGAGTCTGACCTCCACGGCGCCAGTTATGGTGTTCATCCACGGCGGCGCCTTCATGTCAGGGTCCGGAGACGACGCTCAGTACGGCCCGCAGTTCCTGGTAGCACACGATGTCGTTTTAGTGACGATAAACTACAGACTTGAAGTTCTAGGTTTCCTGGCCCTTGACAGTCCCGAAGTTCCCGGCAATGCCGGCTTGAAGGACCAGGTTTTGGCGCTGAAATGGGTCAAGAGCAACATTGGCAAGTTTGGCGGTGATCCCGATAGAATCACGATATTCGGGGAGAGCGCCGGAGCCAGCTCTGTGACGTACCACATGCTTTCTCCCATGTCGAAGGGGTTGTTTCATGGAGCGATTGCGCAGAGTGGAACTTGTCTGCAAGACTGGGCGATCGCAAACGAGCCGAAAGCAAGGGCCTTCCGCGTCGCTAAAGTGCTTGGCAAGGAAACAAACGACACCAACGAATTACTACAGTTTTTGAGAAGTGTTCCCGCCATCGATCTAGTCAAGATGACGTTCAAGACGGCCACAGCCGATGAAAAATACAGAGGGCTTCCGATGCATTTCGTTCCAAACGTAGAGAAAAAATTTGACAGCGTCGAGGCTTTCATAACCGAAGATCCTATCGAGCTAATGCTCGCCAAGAAAGTCAATAAGGTTCCTCTGATGATTGGCTACAATTCAGGGGAAGGTCTTTTAATGCTCGAAGCGTTGCTCAGAAAAGCCGAATACCTGAATGCTCATCCTTCTTTTTTGGTTCCTAGAAAAATAGCTCAGAAAGTGTCGGATAGCAAGATGATGGAGTTCGGAGAGAGAATAAAAATGTTCTACACTGGTGGTACAGGCTTGCACAATGAAACTGCGGCCGGTGTAGTCGACATGGCCACCGACATCAACTTTGCGTATCAGACTCATAAATTCGTACACTTGTACAATACTTGCAATGCACCAATTTATATGTACAGATTCGAGTATGAAACCGAATTGAATGTTTTAAAAAGTTTGATGGGCCTAACGCATATGGAAGGGGCGTGTCACGCGGACGATCTGTTCTATTTATTCTACAGCGTATTAAATAAGGACGTGTATGAGGAACAACAAGACGGTTTGAGACCCATCGTGGATACTTTGGCGGAGTTGTGGACGAACTTCGCTAAGACCGGGTGAGCAACCCGTGCTCTCTCGTTTTGTTCCTGTCTATGTCTATGTTTTAATTGTTTTGCCTTGAGACAGGCTGTCTAAATCGTGGTACTTTTTCCTTGTAATTTAAAACTAGCGATTTCTTTAGACTATTCTAATGGCAACTCTGATCGTATCTCTATCTACATTCTACAAAATTGTAGAGTATTTGTTGTTTATTCTACCATTCTATCTACATGAAAATGTTGAATTTAGCATATTTTTTGATGACTAAATAGTTACTCCGCACCTAAACTCCTAAGAAAGCCATGATCTCAGTTTCATTCTTTCTATTTTCTATTACAGCAACCCAACGCCTAAAGGTGGAACGACAGCTCCTCGATGGCAGCCGTTCTCGTCAGCCAACAAGGAGTACCTCGCTCTGAACCAACCGCCGACAATGAAGAAATATGCTGATCAAGAACGAATAGAATTTTGGAAAAAGATCTATTGTGAGGCTGGCCTGCCTTATACGACTAGAAGTAATTTGTAACATTTTAGCCAGTAATTAAATTAATAAATATTTACATCTAAGTTACATAATTAATTTTATTATTTCCTATCTATCCTACTAACTCTATATACATATGAAAGTTTGTGTTTGCAGATTTAAAACGGGTCTAACTCGCGCACAAACTAGTATCAAAATATACCTCGACGTAGTTATCGTTTTTGCATGTTTTCTGTTCGGGAATGTTCAAGAACTTCTATTGTGTTTGGATGTTTGTTATGAGTTTATGTGTAGATTTTCATCACTCCGTGTTTCTGAACTGGTCCCGGTTGTTATCGGTTGATGGCAGTCGGTAAGCCATGTCAGAGGCCCTTGCTCTAACATTTAGGCTAGCGCAATATCATAAGACAATCAACCACAACTCATTGGCGGAGGATGTCGTCATTACGTTAGAAAGCGACGTTTAGTTGGTGTATGTGTGTAGAGTTTTAAATTCAGGTTATAAAATCTTCAAAACGGGTTGAGGTGGCTCATCGAGACATCCTTTTTGGGCAAATGTAAAATTGTAAACGGTGAACGAATCACTGGCGTATTGTAATAATAGCAAAGTTAAGGAAGCTGTCAGCCCAACATAGAATTTTTGTAGCAATTGCGCAATTAAAATAATGAGTAGTATCAGACTAGAATAATAAAATTATTGTAATAAACTTATTAATAAGTAGGTATTTATTTAGGAAGCGAACGCAGTTTTTTGTCGTTACAGTTCCGGAGTTAGGTAGGGTTCATCGTCATCAACCCCTATCCAAGGGTGTCCCTCACTTTCGTGAGGAGGATTAGGCCATAATCCACCACGGGGGCTCGGTCCGGATTGGTGGATAACGTGCCCCCGAAATAATTCGCAGACATGTGGGTTTCCTTACGGAGTTTTCCTTCACCGAAATGCGAAAGATAATATTACTGATAATGTTTTAACAAGAAACAATTGGTAGGTACGTGCCTGAACTCGCCGCCTCTTGCTTGGCAGGCGGACGTTCTACCACTAGACTACCACCGCATTACCTACAGTTATTAAAAATATAATGTAAAATTAGATTGGAAATAATTATTCAGGTGTTTTTGAGGCCGGCGGAACAGGAATTTTAATTCCAGGTACATCGAATAATTGACAAAGTTTGGACAAATAACGGTGGCACGCTATTGTAATCAGATACCATGACTAATGATCACGGAAACATATTATAAAATCTCAAGTAATATAGGTAATATATATAAGTATAATTAAGTTCTATTTTTTTCTGTATTCGATACTTTGACTCGCACAGTTGTGTACATATGACGATTGGGCATCACAAATACCCCAAAAATGTTTTGGAAATTATTAATAGCGATTTGCGTGCTCTGGATGATTATCCGAAGATGGCAGAGAAGGAAGATGATACCGCTTTATTACCAGTTTAGGCCCAAATACTTTGCTTTACCCTTGGTAGGACATTCGTATTTGTTCTTAGGAACTGGTGAAGGTAGATTAATAGTTAAACTGCCTTACTTGTGGTTAACATCGATGGCCCGACTGTTCAGTAACAAAGTTAAAATGTCGATTGTTTGCAGACCGCATGCGGTGGTTGATAAAATTTGGTGAAGAGTCTTATAAAAGTGGTGGTTGCTTATCTACCTGGCATGGGAACAAGCTTTACTTCGGTAAGTCATAGATGGGATTTAGATTTTTACGGTCACAACTTTTAACGGTACCACAAAGTTTTGTTAACGGTAAACTCAAAACAATATTTCAATATAGATAGGTACTTAGTTACCTAGATACTTCAAAATGTCTTGCAGTCTTAAAGATTCAACCGACATTTAAAAATTATTACTTGGAAGGCGGACGTTCGCCCACCTGACTTTGCTTTGAAACGTAGGTACCTACACGCATTCTTGTGTTATTATTTCAGTTGTAACTGACCCTATTGTGGCTGAAGCAATCCTCAAGAACTGCTTGGAAAAGGATGAAGTGCTGAAAGCAACGCAAGTCCTGCTCGGCAACGGCAGTATATTCGCACCCGGTGAGTGAGTGCAGTTCCATCACGTGCTTCACCTGGCATTACCTGAGGCTGGCAACACTTCATTTCACCTCACTCCTTTTTTAGGGTTCCCTACCAGCAAAAGGTAAAAAAGCTGTCAAGTGGGAGTCGGACTCGCGCACGAATGGCTCCGTACCATTATCAATAAAAATGGCAAAATAATCACGTTGTTTGTATGGGAATCCCCTTAAATAATTATTTTATTTTGTTTTTTTAGTATTATAAGTAACTATGATAGCGGCAATAGAAATACATCATCTGTGTAAATTTCAACTGTCTAACTGTTACGGTTCATGAGGTACAGCATGGTGACAGACGGAAGGACAGACCGACAGACAGACGGACGGACGGACGGACGGATGGACAGCGAAGTCTTAGTAATAGGGCCAATTTACCCGTTGGGTATAATAATATATGAAATACTTATCTTGTCCGTCTGTCGATCTGCCCCCACCGATTATCTCAGCAATGGGTGGACCTAGCAAATTGAAATTATACCATAATACTGAGGTCTATTTTGTTCCTGCTATTAGGTGTAATCAGCCACCGCAAAAATTTTAGGGTTGATATTTATAGATATGTTCATAATTATTACTAATAATCAGATAATCAATTTCTTTGCATAGAAACATTCCCATAAAATAATCATTGTGCTTTAAATTAGTACAGCCCTATTTAACTTTTTCATTAAGGTACCTAAGCTAACCCTTTTTGTGCTATCTTAATAAATGGTAGAATAGCGGGCAATCTAGTAAGAACTACTTGTAGAGAAACGAATCGCTTCTTGCGCAGAGGCGCAAATTACTACTTATGTTGTACGCGATTTAGACTTTCAGCTATTTGTTTGAGGTTGCCGTCACATTTCAGTTCCAATATGGCGTCCTCGGCGCAAGATCTTAGCTCCTACCTTTAGCCCCAGGACCTTGAACCAGTTTGTGAGCATTTTCGCCGAGCAGAGCGGCATCATGGCACAGCAGCTGAAAGGGAAAGTAAAACAAGGGACATTTTCCATTTGGAACTATTTTACTACTTACGCCATGGACTCTGTGTGTGGTAAGTAGGTACCTACTATACTGCCTACTTTTAAGTGCTGGATCGCTTACTCGCGTGCGCGAAATATCAAACATATTATGGCGTACCTACCTACTATACAAATGTTCACTACAAATCGCATGTGCGGTCTAAGCAACGTCTACCGCGCCCGCGCCCGCGATTTACCGCGCATTAACACTAGAAGCGCCTCGCGGTTTCACCTGCGTTAACTACTATCCCGCGGGAACCGTTAATTTTTACGGGATAAAAAGTAACCTATGCCGGGTGGAGATAGTTGTAACCTCCCAACAGTAAAAAATGTTTCAAATCAGTTCAGTAGTTTCGCCTATTCGATGCAAACAAACAATCAAATCTTTCCTCTTTTAGAAATGTAATACTAATATTAATATAATCACGGAAGTACCCTACACGGAAGCGCGCGATCACTCATGTACGGCACAATGGAGGCGCATGTATCTTACTTACATTACCATAAAATTATTTCAGAAACTGCGTTCGGCATCAAATTCAAAGCTCAACTCCAACTTGACGTGCCATTCCTGGACGCATTTAATCAGATTTGCCAGATGTGTAGCGATCGTGTATTCAGACCGTGGTTGCACAACGATACCGTTTACCAATTGCTGCCTGTGTTCAAGAAACTCAGTATTAAGAAGAAGATAGTCTGCGATTTAGTTAGTCAGGTACGTAAGAAAGACATGAAGAAAACAGAACACATGAAGACATGATGGTGAAGATTGGTTCTAGAGTGGCTACCACGAACTGGAAGACCCAGCGTAGCTAGGCCTCCCACTAATTATAGATGGGTCGATGACGTCAAAAGAGTCGAAGGCAACCGGTGGATGCAAGTGGCAAGGTGTGGCGGTCTAAGGGGGAGGCCTATGTAAAGAAATACAAGCAGAATTATTGTCCCAAACATAGTTCCAGTTCGATCGGAGACACCTTAGATTCTCAAACAGTCAGGAAGTCCACAAAATTTAATTTGTGACCACTGAAAGTGTTTATTTCTATAGAACTTTATTAGTATAACAATAGGAAGTAAAGATTTTTATTAAAGGTACATTATTTTTCAAATAGTCGGCAAGAGAAGTTGATGAGAAGTTCAATTTAATATTTTGTTCTAAGCTTATGTCTGATTGAAAATATGCTCGTCTATCCACGTTAGCAGGTAATCCAAACCAAAAAACGCTCCATGGATCTTGACAACAACATTAACGAACCCGCTACCAATCAAGGAGATGGGCTGAAGACTTTCCTCGAGCTCCTCATTGAACGTTCGAGGAGTAATGGGGGGTACGGAGACTTGGAACTGCGGGAAGAAACGTTAGTTTTAATACTGGCTGGTACTGACACTTCTGCAGTGGGTGCATCTTTTGCTGCTCTCATGCTGTCTCTACATCCTGGTATACAGGAAACATGTTATAACGAGTGAGTGTCTACAAATTGAACTGTTTTTCATGATAGCTAATTTTTTGCCGTTCGCCTCGCCTAGAAAGGTTACATTTAACGGGTTTTTTCAGGTATGTATTCTTGTAATACTTACGTAGAGATTTGTTTTTGATCAGGTTGCAGGAGGTGTTCGGGGAGTCAGACAGACCCGTGACGGCGGAGGACCTTCCTCGGCTGAAGTACCTGGACGCCGTCATCAGAGAGACGCTGCGGCTGTACCCGCCGGTACCGATCGTGGCGAGGCAGACTGAGAAGGATTTCGTTTTACGTAGGCATCGACGAGGACTTACTTCCACATTACACGTGTTACTTCTTCTTGCTTCCTCTTCTTCTTGGTCCTCAGTGCCCTAGTTAATTTTTTTTGTAAACTAGGCCGTTTCTGGGCAACGGATCGTCCTTACCACCATCACTCTCATCCGACTTCCCCGCCATCTGCTTTGTCCTTACTGTCGGCGTCTTTCAGGAAATAATATCCCACTTCGGCTATACTTCATCGTTTTTTATAGTGCCTTTGAGGAAAAATTTAACTTTATCATAATAATATGACTGTTTGTGTTTAAATTGTACATTAATTGATAGAACAAAAATAATTTCTAGCTTCAGGAGCGACCCTAGTGAAGGGCTGTGGTATTGTAGTCAGCATCTTCTCACTCCACCGCAACCCTGAGTACTGGGGCGAGGACGCCGACCAGTTCCGACCTGAACGCTTCCTCGACTCCTCGCTGAGGCATCCGGCTGCCTTCATGCCGTTCAGCTCTGGGCCCAGGTCTTGTTTAGGTAACTGGGTAGTTAATTGTTGTTTATAATTCTTGTACAAGCTGTATCCTGCCTGGAAGACTTCCCATATTGCGTTGAACTACACCGTGTGTACTGCAGGCTACCAGTACGCGATGATGTCCATGAAGACAGCGCTGGCGACCTTGCTGCGACACTACCGCCTGCTGCCGGCCGCGGCGAGCGGCGCGGAGGGGCGCGGGGAGCCGCTGAGGCTGAGCATGGAAATTATGCTAAGACATGTCGACAACTTTGAACTTGAATTGGAAAGAAGAAGCTTATGAGTTGGTTTTTGGAAATAAGATCTATGTATAAAAGGAGTAAAATAAATAAGTAAGATAAATAATTATAGATGTGATATAAGAATTAAAATGATTTACATACAAACAACATCTTATTTTATCTTATTACTATCTTACTAATATTATAAAGCCGAAAGTTTGTGTGTGTATGTGTGTAAGTATATTTGTTAGCTCTTCACGCTCAAACGGCTGGACCGATTTCGATGAAATTTGGTATAGGGATAGATTGGACCTACGAGACGGACATAGGCTATTAATTGTCTCAAAAAATAATCTCGAAGGGGATGAAATAGGGGTTGAAAATTTGTATGGGTAATTAATAATTCATTAATTTAGGAGTCTGAAAATGTATATTTAGGCTTTTGGTAAGAAATAAATAATACGGGTTTCAGCTTTTTTGATAAATCATCCGTAAAGGGGGCAAATCAAGGGGTTGAAATTATGAGGTATTATTTAGATGCACCCCCTACGGACCACAATAAACGGCTGAACGGATCGTAACGCAATTTGGCAAAGGAATAGATAATAATGGATACAAGATAAAGAGAGAGATAGAGGGAGAGGGAGAGAGAAAGAGATAAAGGGAAAAGTATATAGATTGAGAGATAAAGGGAGAGTTTACTGAATCGTGACTGACGATGTAAATAATTGACTTGACTACTTGACCACGATTGCTATAACATTGCTGTGACTTTCTTAATGTGAAATTAAGAAATACTTAAAATACTTGACACTGGCTAACTATATGCACAAACCGTGCGAAGCCGTAACTAAAACAAAAAAAAAATATTTGGTGTGGTGGGTGGAGGTGGCAAGTTATCGGCAATTTCTTGAGGTCGATTTGGCGACTGTACCTCAGAAGAATTCTCGTTACCATCATCTTCATGTTCTTCCACAGGAATACTCTGTAATAAAAACAAT
Organism: Hylaea fasciaria; assembly: GCA_905147375.1. NCBI lineage: Eukaryota > Metazoa > Arthropoda > Insecta > Lepidoptera > Geometridae > Hylaea > Hylaea fasciaria. The sequence goes on from LR990197.1 coordinate 12,070,341, forward strand.
TTATTTTGTTTCAGGTACCTTCGAATGAAAATGAATGGAAGGCAATTGGAGCTGACTTTGTAAAGCGATGGAATTTTCCCAATTGTCTTGGCGCTGTTGATGGCAAGCATATTGATATAAAGCCACCGCCTGATTCTGGTTCATATTTCTTTAATTATAAACACTTACACAGTCAGGTTCTTATGGCAATTGCTAAATTTAATGCTAATTATGAGTTGATTTATTTTCACTTCGGTACAAACGGCCGAGTGTCAGACGGTGGGGTAATAAAAAATACAGATTTTTATCAAAAACTTATTAATGGTAGGTACATTGGGTTTGCCACAACCAGGTTCAGTGAATGGAATAACGCTTCCTTATGTATTTATTGGTGACGATGCTTTTGCTCTAAGGAACGATTTTTTAAAACCTTTTAATAAGTCACAGCTCAATGAAACAAGAAGAATTTTTAATTACCGTTTATCCCGAGCAAGACGGATAATTGAAAATGAATTCACAATTTTAGTTGCACGGTTTGGAATACTGGGTAATGAAATAAACTTGGACTTGGATAATATTGCTCCAGTAGTACCTAATGGCTTGTTGTGCTCTACACAACTTTTTACGCCGTGAAAATCCAGACACCTACTCACCGCAAAATTGCTTTGATAGAGAAACCTATGAAAATGGAGAGATTCAAGGGAGGAGAAGGTCTACAAAGTAACTTGTTTGGTCTCGAGAGAAGAAGAGGATCCGGTTTTCAATCTTCCTCTGATAGTAGGAACTTATTCGTAGACTATTTTAATGGAGTCGGTGCAGTTCCGTGGCTGAACAATTATATATAGAATAGAAAAAGCTTAGTTTAAGTTGAAACTTTAAATAAAAAAACTTGTACTCACCGAACTCGTAGAACTCATTCCCTCATGCGGTATTTCCTGGTCTTTTAAAAATACTAAATTATTAAAATAACTTAGTTTAGGCGTATAAGCCTCATCGGTACTGCTTCCGGACACCAGAGAGTCAATCTGTTTCTTCAACTCTTTCCGAAACACTGTTCTTAAGTTGGACGTAGTTATGCAAACAAGATCCAACCCACACCATGTTAGTTTCGAGAAAAATCGATTTTTGTTTAAAACGTGTAAACAAAATAAACTGATCATATATTTGATGAAGTTAGTTTGTTATTTTGTACATAATACTGCGCTTTATTCATTTAAGTATAATATCTCAAAATATTATAAGTGAAATATAGTTTATTTAGCAAAAACATCGCTGGATCTTTGTTGAAAAAACGCCCTTTTGTGGAAATTTGTGGATTGGATCTTTGTGTATTCAAATTAATACCCTTATTTTCTACTATTGCTTATTTGTTTGTTTATTTTTTACGTTTTCCCGGCTAAGCGGCTGAACCGTTTTCGATGAAATTTGGTATAGACATTGTTTGGACTCTGGACAAGGATATAGGATATTTTTTATCGCGATAAAAATGTAGCTTAAAAATATTTGTGGAAAAGAAAAATGCATATCGAGGGATGAGTGATAAACCCCGATAAGTGTGTAAATATCAGTTCAGAGATAAGCTTCATGGCAAAAAACTGGTTCCCATACAAAATATTAGCACATTTATATTAATTTAGTAAGATTACATATTAAGTCACCTAAGGGATGATAACTGGTCAACAATAGGATGCAATGGTCTTTGTTGTATTTTGAGCTGTTCAAATATGAGTATCATAATCCTCATAAGCAACTCAGCCCCTCCTTTTACTACATCCATCCCAGTTTTAGCCGATCAGCTGGAGTAGACCTGGTAAGACCTGGGGTTTGCCTTACATTTTCTCACCGATCCATCGTTGTATCGGGTTTTTATGGCTACGCTTAGCGACACGTGGCCATCGTTCAGTCAGGGACTTACTCCACCTGCCATAATCACAACTTGCAAAGTGTCTAATTAATTATACTCGATCTGACTTGGTCCACCTTGGTTCTTCTTCAGCGGAGATCTGAATATTTCGAAATTTGTGTCTTATCCTGACGCGTAACATTAGTCCTGACATGGTGCGCTCCATAGCCGGTTGTGTGACTCGCATCTTATGTACAGCTTCTTTATTGAACGTTCATGTTTTAGCACCATACGTTATCGTGGGTAAGACACATTTGGTTGTATATTCGGGTCTTCAGGCACTACGGAATTTTTCAGTCCCTAAGCACGTCGTCAAGTTTGCCAGCCCATCCTAGGATGCGTCTGGTGATCTTCTTGTGTCTATGCTGTCTGCCAAAAGATAAACGCTGTCCAAGATATAATATTGAGCGATCACCTCTAGTGTCTCAACTCCAGCTATAATAGTTGGTGCGTGATGTACTGAAGACATATTTTGTCTTCACTTTCGTCTTGACAAGTTCATCTTAAATCCAAACCCGAGAGAAGCGTACCTAGTGCAGATCATACAACATAGCTTGAGATCTGGTGCGTTTCACGATAACACTCAGGTCATCTGCGAAACGGAGATAGAAAATAAGTGGGCACCGTAACCTAAGACACCTTTATCTTCCTAAACGAGTAATTTGAGTACGTCCTCCAAGAGTGCCGTAAATAGCTTGGATGATAATAATATGGTGCGTCCCTTTATATCGCACGCCTTGTTTGATCGAAATGTTATCCGTGACTACCGTCAAGTTACTCTATGACTACCGTGAGTGCATGCGTCCGTTCCTCATCGACGCTGATTCATACAGGTTTAGAAAGACAACCACACCTACCATAGGTACATTTACATGGCAGATATGAACTGAATAGAGCACATCCTAGTGCTCGACGCTAGCAAAAGCTTTTTCGTAATCAACAAAAGAAAAGCACAAGGTTTGGTCAAATTTGTCACAATTCTCCATCAACTGCTTCGCGGTGTGAATGGAATATTATCCTTTAAACTGTGTTTATTCTGTTACCCAGAAACTTGGCAAAGAGTTCGTATATTTGAGGGAGGAGGCTTATCAGTCTGTAATATCTCAATTTTTAGCTGTTTCCTTTTTCCTTTTTGTATTATGTTTTTTAATCTCTGGGAAAATGTGCAGACAAAATAGTCGAACACGTCGATTTATGGGTTTTAAAGAATCAACCGCGGAATTTCGTATAATGTCAAGTCAATATAACGTGTATTACTGTGATATTATTTCAGCATAAAACACTATATCTACCGGTCCAATCTATATTTAATTTTATTCTAAATTTCATCGAAATCGGTCTAGCCGTTTATTTGTGAAAGGAAACCAAACAGACACAGATAAACAGTTACTTTCGCATTTATACGTAATAAGTTATTTTAACATGGATTCAATTGACATAATAGATTACACCACTAAGAAGCTGGCACTTATTAGAGTTTTATGACTCTCCCCTCGATATTTCTATTGAAAAAAAACACACATGGTCTTTAAAAACATAAGTTTTACACAGAACCATGTGGTATGGATCTACATAATTTTAAAGTTGACGGAAATATTATTTTGCAAACAAGATCCAAACCGCATGGTAACTTGGAATGCAACATAAAAAACGAATTGTATAGGACCATGTCTCATGGATCGTTTTAAGTTTAATACATTTTCTAAGATTAGCAGTTTGTTACAGGTACCATGCAGCACGGATCTTTTTGTTTTAATCCAAAGTGCCATTTTACTGAGATGGTAACTTTGTCGATGTAATGGTTTGTTAGGTCAAAGTCATCAGATCATTTTGATATTTACAGGGTTGATAGAAGGTGCATTTTCAAACGCTTCGGCATACTTAGTTCAATTTTGACATGTTTGTGGGTTGGATCTTGTTTGCATAACTACGTCCAGTTATTAATCTTCTTTTTTACTTTATTTAAATCTGCAGTATTGTCAATTTTTCTAATTTTTTTCAAAAGTAGGTACTTCATAACACGCTGTCCTTTTTACATTGTTGTTATATAATTTTTATGTTTTGTTTTCCATAAAGGCTCTTGTTCTCTAAATCATTCAATAAATTCAATCAAATCATCATTACTCCATGTAGCCATTTCGTTTGTTTCGTTCAACGAGTACTAGGTATAGGTAGGTGAGTATACGTAACGCGAAGGGCCCCATTTACCATTAATTTATTAAAATTAAAATGTAATAAACTGGCCTAGGTAAAACAGGTTCCCCTACTTTATATTACGCGTGTATGATATCTTTACTATTTCATCCGTGTTTGACCAAGTTTGTTATTTCATAGGTACTTATTATAATTATCCATAATTATCATAATTATCCATAATCCATAATTATCAGTGGGCACCTAAATTATTTAACTATAACTAAAGCTGACACACAATCAAATATAATTATAATACCAGTATGAGTATAGATCCAGGGAGGACACTCCGTACTCAAAAGGTACTCAAAACAACGTAAGACAGAGAGAGAGACACCACGCTCAAAGTCATACAAAACCCCGATGACTCTATCTCGCTTTAACTATTTAGTTAAATTATTGTACCTTCTTAGGGCCGTATTAATAAATGAACCTCAATTATTAGCGCTACCAAGTGCGCTACCAGCTAATCCACACTCAAAATGTAATCTGCATCTTGAGATCGTTGCTATTTAATAAATTGATATAGATGATAGTGAGAGCACTGGCTACTAGATACTGTCTTGTATGTGTCAATTGTGTCATAATCGGATAGCACTTAACCGCTGAGTGTCATTTATTAATTTGCCAGAGATCATGTAAGTTTCTGTTTCTAATCTACAACTTAAGATGTATATATTAATTAAAACGCAGAATACCTAAGTAAGGTCCGTATTAATAAATCAAACTTAGCTCTGAGAGCTATCTTCAGTGTGCACTTACTCTTTCGTTCTGCACAATTTATTTCAATAGCGCTGTTGACATTAGAGAGACACAAATTGCATTTTATCATTTTGACATGTTATCTTTGAATTGTGGTTAATTAATGTATAATTGGTTTCTAACCGTGTAAATCTATATACATTTCTTCTTTTTCTTCTTCTTATATATAAAAATCGATCGCTGTTCGTGTCTCGCTATAACTCGAGAACGGCTGAGGACCGATTTGGCTAATTTTGGTCTTGAATTATTTGTGGAAGTCCAGGGAAGGTCTAACAGGTGAATATTATCACTTTTTTTTTTTTTTTTTTTTTTATAAATGAATAGGTTTGCGTTTGACCACTATCACACCTGATGTTAAGTGTCAATGTGGTCTACGATGGAGCACGCTTACCTAGAAGTAACCTATTCACTCGCGACTTGAAGACTCCCAGGTTGTAACTATCAGGAAACACAGACTCAGGCAAGGAGTTCCACTCCTTTGCGGTACGCATAAAGAATGTAGAAGCAAACCGCTTCGTGCGTATAGGTGGAATGTCTACCATGTAACGGTGGCGCATTGCCGTACGTCTGGTTGTCCGATGATGGAAGGGACTTGGTGGAATTAAATTGTGCAATTCCATCGCACACTCTCCGAAATGTATCCGATAAAACACCGATAGGCTGGCGACTCTGCGTCGATGCTCAAGGCTCTGCAACCTTGCCTCGACCAATGCATCGTCGCCAATGAGCCTCTTGGCTCGCCTCTCAATTGACTCCAGTGCCTCAAGCTGGTACTTGGCCGAACCGTCCCAAAGATGAGAGCAGTACTCCACACACGACCGAACTTGCGCTTGGTATAAATTGAGCAGCTGTCCCGGCGTGAAGTACCGTCTCACCTTCGAGAGGACGCCCAACTTCTTGGCAGCAAGTTGAGCCTTTGACTCAATGTAGGAGCCGAAATTAAGGGTAGCTGTTAGCTTGACGCCAAGAAGCTCAAGGTGGTCGTTTATCGGTAGGGATATATCTCGGAAAGTTGGAGTCAGTTGGAATTGACTCCGTTTAGCAGAGAAGAGACACGCTTGGGTCTTAGAGGCATTAAACTTGACCAAGTTAGCATCCCCCCAATCGGAGACAGCCTTCAAGGACAAGTTTAAGCGCTCGACCATGGCCTCTCTGAGTGACCGGATCTGTAATCCAGTAGACCGTGCATTGGACACGTAGCTTTCTACGACTGTGCTGTCGTCTGCATACCCAAAAACACCGGGCCGGAGCAGATCGTTGATGTGGAGCAGGAATAACGTCGCAGAGAGAACCGACCCCTGAGGGACCCCGGCATTGATAGCCAATTGGTCGGACGAGCAGCCGTCAATGACTACTCGAATCGTCCGACCCCTCAGAAAGTCTGATATCCAATGACATAATCCAATGGGTAGGCCGTAAGAAGGAAGCTTACCAATGAGGCTGTCATGCCAGACTCTGTCAAAGGCCTTCGAAATGTCAAGGGAAACAGCGAGTGCTTCCCCGTATTTCTCAATGGCCTCGCTCCAGATGTGAGTGGCATACGCAAGAAGATCCCCTGTAGACCGGTTTCGGCGGAACCCGTATTGCCGGTCACTGAGGAGGTCGTTCGCTTCGAGGTATGCCAGGAGCCTGCTGTTCAGTACACGTTCCATAGACTTACAGAGGATAGACGTTACTGAAATAGGCCTATAGTTGACAGGGTCAGCTCGACTGCCCTTTTTGGGCACGGGCTGCACATTGGCTTGCTTCCAAGCTTCCGGCACTTGTCCAGTCTCCAAAGAAAGGCGAAATAAGCGTGTCAAAACCGGAGAAAGCTCAGGCGCACACGTCTTCAGTACTATGGCTGGAATTCCGTCAGGGCCACTGGCTTTGTTCACGTCCAGATTACGCAGTGTTCTACGAACCTCCTTCTGGCGGATGCGAATGTCCGACATAGTTGTCTCGCAGCCAATGGACGAAGGAGGAGGAGACGCGCTACCAGCATCTAAACGTGAAGATTCCGCAAAAAGAGAAGCAAACAAGTTTGCTTTTTCCTTAGCAGTGTGGGCCAGCGACCCGTCAGGTCTCAGCAGTGGAGGTAGTGAGGGGCGGCAGAAGTTCGATTCAACCGATTTAGCCAGGGACCAAAATGCTTTACTACCCGCCGGATACGAAGCAAGTTTGTTCCCAATCCGGCTAATGTGATCAAATCGAGCCTTCCGCATAGTCTTCTTGCATGACTTGGCAGCCTTGTTAAAGGCTCTCTTCTTCTGACTTAAGTCCTTTGCTTTGCGGTTTCGAGCATCAACCCAGGCAAGGTATGCCAAATGCTTCTGCGCTTCAGCGCGACCGCATTCAGCCCCAAACCATGGACGAGCTTTGCCTGACATTGCTACGTCTGAGAACGGAATAAAAAACTCCATTCCTTGACGCAACACGTCCGTCACGGCATCCGCGCAAGCAGAAGGATTGTCCAAAGAGAAGCAGACAGGCTGCCAAGGATAAGATGCAAAAAATGATCGCATCTCATCCCAATCTGCTGACTTGTACCGCCACATCCGCCGGGTGCCACTAGGGCTGGGATCGGGCGGGGAGTAGACGGATACAGATTTCACCAGACAATGGTCGGATGTGCCCAAAGGAGATGATACCGACACTGAATAGCGGTCTGGATCGGTTGTCAGCAGAAGGTCCAAGCAATTGGGTATGTGCGTATCAACGTCAGGCACCCTCGTTGCCCCTTGGACCAGCTGAGTAAGATTTAACGCTAAAGCTAGCTTCTGCGTCTCTCTTCCAGCATGGTCTGTGCTCTGGTATGGGAAAAGCCACTCCTTGTGGTGGGCGTTAAAATCCCCCAGTAACACAAATTGGGCAGAAGGGTACCGCTGCTGAGCCGCATCCGCCGCCTCACTAAGGTACTGTGCTAACCTGGTCGTCTCCAGATCTCCACTGTGCGACCGGTAGACACAGGCGTAGATAATTTTCTCTATACCGGTGTCAACCAAAACCCAAAGTGTAGAGAAGCTGGGATCTTCAAGGTTTCGGAGACGCCGATAACAGATGTCGTCCCGGGCGTAAAGACATACACCCGCATGTGGTTTGAAGTTGTGCTCCAGGGTAAACCCTGGGTAAGAAAGGTACGAAAAATCTGACGGACATCCGATCTGCGTCTCCGAGAGGAAAAAGAGAGATGGTTTCTCAGTCTCAAGGTGATGGTGGACTGCGACGAGATTGGAGTGCATACCTCGTATATTAGTGAGGTGCACTTTTAGTGAGAGGGAGTGCAGCCGCTGTGGAACGTTTCTCTTTTTACTCTTTGTCATATTCGGTTGTGTGAAAGGGTGGAGGGAGGATGGCAGTAGAATGAGGCTTCACCCAGCCAACGTTCAGACGCACGCTAAGAAGCCACACCACTAGGAGACTAGCCTGGAGACTGCGGGGACGCCCGAGCCCCCCCGGGGTTGTCCATCGGGCCCTCTCAACCGGTCGCCGACCGGCACGACGGCGCAACCCGGGATTTTTCGTCAGTTGGCGGGGCAGCCTTTCGTGTGTGGCTAACACACTACTTGGGCCCCCAACTACCTGCGGTCGGCCAGCGGTGCACCGTGCCTCGGATCCCGCTACCCTCCGCGACTAGTCACCCGATGCGACAATAATAGTATGCGCCAGGTTAGTCGACCTAAAGTGAAACAACTATTCTGACCCATCCGCCCTAGTGGCTGCACCGAGCATCGCACCGGAACACGACGAAGTCATTTGGCGGCACGTCTTTGCTCGGTGGGTGGTTCAAGCCGTCAGCCGAAGCCTACCACCAGTTGTGTCGCCTGATTAGCACCACCCGGGGACCACGTGTAGGGAAACAAAGTTAGGGTATACACCTACGGACGTGGGCAACTCAGCCCCCAAAACTATTCCACGCGGACGAAGTCGCGGGCACAGATAGTAAATACATAATAGGTACTGCGTTTTGATTTACAATTGCATACAACTGCCACTGTCTGTGATTTCGTTTTTGGTTCACAGGTGTAAGGGCCGTGTGTGTGTAGCCGCTATACCTACTAAGTACATAGGTACAGTCACGAGCAATAACATAATATATAACATTCAAAGCATTAAAAAATATCTCTACTTCTATAACTCTAGGGTAGTTGGAAACAAGTACCTCTACCTCAAGTAACATAGTATTTTCGGCACTCAAGCCATAATCGCGGTGGCGTGGAGGTGTACAACGTCGACTGGTCTGTTGTTACGATCCAGCACAACCCAGTTCAAATCCCAATGAGATTGTCGTGAGTTTTGCACATAAATATTTTCGTGTTTACTGCTCTTTCATCTGCAAAATGCCGGCTAGTAACATGCATAATATGCCAGAAATGTGCTTCAGGAAATGAAAAAATACTTAAATGTGCAGTTTGTAAACATGATGCTCGACTTGGCGGGATTATGCGGGACCAGATTATGACTTACATTGTGCTAGAGTGACGGTTGCACGATGTCAACTTACGGCCGAAAAATTAATAATCAATCCAATCCAAATTTTGCTATCTGGGATTGATATCACAATCCATTTTTAGGGTCAAACGTGCCAATAACCGATCCGTGGATTGGTTTATAAAGGCACGCAGATTGGAAATCGATCGAACGATAGACAGCAATCCAAGATCGACTTCAATCTTGGATAGGAGATACGAGTACAATATTAATTTCAGCTGTTAATGACGAAGGATAGAAGAATTAACTGGATGTGCCCAAATTGTCTTGATAAAGGTAAATCACAAAGAACGACTCGCAATATCAATCTTACTACCGCAAGTACACCGATTAATATAAATAAAAAACCACCACCCATGACCGGCTCTCATAATAAAATAAATAAGCCACCTATGCAGACTAAACTACTAGACCAATTTCAAAGTGAAGATATGTGTGGCTCACACTCGGATTGCAAGGGGATGAAATAGGGGTTGAAAGTTTGTATGGGGAATCCATAATTCCTCAAGTTAGGGATCTGAAAATTCTTATTTAGGCTTTTGGTAAGAAATAAATAAATACGGGTTTTAGCTTTTTTGCAAAATCATCCCTAAAGGGGGAAAAAGCAAGGGGGTTGAAATTATGAGGTATTCTTTAGATGCACCCCCTACGGACCACAATTATAAACGGCTAAACGGATCGTAATTTAAATTGGAAAGTAATTAAGGGGGGAGAGTGCGATGGGAGGAGGCGGAGAAAGGGGTAAAGTGGGGGAAAGGAGGAGTAGATGGTAGAGTGAGGGGAGAAGAGGGTAGAGTGGGGAGAAAGAGAGGGGAGAGCGGGAAGAAAGAGGGGAGAGTGGGGGGAGAAAGCGGACAGAGTGGGGGGAGAAAGAGGGGAGAGTGGGGGGAGAAAGAGGGGAGAGTGGGGTGAGAAAAAGGTTAGAGTGGGGGGAGAAAGAGGGGAGAGTGGTGGGAGAAAGCGGACAGAGTGGGGGGAAAATAGGGGAGAGTGGGGGGAGAAAGAAGGGAGAGCGGGGGGAGAAAGAGGGGAGAGTGGGGTGAGAAAGAGGGAAGAGTGGGGTGAGAAAGAGAGTAGAGTGGGGAGAAAGAGAGGGGAGAGTGGGGTATGAGGGTAGAGGGGAGAATAAGGATCGAGTGGGGGGAGAAAGAGGGGAGAGTGGGGTGAGAAAAAGGGTAGAGTGGGGAGATAGAGAGGGGAGAGCGGGGAGAATGAGAGTATAGTGGGGGGAGAAAGAGGGGAGAGTGGGGGGAGAAAGAGGGAAGAGTGGGGGGAAGAGGGGAGAGTGGGGGGAGAAAGAGGGAAGAGTGGGGGGAAGAGGGGAGAGTGGGGGGAGAAAGAGGGGAGAGTGGGGGGGAGAAAGAGGGGAGAGTGGGGGGATAAAGAGGAGAGAGTGGGGGGAGAAAGAGGGGGGAGTGGGGGGAGAAAGAGGGAAGAGTGGGGGGAAGAGGGGAGAGTGGGGGGAGAAAAAGGGGAGAGTGGGTTGAGAAAGAGGGGAGAGTGGGGTGAGAAAGAGTGTAGAGTGAATAGAAAGAGATGAGACAGTGGGGGGAGAAAGAGGGGAGAGTGGGGGGGAGAAAAGGGGAGAGTGGGGGGAGAAAGAGGGGAGAGAGATTGAGTGCGAAATATATAGAAATAGAGGGAGTGAGCGAAGGAGGGAAAGGAAGAGATAGAGACGGAGAGGGTGAGGGAAATAAATATAATGGATGAGAATGAGAGTGGAGAGGGATATTAATGATAGAAAGATAGGGAAAGATATAGAGATATAGGGAGAGGGAAAGAGATGGAGGTAGAGGAAGAGAGATAGAAAGAGCGAAAGAGGGAGAAAGATAGAGGAAAAGGGAGTGAGAAAGAGACAGATATATTCTTACCTATAACTGTTCCCCGCGACATCAATTGATTTTCTAAACAGTTTACATTTTATATAAAAATGCGTACGAAGTTGCGGGGGTATCAGCTAGTTACCTATATAATCTATATTAATAAAAGAAAGTCGTATTAGTTACGCTTTTTATAACAGCTCAAGAACGGCTGAAACCGATTAGGCTGAAAATTGACAGGAAGGTAAGTAGCTGAGAACCAGGAGAAGGATATAGGATACTATTTATCCCGTTACCACGGGAAACATTTTGAAACTGGGAAAAATATATCTGATAAAATCGGATTCTACAGTTGACAGCTGTCACTCAGTTTAACAGGTGGGGCAGGGAGAGAGACAGAGAGAGAGATAGAGTGCGAGGAAAAGATATGGATATAGAGGGAGAGAGATAGAGTGCGAGGGAAAGATATGGATATAGAGGGAGAGAGATAGAGTGCGAGGGAAATAGATAGATATAGAAGGAGAGGAAGCTTTTTCCCTTAGAGACAATGACAGGACAACGTCTGTCGGGTCAGCTCGTATATTATTATAATAAAATATACTTACAATAAAAAATAAAGAAAAATAAAGGTCCATGACAGAAGGGTCCCGTAGCAGCAAGTAACATGATATAAATGTTCTTGTAGTTCGTTGTAACTTTGATCGATGTTTTAATAATAGTGTATTTTTTACCTATAAACCATTTTTTCCACTTTGGAAGTGTCTCTCGCGCAAACTGTTCAGTTTACAAAAAAGTGATATTAGCAACCTCGATATCATTTTTGAAGACCTATTCATAGATACCCCACAGGTATGGGTTTCAACAAAAAGAAAATTTTGGGTTTAAATTTTAAATATGGGGGAACCCCAAAAATTTATATATTTTTTTCTATTTTTGTATATAAATCTTAATGCGGTTCATAGAATACATCTACGTTCCAAGTTTCAACAGTATAGCTCTTTGGTTCGGGTGACATACGGACGGACAGACAGACAGACAGACATGACGAATCTATAAGGGTTCCGTTTTTTGCCTTTGGCTACGGAACCCTAACAATGCACATTGAGAACCTCCCCTTTTTTGAAGTCTGTTAAATATGGTAAGGAAAGTAAACATCAACTATTACAATATGTGTACGATTGTATGCATAATAATAATTACAGAAATTGTCATGGATACTTAAAAATGACATTGGAAGTATAAAGTTATATCGTTTATATTAATTTGATACCAATGTATACATACATTTGACACAGTTTGACGGTTAGATAGTTTAGAAGAAATATTTGTACGCTTATTTCTGGAATTGTAGAAGAAAGATATTTTTGAATGTATATATATTATTGCTCGTGACTGTACACGTAACTTTATTGAACTCGGATACTTTGAATAATAATCTGAGAACAATCTCTATAAAACCGGCTAGCTTATAAATAAATAACTTAGTTTCAAATATTTTATCTATTCAATACTTGTATCCAAGCGTGCGCAATGTTTTGGAATTTATTAATAGTGATTTTTGTGCTATGGCTGTTTATCCGAAGATGGCAAAGAAGGAAGATGGTTCCACTCTATTACCAGTTTAGAACCAAATACTTTTCTTTACCGTTTTTAGGGCATGCGCATAAATTCTTAGGCAGTAATGAAGGTAGGTAAACAGCCCGATCATAGAAGTGTAACTAGGTAATTAGCCACTGTTATAACAATGATTCGGCTTGGTCATGCCCATGCTTTCTACTTGAGGGTGGGTGGGGAGATGGTGGTAGCCTCCTATATTAGGTAGCTGTTACCCGCAACTTCGTACGTGGTAGAATAATTATTGTAAATATTGATGTTAGAAGACAGAGAGTTAAATGCAAAATACGTGCCTTGCCTATTATAATTTTATCCCTCAGGGGGCTTACCATAACTTATTATTGCGATCCAATTGGGGACCTAAACAGAATCGTTATAGAATACTATACTTATTCGTACCATGACGTCTTGTGATATTATATAGACGCTGGATTTAGGTTGATTTTAAATCAAAGGGGATTGACGTCTACCTAAAATATGATATCGAAATCCTATTACTATTATTTAAAGTACCTACTCGTAAAACGATTGTGTTTAGGCCATCAATTGGATCGCAATACGTCATGGTAAGCTCCCAGATCTTTACTATACAACAATTAAAATAACACTGTTGTTTTTGTTTACATCTCACGTAAAAATATTTGTCCGATTGAAGATGTCTCTGTGGTAGGTGAATAAGTATAGTCAATAGCCACGTGAGTGATAAATTAATGTTCTACGTACGTTTGACTGTTCAACACTTTAATATTAGGTAGGTACTATTTGGAATGTAACTTATAACAATTTTCCAGACCGCATGAAGTTGATAAAAAATGCTGGCGAACAGTCGTATGAAACGGGTGGCTTTCTGGCAGGCTGGGTTGGAAACAAGCTTTACCTGTGTAAGTAGGTACCTACTCATATAAAAAAAACAGTAAGTCAGTTTTTGAAGATACAATACCATATTATGTTATACTCATTCGGTCAAATCTTGTGTAGAATAATCGTTAATTATGTATATATTTCAGTGGTATCTGACGCTATTGCAGCTGAGGCCATTCTGAAGAACTGCTTAGAAAAGGACAACTTGATGAAGGTCTTAAGATTACTTAGTGGCAACGGCAGCATATTTGCACCTGGTGAGTGCGAATGGAAGTGTAAAAGGTTCTCGGTTCATAAACTACTCAGTAGTAAGTGCCCTATATAATAACACTTCCGTCCGGTGTCTATGCTCTTACATCGACAACCCTAGGGCGGCCCAAAGTGGGTGCATTTTTTCGAAGTAAGAATATGTTCAGCATTTTATGTTGCTGACTGTACCCGAATAACAAGTTATTTAGATTCACGTCTCGCATTAGTCGATGTTTTAAGTATTGAAGTAGACATTTCAACGAGATTGCTGTCGTGGTTATTCCAGTTGCAATATGGCGTCCTCGGCGCAAGATTTTAGCTCCGACCTTTAGCGTCAAGACCCTGAACCAGTTTGTGAGCATTTTCGCTGAGCAGAGCGGCATCATGGTACGGCAGCTGGAGAGCAAAGCCAACAGAGGAACCTTTTCCATTTGGAAGTACTTTACTAGCTATAGCATGGACTCTGTTTGTGGTAAGCACCCTATTATCTGAGGTCTACATTAGTACCTATACCTGCTGTTGCATGGGTACCTATGTGACTCAGCCCTACTTATATAATTCTGGTTTACAGAGTAAGACAGATATAAGCTTATAAACTATTTATTGAACACTACTTACAGGAAATAAGCAAACTTAACAATCAAAACACAAAAGACAAACAAGGTTGGCGTAACTTTTTTATTTATGAACCCATTGACATGAAACAAGCACTAAATGTTAAGTGAAGCCTACCACAATAATTATGTAAAGTATTCAAAACTACATCTAAATTGGATAAGCCGTTTCTAAGATTAACGTACACAAACGCACAAACAGAAAAAAAAATCTAATAATCATTGTTTTGGGTGCTATTTGCGTTGATAAAGTTCCCAATAATATTTTTTCTCATATAATTATCTTCCATGTACTGACAGCGATCCGTTGCATTTTTATTATGTACCTATAGGTAGATTGTTCTCATAATAACTCTAACAATCCCTACAGAAACTACTCTTGGCATCAAAACCAAAGCTCAGCTCCATCCACACGTGCCATTCCTGGATGCATTTAGTCAGATTTGCCAGCTCGTTACCGATCGTGTAGCGACGCTATGGTTGCACAACGACACTGTATACTCTATGATGCCTGTTTTTAAGAAGTTCAGTGTAATGAAGACAGTCGTCTGCGATTTCGTTAATGAGGTAAGTGCATATTTATTTTCATTATTACAGCATGTAATTCCGGTTTTGGGCAATGGTATCCCCAATTATCTTCCAGACATCTGGATCCCCTGCAGGATTCCACCATCCTCTTGAAATACATTAAGTTGATCCATCGCAGAGAAGGATATAATAAGCCATCAAGATACATTTTTATTCGGGTTATATATTTTTTCTATCTAGCTTAATTCAACATAATTTGATCTTCAATAACTTATTCTACGTTATTAACCAGTGAGTCTCCATTAGTCAGTGACAAGCTTAATGTAAATGTAGGTAGGTACTACTTATAATTTTATTTGTTGAGCTTATTCTGAATCGAGGCTATGTACTGGAGGAGCATTAAGACTGTTACATGATAATTTAATTCCCGTCAGGTCAAGGCCTACTACCTTTGAGAGTAAGCGGAACGAAATTTAGCATTTAAGATTAGACTTGTATCTATTTATTCTATGTCCTTTACAAACAGAGTAGGGCCACGTTTGAAAGCAAGCTCCCGGGGCGAAAATAGCATTTTTTTTTACTAATTTTGAATCCGGCTTCTGATTAAATAAGTACGTACCTAGTCTTATCTATATAATATTATACAAAGGGTCTTTCAACAAGGACGGGTCGATGTTGAATAGTACATTACAATACGAGCTGTCTAAGTAGTACTTATACTACCTAATACACGGCGGCGTGAAGTTAGCGCCCGAGCGAAGCGAGGTTTCTAACCGCCGTGTATTTGATAGACTTACTTACGCAGCGAGTATCGTATACTATTTTATAGCACGTGCGACATAAGCCCGCCATCTATTTAATTTATTGAAAAATAATCTCCTAATTACTGCAATGAAAAGATGTTCATTTGACTTAGTAATAAACACACAAATTTTAATGTGGGTAGGTTGGCATTCCACCAATAGAGAACGGGAAAACACAATTTCACACCTACCCGTTGTTTTATAGATTAGTTTTTTTAGGTTAAGTATTAGTATTTTTGGATGCATATTTATTGTTCGTGGATTGCTTAGTGTGATATTGTTTCAGATTTAATATTCAGTTTAAATAATAGGTTTCAACTCAAAAACAGTGAAAAATATCAATATTGTAGCGCTTCATTTTGTAACCGAATCTTTATCGTAACGCCGCCGGACCAAAATCCGCACCAAACAGTAACTTTTTGTGGATGCATTACCACCTGGTGAACCTTATGTGGGTTGTGGTCGTCCCATATACGGCAATTTTGCTTATTAACAAAACCATTCATCCAAAAATGCGCCTCGTCGCTAAAGATGATTTTTCGGCCAAAACGCGCGCAACGTTTGCACTAACGAACACTCATTTTGATAGTAAAGTTTTATCATTTGGACGTGCTGCTCAATCGTGTAACTTGTCATGGTGATTTGGCATCAGTAACTGAAGAAATAACAACGCATTTGACAGATGCCGTCAAAACAACATGGCCGTCACAAACTGTCAACATCGACCCGCCCTATTTGAAAGACCCTTTAGTACACTAGCTGATGCCTGCGACTTCGTCTGCGCAGGATCAGTATTTTTAGCAGCTTATAATTATTAGCGTGGCGTAGAAAATAAGTAACATTAGGACATTAAATTTATCACACATTTTTATGGTTCACTATTTTGGCTATAATGGCTTATACGGTGGTGGGCTTTTTTGTAGAACTATTTAAGATAAACATTTCCATCATACATTACATAAGTGTAACTCTAGCGGTTTTGGCAACGCACGCCAGCATAGCTCGCAGACGGTAGATTTTTTCCTACTTACTTGGCACTTATCGTCATTTTTTGGACAATTCACACAATAGCTGTATAAATTGTAGCCTATGTGTTATTCTGATGTATAAGCTATATTATTGTAAAGTTTCATTAAAATCCATTCAGTAGTTTTTACGTGAAAGAGTAACAAACATCCATCCATCCATACTTACAAACTTTGGCGTTTATAATATTACTAGCTGCGCCCCGCGGTTTCACCCGCGTTTCACATTATAAAACCTATAGGGCGGTGGCTGTTAGATACGACTTGTAACAGTGTGTCAGAGAAAATACAGAGGTTAGGTAGTTTTTCACAGTTATTATCGCACTGATGGACAAATAAACAGTGATGATGATGGTGATAATGATGATTTGTAGCCTATATTGTGTCTCTAAACTATCTGCATAATACATTTTATGCAAATTAAGGTACTATTTCACAGTTTTTAGGCCACTGTGTATATGTAAGTTGGGGTATAAGGTAATATTTATATGCTATAAAAATACCCAATTTCATGCCAATGGGGTAGTTTGTCACAGTTTTTATTCCACTGATGCAAAACGGTGGTGATGGTGATGATGAATTAAAGCCTAAGTCGTAAGTTGCGGGATAACCTATCTACGTAGGAAATTTTACGCACATTGGGTAGTTTTTCACAGTTTTTATCGCATTGATAGAAAACGGCGATGATTATGATGATGACTTAATAATATGTTCGTAGCCTATGCCCTAAGTTAGAAGTTAACCTATCTGCGAACCAAATTCTCTCTCCCCTCACTCTCCCCTCTTTGTCCCCCGCTCTCCCCTCTCTTTCTCCCCACTCTCCCCTCTTTCTCCCCGCTCTCCCCTCTCTTTCTCCCCACTCTCCCCTCTTTCTCCTCCCCCCACTCTACCCTCTCTTTCGCCCACTCTACCCTCTTTCTCATCCCATTCTCCACTGTTTCTACCCCCACTCTACCCTTTTTCTCCCCCACTCTCCTTTGTTTCTCCCTCCACTCCACCCTCTTTGTCCCCCACTCTCCCCTCTTTTTCCCCGCTCTCCCCTCTCTTTCTCCCCACTCCCCGCTTTTCTCCCCACTCTCCCCTCTTTCTCCCCCCACTCTCCCCTCTTTCTCAACCCACTCTCCCCTCTTTGTCCCCCGCTCTTCCCTCTTTCTCCCCGCTCTCCCCTCTCTTTCTCCCCCCCACTCTACTCTCTTTATCATCCCATTCTCCCCCACTATACCCTCTTCCTCCCCCCACTCTCCTTTGTTTCTCCCTCCACTCTCCCCTCTTTCTCCCTCCACTCTGTCCTCTGTCCCCCACTCTCCCCTCTTTCCCCTGCTCTCCACTCTCTTTCTCCCCACTCTCCCCTCTTTCTAATCCCACTCTCCCCTCTTTATCCCCCACTTTCCCCTCTTTCTTCACGCTCTCCCCGCTCTACTCTCTTCTCTCCCCACTCTACCATCTACTCCCCTTCCCCCCCACTCTCCTCTTTCCCCCCACTCTACCATCTACTCCCCCCCCCACTCTCCTCCCTTCTCCTTATCCCCTCCCCGCACTCTCCCTCTTTAAATAACGATCCGTTCAGCCGTTTATTGTGGTCCGTTGGGGGTGCATCTAAAGAATACCTACCTAATAAGTTCAACCCCCTTGGTTTTCCCCCTTTAGGGATGATTTTGCAAAAAAGCTGAAACCCGTATTTATTTATTTATTACCAAAAGCCTAAATAAGAATTTTCAGATCCCTAACTTGAAGAATTATGGATTCCCCATACAAACTTTCAACCCCTGTTTCATCCCCTTCGAGATTAATTTTTGAGACAAAAGATAGCCTATGTCCGTCTCATAGGTCCAATCTACCCCTATACCAAATTTCATCGAAATCGGTTCAGCCGTTTGAGCGTGAAGAGCTAACAAACATACACACATACACACACACACACACACACACTCACAAACTTTCGGCTTTATAATATTAGTAAGATAGTATAGTATATAGTATAGTATAGTATAGTATAGTAAGATACAGTCATACTCTCCGTTGGCTTCGCCGTAGTCGGGTAAATATGCACGGTTTGCGAGAATTTGGTGACAAGAGCACTAGTCTGTCTATGACTGTAGTAAGGTCTGTCGCAAAGCCTTTTCCAGGTGTTAGAAGACATTGTTCTAGTGAGCTGGTCTCATTTCTATCCTGCGAATGTTATGCGTAGGAATCAAAAGTTTGTCGCCATTCAACCCCGGAGAGGCTGATAGCTAGTAAAGATTTTTTTAAAGGATAAGATTAGTCGGAATAGTGGAGCAGCGCTATTGCTTCAATTTTATATTTGTTCTACGTTTATTTAATTTCTGATTGAAAATATGATCGTCTTTCTACGTTATCAGATAATCCAAACCAAAAAGCGATCCATGGATCTTGACCACAACATTAACGAACCCGCTACCAAACAAGGAAATGAGCTGAAGACATTCCTCGAGCTCCTCATTGAACGTTCGAGGAGTAGCGGGGGGTACGGAGACTTGGAACTGCTGGAAGAAACGTTGGTTTTAGTCGGGGCTGGAACTGACACTTCTGCAGTGGGCACATCGTTTACTGCTCTCATGCTGTCTCTACACCCTGAAGTACAGGAGAAATGTTATAATGAGTGAGTACTGAGTATATGCAAATTAAGCGGTGGAATTTCAGGTGATAGCTAACTTTTATCCGTTCGCCCAGGAAGAAAACATAGTAGACACTAGACAATGAAGGTGTGTCTACAGTTGCACTCGATTCTTTGATGGTTTCTCAATGTAGGACCTTGGGAAAATGACAGGATTTTGCGAGCAGATCATTTTATTGTCCGCACGAAACACTAATTATCAGATATCAGCAGTGTCAAAATATACGGCAAAATATACGGCTCCTCATGAAAACTCTAAATTACTTAGCAAGATATTGTACCAAAGACACACAACACACAGTGTTCACCGAGACGTAGTTGTGGTACATAATAACTTAAATATCAGGATTTGTTTTTGATCAGATTGCAGGAGGTGTTCGGGGAGTCAGACAGACCCGTGATGGCGGAGGACCTTCCTCGGCTGAAGTACCTGGAGGCCGTCATCAGGGAGACGCTGCGGCTGTACCCGCCGGTACCTTTTATTTTTAGGAAGGTTGAGAACGATTTCGTTTTACGTAAGTACGATCTCTTTTACAAGCTTACCGGGTGGTTTCTCGGTGAGAGAATAGGCATGAAATGTACGTTGTTTGCATTCGTTCTTCCTATAATTACAAATTACGATCACCTTCTGCCTTCTCTTCATACTGGGTATATCGGAAAAAATAGCCACAGGGGACGCAACTGAGATGTTTTTGCTTTCTTTTGGCACCAGCAGCATCAGGAAAGGATGTCCTCATGCCCAGATAATTTGCTAATGCTACGTCTTTTACGCAGCTGGTTTCTCTCGAACTACGCTTTTGGAAAAAAATAACTAACAAAAAATACCCTTACTGCCTTCTATTTGTATCGTGCGATACCGTGTAAATATTAGGAGGCATAGTTATAATGTATCTGTTTCATCACTTTGATACAATTTTAGAATTTGTATGATGAACCACAATTATCTGACAAAGCCGTACAACATTTTTTCCAAATATTATTATTCCATATTTTATGTTACATATTTGAAAAGGTACTGTAGGTTATAATATTTTAAAGATATTAATATGACTATTCTATAGCAGCTAATAATGTACATGCTTAAGAATGATTGTGAATTGGATGGTGATCGGATGCATTATTTCACAATATTATATCCATTATCCAGCAAGCTACCTCTTGTATTTGAGAAGTATTGAACCGTAATGTGTGCGTGTGGACTGCGTTTGGTTAATATTATCAGTACAAAATAATTTCCAGCTTCAGGAGTGACCCTAGTGAAGGGCTGCGGTGTTTTAGTCAGCATCTTCTCACTCCACCGCAACCCTGAGTACTGGGGCGAGGACGCCGACCAGTTCCGACCTGAACGCTTCCTCGACTCCTCGCTGAGGCATCCGGCTGCCTTCATGCCGTTCAGCTCTGGACCCAGGTCGTGTTTAGGTAACTGGGTAGTTCATTGTTGTTTATAATTCTTGTACAAGCTGTATCCTGCCTGGAAGACTTCCCATATTGCGTTGAACTACACCGTGTGTACTGCAGGCTACCAGTACGCGATGATGTCCATGAAGACAGCGCTGGCGACCTTGCTGCGACACTACCGCCTGCTGCCGGCCGCGGCGAGCGGCGCGGAGGGGCGCGGGGAGCCGCTGAGGCTCAGCATAGAAATGATGCTGAGACATGTCGACAACTACGAACTCGAATTGGAAAGTAGGAGGAAATGAGATGGGTTTAGAAATAAGATTTTTGAAAATGGGTGTAAAATATTTCAGAAAATATTGAAACGTAATAAGAATTAAAGGGAATTTTAAAAATATCAGTATGTAACATTTGTTTTGATTTCCAGTAATAGAAACGTATTAGGGGCATCTATACTAATATAACTGTCTGTTCGTTTATACGTTTTCGTGACTAAACAGCAGAACCGAAATAAATGAAATTGGGTATAGAGATAAAATTGGACCAATCAGACGGACATCTTTTGTCTTAAAAAAATATGTCGAAGGGCGAGTGAAATAGGGGTTAAAAGTTTATATGGGTAATTCATAATTCCCCAAGTTAGGAATCTGTAATTGTATATTTAGGCTTTTTGTAAGAAATATTACGTGTTTCAGCTTTTTGCAATATCATCCCTAAAGAGGGCAAAGCAAGGGGTTGAAATTATGAGGTATTCGTAAGATGCACCTCGTGTTGCAGCCCACGATAAACGGCTGAACGTAATGAAATTTGGCATTGGGATAGATTTTAATGATGCAAGCTAGAAAGAGAGATAGTGATAGAGAGAGACAGATAGATAAGGATATAAAGATAGAGTGAGAGAAATACAAGGAGAAAGAGACAGTTGCAGAGCGAGAGAGAGATAGAAAGAGAGGGAGAGACAAAGATATAGAAAGATACATAGAAAGAAAGGTGATAAATAAATATCGATAGAGAAAAGCAGTGAAATAGAGAGATAGTAGAGAGAGGGAGAGATATAGACAGAGTTAGAGGGAGGGAGAAATATAGATAGAGATACAGAGAGGGAGATATATAGGTAGAGCTAGAGAGGGGGAGAGAGATACAGGGAGAGAGAGATAGGTAGAGATAGAGAGGTAAAGTTGGTATTTTACATGATAATGCGAAAGAAGTCGCGGGTAACAGCTAGTTTACTATAAGCCGTACCACTTCGACTACCAATAAATTATTGCCAGCGCTGGGCTGGTAATATAACACCTGTTGATCGCTCGTACACAAAAATAAGTGTTGTTGTTTTTCGTTGTTATTTCAAAGAAAAATCACTATGTTTGTGTTCATGCGATCGAGAGCTGACATCCATCCAATTGGTCCATATATTGTTAATTTTTTGGTATTTTAAATCAGTCAATGAGTTTCTGACTGCACAAGCACGTTTATGTGTACGAGGAATCCAGCAGATAGTGTAACGTTGAGAGAAGAGTAGGTCGGTACTATTTACTCTTGCTTCAACGTTACGCTATCATACTCGTACGTTACTATCGTTAATTACTATCTATGTTACTAGTATTTTATGTTCTATTCTAATCCATCATTATAATATTATTAAACAACGTCAAAACAATCATGAGAAGTTGGTGGAGCGTGTAAATATCCCCACCGCGGTGTACTCTCGTACTGTTATGTAAAATTGAATTCGTGAAAATTATGGAGAAACATGTTGCTTTCGTATGCAAAGGAAACTAATAGTCATGTGCCCACTCACCAAATCGACGCTCCGGGCACCCCAGCAGCTCCAGGAGGCGAATTACCGCAGATTAGCGACGGTAAGGCGACGGCCACCAAAACAGCACAGGCGGAGATAAAATATGCACAACAATAGTTTCTATGAATTATTCACATTGAATTATTAGATTGAGAGGCCATTCGGAAAATCCGACGATACGCACACTGACATTAATTATTATTGTCTAATTTATTTTTCTTTGGCCGAAAAGAAGAGTTCGACCTCTTTGGTGGGTCGCCACTGCCGCCGCACTCCATAGAGACCACCAAGGAACCCAAAGACATCTCAAAGGGAGTAGGCATCAGCTCCCTCCAGACAGGCACCATGCTACTCCATAATATTACCTAATTAGAGATAAGAAGGCATCACGGTATGCCGCTTCACCAGAAGTTAAAATTTGAAGATAATTTATAATCACTCTTGTGTTTACTCGTATAAACAATCACTACAACCGACCAAGCAATGAGGGAAATATGAAACTATTTTTTGTTTAGCATCAGTTCGACGCCATAGGTAATATTTGTTTTGCTTTTCACAAAAATTTTAATAATCGTTTTTATTGATTTTGTAAACAAACGACCTAAGTGTCACGGCCACAGATAATGCAGTACGCTCTGGAACACTTGAGTGGAAATATTTGTATGACTATACTCAAATCGAGATAATAATATTATGTACGTCAAAGTATGAGGTCACATTGTGAGTTTAGTGTAAGCATAAAATATTTATAACATTTATATAGGTGTAAGTTACATTTCTGAGTTAACCTTGCGCTATGTCACGTCTTTAAAATTCGGACGCAAAAAAATATGTAAACGAGCTGTTAGATTTTCAAATCGATGAACTGGATATGATAATTCATACTATGCGTGGTGTGAAGATGTATATTTAGCTAAACATGCAGCAGCTTCCAGTAGAAAATCAGTCGCAGTGCAACTCGATCGTCCTGGGGTTCCCAGCATGGTGAACGGTGCGATGAATGAATGGAAAATGGTCCCTCATGGTGTTACAGCAGTAAGTTGAGACCGAAAACTGAAACCGAAACCGGCAACGGACTCATATTCGGCTGAAACTAAAACCGAAACTCGTTTTTTTGCCGAAACTCGACCTATACCGAAACCGGAGCCGAAAATTCAGTAGGGCACTACCAGTTGAGATCAACTTCAAATGCTAGCCAAATGCACTAGCATTTAGCAAGAATGTAGCATTTGGTCAAGTTCAAATAATAGCAAAAACAACGTTTATTTTAAAACTCCTTACCAGTTCCATTGTTCTCTGATAAATATTTAGGATTCCTTCAAGATACAGTGAGTGCATTTTAGTGCTACGTGCATAATTTTAGGTCACCATCACGTGGTGGTCGTAAAAAGTAAACTATAATAACAATTATTGAATGCTAAAGGGAAACGACTACAAGTTTTTTAGGTCCACGCGGAAAATTTGCGGACATCAGGTGGTTGCAGAGTGTTTGCTCATCAGTTGAACCTCAGTGTCGATGGCACTACAGATGTCTTCTATAAAGCTGTGGTCAATGACAAACACATACCTTTTTAATCTTGATCTCAGAGTAATGTACATGTCGTAGATCAACTATTTTAATAAAATTAGGTACATCAAAAAAAACGCGAAGAGTTTTAACATGTTTGCACGTCTTTATAAAGATATATAGTTATTATTTTGGTAGTAACAAGCCTTAATAAATGTTATAAGAAAGTGTTTCGCTGCTCAATTGCTCATAATCCAACTTGTGAGGAGGTTGAAATAAGTGATGTTACTCGAAGTTTTGTTCATAGTTATTGTAACATGGATGTTAGTGCTTCGATGGCAAAAAAGAGGAATGTTCAAACTATGGAATCAACTAAAGAACGATGTCAGAGCCCTGCCATTAGTAGGGCACGCGTACTTGTTTTTAGGTAGCGACGAAGGTATATTGTTTCTTTAGATGTATTTGAATTCTGAATTTAGAATCTCTATATCTGAAAAACAACTGTTATGCTGAATCTTTTACAATATTACAGACCGGATGAAAGTGTTCCAGAAATTTGGCATGGAAGCTTATAAAACTGGAGGGTTGTTTGCCTTGTGGCAAGGCAGCCGACTGTACGTTAGTAAGTATACTCGAAACATCATCATCATCATCCTCATCATCATTATTATCATCATCATCATCATCAGCCTGAAGACGTCCACAGCTGAACATAAGCCTCCCCTTTAGACCGCCACACCGAACGACAATATGCCCCTTGCATCCACTATTATAATTATCACTATCATTATTATTCGATACACGAACTAATAATTTTGTAAAGGAGTTCTTAGATTACAAAACATTGTAGATTATAAGATGTGCTATTGGTAGTATTCATGAGAGACAGGCCTCTTGAGTGCACTAGTGTTCTTTCAGTTCAAGATTTGAGTTTGAGAGACGTAATGCTATTTCAGACGTAAGAAAAATCTCCAATTTCAGATGTAAGTGACCCTGAAATAGCAGAACTAGTACTTAAAACATGCTTGGAGAAAGACGATGTTCTCAAGGTGTCTCGGATGCTGACAGGAAACGGAACTGTATTCGCACCAGGTCAGTTAACTCCTTGAAAGATGGCGGCTGAGCGATAACTGGGGCGCTTTATAATACACCGATACCGAGTTTTATTCTCGACCCCGCACCAATAACTGTTCATAAATTATGTGCGTGGTTCTGTGTGCCTAGTGGGAGTTTTGCCAATTTCTTAACGTGCTCGGTCCGGTTAGCGTAAACTTGAAATTGTATGGAATAAGAGCAGCGCCATCCAGTGTCAGTCAGTCAGTCACTAGATGGCGCTGCTCTTATTAAACTCACACTAGGCACACTGAACACAGTTAGATAGCAGTCGTTACGCCACGTCAGAAGCCCTTGGGCGGCCTCATACTCCGACACTAGAGGCTAGCACAACCTCATACGACAAACAACAACCACAGGTAATTTTATAGTAGTTTTACCGCTCGGCCGCCATCTCTTTACACTACATCATTTTCACTACATTAAATACCTACTACTCGTACCTTACATTTGTATAATTTCTTATTAATCGTTCATAAAGTCGCAAATAACTTTCAGTGCCAATCTGGCGTCCCCGTCGCAAGTTTCTGGCTCCAACCTTCAGTCCAAAGAACCTGGTGCAGTTTGTGCAGATATTCTCTCGCCAGAGCGATGTCATGGTGGGCAGGCTCAAAGAGACCATAGCCATAGGACCTTTCTCTATTTGGAAATATATCACCACTTACTCTATGGACTCTGTATGTGGTACGTAACTGAGATATAATTATTATTGTAGTTTGTTTGCTTGTTGTGTAAGGTTTCGCTATGGTTGATCGGAACCAAAACATACAAATGAACAGACATCACGTCATTACGGCTTATAAGTAAGTTTTGCATAGTAGCTGCAGTCTCCGCGTGGTTACAACACAATGGAAAAATTAAGAAAAAAGGCCGCTAGCTGCTCGGCGGCTTATCCAGCGCATGTACATGGAGTGAGAGAGGCCTGGTATAACACAGCATGAAAACAATCATAGGCTTTGAAGTGTTTTCGTAAGGTATGCAAATAAGTGTCAGTTTCACAGAATCGACTCTCGGAGTTCAAGTAAATACTCAACGTCAACCTGACCAGCCGTTCCTGCAGGCATTCGAAGAGATTTGCAAGCTCGATGCTGCGAGAATTTGCCAACCCTGGCTGCACAATGACACAGTTTACAAGATGACATCATACTACAGACAGCACGTTACCTACAAGACAAGACTATGGGGATTCATTGACGATGTATGTTTTAGAATTGACTTCCTCTACAATCCTTCTAAAAGGGGTTTGTGGTAATACTCGTAGATGTTGTAATCACTGTACACTTTTCCGTGTGTACCTAAACGCTGCTGTTCCAACTTGAAGGGCAATGTTTCCAGTTAAAAATACTGGGAATGGAGACTTCTGCAATAGAAGTTTTCAGTGGCACCTAGCACTGCATAGTTACCTATTTATTTTCTGTACTACGACTTTTTACTGTCGTGTAAATATTTCAGGAGTTTCTTTAATAAAATATTTTTTTTAGATTATTAAAAAAAAACGACAGACCTTAAAAGAGGAACTTGCTAGACAACCGGAATCAGACCAACGTAAGTGTTTACTTTATGGCAGAGACCGTCTCACAGGGGACAATATCCATCTCTAAAATGGTACTACTGACACTCGGGCAAACTAACAGCCTGCTAGAAGAATTATTAGGCAAGACACAAATTTCCTCTAGCCCCAACAAAAACTTGATCTTTATGTTTCTTACAACTTTCTGACTACGTCTCGTCGTTTGCGTCCTCGCCATCTCGCTCATGTATCCTTTTACCTCGATATTTCAACCAGACCTATTTTCTTGGGGGCTTCAGTTAATGTACTTATATATACATAGATCTGAAATGGTTTATACATGACACAGAACAGACAGTTTTCCTGATGGATTTCTGATATTTGCAGACTCAGATCACGAGATGAAAACCTTTCTGGAAATGCTGATCGAGTCCACGGGCGGCGAAGGTGGATATACAGATCTGGAGCTGTTAGAGGAAACCTTAGTTCTGGTGCTTGCAGGAACCGACACCTCGGCGGTGGGTATCGCCTTTACAGCCCTAATGCTGTCTAACCATCCGGAAATACAGGAAAAAGCTTATCGGGAGTAAGTACTAAGTAGTTTAGTTTCAGAATTTTACTGATGATGTGTTTAGGAAATTTAGAGTATCTCAAAAGGTGGTGCCCCGAGCTGGTCTGGTGGAAACATCGCGATGACTAATCTAGCTAGGACAGATGGCAACGATACGCCAGAAGTTTTGAGAAACATAGACGTTGATTTATAAAACGTCACAGGTAGTCTCTGTTTATGCATGCACCCCTGTGCAATCAAAATGTCTCCTATTTTTTTTTATTGTTTAGCCTCAAGTACCTAGCCGTTTTGGTGGCTTCTTTAATAGTCCGTTTATGGAATTCACATACTTTCGATATTCATTCAGCTGCCAAGCATCAGTTCGCAAACGAGACAGTGTTCTGGTCTGAAGGACCATCCGTGAAATTACTGGGTGTACATGAAAAGTTAGAAGTAATATTATGTCAGGGCACTGAGCAGTGAAGTGCCACTTGCCAGATTTTGCAATGCAGAGTTTTGTGAGGCACTGGAACTGTTACCACTTATCAACACAGACGAACGAGATCTGATATTTCTCCTTACTCAGTAATATACCACAGAATCCGTTTTTGTCCAGAATACAAGAAGTATTTGGTGACTCTGATCGGCCGCTAGTAGCGGAAGACTTGCAGCGTCTCCGATACTTGGACGCCGTCATCAGGGAAGCCTTGAGGCTGTATCCTCCGGTTCCTGTCATCGCGAGGAAAGCGGTGACAGATCTGCCATTGCGTAAGGATCCTCTTCGCTTTTAATGACTTGTTAATTATGATCTAAATTGAGAGCAGTGGCCGAGCTAACATGCGACGGTACCTACTTAAATACGCGTCTGGATTTATATTTTGTGTGTTACCCTTAAGGCACACCTGTCAATTTTCCATGTTCATCTGTAATCTGTCTGTCTTGTGAAATGCAATGCAAAGTCTTTTTTCTGTGCCCGCTCATTCTTATGTTTATCATAAAGCATAAGGTAGGGATTATTATTATGGTTTAGTTTAGCTGCTATAAGTGTATAAATGATGGTTTATCTTCCGTCAGGGACAGGTGTTTTAAGGAAGCACAAAGCACATTGTAACACTGTTACTTTCATAAGCGCTGAATTCTTCTTATTTCGTTTCGATTTTCAACCACGGTGCCATGAGATGGGCTGTTTTGGTTGAAACATCATAATGACGCAGGAAATACCTAGTAAATAGCTGCCAATGAGACGCTGACTGTATTTAGAATCTTATGGATTGATTTTCTATGGATTAACTCCGACTAGCTCTTGCCCTTCGCGTCACATTACAGCACATCAATGTTGAAACAAATGTTTTACCCGCAAAATGTTTGCTTATAATACTCTTTCTTCACGTCCAGCATCAGGCCTGATCTTGGCCAAGAACTGCGGACTTCTGATCAACATCTGGGCTATCCAACGTAACCCTAAGTACTGGGGAGAGGACGCTATGCAATACCGCCCTGAGAGATGGGCAGATACGACTTTGAAGCATCCGGCGGCCTTTATGCCCTTCAGCTATGGGCCAAGAGGATGTGTCGGTAAGTAATGACAACAATTAACTATACGTGCGTTTAATCTGAAGCTGGGCGGCTCGAGCTAATAGAACATAGTTCGGGGTCAGACGAGACGTCAAAATAGTCGAGATGTCGAGTATACTTACGTCAAACTGGCGTGTTTTGTCGATCTATAGAATTGCAGTGTCCTGGCAGTGTACCTTTTACTGACGAGCGCGCCGATCTCGAAACATAGTTTAATGGCGATTTGTTTGTAACTATTGTAATTCTAGTTGATTTGTTACGCTCCTTAAGAAAAAAAAATGCATATTTAAACCAAAATTTACATCGTTCACATACATACTTACACCATGCTTTTTGTTATAATCGTCATCAGTTAGGTACAATAAATATTCAAGGGTTGTCCCTAGGCTATCGATACGCAATGATGTCGATGAAGACCGCAGTGGCAGCCCTACTGCGACGCTACCGTCTGCAGCCGGCGTCTCCTGTCAACGATAGTCACGCGCAGTTGCGGACTAAATTTGACGTCATGATGAAACACGTTGACAACTTCAAGGTACGGTTGGAGGCACGAGAGAAGTGATGGAAACCGATAAATAACACCTGATGATCTGACGAACTGACTAGATGAACTTGGAGCTTGCGATCCAATTAGCTCTTTTTTAATTATATTACGTTACACCTATGGTGTAATGTACGATGGAAGTGTATATCTTAAATAGTCCTACAAAAAAGCCCGCCACAGTAGGCATATATCTATATTATCTTAGGTGTAAGCTATTATAGCCAAAATGTATAAGCCCTTATTACCACAATAAAAAATAAATTAAATTAAATTAAATTAGCCTTTATTGCTGTTAAAACTTACAAACCATTGATTTTACTAGTTAATACAGATCTATCTTAACTTGTTAATATTTAAGTTTGTGTGTCGGCGTCCAGTTCGATAACAGCTTGTCTTTCGACATCGACATAGGCCTCCTCTAAAGATTTCCATTTCTCCCTGTTTCTTGCTACTCGGATCCATTCTGGGCCAGCCACTTTTTTGATGTCATCCTCCCATCTCTTCGTTTGTCGCCCTTTGTTCCTTTTACCATCTCTTGGGTACCACTCTGTTACAATTTTCGTCCATTTCTCTTGTTTTTCCCTTAACATAATTATGTCCGGTCCATCTCAATTTCTGTGTTCGATATACTGATTGTGCCTGTGTGAATTGTGTTTTGTTTTTTATTTCTGTCAGTCTAACTTTGTCTTTTCTCTTCACCCCGAATACACTCCTCTCTACACTATTTTGGCAGACGTTTATTTTATTTGCTAAGCTTTCTGTTAATGCCCAAGTTTGGCAGCCATACGTTAAACATGGCAGAATGCACATATTGTAAACTTTTCTTTTTGCTTTAAATAGTATGCACCTATCTTTCATCCAGTATCTTTATTACCACTAGTGAACCATAACTACAATAAAACTTATCTGATAATTTTAATATCATAATGTTAGTTATTTTCTACGCCACGCTAATATTAAGCTACTCGAAATACTGATCATGCGCAGACGAAGTCGCGGGCACCAGCTAGTCAATAATTAAAAAAAGAATGTTTCAACTTTAGTACAAAATGTGGTCAAACCTTAACCGGAACAAAGAGATTCGTAATAAAAAAAATTGCTTGATATGAATGGGGTTAATATCTATTATTTTTAATTGTATTACACTTGATCTTAATTAAAAATAGACACGCCACAAAGATTAGGTACATACAAAATAAAGTTTGTAAATTGTAGATAATCACGGTAAGGAAAGTTCTCACGCACTTAGCGGTAAATAGTGTCACTTACACTATATTTCAAGCATTCTTTTCATATTTACTCAGCTTTAAACCTTTCTAAGACTTCCACAAACATTTCAAAACCAAAATCAGCAAAATCGGCCCAGCCGTTCTAAAGTTTTAGCGCGACTAACGAACAGCAATTGATTTTTATATATAAAAAAAAGAAAAAACTAAAGTTACATATGTTTAGGTAAATGTTTATGTTAAAAATAAAATAAAATCACTTTTTTATATTTTTTTTATACTTTTCCAAAATAGTAACTAGGTATTATAAGTAGGTAGGTAGGTACGCATAATCGCATGGAGCCTATGTCCAAATCATTTCCTCCTACTTTCCAATTCGAGTTCGTAGTTGTCAACATGTCTCAGCATAATTTCTATGCTGAGCCTCAGCGGCTCCCCGCGCCCCTCCGCGCCGCTCGCCGCGGCCGGCAGCAGGCGGTAGTGTCGCAGCAAGGTCGCCAGCGCTGTCTTCATGGACATCATCGCGTACTGGTAGCCTGCAGTACACACGGTGTAGTTCAACGCAATATGGGAAGTCTTTCAGGCAGGACAGAGCTTGTACAAGAATTATAAACAACAAACTGCCCAGTTACCTAAACAAGACCTGGGTCCAGAGCTGAACGGCATGAAGGCAGCCGGATGCCTCAGCGAGGAGTCGAGGAAGCGTTCAGGTCGGAACTGGTCGGCGTCCTCGCCCCAGTACTCAGGGTTGCGGTGGACTGCGAAGATGCTGACTACAACACCGCAGCCCTTCACTAGAGTGACTCCTGAAGCTGGAATATATTTTTGTATTGTTAATAATATGAATACCTCCAAAATGAAGAATCTGTTCTACTTCCAAATTCAATCTCTTCAAAGATATTTTAAAATGTAGCACTGTTGACGCTTGCACTCCCTTCTTCGTCTACTTATTCCCCCCTGGCCAAAATACTTCATCAAGAGTATCAAGACAAGACTAATGTACCGAAGACGCTCGATCCGTGGCGGGCCGCCATTCAAACCGCGCGCCAAGCCGACTGTGGCTCGAAGTTCAGCTGCTGACACCGGTGGAGTGGCGCCACTGTCTATAGGACTCTACGAGTTGCGAATGAGAGATTTAAGGAAGTGTATAGTTCTCCTAGTTGTCCTTAAAGTATGCGATCTACCCGCTGTGCTCCCGTGAACTCAATAAAATCATCGATGAATAGTCTTATCGGTATCCTATGGAACCATAATATAAAATAGCAGTGAACGGTGTCAGTGAGTGTCAAGGAACCTTTTGTGTTTGCAGAATTAGAACTACGAAATATAACAATCAGGTGGTGTAGATCAATAGGCCGGGGTAAGTTAACTGCCATTTCTTTACATTACCAACCGTTTCCCGTCTTTTCACCCGGTTTATTCAACTTTTTTCACAAAGCTGTTACGAGTGTTCTTACTATTAAAATCCACGTAAAAGCCAGTAAAGGGATGGCGTAAAAGACGTAGCCATCCGCAATTCCGCAAATCAGGTGGCCGTAGCCGTGAGAACTTCTCCAGTGCCAACTATAACCAAAACTTATCTCAGTTGACGCCACTACCCTGTTTGCTGTGTTAGTGAAGTTATGTAAGTGGTGGGTAGTAGGATAAAGAAGCGCAGGAGGTGGTGGTGACTAGGAATAGCCGAATTAAACCTGTGAATAAGGAATTACAGACACAATAGATGTTTAATTGTTACATGGTTCGTACGGACCAGTACACCGCGCCGCAGCGTCGTGACATCGTGAATTTCATGAGCAGCGCCAAATTATAACCATTAAACCACCCGTAAAAGTACACTCGTACTTACGTAAAACGAAATCCTTGTCAACCTTTCTAAGGATAAAAGGAACTGGAGGGTACAGCCGCAGAGTCTCCTTGATGACTGCGTCCAGGTACTTCAGCCGAGGGAGGTCCTCAAAGGTCACGGGTCTGTCTGACTCCCCAAATACCTCTTGTAACCTGATCAAAACAAACCCTGATGTAATTATTACGCCCCGGTAAATACTTGCGTTCCTGTGCTAATAGTAGGTGTTGTACAGTCTGTTGCAATTTAGTGTTTAGCGCATAGACTAAATAGAAATATGTGGTTTAGCGGGAAAGCGTAAATCTGACACTGTCTAACATAGTCAAGTGGCAAACGTTTCTAAATAACCAAAGCGAAACGAATACCTACCTTGAACGTAAATGTATGGGCTGACCACCGATGTACTACTAAAAGGATCGAGTAGGTAGTGCAAAGAATGTTTACTAATGGAAAGTCACTTTATTTTTATGGCTATTAAGTCTATTTTCCTTTACGCTTCTCACAGAGGCTTATGCGAGCCGAGAAGGATAGCCACAACAGGGATGTTTCTCTTTGTCGTTTCATCTTGCCAGCCTTTAAAAATGTTTTAGATTAAAAATTTGGATAAAAAAATATTTTCATTACCGTACGCGTTTATTTTATGCTATTATAACCAAGTTTATTTATTTTTACTCGTTTTCTGTCATCTCAAACAATTGTCTGATCCCTGCCTACATGGTTTCTTCCCGAAAAAAACGAACAATTGTAAGCCATCATCAATTTAATTTTCAGATACTTACTCATTATAACATTTCTCCTGTACTTCAGGGTGTAGAGACAGCATGAGAGCAGTAAACGATGCGCTCACTGCTGAAGTGTCAGTTCCAGCCAGGACTAAAACCAACGTTTCTTCCCGCAGTTCCTCGTTTCCGAACCCTCCACTACTCCTCGAACGTTCAATGAGAAGCTCGAGGATAGTCTTCATCCCATCTTCTTGTTCGGATGTCGGTTCGTTCATGGTTTTGCCAAGTTCCATAGACTGCTGTTTGGTTTTGATTATCTGATAATTATACATAGAAAATCACGTGTTTAATCAAAAATTCAGAAACCAGACTCATTCCAAAGTCATTTGAGCTTCAATTATAATATTATTAGCACTAGAAACTACATAAATTATGTATACTTATGAGCTTTGCACAAAATTTCTAGCCAACATTTTTTATTGGGCAAAAAATACACTTACAAGCACTTACTTTATTCCATAGTTTCGCATCCTTTATTAATTTCATAAATAGGAATAAGCAGGCCAACTAGATCTCAATATCAACTGGAGTTAAGTGACTACGGGAGTGAAGGTGGTGTATACTTAAGTATGTAATCTAAGATTCAAGTATAGATCAGGAATTTCTGCTGGAACATCCCGAAAAGGGGTCAGTGCGAGATTTGCTATGTACCAAACTACTATTTTTCGTGATGCCTTATTTCTTTTTCGCGTTAATTTTGATGTTTTTCAAAAGGGACGTACAGAGATTGGAAGGAAAAACACCTGGAAGGAAGTTCGGGCTACTTTTGCCCAGTAGTGGGAAAAATTCTAGGATACAAAATAATATATTTACTTACTTACCTGGTTCACGAAATCCCAGACCACTGTTTTCATGTCATTAAATTTCTTGAACACAGGCATCAAACGGTAAACAGTGTCGTTGTGCAACCATATCTTGACTACACGATCGGTGAGAAGCTGGCAAATCTGACTAAATGCATGCAGGAATGGCACATCTGATTTGAATTGAGCCATAGTTTTAATGCCGAGGGTAGTTTCTGCAGGGAAAATAGAGTATTATGAGAAGATAATTTATCTAATAAAAATAATTGCATAAGACGTGCTATCAATGCGGTCAGTTGCCCGAAGACCTATATAAGTGGATTGCCAATTTGTTGTCATGGTATTATCGTTGATGGCTCAAGCTCATACACCGTGACCATAAATGCTCGTTCATCCTGCATATTATCCATTACTGCTTATTATGGTACATTATATCCACTAATTAGCTATGCGGGTAATGTTATTGGTAATACCGATAATACAGGCCGTGCAAATGCTCTTCAGAATGTTGCTGAGGAGTAGAGACATCTGTAGGATAAAGCTGGTATTGCTTCGAAGCAGATGCGTGTAGTACCTACTAGATAGAGCGGAGCGGTACTTACGTCACGCTCGGCCACCGATACTCTTTACGAAGCACAAATTTGGCCCACCTTCGATTATTATTGAGCAGACTGCTAGGTTGCTGGCTTCATCGAAGGTTACTCCAATTAAGCCATTTCCAAAAACCGGAGATCGGAATGTGCGTTATATACACGAGTATCACAATTCCTTGATTTATCCCTTTATATGGTCATCACCATATCCGCCCACTGCTGGCCATACATCTTTAATTCTTCACTTTCGTGAAGAAGATAAGGCCATATTATATAAAATATTATAGGCCATATTTGGCCATATTAATCTACCACGATTATTATTCTATCCATATTAATCTAATTGGAACTTTTTTTGTTTTTTGCATTACTTTGGTGACTTCCGTATACCAGAATTATAATAAATTTGACCTAAGAGCCATATAATATAATAGTGCCACAGAAATGGGAAAGTGTACGGGTACTTGATCTCTGATCATAGGCCGCTTACCACACGCCGAGTCCATGCTATAACTAGTAAAATACTTCCAAATGGAAAAGGTTCCTTCGTCGACTTTGCTCTTCAGCTGCTGTGCCATGATGCCGCTCTGCTCAGCGAAAATGCTCACAAACTGGTTCAGGGTCTTGACGCTAAAGGTCGGAGCTATGATCTTGCGCCGAGGACGCCATACTGAAACTGAAATAAACACGACAGCAATCTCATTGAAATTCCTAATTTAATTTTTAGAACATCAGCTAGTAAGAGACGTGGGTAGCTTTTTAGGGTTCCGTAGCCAAAGGCAAAAAACGGAACCCTTATAGATTCGTCATGTCTGTCTGTCTGTCCGTCCGTATGTCACATCCACTTTTTCCGAAACTACAAGAACTAAACTGTGGAAACATACTCTAGTTTTGTTTTTCATCAAACCCATACGTTGGGATATCTATGGATAGGTCTTCAATGATATTGAGGTTTCTAATATCATTCTTTTTCTAAACTGAATATTTTTCAGACACTTCCAAAGTGGTAAAATGTGTGCCCTCCCCCTCTGTAACTTCTAAAATAAGAGAATGATAAAACAAAAAAAATATACCATGCAAACTTCCAACGAAAATTGGGTTGAACCAGATCTAAAGTAAGAAGTTTTGTTAATACGTCATAAATCGTAAAAAAATACACTATTTCAACTAACTGCAAGAACTTTTATATTATGTTACTTGGGTCTACGGAACCCTTTATGGGCGAATCCGACTCGTACTTGTTATTTGCGTAGGTTCAGTCAGCAACACACTCCACTAAACTTGTTCTAACATGGTTTTTACTATAGCTACTGAAAAAGGCACTCTAGGGCGCCTAGAGTTGCTTAGAGCAAAAACGCACTGGGTGGAAGTGTGGGAGTAGCACTTAGAGTAGGTGTATACTGAATATTTAATAAAAGGAGTAGGTAGTTATTACAATTATTATTCCACTCTCACTCACCTGGTGCAAATAAGCTGCCGTTGCCGAAAAATAATTTGAAGGTCTCTAGCACATCATCCTTTTCCAAGCAATTCTTCAGAATTGCCTCAGCCGCTACAGCGTCGGATACCACTGAAATATAATTTACGATAATCCTACACGTGCTTGTCGAACGCATCTTTATTAATATTAACTGCTATGGCCATTGAATTACCCTGCAACTGAACCGCATGCCATAATAAACGATTCCATATTATTATACTAAAGTACACGCTTACGAAATTGCGGACAAAGCTATAAAAATAACTCTAAACACTATAATTGAACAGTTTACGCATAAAATTGCAACAAAACCAGGTAAAAAATCTTAGGCAAAACATGTTATATCTACATGTTTGCAAGGAAAGGAAAATCATATTACTTATAATTTTATTTTAACCAGCTTTCATTCGCGCACAAATTACAATAGCTAATTCTGTTCACGAAAGTTTATGAAATTCTGGATGACGAACTGTGCTCGGTATTTTTTTATAAATTGTGTTTTCTGGAAATTATATTTAAGTACGAATTACTAATAAAATGATGAAATATGAATAATATTTTTCGATCTTACCGATAGAATAATAAAAAAATATGTACTAGTTATTTAAAAGTTCTTAAACTCGCGAACAGGAAACATATTAACTAGCTAAAAACGGGTCTAATTCGCGCACAAACAAATATCCAAATATACCTATATAATTTTGACATACCTGAAGACTGTGGACACGTGTCTTCTCGTGACCACGGCTGATGTAACTCGGTCGAAACGTCGAGGTATGTCAAAATTATATAGGTATTTTGATATTTGTTTGTGCGCGAATTAGACCCGTTTTTAGCTAGTTAATAGTTATTTAAAGAAAAAAAACATAAAAAAAACACGAATAAAATGACATTTTCTCAAAATGATTCCTAGCTAGATCGAGCCGATTCCGAGATTCTAATTATATATATATAAGAATTGCTAATTTAAAGATATAAGATAAAAGCAAGAACTGACTGACTGACTAACTGATCGATAAACACACAGCCGAAACAACTGGGTCTAGAACCATGAAATTTTGCACTAACAAAAACCTTAAAAAAAACCTTAGCCACAGCAAAGCGTGGCCGTGTCTGCTAGTTATTTATAAGATTAAATTAAACACGTGTTTCATAGTTTTTAAATATGTAACCCTTAAAATAATAAAGAGGGGTTGGAAAATATTTTCCATCAGATTTAGTTCCAATCTGAAATTTTGCATAAATATTCCATAAGTGACGTAGTTGACTAGGTGTGCACAAAGATTTTTTTTAATATAATAGTGGGTGAAAACGGGTTGCAGATTTTGTATGGAACAACGTGTTTTATTGGTTTGATCAACTTCAAATTTAACATTTATATTATTTCAAAATTTTATTAACCCCGTGCTTCATCGTGTTTTAATATTCAACCCCTAAAATGTAGGTAGGAAATTGTAGATTTTGATAGATAATGGTACATTTTGGTACAGAAAATAGTAGGTTTAGAAAGCAAATAGTACATTTGGATAGAAAATGGTAATTTTGGTAGAAAATTATAGATTTAGTTAGGAAATTATAGAATAGAACACCCAGATATCTTATTGATTATAGAAATAAAGAAGTCCAGTGAATTTATACTAAAAAACTCGATTTTAAATTAGATTTCAGAACATTTTACGATAGAGAAGAACAGGATTGCCTTACGAGGCTATCTGGGGGCACGGCAGTGCCCCCGCCAAGTCGAGCAAAACAAAAGGCACGGCCGTACTATCTGGGGGCACGGCAGTGCCCCCGCCAAGTCGAGCAAAACAAAAGGCACGGCCGTACTATCCTTTTCTCGAAGCGATTCGGGCCATTTTCGACCACCTGTAACTTCGTTATGGATAAAACTAGAAGCCTAAATTTTTAGTGACCAAGAGGGCATCACGTCTACAGATAATAATCCAAATAACATTAAATTTGAACCAGTAGTTTAAGAATTATTGCAAGTCAAAGTTCCTTAATTTTGCTGCCCACTGACTGACTGACTCACCGATCATCAAAATTCTAAGGCACTTCTAGCCGTCCCACAAGTTTCAAATTTTGAATATAGCTATTGTTTAGCCTATAAACCATGAAAAAATTCTGACATTCCATACTTTTCATCCCGTTTTCTAGATATATAATCTGTATAAATAACTTTGTATTCCCATATAAATCCCATTAAATTGTATGTTATTACAAAGTTACTTTTACAGTTCATAATTAGACTTCATTGAAATTGAATGAAATGGGTAACAGGCAGGGCCTCGAACCGGTTTGAAATATACCGGTTATAAACGTTAAAATAACGGTTTCTTGGACTATTTCGTTCCGAGGGAAAACGTTAAAAAGAGCGTTAATGAAACCATAATTAACCGGTAAAATCCGCGATGCCAGTGGTTCAAGATCAGCCGTGTATGCGGGGTGCGGGAGAGGTTAGGGTGGGTGGGTAAACAGACAGGCACCGACTCGCTCTCGCGTCTCGTGGCTTCGGACGGCGCGGCGTTGGTGAAGTACGGAACGGTCGGTACGCTCCGCGCTACGTGGCTCGAACGCGCACTAACTTGTTAACTATCTGACCTGACGAACGCTTCTTTATAACACAACGAGCGATTAGGTATCTCAAAGACGATATAATTGATCACGTCCTCGTCATCCAAAATAAAGAGTTGCCTTATCTTACTAATATTAATAAGCCGAAAGTTTGTGAATGTGCATGTGTGAGGGTGTGTGTGTGTATTTGTTGGTCATTCACGCTCAAACGGCTGGATCGATTTCAATGAAATTTGATATAGGAATAGATTGGATATATGAGGCGGACATAAGCTATCTATTGTCTTAAATATAATCTTAGAAGGGGATGAAATAGGGGTTGAAAGTTTCTATTGGGTAATTAATAATTATTTGAGTTAGTAATCTGAACATGTATATTTTGGCTTTTGGTAAGAAATAAAGAAATAAGAGCCATTTGTGTAAGCTGTTCTCAAGAGTCCTTACGAACCATCTCGAACGCAGGTTTGATGACTTCCAGCCTCCCGAACAAGCCGGTTTCCGGAAAGGCTTTGGCACCATAGACCACATACACACGCTCCGCCAGATTATACAGAAGGCTGAGGAGTATAATCAGTCGTTATGTTTGGCGTTTGTGGACTATGAAAAAGCCTTCGATTCAATCGAGACCTGGGCAGTATTTCAGTCCTTTCAGCAATGCCATATCAAGTATAGGGTATATCAAAGTGCTGAAGTGCTTGTATATTAACTCCACCATATCAATCCGACTACAGGGCGAGAGCACAAAACATACCCCATTGCAGAGAGGCGTGAGACAAAGAGATATTATTTCTCCGAAACTGTTCGTAAACGCATTGAAGGACGTTTTCAAGCTCTTGGACTCAAACGGATTCGGCATCAACATCAATGGTGAATACATCACTTACCTTCGTTTTTCCGATGATGTAGTCATCATGGCAGAGTCCCTGGAGGATCTCAATACTATGCTCAGCGAACTCAATAGCGTTTCCCAACTGGTGGGTCTGAAAATGAACACGGACAAGACGAAAGTCATGTCCAATGGCCATGTTGTATGTGCCAGTAATCGTTGAGAATGGTACTCTCAAAGTTGTTGACCAGTACACCTACCTTGGCCAGATCGTCCAGGTAGGCAGTTCCAACTTCGACAAAGAGGTCGCCCGAAGAATCCAACTCGGATGGGCAGTGTTCGGAAAGTTACGTGACATTTTCTCGTCCAAAATTCCACAGTGCCTGAAGACAAGGGTCTTCAACCATGTTACCAATGATGACATAATTATGGTACTGACTGAGTTGTGGTCCTTATTAACTGCTGGCCTTTTGGAAAAGCTCAGAGTGACACAGCGAGCAACGGAGAGCTATGCTTGGAGTTTCTTTGCGCAATAAAATCCGGACCGAGGATATTCGCCAAAGAACTAAAGTTGACGACATAGCTCCTCAGGGTTTGCAAGCTGAAGTGGCAATCGGCAGTCCGCATCACTAGTAGAACTGACAACTGATGGGGAAGAGTTTCTAGAGTGGCGACCACGGACTGGAAGACGCAGCGTAGGTAGGCCTACTAGATGGGCCGACGACATGAAAAGAGTCGCAAGCAATCGGTGGATGCAAGTGGCAAATAGTCGTTCGGTGTGGCACTCTAAGAGGGAAGCCTATGTTCAGCAGTTGACGTCTTCAGGCTGATGATGATGATGATGAGAGATCGAGGTAGAGAGAGAGAGAGAGAGAGAGAGCGAGGAAGAGAAGGATAAAAAGAGAGCAAGAGAGGGAGAGAGATTGAGAGGGAAATATATAGAAATAGAGGGAGAGATCGAAAGAAGGAGGGAGAGAAAAAAGGAAGAAAGAAGGAGATAAATGGATAGTGAGAAAGTGAGAGAGACATAGAGTGAGTGGAAAATATATATAAATAAAGGAAGAGAGAGATAAAGAGAGCGAGAGTGAGGAAGAAAGTGATAAATTGAGAGGAAAATATAAAGAAATAGAGGGAGAGATATAGAGAGAGGTTGAGAGTGGAGAGGTAAATATATAGAGATAGAGGGAGGGGGAAAGATATAAAGATAAAATAAGAGGGAAAGAGATAGAGGTAAAGGGAGAAAGATAGAGCTTCCTCTGTCTTTCGAGCGAGAGAGGGAAAAAATGGAGGAATAGGGAGAGAGATAGAAAGAGAGCTAGAGAGGGAGATAGATAGAGGGAAAAGGATAGAGATAGAGAGATATACTTACCTATCTGTTACCCGTGAAATCAATCGATTTTCTTAACAGTTGACATTACGTATGATATTTAATATAGGTAGCTAGTTAAAACTGCGAACGAAGTTATAGTATCCGCTAAATAAATCACAGTAAAATTTTTAACGCTAAATAAATATTAATTAGGTACGTGCTTCATAAAAGCTACTGTCGAGCCTGAAGATAGGTACTTTAAGCTTGCATAATTTACTTATCTATATATTTTG
The DNA here is from genome assembly GCA_905147375.1 of Hylaea fasciaria. Taxonomy (NCBI): domain Eukaryota; kingdom Metazoa; phylum Arthropoda; class Insecta; order Lepidoptera; family Geometridae; genus Hylaea; species Hylaea fasciaria. The sequence continues at coordinate 12,111,518 of LR990197.1, forward strand.
CCGATATGTTGGTCCCTACCTAGACCTAGTTTTTAGCATCATAATATTTTACCATAATGACAAGGTGAATACGGTTATTTTTAATTTAAAACATTAAAACACCTCTCATTCATGAAAAATAGATAAAGGCAGGTAGTTAAGTACCTACTTACATAATTACAATGATAAAATTACTTATCCATCGGCCATCATTACACAAGGCGCGAGCCTTCCACTTAACACGGTGATCCCGATAGATGTAAGTTTACGAATGGATAGTTATTCGTTGTTGCAACATAATGGCAAATTAAGGCAAAAACCGGTAAATATTGGTTTATTGAACATTAACCTATAATGCGAACTTTATTAACCTATAACCGGTTAATGAAGGTTAAAGGTAGAACGAAACCGCATCTAAAACTCCCTATGTACTTAGGCCGAAACCGGTTCGAAAATTAACCCGGTTTTCAAGCCCTGGTAACAGGGGTTCAAAATGAGAAATGACTTCGAGAAATTCGACAGTTCAGTGCTTTTTAAAAACTTCCACGATAGGTACACACCTACCGCAGATAGAGAGACACAAATCCCTATACCTACACTTTTATAGGTCGAATAAATTCGTTACCTAGGTACATTAAAATAGGTACCTAGGTACCTTATACCTAATACGCATCTGTGGAGATGCAAAGACACTCGTTCATGATAATCTATGATCATGACCTATGTCGCAAGGGGCCCCGGCCGCACAGGCGCGGGGCGCGCGGTGATGCGTGTTTCGCAAAAAAACGAAATAAAGAAAGAAAACCTACAAAAATAAATGAGATCCCATCAAAAACATTACATATACAAAAATGCACAAGTCTCGCAACGCAGTTTATCTGCCGTAAAAAGTTGTGATATCGAATGTAAACCAAGTCGGTTAATTTCAATACCTACCTATACCTATCTATGTGAGCAGTTATATCTTTATTTATTTAGTAAATAGAGTGTCTTGGCGATTGTACACGGCAGCAAAATCTACTAGGTAATCTAAATAATATAGTCTTCCGTATAGGTGTACTTTCAAACAAATACAAGCACAAAGCGCTTAACATAGATTTATGTTGCCGTGTGCAATTACCAAGTCACTTTATTTACTAAAGAAATAAATATATAACTGCTCCCATAGATAGGTATAGGTAGGTATTGAAATTAACCGACTTGGTTTACATTCGATATCACAACTTTTTACGGCAGATAAACTGCGTTGCGAGACTTGTGCATTTTTGAACATAATTATAATGTTTTTGATGGGTTATTTTTCCCATTTACGTTTAAAGAGGTGCTAAATAACCGTATATAATATCTATTACTTACCAAAGTAAAGCTTGTTACCAACCCAGATAGACGTAAGACCCCCCTTTTTATACGTCTCTTCGCCAACTTTTGTGAAAAACTTCATGTGTTCTGAAAAAAACAACAATTTTTGAAGTAAAACTTCTTTAGGCGCGACTAGGGAGTAACTCAGATTTTTTTATTAAAATTGCTGTACAATCAAACCTATAGGTTTTGTTTTGTTTTGTTATATGTTGTCTGAGCATTTGTTGCAGTTCCAATTCTCTTTTAAATACATGTTTTTCCCTCCCTACATAGCTATGGTTGTTTACTTACCTTCACTACTGCGAAAGAATAAAATTAAATACGCATGCCCCACCAAGGGTAAAGAAAAGTATTTGGCCCCATACTGGTTATGAAGCGGGATCATCTTCCTTCTTTGCCATCTTCGGATAATCGCACACAACACGCCGATCACCATCATTAGTTGCCAAAACATTATAATACACACAATTTGTGTAATTTTGATATTTTATTCGTTGCAGCAAAATCTGAGAGCTAGTTCAGTTATGCAGTATAAAATTATTTTATATTCCACTTATTGCAAAGTAACAACGCGGGCTTTGATTCTCGGTCCTACAACGATGACCTATTCTCGTGATGTACGTACGGACTTCACGACCGATCGTTTTCAATTGCTAGCAGTCTCAATGAGCTGATCTATTAAATAATATTTGGGAAGTGCAGCAAGTTTTGATGCAAGCGGTATGCACGTGGCCTCGCCGACTGCGGGGAGCCCGGGCCCGCACCACGTCTGCATCTCACGGCGGTGAAGCGTGATCATCTGTCACTGATTGAAGTGTTTGACTTGTAAAAGTGCGATTATATTGCCTATTCACAATAAATGATTTGACTTTGACTTTGACCTATTATAAACTCTGATAGCAGGAACTTTATTCGCATTTTTATATTATACTAGCTGTAGCTCGCGACTTCGTCCGCGTGGACTAATGTAAAAATTCCAAATAACTAAAAATAGACCATGACCTCGAGTTCGACATCGACATCCGATATCCGAAGTCCAACATACGACATCCAATATCTTTATGGAAATATGATTTTATGGATATAATTTATATACCTATGTATATTGTTTGGTCTCCTTCCTCTTATTATGTCTGTAGTTAGTTGCACCGTATATTGCTGTATAACTCAAAAATGGCTGGAACGATTTTTATGATCTTTGATTTGTGGGATTGGCCATGGAATAGCCGTGTTAAAACAAGAGAAAGATTGCCAAAACATGTTCCTGTGTGAAATACTGCGGGGCGCAGGGTAGGGTAGGGTATTAAATTAGTTTACAATAGTAATGATTTTGTTGTGAGCATTATCTAACCAAAAAGTAGAATAAAACTATATTTTTTTACTGCTTTACGACATTTATGTAGTATTTACTGCATTTACTCGACATTTAAACGACTAAAAATGTATCTTAAATAAGTATAACACAACCGTTATAACACTGAAAGACGTTTAATTTGCGCCCAAATCACGTCGAGTAATAGTATACGTATCTAACCATTATCCAACAATTTTTTGTAACTTGAGGTATCTAAGACAATGTGTACACGACTATTTTATACGTCTTATTTTGCAGCTTGGGTAAGTACACAGTTATACAAAACATTGGTGTGCGTGACTGTATTCTGTAATGAATTCGGGTAAAACTCCAACTAGTTTTCGGTCGGTGAAAATATTTTAGTGTTAATGTTTATTCCTGATAATATTTGATTTTAAAATTAACAGCTATCTGGACACACATACAAAATCTTAGTGTGTCCAGTATAGCTAAATTATGACGTTATTTATAGCTGGTAGGTAAATAAATGAACCCATCATTTTATTTTCGCGTCGATCTAATAATACTCTTGTTGTTATGAGTGTGTAATTTTAGTTTGACTTACAGATGACCGAGGAAAAACTTGTCCTATGATTATAAAGTAAAAATAAAAGTAGAAAATACAAACACCCAAAAATATATTAGGCCTATATTAATTTTATTGTATGTCTGATGATCAGACACATGAAATTTAAAAAGATGTTAATAGAGTAACAGATTTTTTTTTATTAACAGACTCTGAACTTAGGCCCGTATTAATAAATCAAACTAAGCACTGAGAGTTATCTGCAGTGTGCACTTGCTCTTTCGTTATCTTACTAATATTAAAAAGCCGAAAGTTTGTGAGTGTGTGTGTGTGTATGTTTGTTAGCTCTTCACGCTCAAACGGCTGGGCCGATTTCGATGAAATTTGGTATAGGGGTAGATTGGACCTATGAGACGGACATAGGCTATCTTTTGTCTCAAAAAATAATCTCGAAGGGGATGAGATAGGGGTTAAAAGTTTGTATGGGTAATTATAATTCCTCAAGTTAGGGATAAGAAAATTGAAATTTAGGCTTGTGGTAAGAAATAAAGAAATAAGAAATAAAGAAATACCTAATGGGGGCAAAGTAAAGGGTTGAAATTATGAGGTATTCTTTAGTCGCATCCCCTACGGACGGCAAATCGTAGTGCAATTTGGCAAGGAGATAGATAATAATGGATACAAGTTAAAGAAAGAGATAAATAGAGGGAGAGGGAGTGAAAGAGAGCGAGAGATACAGGGAGAGAGCGAGAGATAGAGGGAGAGAGCGTGAGATAGAGGGAGAGCGAGAGACAGAGGGAGGGGGAGAGAGCGAGAGATAGAGGGAGAGGGAGAGAGCGAGAGATAGAGATAGAGATAGAGGGAAAAAGTTAGAGGAAGAGGGAGAGAGAGAGAAAGAGCGAATTTAATAATATTATAAAGCCGAAAGTTTGAGAGTTTGTATGTATGTAAGTATGTATGTGTGTATGTTTGTTAGTTCTTCAAATCATTAAATTTGGTACGCAGTTAGGTTATCTCCCAATAATTTAGGACATAGGCTACGAGTATTTAAGTCATCATCATAATCTACAACGTTTTCCATCAATGCATTAAAAACTATGAAAAACTACCCCATTTGCATTAAATTTGGCATTAGTTTATACCGCAACAACATATACACAGTGGAACGAAAACTTAAAAAGTAGATGGACCTTAATTAGCATGATAATGATGTATTGTTGTGTGCAGATAGTTAAGAGACACAATATAAGCTACAATGTCATCATCATCACTATTTCACTGTCCATCGCAGTACGATAATAACTGTGAAAACTGACACAATGTTACAAGTCGTATCTAACAGCCACCGCCCTATATGTGTTATAATGTGAAACGCGGGTTAAACCGCGGGGCGCAGCTAGTATTTAATATATTATACATCTTAAGTTGTAGATTAGTCTTCGCCGGAATGCTCACATTCTTTCACTTCTTTAAGTATAACATCTTGTTTATACCGTCCACTCCACTCTATCTCAAAGAACGCTTTGAATTTCTTCATCTTTCCAACTCTTTAAATCTACGTTCTACAAACACCCTCCAACTTAAAACTCCTGTACACTCTTCTCAATTTTACGGCAAATCATTTACTGTCCAGGCGGTCCGTCTGTGGAACGCACTGCCTGTCGACATCAGACGCGCTAAATCTTCAGACATGTTTAAAAAATTGGTCAAACAACATTACCTTTCAAACCACTGCTAGACTCTTTGAACCCTAAGAAGTTTCAATAAAGCATCTAACGCTTTACTGAATCTTGACGACTACCGACTTGGCATAATATGATAATACAATGTTTTATTTAACCTAATGTTTATAGTATTATATAATATATATATATATATATTATGTAGGTATATGTATTTATGACTATCTTATTATTGGTATGTATATTTAAAAAGGAGTATTTGTGTAATTATTTGTATGTATGTTTTGATATTTTGACACTGATGTCAACCGCCCCAACCCCTTTTTCCTGCTCTCTATCTGGTCCATCCAAAGGTTGTCTGGCAGATCGCTTTATGCGATAAGACCGCCCATTGTACCTAGGTATTATTAAGTTACTAATACTAGTAGTAACTTAGCGCCGCTAGTAACTTAACCTATAAGTACAACACCTATAAGTAGCTATTTGAAAGGTTTGTGCATATTATTGTGTCATCATAGTTAGCATCCGAGTACTGTGGCGACAGTCTGTACATTAGTTAGCTTCCGATATCGGTCGCTAAGGCCTAACGTACCGAAAATGTAACAGTATGAAAGCCCTATATATAAATTAGGATGAAACCGAGATCGTGGGACAAAGTTAAACGTACCTAATCTTACTACAACAATGTGAGTTAGTGTGTGCGTATGTTGCGAGTCACATAATTATGGCATAATCCTATCTATAATATATGCCACCTCTATCTCTTTCCCTCTCCTTCTATCTCTATATTTTTCCCTCTCCCTCTATCTCTATTTATTTCTCACTCCACTCTCTAGCTCTATCTTTCTCCCTCTCCCTCTATTTTTATATACTTCCCTCACAATCTATCTCTTTCCCTCTCTCGCTCTCTTCTCGCTCTGTATACATCTTTCTCTTCCGAGATCTCTCTTCTCTCATTTCTATATATTTCCCACTCACTCTATCTCTCCCTCTCACGCTCTCTCTCTCCCTTTATCTCCTTTCCTCTTCCTTTTTCTCTCTCCCTCTTCCTCTTTCGATCGCTTTCCTTCTATTTCTATATGTACCCTCTCAATCTATCTCTCTCCCTCTCTCGCTCTCCCTCTTTCGCTCTCTCTCTTCCTATATATTTCTCACTCATTCTATCTCTCCCCCTCACTCTCTCACGCTTCCTTTATCTCCTTCCCTCTCCCTTTATCTCTCTATCTATATACTTCTCCCTCAACCTCTTTCTCTCTCACTCTATCTCTCTCCCTCTCCCTCTATCTCTGTCTTTATCTTGTATCCATTATTATCTACCTCCTTGCCAAATTGCATTACGATCCGTTCAGCCGTTTATTGTGGTCCGTAGGGGGTGCATCTAAATAATACCTCATAATTTCCACCCCTTGCTTTGCCCTCTTTAGGGATGATTTAGCGAAAAAACTGAAACCCGTAATTCTTTATTTCTTACCAAAAGCCTAAATATAAATTTTCAGACTCTTAACTTGAAGAATTATTAATTACGTCTAAGTCAAAGTCAAAGTCAAATCATTTATTGTAAATAGGCAATAAAATCGCACTTTTACAAGTCAAACACTTCAATCTAATAAACAAATTAATAAAATCATAAAATAAAACAACCTCCTGTCAACTATTACCTGTGAGGACTAACGAGGTTTGAACATGACATAATGTGATATACGGCCGAAATTAATAATCAATCCTAATCCAAATTTTGCTATCTGGGACCTATCTGGGATATATCACAATCCATTTTTAGGGTCAAACGTGTCATAGTCGATCTGTGAATTGGTTTATAAAGGAACGCAGATTGGAGATCGATCGAATGATAGGCAGCAATCCAAGATCGATTTCAATCTAGGAGATACAATATTAATTTCGGGCGTAATCTACCTACTTATTTACCTCCGATGATCGTTTGCGAGATGGAGTTTAGTGGTCTGATTTGGAATAACACGGTCGTCCTACAATAAATACGATGGATATGCCCCACAAAAGTTAGGTATAATCGGGGTCACGGCAGTGCCCCCGCCAAGTCGAGCGCGAAGCAAACACTGCCGTATCATCCTTTACTGGAACCATTTCACCGCATTTTCAGGCCCCTATTTGAGAACTTCTGGATAAGACCAGAACGCAGAAATTTTCGTCAACCAATAAGACACAATTCACATACTTAAATAAAAAAAATTCAAGTCTGTAGGTCATTTAGTTCCGAAGTTAGGCGATAGCAAAGTTTCGTATTTATGACACTCACTCACTCATGATCATCAAAATAGAACTAGTACTACCCATAAACTCAGAGAGTTGAAATTTAGTACAGAGTTAGGATTTAATGGCCACATAAAGGGAAACCTATCAAAACTAGGATAATCGAAGATCTGGAGTACCTGGTGACCCTTGTGTGAAAACACAAGAGCCCAACCAAACTATTAAAGATCGACACACCGCCTTTACGAAAAACATTCAACTTTGTTTGCCTCTTCATGTGATGTCAAAAATCGAAGGTCTGAAGTATCTGATAAAGAACCCTCAGCTTGTCTCAGCTGTATTAGAGATATGGTAATACCCCCATCTACTATTGGTCTACATAAAAAATGACTCTCATTGCAAACATCCAGCATAGTGGGACACATCTTCTAATTTAATCTAGCCTATTGCTTCCCACTGCTGGGCGAATGCCTTTAATACGCACATAAGTAAATTTAAAGGAAAACTCTGGACTACACTTAAAACTAATAAAACAAATCAATATGGCCACGTTTCTGCAAAAAGAAGTGAAATCCCACCAAAAATCTTGTGTAAAAAACTAGCCAAGTCTCGATGGAGCTGCTTGTTTATCTCTAAAAAGTAATGAAATCTACACAAAGTCGTGCCAAGTCTAAGGTTCCTTACTGCGATTTCTTTATTATTATAGTTAATGTTGTGTGACTTGGCCGTTGAACATTCTTTATACGTTAGCCCACTAACGTATAAAGAATGTACAAGTCAATTTTGTTTACACTAACCCCCAGTTTCTGAAACGTCAGTCAGCGTTGACAACAGATTAATTATCCTACTCTAAGTATAGATCAAAACTCTAACCCACTTCCAGATGACCTAGAAAGTTCAAATTTGGCATGCAGAGATAAATTAGTTGGGTGAACAAAGGGGGAAATCAGAAACTAGTAAATTATTAATAATTTTATTAAGTACGTATTATAATAATAATTTTTCAATTATTTTGTTGATTTTTAATAGGAGTGCCGGTAATGTAAGAATTAGCAGCAATCAAAATCGATGACAGATGGTCTTTATGCGTATTGCGTATCTTAAGACCTTAACATGAAATAAATAAAACGAGTGGAATCCCATCATTAAATTTGAAACTGATTTTCCGTACGATCCACATTGCGCCTACGCGTAATGTGCGAGCAACCGCGTTCGATAATCACCCGTTTCGATTCTAAACGATTCCACATTGGGTACGTGGTGCGCAACTTAGGTAAGTACATTTATTTTGAACCAGCCTTACATTCAAAGTCAAAGTCAAAGTCAAATCATTTATTGTAAATAGGCAATAAAATCGCACTTTTACAAGTCAAACACTTCAATCTAATAAACAAATTAATAAAATCATAAAAGAAAAATTGCATTGCTGAACCGTCCTAAAATGAAGGGGTAAAGGTACCCGCTAGAAAGGGCAGTTGTCCATTTTATAGTCATGTTGTATATTTAGTCATATTGTTCGCTACTACCCAATCACTTATTATACGAGTAGATATAAGTATTATGAATTCCACATTGAACTTACACTATAGAATTTTTGTATCGTTTACGTAGGAAAATACAGTAAATTCAACAAAAACCATTTCCTTGGTATTAATTTTATTATGAATAGATTAGGTAGGTACCTACCAATCTACTTACGAGTATGTTATTATCTGTACTACTTATACTAAAAGTTATGATATCCCAACAAAAACATACGTACATTGTACAAGTCCTGACATTTATTTATATCAACATAATCATAGGAATAGGATAATTTCGATAGGTCATGGGTAGGTGGGATAAGTTTAGGTATACAATGGTAAAACATTATGTAATAATGGTTAATTAAAAACAATGCAATTATACGTGTTGCTATCTAACACTCCTATGTAACAATGGTGGATTTAAACTATTACGACTGCTTTGTATAAAAACATTACTGATTTGTCAGTCGAACTACAATATTACACGCATACCTACTGTAGACAATAACAGAACTTTAGTAAATTACGTACATAATGTACCTACTCTAATGGCGAGTGAAGATTCGCTCTCCTCCTGTGTTCTTGCGTTTTTGTATTCACAAAAGTTCCTAAAGCATCGGTCTAGTTCTTCACTGGTCAAGTTCACTTTTCTAACTGATTCTTCCCACAACTTCATGGCTACCTTGTCGTTGTAAGCCGCGCTAATAGCTCGCGTTAGTTTGCAGTTCTTGAAAAACTCTCCACTCACTTCACCAGCCTTCTTATCTAATGCTACGTGAAGTGCTGTCTGTGCTCCCTCCCACGGAGTCTTAAACAAAACGAAACAAAATAAGGTAAGGATAATTCCTAAGTACTTATTTGCTGTCACAAAAATGTTCGTTCCTACCGCTCCCGGGTCAACGTTGTTTATCACCACACTTGTGTTTTTGAATCTCTTCGTTAGCTCCCGAGAAAATAGTACAACGTATAACTTACTATTCCCGTAAAGTAGCACAATGAAGTAGTTGTTGTCTAGGTTGTCGAAGTTCACTCTTCCCAAATTGTGTGCTACCGATGAAGTGTTCACGATCCGACTCGGCTCTCCAGGGCGGCCCGTCTTCTGCAGAAGTGGTAGAAGTAAAATGGTCAGCAGGAAAGCACCGTAGTAGTTCACTTGCATTAAAAAGTTCAAACCGTCGCGCGACACACCGTTCGGTGGGCCTCCCACTCCTGCGTTGTTGATCAAGATGTCGAGCCGGTCTTCGGTCTTCACTATGTCAGCAGCGAACGCCCGCGTCGACTCGAAAGAACCCAAATCGAGCAGCTTGAACACGACGTTTTGAGTTTCACTGCAATCTATGATCGCCTTCAGTGCTTGCAGACCTTCTTCTTCAAAAGGGCACGCGACGATGACTCTGGCTCCTCGCTGGGCGAAATCTTTCGCTATTTCCAACCCCATGCCGGCAGTGCCGCCGGTTACTAAAGCAGTTTTACCATCGAGCCGTTTCTTGGAAATACATACTCCGTTAGTTATTTTCTGGTAAATGCCAATAAATAAAACTGTTACTAAAATTACGAAGAGAATGAACACTAACATGTCAATGGCGGGCGGTATGCCAAAGCACTGAATTTAGACTGTGTGCCCTCGCTTTAGAATATTGTGAATTTATATGAATAGACCTTTAGCACGTCAGGTGGATGGAATTATACTTACGAATAAATTATTCAAATTCAGTTAGGTATAGCATGGTTTCACAAGTATTAGGTAAGTATATCTATTTATGTAGTATTTGTGTTTTTGTAGGAGTATTCATATTATTTTGATTCCAAATTATGTTCACGTCACGTGTCTGTCGTGAGCCGTGTGGGCGCGGAGCACAAGTAGCGCCAATATGAAAGATAAAAAGACCTATTAATTCATTGTGACTTGGAACTTGGACCGCTGCTTGCAGTTTGCACTAAGTACCACGCATGAATCTGCAATATTTTTAATTTGGGCTGGTGTATAAAAACACCAACTCTTAGACTGGAACATATTCCGATTTAAAAGTTTGGTTTAGTGCAATCCATTGAGAGAGTCGTCACATAATATTCTCGTAAAAACGTACACCTACATAATTATTACAATCAAGGATTACCATAATTATTTTAAAGTTTCAAATAAAAACCCAATAAAACAATAATTATGGCATTTTTGACCTTGTATTCAGTTGGCACTCAGTACGAATATTATGTACCTATGTGAATATGAATAATTATGCTTTAATTGCTTTTTATTATGATAATTATATGATGCTTATTTTCATACACTAAATTCCCAAAATCAACTCATTTGCGCCTACATTCCAATTCAATTTCGAAGTTGTCGACATGTCTCAGCATAATTTCCATGCTCAGCCTCAGCGGCTCCCCGCGCCCCTCCGCGCCGCTCGCCGCGGCCGGCAGCAGGCGGTAGTGTCGCAGCAAGGTCGCCAGTGCTGTCTTCATGGACATCATCGCGTACTGGTAGCCTGCAGTACACACGGTGTAGTTCAACGCAATATGGGAAGTCTTCCAGGCAGGATACAGCTTGTACAAGAATTATAATAGTATACCACAAACTGCTCAGTGACCTAAACAAGACCTGGGCCCAGAGCTGAACGGCATGAAGGCAGCCGGATGCCTCAGCGAGGAGTCGAGGAAGCGTTCAGGTCGGAACTGGTCGGCGTCCTCGCCCCAGTACTCAGGGTTGCGGTGGACTGCGAAGATGCTGACTACAATACCACAGCCCTTCACTAGGGTCACACCTGAAGCTGGAATAATTATGTATTGCTAAAAGCAGTTAAGTTAAAAGTAATCTTAGTTACCACCGCTGGCAGTACAAGTGCAGCAGGTGATGACAACTTGTAAGAGGCGGATGGTGGTTTTCATCAGCAAGGAATATGATGTAGCGCAGGCATAAAGGGCCCTGGTACCTACACTAGAAAGAAGTGCCCGTACTTACGTAAGGTTATATCCTTGTCGACCTTTCTGGCGATAAATGGGGCTGGTGGGTACAGCCGCAGTGTCTCCCTGATGACCGCGTCCAGGTATTTCAGTCGAGGGAGGTCTTCAGCGGTGACGGGCCTGTCTGAGTTCCCGAATACCTCCTGCAACCTGATCAAATGGTCGGACTCAGATAAAAGTATAACGTAATGCCTTACAGTAATGGGCTGAGTATAATTATTCAATACGTATGTGAACTCGTATCTGGCTTCCTAAAAATTTAATGGAAAACCAAATATGATGGGTTTTTTAACATTATAATTATTATTAAGTTTTTGTTAGATTTCAGTAGGATGGACACGCAAATCTGTCATACGAGTGATTTTAGGTCAGTAAGCTTTGAAAAAAACGCGAAATAGACTACGACTCTAGACAACTGCCTAGGTACTGTCTACGCGTAGGTACTTACAGTTACATTCTTAATCGGGTAAAAGAAAGCTATCACATAAACCAGACTCACTCGATGTAACATTTCTCCTGTACTTCAGGGCGTAGAGACAGCATGAGAGCAGTAAACGATGCGCTCACTGCTGAAGTGTCAGTTCCAGCCAGGACTAAAACCAACGTTTCTTCCAGCAGTTCCAAGTCTCCGTACCCCCCACTACTCCTCGAACGTTCAATGAGGAGCTCGAGGAATGTCTTCAGCCTTCCTTGTTTCGAAGCGGGTTCAGTTATGTAGCTATCACGTTCCTTGGACCGCTGCTTGGCTTGGACTATCTGATGCATAGATAGAAGACATGAATTTTATTCAGCAACCTGATACACTTGTGAAATCTAACTGTAAAGAAATTACTTTACGAAAATGTTTCTATCCCATCAAAAACATTACATGTAAGTACAAAAATGCACAAGTCTCGCAACGCAGTTTATCTGCCGTAAAAAGTTGTGAGATCGAATGTAATCCAAGTCGGTTAATTTCAATACCTACCTACACCTATCTATGGGAGCAGTTATATCTTTATTTCTTTAGTAAATAAAGTGACTTGGCAACTGCACACGGCAACATAAATCTATGTTAAGCGCTTTGTGCTTGTATTTGTTTGAAAGTACACCTATACGGAAGACTATAATATTTAGATTGCCTAGTAGATTATGCTGCCGTGTACAATCGCCAAGACACTCTATTTACTAAAGAAATAAAGATATAACTGCTCCCATAGATAGGTATAGGTATTTACATTCGATCTCACAACTTTTTACGGCAGATAAACTGCGTTGCGAGACTTGTGCATTTTTGAACATGTAATGTTTTTGATGGGATCTCATTTCTTTTTGTAGGTTTTCTTTCCTTATTTCGTTTTTTTGCGAATCACGCATCAACGCGCGCCCCGCGCCTGCGCGGCCGGGGCCCCTTGCGACATAGGTCATGCTCATAGATTATCATGAACGAGTGTCTTTGGGTCTCCACAGATGCGTATTAGGTATAAGGTCCCTAGGTACCTATTTTAATGTACCTAGGTAACGAATTTGTTCGACCTATAAAAGTGTAGGTAGGTATAGTATAGGGATTTGTATCTCTCTCTATCTGCGGTAGGTGTACCTACCTATCGTGGAAGTTTTTAAAAAGCGCTCAACTGTCGAATTTCTTGAAGCCATTTCTCATTTTTAACCCCCGTTACCCATTTCATTCAATTTCAATGAAGTCTAATTATGAACTGTAAAAGTAACTTTGTAATCACATACAATTTAGTGGAATTTATATGGGAATACAAAGTTGTTTATGCAGATTATATATCTAGAAAACGGGATGAAAATTATGGAATGTCAGAATTTTCCCTTGGTTTATAGGCTAAACAATAGCTATATTCAAAATTTGAAACTTGTGGGACGGCTAGAAGTACCCTAGAATTTTGATGATCGGTGAGTCAGTTAGTCAGTCAGTCAGTCAGTCAGTCAGTGGGCAGCAAAATTAAGGAACTTTGACTTGCAATAATTCTTAAACTACTGGTTCAAATTTGATGTAATTTGGATTATTATTCGTAAACGTGATGCCCCTCTTGGTCACTAAAAATTTAGGCTTCTAGTTTTATCCATAACGAAGTTACAGGGGGTCGAAAATGGCCCGAATCGCTTCGAGAAAAGGATAGTACGGCCGTGCCTTTTGTTTTGCTCGACTTGGCGGGGGCACTGCCGTGCCCCCAGATAATCAAAATTAGGGTGTGTACCATGTTTTCAATTCCTACACAATAACTTGCCAACTTTATTTTTACAGTGAAACCTTTTCCATTTTTCGTTTATGCGATACTTTATCTTATACTACGTAGCTGACCCGACAGACGTTGTCCTGTCATTGTCTCTATGGGAAAAAGCTTCTTCTCCTTCTATATCTATCTCTTTCCCTCGCACTCTATCTCTCTTCCTCTCCCTCTGTCTCTCTCCCTGCCCCAGCTGTTAAACTGAGTGACAGCTGTCAACTGTACAACCCGATTTTATTAGTGTGCCTACTTGCCTAGTGCGAGTTTTGTCAATTTATTTACGCGCTCGGTCCGTTTGGCGTAAACTTGAAATGTATGGAATAAGAGCAGCGCCATCTAGCGTCAGTGAATCAGTCACTAGATGGCGCTGCTCTTATTCCATACAATTTCAAGTTTACGCCAAACGGACCGAGCGCGTAAATAAATTGTCAAAACTCGCACTAGGCACACACATATATTTTTTCCCATTTTCAAAAATGCTCCCGTGGTAACGGGATAAATAGTATCCTATATCCTTCTCCTGGTTCTCAGCTACCTTCCTACCAATTTTCAGCCCAATCGGATCGGCCGTTCTTGCGTTATAAAAAGTGTAACTAACACGACTTTCTTTTATTAATTTGAATTTGAACTTTGTACAGAGGTAATAAAGTGCAAATTGACTCTTTGACGTTAGGAACATACCTACATTGTTTAAACAACAGTGAGTGCTTGTAATTCAATATGAACTTTATAAAATAGCAATAAAGCTCGTTTTAGTTAGAAAACGTTTGTATGGGAAAAAGAAAAGGGCTGTTTTTACGGGGTTTCCGGCAATTATTAGATTTTTTCTCACGGTAAAAACCATCTTTGAACTACAACGAACATTTAAAAAAAAGAATTGGCCAAATTGGTCCAGGCGTTGTTGAGTTATGCGCTTACCAACACATTTTGCGATTCATTTTTATATTATAGATACATAGGCACAGTACCCTAGGTATAATAGGCGTAGTGTACTATTGTAACTGTGCCATGGTGTTTCGAGCTCGTTTTTGAAAATTGCCTTCGTCACTACCTTTCTCATTGACCCTGGCCCGCCTACGGACTCCGACCCATACGTCACGTTGAGTCTGGATATAGACCCCTGGGTGAACCCTCATTGGGTAGAACCCAATCTATTTGGAAAATAACCATGCATGAAAAAGGTTAAAGACGCCGCACCCTGGATAACCTGGATATATTCTCTTTCTGGCTGGCATAAGCTATTAAACCAATATGATAATAATATATAATAATTTATGCCTGCAGTATCTATGCTTGACGGGCCAAAAGGCTTTTCCCCCGATTATTATAAAGGTACCTACAGTCGAAGTACCACGTACCGGAGTAATGAAGTCCCAGATGACCTTCTTTAGACTCATGGTTTTCTTATACGCAGGGTGCAGTCGGTAAACAGTATCGTTGAGCAACCACGGATTGTAAAGACGATCGATTCCAAGCTTGCATATCTGACTAAACGCACTGTCAAATGGCAGGTCTGATTGAAGCTGAGTGTTGATTTTGATTCCGAGAGTAGTTTCTGTAAGAGTGTTAAAAACCATTCGCTGTAGAATCATTCGTGGCTACAATATTTCGTTGTAACGTGTTTCGGTGCGAAAAACTATCGGCGCTATATTATTCGAATTTTGGGATTTCGATACCATGTAGCGCACTCATTTCTAGTCTATTATTATCTTTATTGCTTTAAAATATTGAACACAATTTGTATGAGCAAAGTAAGTTGTTTACACCCCATTATAATTACTCAAGTCCCCGAACTACTAAAAGTCAGATTTATTCATAACAGAAACTAAACTAAATCTAATTTCAAAGTATATAATTTTGACATACCTCGACGTTTCGGCCGAGTTACATCGACCGTGGTCACGCGAAGACTGGACACCCGCATTCTCCAGTCTTCTTGTGACCACGGTCGATGTAACTCTGCCGAAACGTCGAGGTATGACCAAATTATCAAACGGTTTACTGTGCCTCGACAACTTCCAGCTTCCAGCTTACAAGTGTTAGCTGCATAATATTCGTATCCATAGTGTGTTAATTAGGTCTCTGATTGGCAGGTACCTAGTGCTTGGTTGTGCTTACCACACACAGAGTCCATGCTATAGCTAGTAAAGTACTTCCAAATGGAAAAGGTTCCTCTGTTGATTTTGCTCTCCAACTGCTGTGCCATGATGCCGCTCTGCTCAGCAAAAATGCTCACAAACTGGTTCAAGGTCTTAGCGCTAAAGGTTGGAGCTAAGATCTTGCGTCGAGGGCGCCATATTGGAACTGAAATATTAAGGCAACCCCATTTAAAAATTCCTGTAAAGAATCTTGGGGTCTTACCACAAGAAATTAAAACAAGAGTCGGAAAAATGTGTCTGAAATTGCGTTCCACAGATCGACGTCTAACACTCGCGTGTCTTACTCAAAAATGAATTCACAAGTAAAATGATCGGAAACGACATTATGGTTGTTTTATGCCCAGTTTTTGAACCGCTTGTTCGCTTAGACCACCCGATAAGTGTATTGCTGTCTTTATCTTTGCTTAGTGCTAGATAGAGACAACGATAGATTTATTGGTTGCTCAAACTTAACCAAGGGTTCAGCGACACCGAACATTAGTTAATTTTGCGCATTGTTTCAACTCTTGTTTAAACTGTTTTGGTAAGACGGTTGATATTTAGAACATAAACAAGAAGAAGACTTCAATACGAGTAGGCAGCTACTCATTTACCTACGTAAACTGAGTGTAGAACCAGCTACAAAATCAGCTGCCATGCAGTTACTTACTCTACACACCGACCACAAACCTGCAGTCCGAGTGACATACGTTCAAGAGAAAAACTGGGTAGAAGAGTTAAATGGTAAAATCCTGGGACCAGCACGACTGTTATTCAACAACGTCTCTTTTGTGACTTCT
This sequence comes from Hylaea fasciaria, assembly GCA_905147375.1. Lineage (NCBI taxonomy): Eukaryota > Metazoa > Arthropoda > Insecta > Lepidoptera > Geometridae > Hylaea > Hylaea fasciaria. The sequence continues at coordinate 12,128,309 of LR990197.1, forward strand.
GTGGTAGGGTTGCCACTCACTACTCACCAGGTGCGAATATGCTACCGTTGCCGAGAAGAGGTTTTGTGACTTTGACTAAGTCATCTTTTTCCAAGCAGTTCTTGAGAACTGCCTCAGCCACAATGGCGTCAGATACCACTGAAATAAAACCATGATTATAAATAGTATTATAATATTGTGTTAAGTACATGCGTTTCCGTTTAACTTGTCGAACACAGACATAATGAGGTAGCACAGCGGCCGGCCTAGTATTCTAGACCACCTCGTACCTTCTACATTTATACTTCTATTATTTATACAAAACACACAATATATTATAGGTACCTGCTGGTATTAATATACCTACTCCTACAACGTGCTGGTGCACCATTATTTTTCAATGGTTTATCATAGTATTTTAAATTTTCATTCAAATTGATCCCATGATTTTGAACCACAAAGTTTTAACTATGATTACTTAAACAAGGTACGTACAACGACTACAAGGCTATTTGTAGAGTAACGCTGAAAAGGTCGCGGACAAGTTTTAGTAGCTGAAATTTGAAGTAATTTGAGAAAAAGAATTTAGAACTGTATACCAGCTTTGGTAAACATCGGTTGAGTAATGCGACCTGTAGCCCGGAACAAACAAACAGCCGGACAAAGGCAAAAACGGCCACTCTTAAAATGGAGACCTTCGCTTCGCTCGATGAAAATCTAAACACTAATTATAACACTTACGGAAGTAAAGCTTGTTTCCATGCCAGCCCGATAGCAAACCACCCATTTCATACGACTCTTCACCAGCTTGTTTCATCATCTTCATGCGGTCTGTGAAATCAACGAAATATAAACAATATAGCAATACCCCGAAGTACCACCCGCGTAAACTATTAAATAAAATTAGCTATCTGTCAGTGAAAATCCCAGCGAATTCGGTTCAGCCGTTTCGAAGATTAGCCGGAACAACTACAGACAAAAACATAGTAGGTACTGTTTTTTTATGCAAGCATAATGTGCTAGAATATTGAACTTAACTTTAAAGAACAATGTTATTTTCGTTGCTTCCGGCAGCATAGGGGGGGGGGGGGGGTAGTTTTTAATGTCATATTGGAGATTTCGGTGCCATTATGGTGGCATCAAATCAGTCATGACTTTTAAAAATCCCTTCCTGTTTATTTTGTTTATTTGTTTACATACCTTCACAACTTCCCAAGAATTTATGCGCATACCCTACCAAGGGTAAAGAAAAATATTTGGCCCCGTATTGGTTATACAGCGGTATCATCTTCCTTCTTTGCCATCTTCGGATAATCGCACATAATATGAAAACCACTAACGATAACTTCCAAAACATTATATTATTAACTAAGTAACGTACACCTGTAGGCCTATTCACAAATCTCGGAAAGCTATCGATTCCGAAAAAGCAGAATTCATATCCGATCCGACGCATTCGAAATATGCGATTCAGAGATCCGAGAAGATCCGATCGACAGGCGTTTCCGAAAGATTGCCGTGTCTGAAACATAGACAATACCGGTAATTAAGGAAACTCTTGTTGTTCTATGTAGTTTGACGTTAGTTGTGCGTTTACGAAGACTAAACGGTATGGTAGAAAGTAATTATCTTGGTAGAATTATTTTAGTTGTTAATAAAAACTATGAATCCCATAATTTCACAACAATATTATATGCAGACTTACAATATTATGTGTATGCAAATTTTTAAACATGTATTACATATTTTAAAATCAGCGTTTAACGAAAGAAACAAATAATTTTATAAGATTTGTTTGTAGTGTAAATTCGCTTTGTAAATGTCATGTCAATAGATGTCAAATTGTCACAAACTTGAACTAAAAGAAGCTGGGCTTGGATGTATCGTATTTCTATGCGACTTGTTTTGTTTGTGAACTGTGAGGCGTCTTGAGACACTTCAACTTTTGTTTTGTCTTGTTGGAAGAACTTCGCGCGTAAATAAGATGAGCATAGTGAGTATAATATATCCAAATTAACTGTACGTACATAGGTAAGTATTATACCTCAATGATTATGTCACCCATATATTCTTGTTTACAAATCCTTTGGAGGTAAATAAAGTTCTATTGATTTGTTTAGTATAAATAATTATGTGGTCTCAGTTAACATGTAACTTGTTGTATAAACTCTTAAGTATTTCAGTTTTGCTATCGTAGGTAATTTTGAGAGCTCATTGTTTTTTCTACTTAGTATAGGTACTGTAGTAATAAAATCGAAGACAGATAATAATGGTGATTGGCCATCAGCAACTTACAATAACTTAGTTTTAATACTTATGTTTTATTATATTTACAGGAGGCTTGCAAGTGGCCCGAGAGGAGAAGGTAGAAGCTATTGAGCAAGTGGCTGTAGGTTTACATTAAAAGCCTCCGAGTTGCGTGAAATCGCTAGAGACTTGGGAAATTTGCCAGAACTAAGTAGGTACGGTAAAGTTTTCCTCGTTACCTTTTTTGGTTGGAATGATTGGATCGGGAAAATAATAATATGATGTATTACTTTTATGTTACAATCTTTTTAAACATACTTAATCTATTTATTGCATACAGTCTTATTTCTTAACTATGAACACTTTGTTGCATAAGTTTTGCTAGTTCTCAGTGTCAGCATTTAGAGCTTTGTTGAGGTATATTCCAGCATGTGATGCTTATTATCTAAAGCGTTCAAAACCCTTAAACAATGCTAGATACAATTGTGGGACTGAATGTGCAACTCTGTGTAGTGTGCCTCTGGGCTGTTTGGCTCGCCAGTATTGGTGTGAAAATACTTGGGTCCAAGGGGTACCCTGAATCACCTAAAAAATGAAATATTGTTATTACTTACAACAAGTTAATATATTATTATGAATTGTTCCAGGTAACTTCACTAGTCTGCAACTGTCACAAATCCGTGCCAGACGTGCAAGATCCCTTGGAGTTAATAGTGTTTAGAAACCAAGACAGCAAGATGTTGCCTCCGTAAACCCCGTTCATCTTATTTCTTAACAGCCTACTCCTTCAAATGAAGGCGTCATGTGTGCTTCCTGGGTAGCAGGCCAATAAATATAATATAATTATCCAATTGCTGTCACATACCTAAAGCCACAGAGAATAATTTAGATAGGTAGTACTTACTCAAAGAATTTTTTTTATCATCAGCCAATTACTATTTATATGTGATAGATATGGTTTAATTTAAAATGAATAATATACCTATACTTACTTAACATAAATGAACATTGAAGTTTTGTTAATAATATATATTATAATTAGGTACTTACCATAATTTTAATGCTCATGCAGTTTCATTACCAAAATAAATATTTACTGTGAACTCATATACCTTTTATTTAGTACCTAGTATCTACCTAATTACATTGAGAAAGTGAGTTCGGAAATGTAGTACTTATTACTTACCTACCACCTAATATCAAGTAAAGCTGTGTGTTTGATATCATTCATTATTATAATAATAGTAGGTACATATTACTATTTATGTTAGATACTTATTTAATATAACATTCATTACCTACTCAATACCTACATCATTTTGTATTATTTGCTAGCTTTCTAACACACCCAGGGCAATAGCGCGACTATAATATCACGCCCCTTCACACCGCTGTGTAGCTGTGTGAACCAATATGAACAATATATAAACAATATATGCACCTACATACTTAATATAATTTCAATAAAATAGCAAATAACTATTTCTTCAAGTATTATAACCTCAATCTTTTCCAAGAAAGACGGCTTTCCGTGACTCAATAGCTGTCGGAAGAGTTTTCGATTAGGATCAGCTGTGATCTGTCAAAAGTTATCGATTTCGGATTTGTGAATCGCGATTTCGAATCTAATCGGAAACTTATCGAATCCGATAGTTTCCGAAACTTGTGAATAAGGGTGCTGGTGCTTGTTTCGGTTCTTGAATAAGACGTAGGGTAAGTCCAGGATAGTTGCCATACTTTTTGAAAACGCTTTATATTTCCCATGGATCTGAACGTTTGTCACACATGTTAATAGATTGGTCTTTCGACTACCCCTTTGAAGGAAAAAGAAAACATCAGTGTTGATATTTACTAATCTATATCGATTTTCCCAGACCTCTATTTTTGAAAGTATAGATGCCCTATGGCGGATAGTTGCTCTATGCGTCAAAACCAAGCTATGGGATACATGCCTCATTGATAAAAAAAACACTTTTTCAGTTTGAAATTAGGTATTCGTGATGGACAGTAAAATTTAAACACAGACATTACTTAAAAATGTTCGTAAAAAGTGTATTTTCTTTATAATCATATTGAGTGTATAGATTCCTCACGAAAGAAGTTTCCTTTCTGAGGCATCTATACCCTAATGTAGTTACATCGTTTGAAAATAATGGGAATTATTTGTTTTATATAGTTAAACATAGGCGGAAATAAATCGAGGCGTCTATCCTTTTCGTAGAGGATAGACGCCTTTTATATTCAGGAATGTGTATTCAATAAATATTCTAAATAAACTGATTTTAGTGTTAGTATACAGACCACTGTAACATTTGGATACAAAATATAAATGATTTAGTCACCATTTAAAAAGTTCCAGCTCCTCAAAAATGCTGTAGAAAAAGAATTAGCAATTTTTTCGTCGCACCAAATCTTTCATTGAGTATAGATGGAATGCACGACGGGTCAGGGGTTACCTCGCGGGGGGTACCGGGTAGGTGCGGGGATGTCTCTCGCTTGGCAATATCAACGACAGCAAAAACAAGCCGGGAAATCATAGTTTTTGAATTTGAGGCATCTATCCGAGCCGGGCATCTATCCTGGAATTACCCTATTTATTGATATCAGCATTCAGCATCGAAATTAATGTTTCAACACAATACACAATAAATTAACTATTCAGTAAACAAATAACAATTAAAATTAAAATAATATATAGCGATTTAGGTACAAAACTACGTTGCCCTGAATAATTGTATACAATAAACTGGTGGTTTCTTGTTTTACATGAATTATCTACCTTCACATTTTGAGGGAAAAGAGTTTCGTGGTAAGATTTTGGAATACAAATCCTATTCACTATTTATTTACAGTAGTTTAACTTGTGGTTGTTAAATTTATAGTAGTTTAATTTATTACGGAATTTTAGTATGGAAATACTTATATTAGGTATACTATTTGATTATTTATACCTAGACTGTTTTGTTTCAAAATTCTATAAAATCAAGACAAACAATCTTTTGCATTTTTTTTAAAGTTTAGTCATGTACATTTTTGCACAATTATAATTAATTATAATATGGTAATTTTGTGGTTTCTCTTAAATATTCATAAGTAGCGATGACGTAGAGTCGCAGACAGAGGGCAGTAACCCGATTATAGATATATTCAGTAAAATGATGGATGCTTCAGGTAGATACCTACTGAAACTTCATGTGGAGTTTTAGAAATAACACAAAAACATGTTTTACTAAATTTTATTGTGAGTTCTTTTGCACAATAATAATTGGCAGCTCAGTGTTGGCTAAAATATCGTACGAAATCATTACAACATGAGTTTTATATCTCCACATATCTCTCATATTATTATTTACTTTTAATATGTTTATAATAAAAAAAAATAATATATGTGTTTGATTTTAACGAACAATTCGCTTGTACCTCGCCTGCAATACCTTTCCTAACAGTCATAGATGGTAGATATATTATACTAGACTAGCTGTTGCCCGCGTCCGCGCGGACTATATTTTTTACCAATAATCCAAATAACTAATAATAGACCATGACCTCGACTTCGACATCGACGTCCGATATCCGACATCCAACATATTATTTTGACATCCATCATCTTCTTGCAAAATTACCATTTTATACAAAATTCTACCAATTCATATAAAAATCTACTATTTCCTACCAAAATACCATTTCTACCAAAATCTGCCGTTCCTACCAAAATGTACAATTACTATCAAAATGTACAATTTTCTACCAGAATCTACCATGTCCTACCAGAATCTACCATTTCCTACCGAATCTACCATGCCCTCTCTAAATATACTATATTTTTTTTACAATCTAACTTCTACTAAACGCTACCTACCGCTTTCTAATAAAATCTACCATTTTCTACCTAAATTAAACATTTTCTAGAAAAACTACCATATTAACCATAGTTTACAATTCTAACCAAATTCTACCATTTTCTTTCTAAATCCACTATTTACTACCAAAATCTAAATTTTGTTACATTTTTCTAACATTTTAATTACATTTACCATTTTCTACCAAAACCACCCATTTATCCAAATCTACCATTTTTTCATAATCTACCTACCTATTTACCATAATCTACCATTTTAACCAAAATCTACCATTTTATTTCTAAATCTACTATTTTGTACCAAAACCTACCATTCCTTCCAAAATGTACCATTTCTATTTACTACCAAAACCTCCCATTTATCCAAATCTACCATTTTTTCATAATCCACCTACCTATTTACCTTAATCTACCATTTTATTTCTAAATCTACTATTTTCTACCAAAACCTACCATTTCATCCAAAATCTACCAATTCTATTCTCTACCAAATCCTCCCATTTATCCAAATTCTATCATTTTTTAATAATCTACCTATTTACCATAATCTACCATTTTAATAAAAATCTACCATTTTATTTCTGAATCTATTTTCTACCAAAACCTACCTTTCCTTCCAAAATCTACCATTATTACCATTTTCTTTCTAAATCTACCATTTTATTTCAACCAACATTTTTAATCAAAATTTACAATGTTCTTACAAAATCTATCACTTTATACCAAAATAGCTTATAAGTATTCTACCAAAATCTACCATTTTCTACCTAAACTTTAGGGGTTGAATATTAAAACACGATGAAACACGTGTATAATTGATTTTTTAAAGAACATAAATGCCAAGTTTGAAGCTGATCAGACAAAGAAAACACGTTGTTACACAAAAACTTTACAACTTCTTTGCACCCCTTTAGGGGTTGAATTTTCAAAAATCCTTTATTAGTGCACACTACGTTAATTATGGAATATTTGTGCAAAATTTCATGGTTCTAGACCCAGTGGTTTCGGCTGTGCGTTGATCGATCAGTCAGTCAGTCAGTCAGTCAATCAGTCAGTCAGCTTTGGCTTTTCTATTTACATAAGAAATACTTATATTATTTTCGCTTTCTGCAGTTGGGGAATGTGGTAAATTTACGAAGTATTTTATATCATAAATAGCTGACCCAACAGACGTTGTCCTGTCAAAAATGTATGAGAAAATGAATAATTATCATACCACATAATATGTCTATTTCGTGATTTTTTTGCTATGTTACAATAATTATTATTCTGCTATTCGCAGCGGAGACGAATGTAACAAAATAGAGATCATTAAAGTTGGTCCAGCCGTTCTTGAGTTATAAATGGTGTAACTAGCTCTTTTTTAAATTATATTATGTTACACCTATTGTGTAATGTACGATGGAAATGTAGGTATATCTTATATAGTCCCACAAAAAAGCCCGCCACAGTAGGTAATTATATCTATATCTTAGGTGTAAGTTATTATAGCCAAAATGTATAAGCCATTATTACCACTAGTGAACCATAACTACAATAAAAGTTATCTGATAATATGAATATCATAATGTTAGTTATTTTCTACGCCACGCTAATATTAAGCTACTCGAAATACTAATCATGCGCAGACGAAGTCGCGGGCACCAGCTAGTCAATAATTAAAAAAAGAATGTTTCAACTTTAGTACAAAATGTGGTCAAACCTTAACCGGAACAAAGAGATTCGTAATAAAAAAAAATGCTATGAATGGGTTTAATATCTATTATTTTTAATATTATTACACTTGATCTTACTTAGAAATAGACACGCCACAAAGATTAGGTACATACAAAATAAAGTTTGTAAATGTAGATAATCAAAGTAAGAAAAGTTCTCACGCACTTAGCGGTAAATAGTGTCAGTTACACTATATTTCTAGCATTCTTTTCATATTTATTAACCTTTAAACCTTTCTCAGACTTCCACAAACATTTCAAAATCAGCTGAATCGGCCCAGCCGTTCTAAAGTTTTAGCGAGACTAACGAACAGCAATTGATTTTTATATACTCCTATAAAAAAAAAGAAAAAACAAATGTTAGATATGCTTAGGTAAATATTTATGTTAAAAATAAAATAATATCACTTTTTTATATTTTTTTTATACTTTTCCAAAATAGTAACTAAGTAAGTAGGTATGCATAATCCCATGAAGCCTATGTCCAAATAATCATTTCCTCCTACTTTCCAATTCGAGTTCGTAGTTGTCAACATGTCTCAGCATAAGTTCTATGCTGAGCCTCAGCGGCTCCCCGCGCCCCTCCGCGCCGCTCGCCGCGGCCGGCAGCAGGCGGTAGTGTCGCAGCAAGGTCGCCAGCTCTGTCTTCATGGACATCATCGCGTACTGGTAGCCTGCAGTACACACGGTTTAGTTCAACGCAATATGGGAAGTCTTCCAGGCAGGATAGAGCTTGTACAAGAATTATAAACAACAATGAACTACCCAGTTACCTAAACAAGACCTGGGTCCAGAGCTGAACGGCATGAAGGCAGCCGGATGCCTCAGCGAGGAGTCGAGGAAGCGTTCAGGTCGGAACTGGTCGGCGTCCTCGCCCCAGTACTCAGGGTTGCGGTGGACTGCGAAGATGCTGACTAAAACACCGCAGCCCTTCACTAGGGTCACTCCTGAAGCTGGAATATTTTTTGTATTGTTAATATGTATACCTCCAAAATGAAGAATCTGTTCTCCTTCCAAATTCAATCTCTTCAAAGATATTTTAAAATGTAGCACTGTTGACGCTTGCACTCCCTTCTCCGTCTTCTTATTCTGCCAAAATACTTCATCAAGAGTATCAAGACAATACTAATATACAGAAGACGCTCGATCCCTGGCGGGCCGCCATTCAAACCGCGCGCCAAGCCGACTGTGGCTCGAAGTTCAGCTGCTGACACCGGTGGAGTGGCGCCACTGTCTATAGGACTCCACGAGTTGCGAATGCGAGCTTTAAGGAAGTGTATAGTTCTCCTAGTTGTCCTTAAAGTATTAGATCTACCCGCTGTGCTCCCGTGAACTCAATAAAATCATCGATGAATATGTCTTATCGGTATTCTATGGAACCATAATATAAAATAGCAGAGAACATTGTCAGTGAGTGTCAAGGAACCTTTTGTGTTTGCAGAATTAGAACTACGAAATAAAACAATCAGGTGGCGTAGATCAATAGGCCGGGGTAAGTTAACTGCCATTTCTTTACTTTCCCAACCATTTCCCGTCTTTTCACCCGGTTTATTCTACTTTTTTCACAAAGCTGTTACGAGTGTTCTTACTATTAACATCCACGTAAAAGCCAGTAAAGGGATGGCGCAAAAGACGTAGCCATCCGCAAATCAGGTGGCCGTAGCCGTGAGAACTTCTCCAGTGCCAACTATTTATAACCAAAACTTATCTCAGTTGATGCCACTACCCTGTTTGCATGTGTTAGTGAAGTTATGTAAGTGTAAGCAATGACAGACACAACAGATGTATAATTGTTACATGGTTCATACGGACCAGTACACCGCGCCGCAGCGTCGTGATATCGTGAATTTCATGAGCAGGGCCAAATTATCACCATTAAACCGCCCGTAAAAGTACACTCGTACTTACGTAAAACGAAATCCTTGTCAACCTTTCTTAGGATAAAAGGGACTGGAGTCTCCTTGATGACTGCGTCCAGGTACTTCAGCCGAGGGAGGTCCTCAAAGGTCACGGGCCTGTCTGACTCCCCAAATACCTGCTGCAACCTGATCAAAACAAATCTTGATGTAATTATTACGCCCCGGTAAATTCTTGCGTTCCTGTGCTAATAGTAGGTGTTGTACAGTCTGTTGCAATTTAGTGTTTAGCGCATACTTAGATGAAATAGAAATATTTGGTTTAGCGGGAAATCGTAAATCTGACACTGTATGTATAACATAGTCAAGTGGCAAACGTTTCTAAATAACCAAAGCGAAACGAATACCTACCTTGAACGTAAATGTACCTATGGGCTGACCACCGATGTACTACTATAAGGATCGAGTAGGTATTGCAAAAAATGTTTACTAAAGGAAAGTCACTTTATTTTTATAGATATTAAGTCTATTTTCCGTTGCGCATCTCACAGAGGTTTATCCGAGCCGAGAAGGATAGCCACAACAGGGCGGTTTGTCCTTGTCGTTTAATTTTGCCAGCCTTCAAAAATGTTATAGATCAAAATTTTGGATAAAAAAATATTTTCAATACCGTACGCGTTTATTTTAATGCTATTTATAACCAAGTTTATTTATTTTTACACGTTTTCTGTCATCTCAAACAATTGTCTAATCCCTGCCTAAATAGTTTCTTCCTGAAAAAAAACGAACAATTGTAAGCCATCATCAATTTAATTTTCAGATACTTACTCATTATAACATTTCTCCTGTACATCAGGGTGTAGAGACAACATGAGAGCAGTAAACGATGCACCCACTGCTGAAGTGTCAGTACCAGCCAGAACTAAAACCAACGTTTCTTCCAGCAGTGCCTCGTTTCCGAACCCTCCACTACTCCTCGAACGTTCAATGAGGAGCTCGAGGATAGTCTTCATCCCATCTTCTTGTTCGTATGTGGGTTCGTTCATGGTTTTGCCAAGTTCCATAGACTGCTGTTTGGTTTTGATTATCTGATAGTTATACAGAGAAAACCACGTGTTTAATCATAAATTCAGAAACCGGACTCATTCCAAAGTCATTTGAGCTTCAAATTATAATATTATTAGCACTAGAAACTATTTAAATTATGTATACTTATGAGCTTTGCACAAAATTTATAGCCAACATTTTTGATTGCAAAAAAATACACATACACATTTATGATTACAAAAAAATACACTTACTTTATTCCATAGTTTTGCATCCTTAATTAGTTTCATAAATAGGAATAAGCAGGCCAACTAGATCTCAATATTAACTGGAGTTAAGTGACGACGGGAGTGAAGGTGGTGTATACTTAAGAATATATATTATGTAATATTATTACATAGGATTAGTAATATTATATAGAAGAATATATTGTGTAAGCTAAGATTCGAGTATAAATCAGGAATTTCTGCTGGAACATCCCGAAAAGGGGTCAGTGCGAGATTTGCTACCTATTACAAACTACTATTTTTGTTGATTAACTTACTTCCTTTTCACGTTGATTTTGATGTTTTTCAAAAGGAATGTACAGAGACTGGAAGGAAACACACCTGGAAGGAAGTTCGGGCTACTTTTGCTCAGTAGTAGGAGGAATTCTAGGTTATAAATAATATATTTACGTACTTACCTGGTCAACGAAATCCCAGATTACTGTTTTCATGTCACTAAATTTCTTGAACACAGGCATCATACGGTAAACAGTGTCGTTGTGCAACCATATCTTGACTACACGATCGGTGCCGAGCTGGCAAAACTGACTAAATGCGTCCAGGAATGGCACATCCGATTTCAACTGAGCCATGGTTTTAATGCCAAGGGTAGTTGCTGCAGAGATTTTTAGAGTATTATGAGAAGAACATTATTAATACAAAAAAAATGCTCATTTATATATCAATGCGGACTGTCCGAGGGCCTATGTAAGTGGATTGCCAATTTGTTGTCTAGTGTTGTTAATGATAGCTCAAGCTCATAAACCATGACAATAAAAATGCTGGCATACTACAGGGCTTTACGCCGTCACTGACACTGTTCTTCATCCTGCATAATTATTATCCATTACTGGTTTATACATTAATAATATCCACTAAATGCGGGTAATAAATATGTGTGATACCCTAATGGGTAATCTATGTAATCTATATAATCTAGGCCGTGTAAATGGCCTTCAAAATGTTGTTAAGGAGAAAATACATCTGTAGGATATACGTAGTTGGTCTTGATTTAAAGAAGATGCGTGTACTAGATTTAGCGAAGCGTTGCCTTTTCAAAGCCTCTTTTCAAAGCACAAACTCGGTTCTTCTTCGATTACCATCGGGCAGGCCGTTAGCTTGTTGAAGGACCTATTGACTCGACGTCATCGAAGGTTACTCTAATTAAGTCACTTCCAAAAACTGGCGATTGTGAAGTGTATAATCTTATAAATAAGACGTATATTATGCACATTCTTTTATTTTTCCCTTATTATGTTCATCATCATCAAACCATATCCACTCACTGCTCCCCATCTACCTTTACTTCCGTGAGTAATATTAGGCCATAATCTAGTCGCTCGCTCGCGCTCCAGACTGGAAGTTGTTTTTGTTTTTTTTTGCATACTTTGGTGAATTTTGTATGCCAACATTTTATAAATTGGGTCCTAAAAGCCACATACCCATGCAATAGTGTAATAGAACTCAGATTATAGGGTCCTTACCACAAACAGAGTCCATGCTATAACTAGTAAAATACTTCCAAATGGAAAAAGTTCCTCCGTCGACTTTGCTCTCCAGCTGCTGTGCCATGATGCCGCTCTGCTCAGCGAAAATGCTCACAAACTGGTTCAGGGTCTTGACGCTAAAGGTCGGAGCTAAGATCTTGCGCCGAGGACGCCATTTTGAAACTGGAATAACCACGACAACCATCTCATTGAAACTCTTACTTTATTACTTAGAACATCACCTAATAAGAGCCGTGAATCGGGCTAGCTTTTTTTTGCGTAAGTTCAGTCAGCAACATAATCGGCTACATTTGTTCTAACATGGTTATTTTTTACTATAACTACTCTAGGGCGCCTAGGGTTGCTAAGAGCAAAAACGCAATGGTTGGAAGTGTGGGAGTAGCACTTAGAGTATATAGGTACCTGTCCTACATGTAAAAATAGTTATAAAAAACATGTAATAAAATTAATAAAAAGAGTAGGTACTGTAGGTACTTATTACAATTATTATTCCACTCTCACTCACCAGGTGCAAATAAGCTGCCGTTGCCGAAAAATAATTTGAAGACCTGAAGCACGTCGTCTTTTTCCCAGCAGTTCTTCAGAAGTGCGTCAGCTGCTATAGCGTCTGATACCACTGAAATATAATGGACGCTAATTATAAACGCATCCTAATTCATATTTAACCACTATGGGCATTGGCATTGGTAATAAACGATTCCCCATACTAAAATCCTCGCTTACGAAATTGTGGCCAAAGCTATAAACATAATTCTGATATTGCAGCTAAACATGTTTACACGGAAAAAATATATATCATATTAACTAGCTTTAAACGGGTCATTTTGATCACATCTCATGCTCGAAAAGTGTGAAAGTGACCTAAAAGAGATTATAAGCAGTTTTTTTAATTTTACTCGCTAATTATGTTTGTAGTAACTCCATTACTCGCTATTATTATTAACGTGCTGAAGATTCAACTTTTCAATGTTCTGTTTTCATATAATTACTTAGAAAAATAAAAAAGAAACGATAAAAGAAATTTTAATGTCCAAACCATGTGAAGCCAAATTATTTATTATTGTAAATAGAACTGTAGTTTGATCAAAAATTTGGCGACCATTGGCTGTATGCGTACCTACGTATCTGAGCGTTTGCGAACATTAGAATAAATTTAAAAAGTTAGTGTTGCTCGTAATTAAACTCGTATTATAACTCTAGGTGTATACATGTGTTAACAAAATAACAGGGTCAGTGTCAACGACTGGGACTGCTAAGGAAGCTGTTTAATATCAAGTTGGAGCAGTCTGAATCTGTAAAATCAAACAAACACACACGCTATAGCGTACTTCCCCCTTTTTGGCCCCCATTTTCCCACCTACCAAAATTTTCTCAAGAAAAAATAAGCGCATAAATCAAAAAACCTGTATACTAAATCACGTAAAAATCGGTTGAGAAATGTGACCTGTAGCCCGGAACAAGTATACATATAAACCAACAACCGGACGAAAGCAAAAATGACCACTCTTTCAATTTTAGGGGTCTATGACTGAATGGGGCACTACACAACTTTGTCAGTCAAAAAGTGTCGAAAAAGGCACGGCTGGCTGTACATAGGGCAATGTTGGTGTATGTATGGTAGTGAATGCTGTGTATGGCAGAAGAACATGAAATTGAAATTAATGCTGTAGAAATGATGGTTTGGACGTCTAGAGAGGATGGATGAAGGTAGATTAATGAAAGAGATACGGACGTACCACGATCAAATCTAAGGAAAGGCCAAGTCAAGAGTAGTAACAGTACATGTAAAGATGGTATCTAAATTACTGTATACCTATAACTTACCAAAGTAAAGCTTGTTACCAATCCAGGCAGACATAAGACCACCCTTTTCATACGTCTCTTCGCCAATTTTTGTAATGAACTTCATGCGATCTGCAAAATACAGATAAACTTTAAGTAAGTAATATACTTAATTACTGAACAATCACACCTCAGCATATTTGGTTTTATTTTGTGTAAACATTTGTCACCGTTCCAAAAAATATTGTATATATATATATTTATGATATATTACATTGTTATTTTATATTGCTAAAGCGGCTTTATTATCTACCAATTGTATTTTGTTGCAATGGTTGTATGAGTGTTTTGTGACATCATTGAATGCCCCCAGAAGAATTTGAGACCAGCACTGGGTAGGTATTTCACTTTTAAATACTTAGGTTCCTACATAGTTACACTTGTTTACTTACCTTCACTACTGCGCAAGAATAAAGCTAAATACGCATGTCCCACCAAGGGTAAAGAAAAGTATTTGGCCCCATACTGGTTATGAAGCGGAATCATCTTCCTTCTTTGCCATCTTCGGATAATCGCACACAACACGCCGATCACCATTATTAGTTGCCAAAACATTATTTTGCACAAATTGTGTTACTTTGATAATAATTATTATGCGTGCTGTAACTAAATCTGTCATTAAATGCAGAATAAAATATAGATTTCTATGATTTTTATTTGATTTTAGCAAGCTAACGATACTGGGTGTGACTCGCAGTCCCGTACCGATTATCTGTTTTCGTAAGTTACACTTCCGGATTAATCTGGTGGCCGTTGCTATCGGTATTAGGTGCAGACAGAAGTCGTTAGCTATGTTAGAGGCCGTTGAAATTCTGACTCCAGACGCCAGCACCTGTGACATAGATGTGATGTAGATTAAACGATAATTTGATTAATTTAATCCTAGACCTACCCACAGACCTCAGGACATGGTCAAACGACTGCCACCAATTAAAAACAACCGAAATAATACCACAAAACTTTTAGATTTACAGAGTTGTTTCACAGTAAAATATTATATTTAAAAGACGATTCTATAAGTAAAATTGGATTAAGTGACCACCGTCTGGACAGGTTATTGAGTTAGACACGACTTATCATAACTATAGAAAAGTTTTATTTTAAGTAGGTACTGCTCGTGTTAGTAGGTAGATCACCACTGCATTGACACCGGGTCGAGTTGTTTCCAGAGATAAATAATTTTGTTTTCAGGTGTAAAATTAACTTCCAAGAAGAGTCAAGAAACTTGAATGTAATATATGCGAATATACCTTACAATTTATATAATAATATAAACAAAGTTTTACAGGGTTACATTTTGGAGTTTGACACGGGCCTAACGGGAAAGCCGCTGATTACACACCAAAATGAAATAAAAAGATGTTTTAATAATATAATCATAATAATATATAACATAAAATATACCTACATATAGAATTATATCAATTATCCCATTTTACCCCTTTAGGGGTTGAATTTTTAAAAATCCTTTCTTATTGCTCGCCTACGTCACATAAGGAATATTTTTGTGCAAAATTTCATGACCCAGTGGTTTCAGCTGTGCGTTGATCGATCAGTCAGTCAGTTCTTGCTTTTATATATATTAATATGGTTTATGTATTCTACCGCCTTTTTCCACTACTACCCTACCAGTTGGTGTATTACATATTTTTATTTATGTGTAACTATCTCTTATTTTCTTATAATATATGTTTATTTTTTACAAATACCTTGTATGTATATTATTATGTATACCTATACTCGTATACTTCTACTCGTATACTCGTATACTCGTATTCTTATACTTCTTCTTGGAAAGTCCGTCCGTCACCAAAAGGCTTGAGCTGAAAATCAGCGTTGCGGTTTTTTTTACCGCAGCATTATGCTGAGCTCAGGCCCTTTTCTGCATTAACTGCGCGCCGGCTATCTGCGTACACAATTCTGACTAGCCTACGTTGTTTAATGCTCCTGTCCTGTTTGTATTATTATGTGTACGTTTTTGTCGTTGTGCGCAGTTTTTGTCGGAATAAACGTTTTTTCTTTCTTTCTTTTCTTTTCTAATAGTTACCTAACCAAATTGTAAACTCATTTGAGTTAAATTTACTTAATAATATTATAAACGCCAAAAGGTGAGTTATTCAACTGAACCCCGAGTTAGGAAAGAACTCCAACTTAATTACTTGGCTTGGCTGACTTAACTGGCCCTAAGAATACTATAATAATTGGTCTAGTTATTAAGTAATTATACACTTTGTTCATGACTTTGTGCAACATTGTGTCGTTAATAATAGCGCTAGTGATGAATTATAACTTGTTTACAATTAAATGTGATCTTAGGGTCGCTAACGCTTACTCACAAAGATCAGGAAGTCCCAATAGCGTCTCATTGTAAGATTCATATCATCTGGGTAGTAGAGCAGACTGTATCTCTCTATTTCCAAGTTTGAAATCCCGATGTACGCTATACCGAAACTACAGGAGTTCAATGTATACATTAGTTCGAAAGTTACGCGAGTACGATGTACGGTACCTAATTGAGAGTACAGCAGCTGTTGGGACGTGTATCCGCAGATCAGCCAAAAACTGTCCGGAAACAAAATTGTATATTATACTATACTGTTTTTGTATATTACTAAAGCTACTTTATTATGTACTAATTGTATTTAGTTGCAATAGCTGCTGTATCAGTGTTTTGTGACATCATTGCATCATCATTGAATGCCCCCAGCAGAATTTAAGACCAGCACTGGGTATTTACGAGCATTATTCTAATTAACATTTATTAATGTAATTCTATAATATATTCTGTTGCATTATTCGTATTGTTAATTGTTGCAATAAAATATTACTTTTTAATTATTTTGCGCTGTAAAGCAATAGAAACCGCTCCATTGTCACATATTATACTGCATACATTTAATATTTATTTTGATCCCATTGTTAACGCTTGCACTTCCTTCTTTCCTCTACGCCAAACCATCCTGGCCAAAATACGTCATCAAGAACGAAGACATTAGATCCTGGGCAGGCCGCCATTCATAATCGCGCGCCAAGTCCACCGCGGCTCGAATTACACTAAGCTGCCGTCACCGGCGGTGTGGCGCCACGATCGACCAAGAACCGAGTTGCGTCTGCGAACTAACTGCTGTGCTCCGCGCGAAAACTATTCAAATTAGCCATCAATACTACATGGAACTAAATAAAATTGCAGATAACAGTGTCAGTGTCCTTTTCCCATCGTTTCTCCCTATCGCAAGCTGTTTCCAGTGTTCTTACTTATAGCTTTGTGGGGTTTCAGAAGTCCTAAGTAATTTATGTCAGAAAATTACCTAAGTCATTTATGTCACATCACCCATGATGTTGCCGAAAATAGCTATGTGTGTTTTATTTGTATACTAGATGTTGCCCGCGACTTCGTCCGCGCGGACTTTATTAATGTACCAAAATTCCAAATAACTAATAAATAATTAATAATATACCATGACCTTGAATTCGACATCGACATCGAAATCCGATACCTATCCGACATCCAACACATTATTATGACTTTTTAGGCCAAAAGACGTAGTTAGGAGAGGTAAATAATTACGGTATGGATCGGGATCAAACTCGTTCAAACTTCGCGCGCTGTCAAGCGCCGACGAATGAGCGCTGCGCGATGTGAACCCCGTGCGCGCTCCCGCCACCTACTGGAAGAAAATTGTTTCGATCTCTTCGTTGTGACCCGTCGTTCGAATGGCAACGCTCAATATATAAAACTTTAATTTTGTACGTTTGTACTTGTGCGTATCGTAAAACGGCTATAGCCTAGACGTGGTGTCGTGCACGACAGTTATTCGGCGGAGGAAGCCCTGGGATCACTCCAGGGAGGCGAGATTACGAGAAGCCCGGCCGGGCCCGACCGTGTGCCGGCACATTCACGCCGCACGCCAGGGAAACCGAGGTGAGCCTGTGTCCTATACAATTTTTATGAGCCTTAAAAAACTACGTCAGTGCCTCCTAATAGGTGTCCAACTCCAACTAGCCGATTCTGCACCTTTCTGGTGCCGGCCAACACAATGACCATCCATCATCTTCTTTCAAAATTAACATTCTATTCCAATATCTACCATAATATCACACAAAAATCTACCAGGTCTACCAAAATGTACAATTTTCAACCAGAATCTACCATGTCCTACTCAATTTTATTTTTTTTACCACAATCTACCTCTCTTTCTAAATTTCCTATTTTCTTTCTACATTTACTATTTTCTTTCTAAATGAATTATTTTCTACCAAAAACTACCATTTCCTGCTACAATATACTATTTCCTACCTAAATCTACTATTTCCTATCTATAAATCTAGCAGTTATCTATAAATTTTCTCTTTTCTACCAATAGCTACCATTTTCTACCAAGAGCTGCCATTTCCTACCAAAATCTACCATTTCCTACCTAAATTTTAGGGATCGAATATTAAAACACGATGTAGGAGATTATGCACCGAGTGGATAGAGCACTGTCAAAAAGTCACGGGCGGCTTATTGAACTCTAGTGTTTTAGTTAATTTAAGGTTATTTAGTCCTGAAGAAACGAGGGGTTCAAGCCGCCTAAGACTAAGACAGGCTTTATCCTTGAGGTGCATACTTTACTTTTCATACCTTCTGCGAGACAATAAAGCCCAGGGCCACATAAAAAAATTGCTCCTAAGGCTGCTTGGCTTTCTAGTTGATGACTCAAGTGTTCGAAATACACTACAAGAACGGATTCAGACACAGCCTTTATTCTTTGTGTTGTTATTAATCGTTAAGGCTTTTTCATATTTACCTGTAGATTTTTTACGGCAGTACCTATGTAGATTGTAGATTTTGATTTAATCAATTCCGATATCAAATCACTATCGCTTGATGACAATTTTATGTTACCTAACTTGAAAATGATAAAACTGTTATTGTTAACTGAGAGTAAAAATTATGTAACATCAAACAAACACCATCTTTAGTTTCACATTCTAATCATACTAAACACAAAAAGTGGCGTGATTGGTTGCAAGTAAGTGTAGGTGACCATGGCCAATTCGTTTTTGAGTAAATTCTGTAAACAAATCCCGAATTCCTTTGTATAATACTACTAGCTGACCCGACAGACGTTGTCCTGTCTTTAAAGTCAAGAAATTGATATTTGCCCTGTCAAGAAGGTAAAATTAGAAAATCAATATGGCCGTTCAGTTTGTTTCAATTTTCTAATGATTTGCAATAAATTAAAATTGCGACTATAGTTTGAGATTTAAACTATCCTATCTCTCAAGTTGGATCGAACTGCACATGGTGTGCGAATTTTATTATAATCGGTTAAGTGGTTTAGGAGTCCATTGAGGACAAACATTGTGACACGAGATTTATATATATTAAGATAGTTTTCAAACATATTATTTTGATGTTCCTAATTCAAATCACATTATTCCCTCGGGATTTTCATACAAAATTACGCCCCCGGGCTTGGAATCATTAGCTTTACAGTGAGAATGCATGACATAAATATAATGACATTTGTCAAGCAGGTGGTATGAAATAAGAATATAAATGCTAAGTTTGAAGTTGATCAGACCAATAAAACACGTTGTTCCATACAAACTTTGCAATCCTTTTTACCCACTAAGGGGTTGAAGTTTCAAAAAAAATCTTATTGCACACCTACATCAAGGAATATTTGTGCAAAATTTCAGTTTGGAACTAAATCTGATGAAAAATAATATTTTGCAACCCCCTATATTATTTTAGGGGTTCAATATTAAAAAACGATGAAACACATGTTTCAATAAATCTTATAAATAATATAAATGTCAAGTAGGTATGGAGCTGATCACACAAAGAAAACACGTTGTTATATATTGACTCTCTACTTATATTGACTTTACTTCTTTAAATGTTGGCCCAGCCGTTTTTGTATTTTAGCGACACTAACGAATGGCAATTGATTTTATATGTAATAATAAAAATAGATACATAGGGAAGATAATGGATATATTTGCTTAGGCAAGTACCTACTTAATAAAAAAAAACATTTTTTTTATAAAATTTTACTTATACTCATACTTTTATAATATATAAGTGTATAAGTACATATATATATATATATATAATTATATATATAAAGTAAGTATATATGTATACTTTTATAATTATACTCTTCTAAAATAGTAAGTAGGGAGATATAAGTAGTATGCATAACTCCATAAAGCCTATTTCCAAATCATTTCCTCCTACTTTCCAATTTGAGTTCGTAGTTGTCGACATGTCTCAGCATAATTTCCATGCTCAGCCTCAGCGGCTCCCCGCGCCCCTCCGCGCCGCTCGCCGCGGCCGGCAGCAGGCGGTAGTGTCGCAGCAAGGTCGCCAGCGCTGTCTTCATGGACATCATCGCGTACTGGTAGCCTGCAGTACACACGGTTTAGTTCAATGCAATATGGGAAGTCTTTCAGGCAGGACAGAGCTTGAACAAGAATTATAAACAACAAACTGCCCAGTTACCTAAACAAGACCTGGGTCCAGAGCTAAACGGCATGAAGGCAGCCGGATGCCTCAGCGAGGAGTCGAGGAAGCGTTCAGGTCGGAACTGGTCGGCGTCCTCGCCCCAGTACTCAGGGTTGCGGTGGACTGCGAAGATGCTGACTAAAACACCGCAGCCCTTCACTAGGGTCACTCCTGAAGCTGGAATAATTTTTGTATTGTTATAATACGAATACTTCCGATATGGAGAAACGCGGAAAAGTGAAGTAGCACATCGCAGCAGTGAAGAACCATCAGGTGAACAAGTCAGCCATAGCCGAACATTTAATTATGCTTGATTCGGGACGAAACCGTTGGATAGAATTGCATGACCCGAAGATCCGCTCCACTGAATCATTGATATCCTGGAGTTGCACGCGAAGCGATTGAAATCAAGAAGTGCCGGAATTTCAAGCAGATGAGTTCAGGTTGTCTAGTTCATGGAATCCGGCTATTAGCAAGTGTGTACGGCGCGATTTATTTTTGTGTGGGACTTCACCACTGAATCTTACTAATATTATAAACGCGAAAGTTTGTAAGTATGGATGGATGGATGGATGGATGTTTGTTACTCTTTCACGTAAAAACTACTGAATTGATTTTAATGAAACTTCACAATAATACATCAGAATAATACATAGGCTACAATTACAGCTATTGTGTGAATTGTCTAAAATATGACGATAAGTGTCAAGTATGTAGGAAAAAATCTACCATCTGCGCGCTATTCAGGCGTGCGCTGCCAAAACCGCTAGAGCTTTACATATGTAATGTGTGATGGAAATGTTTATCTTAAATAGTTCTACAAAAAAGCCACAATATATCTATATCTTATGTGTAAGCCATTATAGCCAAAAAAGTGAACCATAAAAATGTGTGACTTTAATGTCATAACGTTAGTTCTTTTCTACGTCATGCTAATAATTATAAGCTGCTCTAAATACTAATCCTGCGCAGACGAAGTCGCGGGCACCAACTAGCCACCCATAAAATATACATACTTGTACTTACGTAAAACGAAATCCTTATCAACCTTCCTAACGATAAAAGGAACTGGAGGGTACAGTCGCAGCGTTTCTCTGATAACTGCGTCCAGGTACTTCAGCCGCGGGAGGTCTTCAGCCATCACGCATCTGTTTGACTCCCCAAATACTTCCTGTAACCTGTTTCAATAGAAACCCTGATTGTAAGTCATTGTAAGTTTATACAAAAACCTGTCATTTTGCGCTAACCTCATAAAATTGCTCAGGGAGTTTCGGAAAGCACCTGCAATTCTAGACAACTGTCTAGTACCTATCTACGTGTTTCCCTCCTGGAAAATCGGATAAAAGTAGGCTATCATCAATTTTATGTGCAGATACTCACTCATTGTAACATTTCTCCTGTATACCAGGGTGTAGAGACAACATGAGAGCAGTAAATGATTCGCCCACTGCAGAAGTGTCAGTTCCAGCCAGGACTAAAACCAACGTTTCTTCCCGCAGTTCCACGGCTCCGTACCCCCCGCTACTCCTCGAACGTTCAATGAGGAGCTCGAGGAAAGTCTTCAGCCCATCTCCTTGTTTGGTAGCGGGTTCGTTAATGGTTTTGTCAAGTTCCATAGACCGCTGTTTGGTTTGGATTATCTGAAATATACAAATGAAGCCATATATTTATTCAGAACCAGACTCATTCCAAGTCATTAGAGCTTCAATAATCATAATTAGCATTACTACGTAAGTAGCGTATAGGTACCTACTTTCAAGTTTTGTACAAAATGTATCTTTCTTTGATTCGTTGAAATCTTTTTATTATGTTTCACTTAGTTTCGCGATTTTGCCCTCAAATCAAAGTAAGTGGGCGCCTTACATGTTTGTCAATACAGTTTTAAAATTCGTTCAATTTTACGGGCCTCAACAAATACACTTCTTTTGTTACTGAGGTCTCGGCCCCAACACCACGGTGTGTCGTACCGTGTTACGGCACGGCACCGTAACACGGTATAACTGTGCACGTACGGCGCAGCGTGGTGATGGGACCAAGCCCATAGTTTCATTCGTTTCTTATGTAGGACTAAGTAGGCCAACTAGACCTCAATATCAACTGGTGTTAAAAATATAATCATAAAGTATACGTACATGGTTCACGAAATCCCAGACCACTGTCTTCATGTCACTAAATTTCTTGAACACAGGCATCAAACTGTAAACAGTGTCGTTGTGCAACCATATCTTGAGTAAACGATCGTTGCCGAGCTGGCAAAGCTGACTAAATGCATCCAGAAATGGCACATCTGATTTAAATTGAGCCATGGTCTTAATTCCAAGCGTAGTTTCTGTAGCAATTTTAGAGTATTATGAAACTAACGTTATCAAATATTCAAATAAAAAAAAATTGCATACTTGGCTATCAATATTATTGTGTGTGACTTGACATTGACCGCTGATAGATTATGACTTCCTATTAGAAGTCCATAGCCGTGAGTTTGGATATCGCCAAGGCTCTTGTTCTATCCATTTTTTTTTTTTATAAAAAACGTAGGCCCAAACTAGCATTGCATATTGGGTTTGTATATTGGATAGGTACCGCTTAGAGACATACATTTTTTCGCATACACACTGGCCCAGGAAATGGAAAGTATCTTCTTACGGGTCACCCGAGGGCATAAATGTAAGGTGGTTAAATTACCAATGTGATATCAGGTCGGAGCATTTAATTTGTTGTTGGTGGCTCAAGCTCATATACTATGACAATAAACGTTGGCGTACTACAGGGCTTTACGCTTTCACCGACACTGTTCACCCCGCATTATCCATGACTGCATAAAAATAATAACATCCACTAATTGCGTATGGCGACAATATTATTGGTGATACTCATTATACAGGCCGTGCAAATGCCCTTCAGAATGTTTTTGAAGAGAAGAGACTTCTGTAGGATATAGCTAGTATTGCTTTGAAGAAGATGCGTGTACTAGAGTTCGCTCTAACTACGCTTCGGCGTTACTTAATTCATGGTGCAGCGTAATTCTTTCTTTTTTTTGTTTATAAAATGCTTGTCCCATACTAGGATTGCTCTTGTGTCGTGAGTACCGTTTACAGAGATATAATTTCACATACACATAACAGCCAGACCAGAAACAAATTACATGAGTATATTTTATATAAGTATGGTAATATGTGTGTTAGCAGTGTTGACATATGGAACTGAGACGTGGTCCTTAACTGTTGGCCTTTTAGAGAAGATCAGAGTCACACAGCGGGCAATGGAGACAGCTATGCTCGGAGTTCCTTTGCGTGAAATATCCGGAACGAGGATATTCGCCAAAAAACTAAAGTTTACGGCATAGCTCTCAGGGCTTGCAAGATGAAGTGGCAATGGGCAGGCCACATCACTCGTAGAACTGACAACCGATGGGGAAGAAAATTCTAGAGTGGCGACCACGGACTGGAAGACGCAGCGTAGGTAGGCCTCCCACTAGATGGGCCGAAGAGCAATCGGTGGATGCAAGTGGCAAATTGTCGTTTGGCGTGGCGGTCTAAGGGGGAGGCCTATGTTCAGCAGTGGACGTCTTCAGGCTGATGATGATGATGATGATGGAGTATGGTAATTCTTTAACTTGGCCCTTTTTTATGTTTAACATCATTAACCCATATCCGCCAACTGCTGACCAGATCTTCCTTTACTTCCGTGGTGAAGATTTGACCATACATAATCTACCACGAGGGCCTGCGGTCTGGATTGTCCGGAATTTGTTTTTGATTTGTGTATACTTTGGGGAATACTGTAAACTAGATTAACTATAAATGGGTTCTAAAAGCTCATACCCATGCAATAGTGTACAAGAACTCAGATAATAGGGTAACGTGCTTGCTTACCACAAACAGAGTCCATGCTATAGCTAGTAAAGTACTTCCAAATGGAAAACGTTCCTCTGTTAACTTTGCTCTTCAACTGCTGTACCATGATGCCGCTCTGCTCAGCGAAAATGCTCACAAACTCGTTCAAGGTCTTGGGGCTAAAAGTTGGAGCTAAGATCTTGCGTCGAGGGCGCCATATTGAAACTAGAAGAACCACGACGGTATAATGTCATTAAAATTGCTTAGAACACCACATAATAAGAAACGCGAATCTAGGTACCTTTTTATTTGAGCGGCATAGCTCGCTAAGTTTGTTCTTAAAAGGGCACTCGCTCTGGGCCACTTAGGGTTGTTGGCGTAAGAGCAAACACCCCGTGCGTTTGCTATTACGACGATAATCCTATGCGGATAGTATGTGGATGGTAGTGAATAACACTCATTTTTACAAAATAGTTAGTGAAAAGAGTACCAATATACTTCCACTTTCGCTCACCAGGTGCAAATATGCTGCCGTTGCCCATAAATAATGACGTAGTCTTCACGAAATCGTCCTTTTCTAAGCAGTTCTTCAGAATTGCGTTAACCACTATAGCATCGGATACCACTGAAATAGAATTTACAAAAAAATCTACACGTGCATTTCGAACGCACCGCTATGGACTACGGGCCGAAGATTATCGTGCCATCATAATATCCTAAGGGTTGTTTACATTACAACAGTAGTGAGCGATTTAGCAAGGTGGCAACCGACCACGTGTATTGTATTGGGCGGTGGTCAACATAATTTAACAATTAATATTGTATTTTCTTTGTTACATACGTATTTATTATAACTACCTACAACAGTTACAATACATGGATTGTTTCATTTATATCATAAACTAGCTGATACCCACAACTTCGTTCGCATTTTTAAATAAAACTAGCGGCGCCCCACGTTATAACAACACACTAGCTGGTGCCCGCGACTTCGTCTGCGCACGTTTAGTATTTCGAGTAGCATTATAATATTAACGTGGCGTAGAAAAGACCTAATATTGACATTAAAACACAAATAATGACTGACTTGACACTTATCGTCATATTTTGGACAATCCACACAATGTCTTTATAAATTGTAGCCTATGTGTTATTCTCATGTATAAGCTATATTATTGTGAAGTTTCATTAAAATCCGTTCAGTAGTTTTTACGTGAAAGAGTAACAAACATCCATCCATCCATCCATAATTACAAACTTTCGCGTTTATAATATTAACTTGCTGCACCCCGCGGTTTCACCCGCGTTTCACATTAAAAAACCTACAGGGCGGTGGCTATTAGATAGAACTTGTAACATTGTGTCAGAGAAAATACTGAAGTTAGGTCGTTTTTCACAGTTATTATTGCACTGATGGACAGGAAAACAGTGATGATGATGATGACTTGTAGCCTATATTGTGTCTCTAAACTATCTGCATACAACATTTCATGCAAATTAAGGTACTATTTCACAGTTTAGTCCACTGTGTATTGTGTAAGTTGGTGTATAAGTTATCAAAATACCAAATTTCAAGCCAATGGGGTAGTTTTTCACAGTTTTTATTGCACTGATGCAAAACGGTGACGATGATGATGATGAATTAAAGCCTAAGTCGTAAGTTGCGGGATAACCTAGCTACGTACGAAATTTTACGCACATTGGGTGTTTTATCGCATTGATGGAAAACGGCGATGATTATGATGATGACTTAATAAGAATAATATGTTCGTAGCCTATGTCCTAAGTTGGAAGATAACCTATCTGTGAACCAAATTATCTCCCCCCACTCTCCCCTCTTCCCCCTCTCCCCTATTTCCCCCCACTCTCCCCTCTTCCCCCTCTCCCCTATTTCCCCCCACTCTCCCCTCTTCCCCTAGTCCCCTATTTCCCCCCACTCTCCCCTCCTTCTACCCCCACTCTTCCCTCTTTCTCCCCCACCCTCCCTCTTTCTCCCCCCACACTTCCCTCTTTCTCCCCCACTCTCCCCTCTTTCTCCCCCCACTCTCCCCTCTTTCTCCATCTTTCTTTCCCCACTCTCCCTTCTTTCTCCCTCTTTTGTCCCCCCACTCTCTCCTCTTTCTCCCCCCACTCTCCCCCCTTTCTCCCCCCACTCTCCCCTCTTTCTTCTGCCACTCTCCCATCTTTCTCCCCGCTCTCCCCGCTCTTTCTCCCCACTCTCCCCGCTTCCCTCCCCCTCTTTCTCCCCACTCTCCCACTTTCTCCCCTCTTTCTCTTCCCACCCTCCCCTCTTTTTTCCCGCTCTCCCCTCTCTTTCTCCCACTCTACCCTCTCTTTCTCCCCACTCTACCCTCTTTCTCCCCCACTCTCCTCTCTTTCTCCCCCCCCCCTCTCCCCTCTTTCTCACTCCACTCTCCTCTCTTTCTCCCTCCACTCTCCCCACTTTCTCCCCCACTCTCCCTGCTCTCCCCTCTCTTTCTCCCCACTCTCCCCTCTTTCTCCCCCACTCTCCCCTCTTTCTTCCCGCTCTCCCCATCTTTTTCCCCACTCTGCCCTCTTCTCCCCCCACTCTACCATCTACTCCCCCTTTCCCCCACTCTCCCCCTCCCCCTCCCCCGCACTCTCCCCCCTCGCCTCCCATCGCTCTCTCCCCCTTTTAATAACTATCCGTTTATCCGTTTATTGTGGACCGTAAGGGGTGCATCTAAAGATATACCTCATAATTTCAACCCCTTGCTTTGCCCCCTTTAGGGATGATTTTGGACAAAAGCTGAGACCCGTATTTCTTTATTTCTTACCAAAAGTCTAAATTTTAATTTTCAGATTCCTAACTTGTAGACTTATTAATTACCCATACAAACTATCAGCCCCTTTTTCATCCCCTCTAAGATTATTAGTTAACACAAAAGATAGCCTTTGTCCGTCTCATATGTCCAATCTATCTCTGTACCAAAGTTCATCGAAATCGGTCCAGCCGTTTGAGCGTGAAGAACTAACAAACATACACACAAACTCACAAACTTTCGGCTTTATAATATTAGTAAGATAAGATAAGATAAGATAAGATAAGATAGTGTGCCGCGGACTTTTTGTAGATATTTATAAGATCTACAATTGATTAGAACATTTTATGGTTCTATCTTTTATAGTTTAGGCAGCGTACGCAAAATAAGTAACTTTTCTGGTTGATTTTTTACACCTTGTGTCCGAAAAAACCTAAATATCTTACGGAACCCTATTTTTTCCAAAATAAAATGAAGCTTATGTTACTTGTGGATAATGTAGCTTTCGAATGGTGAAAGAATTTTTAAAAACGGTGCAGTAGTTTTTGATCCTATTCATTACAACCAAACAAACAAAGTTTTCCTCTTTATAATATTAATATTAGTGTAGATGTAAACTGTTTAGAAAATCTTTTGTCAAAGTCAAAGCATTTATTGTAAATAGGCAATGAAATCGCACTTTTACAAGTCAAACAGATAATTCTTGTTAACAAAGAGAATCATAAAAACATAGAGTATGATAAATTTAATTTATAGCACCGTGCGACCTAAACCCGCACTTAGGTCACGCTTTGCGCTGTTCAAAGTAGCACATTTTTAAACGGCCTGATGTACACTAACTTCACACCGTTTAAGAATATACCCATCGTTGCGAGCGTAGTACTGAAGCAAAGCTAATCAGTCATACATTTTACACCACTCACAAACTCATAGTACGCAAGAGAAGATACGTATAACCTGTAACGTGTGGGACCGAAACGCCAATGTCTTTGGCGCCATATTTCTGCATGTTTTCATTTTGGTCTTCGTCGGACAATATTACGTGAAAACGCTATACCTAAGTTAGCGATATTAACCGTACACTCTGTACCTTTGTTATAAAATATACTATCCGATCATAATAATTATCGAAACATAAGAATACTTACTTGATTTAGAAATGTTGCGTTTTTTAATTGTTTACATAAAATGTAACCGACACATGAACTATTTTCACTGAACACACACTTTCAATTATTATACAACATATCTAATATTATATAATATAGTCTCATAGTGAATACATTTATATGCACAAACCAGATCAATCACAGATTCCTATATAAGGTGGGAATCCACATTACGATAAAGATTCGGTTACAAAATGAAGCGGTACAATATTGATATTTTTCACTGTTTTTTTAGTTGAAACCTGTTTGACTATTATTTAAACTGATCAATATTAAATCTGAAACAATATCACATTAAGCAATCCACGAACAATAAATCTGAATCCAAAAATACTTATAACCTAAAAAAACAAATCTAAAAGTGATACGGGTAGGTGTGGAATTGTGTTTTGCCGTTCTCTACTGGTGGAATTCCAACCTACCCACATTAAAATTTGTGTGTTTATTACTAAGAGTCAAATGAACATATTTTCATTGCATTAATTAGAAGATTATTTTTAATTATATTAAATAGATGGCGGGTTTATGTCGCACGTGCTATAAAATAGTATACGATACTCGCTGCGTAAGTAAGTCTATTAAATACACGGCGGTTAGCACCCTCGCTTCGCTCGGGCGCTAACTTCACGCCGCCGTGTATTAATATACTACTTAGACAGCTCGTATCGTAATGTACTATTAACTCTTCCAGTGCTTCAGAATATTACGCCCGTTAGAGAAGACAGCACCAAAAACTCTACTGGGATGTCATTTTTTTACTTATTCTTTTTCTTTTCATGTTCTATTTTCAGGCATATAGGTTAACAAACATAATTAATGTTATAGATTAACAAACAAGAACAAAATTATTCATAAAATTCACGTTAGTTATTATTATCATGGAGCTGGGGGAATTGAGGCCATGCATTTTTATCTTTAACATAGCTATATATATATATATATATATATATATATATATATATATATATATATATAGGTATATATATACAAGAATTGCTCATTTAAAGATATAAGATATAGAGTTATTATTATTAAGAACCATATTTATTTTAATCCTTTAACTAAGTGCCTACATAGATAGGTATATAACGACTACTATCTAAAGAATACGTACACACTCGACATCATAGATGTAATTTAATAATATTATTGCAGCTGAAAATCGCCAAACTGGCCGAGCTCGAGATACTTTACCCGCCGTATTCTGCCGGTAGTGAAACGAACAATGGATCGTTACGTTGACAGAAAGTTAACAGACGTTTAATTTTTTTTATAGGAACCCCTTTTTCTATTCTCTCCAGACATTTTGCTAACGGAGCGTAGCTAGTAACCCTCCCATTCGTTAGTAACTAACTATTGGTAACTTGCCTTACGAGGCGTTTTTTAATGGGAACAGTTTCAGCTTACGTCTGGTTAAAAAAGTAACTGTTCGTTACTAAAACAGATCGTTTTGTAGATATAGGAACCGGGCATTAGTAAGAACCAAGTTATCCTATTCATTATAGAAATAAAGATATCTAGTGAAGAAATGAATTGACATGATTTTAAATTAATTAGATCTTAGAGTTTTCTACGAAGAACTGACTGCCTTTCAAGTCTTGCATTTTTTACAGTATGTTTAAAGATGACATAATATAAATTACTGTCTAATGCCTATTAGGTACTTACCAAATAAAAGCTTGTTACCAACCCAGCTAGACATAAGACCACCCTTTTGATACGTCTCTTCGCCAAGTTTTGTTAGGAACTTCATGCGATCTGCAAAATAAACAGCCGCTTTTATTATCTTGCTGAATAATCAAACCGTACAAATTATTTTATTTTATACTAGCTGACCCGACAGACGTTGTCCTGTCATTGTCTCTGGTGGAAAAAGCTTCCTCTCCTTCTATCTCTCTACCTCTAAATCTATCTCTTTCCCTCGCACTCTATCTCTCCCACTCTACCCATCTCTTTCAGATTTTGCTCAGAATGAGTGACAGCTGTCAACTGTACAACCCGATTTTATCGGATATATGTTTCCCAGTTTCAAAATGTTTCCCGTTGTAACGGGATAATAGTATAATATTCTACTAGCTGACCCGACAGACGTTGTCCTGTCAATGTCTCTATGGGAAAAAGCTTCCTCTCCTTATATCTCTCTCCCTCTATATCCATCTCTTTCAGATTTTTCCCAGAATTAATTAGTGTCAGATGTCAACTGTACAACCCGATTTTATCAGATAGGACTTTTCCCAGTTTCAATTTTTTTCCAGTGGTAGGTAATGGGATAAATATAGTATCCTATATCCTTCTCCTGGTTCTCAGCTACCTTCCTACACATTTTCAGCCAAATCGGTTCAGCCGTTCTTGAATTATAAAAAGTGTAACGAACACGACTTTCTTTTATTAATAATAATAATAATAATGTGCAAATTCACTCTGTGACGTTAGGAACATACCTACATTGTTTAAACAACAGTGAGTGCTTGTAATTCAATATGAACTTTATACAATAGCAATAAAGCTCGTTTTAGTTAGAAAACGTTTGTATGGGAAAAAGAAATGTGCTGTTTTTAGGGGGTTTCCGGCAATTATACGAATTTTTCTCGCCGTAAAAACCATCTTTGAACTTCAACGAACATTTTAAAAAAAGAACTGGCCAAATTGGTCCAGGCGTTGTTGAGTTATGCGCTTACCAACACATTTTGCGATTCATTTTTATATTATAGATATCCTTTTCCTGGGTTTCAGCTACCTTCCTACCAATTTTCAACCAAATCGGTTCAGCCGTTCTTGAGTTATAAATAGTGTAACTAGCACGCATTCTTTTTTAAATATAGATGTGCATTTATTTGCACTGTTCCATAATTATCTTTAAAGCAGTTCCTAGATAGTTTACGTTACGTACCTTCACTACTGCCGAGGAATAAATACATGTGTCCCACCAACGGCAAAGAAAAGTATTTGATCCCATACTGGTTATGAAGCGGAATCATCTTCCTTCTTTGCCATCTTCGGATAATCGCACACAACACGCCGATCACCATTATTAGTTGCCAAAACATTACTCACACAAATTGTGTAGGTAACTTTGTTATACTTGCTGTAACTAAATCTGTCATTGAATGCAGAATAAAATTTAGAATTGTACCAAGTTCAAGCATGTCTATGATGTTTATGTGATTTTAGCAAGATACTAGGTGTGACTCTGGGGTGACCCTCAGTCCCGTACAAATTATTTATCCTCGTTAGACATACTTCCGGATTCATCTGTAGGGCAAGCACGAATCACTATCAAGAGAGTATTCGTATAGTTAATGGAAAAAAAATGCCATTTAATCAGCGTTCTTAACGTCAAGATGCGTACGCGGACGGTTACCTTGATCGATACGTTAACTATACAAACCGTTACGGTCTTACCACAAAAGATTTAAACCGAGTTGAACAGATGATTCTAAATATTTTCTCCGCAAATCGAGGTCTAATCCTCGCTTTTTCTAACTCAATACAAATTCACAAGTAAAATAATGAGGAATGCCAGAATTTAGTAAGAAAACGTGAGTGATAGACGTCGATTTAGTGGGACGAAGTTTTAGAAACATCTGTTTAACTCTAGTTTAAACTTTTGTGCTGATCAAATGTAAAGCAAATTTTCACTTTAACGATACGAACACTTTCTCGATACTGATTCATGCTCGCCCTACAGTACTGGTAACCGTTGCTATGGATTGATAGCAGCTGCAGTACAACATTCGTTAGCTAGTGTAGCTATGGCGGCCGGTGAAATTCGGACGCCAGCACAACTTCGAACCAGATTAATCAATAGTTTTATTTATTTAATCCTTGGCCTATCTTAAAACCTTAGGATATGGCTAAACGACTGCTATCAATTGAAAACAACTTAGAAAATACCATAAAATATTAACCGTCTTACCACAAAAGTTAAGACTCTAAAATTTCTAAAATTTCGTTCCACAAAATTTCCGTCAATTACTCGTGTTACTCAATCCTATCCGTATTACGAACTCTTATTCCCAGCCAGTTTACGCCGTGAACTGAACTGCCTGGCTATTTCGTATTATGAACTCCTAAAGCCAGCCAGTTTTGTCACGTGACAGTCAGACCGACTTCTGTCTTCTGCGTCTTCCTATTTATGCGTATGGGCCGTATTACGAACTCTTATTCCCAGCCAGTTTACGCCGTGAACTGAACTGCCTGGCTATTTCGTATTATGAACTGCTAAAGCCAGCCAGTTTTGTCACGTGACAGTCAGACCGACTTCTGACCTATTAACTGGCTGGCAATTTCGTATTACGAGCTTTATTTTGACATAAGCTAGCGAGTTTTAGCTGTCAAAATAACACTACGAAAAACACCGACTCAGCGACATTCTGTCACAGTCGCATTAAATACTCCCAAGCTTGGGCCGACTTATGATAGCTTACCGCTATATCTCAGTGGGAATTCAAAAATTCCCAAAGTGCTTCTAGCTGCCGGTATGTAACACGGCGACGAATACCTGCACTACAAGCAATAAACTTATTTAAACCTATTCTTTGACATTGGTAACTGTAAATATGGAATAATATTTGCAAACCCTTACGACATTATAATAAAATCCACAATTATGCACCAACACAAGAAATGTAGGTAGGACCTTAGGGGTGCCGTAGTTTTCTCCAACTTAAATGCTTATTTTAATTATGTAGGTTTATTTTATTATGAACGATTTTAGCATTAAAAAATAGTTTTACCAAAGTTAAAACAAAATTTTCAAATTCGCGCGGAAGCCGAATTGACATTTGACAGACACATGATTTCGTTCGGAAACCATGACTAACAATAATATTATGGTGAAAATTGTAACACATATCTTTAATAATTAATTGAATTTCATGAAAAACTTATTACAAACTAATTTTGAATGTCATTAAGACAATAAATGTGTTTTACTCTGTTAATATTTTGCTCAAAACGGGTAAAGAACTAAAGTCGGAAATAACCGGAAAAAAAATAGTAACATTTCTGAACGATTCTTGGGAAACTAGTAACCGGCCAGAGACAATGTTCCAGCCAATATCCAGGCAGAAGTAGGTTTGATTATTGTAGGTCATAATACGAAAAAGAACAATCCAGTTCACGGGCGTAAAATGAATTGCCTGGAACTTGCCTGGTTTTACATAAGTTCGTAATACGGCCCCGAGCAAATGCCTACGGCCGATCACGAGCAAATGCCTGTCGCACACTCACATCACATCCCTCGCAAACGAGTTATTACTAACTTACGCTACGGATGTCTACATTCTACTGAAGCTTAGATTATCAGGTTATCCATCGATTAGTAATCCAGCGGCAGTTTATTGCCGGTACAAGTTAGGGACGTTTCAATAAATATACCCTTAAAGCTAGAGCAAGTAAAGAAACTGGTCTACGTCAGTCTACAGTTGATGTTTCAATCGGAGCATACTGTATATTCTTCATCTTACTATACGGTGGTTGGAAGATCGACACGAAGGTAAATAACTATTGATGGAGAGATGGAGTAACTAGGTACTCACCTTCGATAGAGATTAATGCGAGTCCAGCATAATATACGGATGGTGTATTGAAACGCTTTAGTTATGGGGAGCTGCAGTATCCAAGTGAAGTTGAAGTTCAGTTGATAGTTCAACTGAACTTCAACTTCACTTGACACGAAACACAACGAAACACAACTTGACTTGAACACGGACTTGCATTACTTACTGCATGATTAGCTTTTGGACATTCAATAGTTTTTAATTTTGGTTATTAACTTACTAATTTAGTTTTTTCTTTTTTTCTTTTTAAACACGTAGCCCCACACTAGGATTGCTCCTGTGTCGTATCGCACCGTATACAAACATAGAATTTCACATGTACATCACACCCAGACCAAAAACAAATATTTGCGGATCGCACAAATATTTGTTCCAGACGGGAATCGAACCCGTGACACCAAGCGCAGCAGTCTGATTGCTTCGATTACCGATTGCGAATTGAAGTTTCCAAGAAATATATTAGGCAACGTTTGGCGACTTGTTGCCTCATAAACACACAGATCGTGCCCATTATAATAATAATATCTTACAAGTAAACAAAATTAAAATCGATAAATCTAGAACTGTCTAGACCCAGTAAAAAATTAGATCATTAGTAAAATTAACATGAACCAATTTAAAATGTCGAGAGCCCCATAAATAACAGACAATAAAAATAAGAACATTTCAAATTCATAATAGGATACCTATTGATTGACCTTTAATCAGTTTCATTTTTAAAGCTCATCATCATTGATTATAGATTGGTGACCTTACTTAGGTGATACCATCATACATAGAAATAGAAAATTGAACAAGAATTTGCACGCAACATTTTCCACGCAGACTAAAATAATATACAGTTCTGGAAGATATATAAGTACATTCAAGGGCGTCGGAAAGGTTTTTAAAGGGTTAATGTATGAGCTCAAGACCACAACTCACGATTAAGTATATCCATGGCAAATTTATTAGGTATAGGTACGTAATTTTTTTCGTATTTTAACACAGACAACATAATAGTTATTGTGCCTATTGTGCATAATTTTATTGCCTTTTATTCCACTTTTCAACTGCATAACAAATCTGAAAATGTTACAGCAGAGATATCTAACTCACTGCTCCAAACAATGTTACGAATCGCAGCATTTTTTCTTTCACCGATAAAAATAACAACACAATTTTCTCACGTTAGTCAAAATACTAACCTGCCTTCGTCGCGGGCGCATCATATACCTACCTCGCAGCCTCCGATGACGTCACCGCCCCGCGACCTCCACGCCGCCCCCCGGGAACCTGTTCCGATGCTCATCTTCACGAGACTTGACCTTCGTTCTACGTCCATTGACGTTTCTAGAAGCAAATGTCGCACTAGTTTGTTTACCGACCGAGCGATGGGTGAGAAATGCCTTACATTAGGATCTGCGCTTAAAGGTGGTGTGCAGTTGGATTAGTAAGCTATGCTAAACTGTCGCCCGATAAGCTTTTGATAAGAGATAGCCTTAATGGAGGTTAATTTGCTTTCCCCGAGCTCCTTGGGGATCCCTTAAAAGGGCTCTCCAAGTGAGATAGTCAGTGAGAATGCCTGATACATAACAAATGCAGAAAGTTAACATGATTGAATCCTACCCGTCAAACAGGTTAAGTTTATCCCTATATGTCTCAAGTCTCGGTTGTCACCTATTTTACCATTTATCAAAAATAATCACCTAATTAGGTCACTACATTTAATTTCAAAATTCAAAGTTACGTGTTTTTAAGTAGGTTTTTGCCAATTTACTCTGTACTGGGATAACAACCAACTCGGCAGAACGAATACAGCTTGGTTACTAAACATGGTTGCTTGGTTGGTTGGAAATCGGAATAGAGATGGAATAACGCATGGTTACTTTCATCGGCGAAGCTGAGGGTGCAGCTAGTCAGTGCAAGCATCTGATATTGTCAGCTGGATAGCTTATAACTTAGCTTGCCGTAGCAACTCCACACGTATGGAGTACCATCTCAAGCAATCCTTCAAGAGTTTGCTCAGCCCATTATGTAGGTAGGTACCTACTTACTATTGGAATATCAATTAGCGCATACTTGCTACGGTTTTGCAGTTTTGCAGTTTTGCATCGTGACACTGAATAGGAAGGTACCTACACTAGGTCTTGACCCTGACTTTGGCTAAAGGAATTACGGTAGAAGTCTGGTTATTTTGGTCTGTGGTGGTATTTGACACATTTAGCGGATTTCCTGTGCATTTTTGAAGTTATACTTCTTTAGGCACGTTATGAAAAAATGATGAGAGTGAAATTTTAAGATGCGCGCGCACCTGTAACACAAAATTAACAGTATGAAGTTAGGCGCGTTATGAAAAAATGATGAGAGTGAAACTTTAAGATGCGCGCGCACCTGTGACACAAAATTAACAGTATGAAGTTAGGCGCGTTATGAAAAAATGATGAGAGATAAATTTTAAGATGCGCGCGCACCTGTGACACAAAATTAACAGTATGAAGCCGTCTGCTTAACCGCTCATTAAGTCTCGAAAAAAAAGCTACCAACAAAATAGGAATTGAACCTCGATATTAGTCGCGCATGTTGGTACGATTGAATAAATAATAAATATTTATAAAAATAACTAAATAAATTTAATGAAAACTTTTTGATAAAAATGAAAAGTGAATATTAAATTGGACGGCGTTATGAAATAACGGAAGAAGCGACAAATCAGTAAAACTGAGAAAAAGAGCTTCAAAGTTTTGAAATTTAAATATGTTGCTGAGAGCACAATATTTATGTTATTGGTGTGATATTTACTTATGTGATATATTATTATGTATATTTTATTTCATAAAAGAACATATGTTTGTATGATGCATAGTATAGAAGATATTGTCATTTTTCCGCTTAATTCCATATTACGTTTTGCATTATTTGTGCGATTTTAAAATTGCAGTATGGAATCAGGCGCCATTTTGTCATTTAATACGTTTATACAATTTAGTTTTGGGGGTAATGAAGGGTATAAAGAGATTATATTACGTCACTTCATTTTTCAGATATAGTATTATTTACCAGGTAGTCCCTTTAACCTACAGGCAACATCGCACGTATTTTAGAGTTAAGAAATAGATTAATCGAGTTGTCAATCGATTACTTGTCATTCGGATTACCCCACCTCTAGGCCGGCCATATTCCTTTTTCGTGCGAGGCAACGAGTGCACGTTTACTTACAAAATGCCGAAACGTAGTGCCAAAGATAGGATAGCGCATTACCAACGCAAAATAAGAAAAATGCAAGAAGAAGTGAAGAAAAAGCGCCATAGGCGACTTTTGGATTCGTCAGACGACGAAACTGCAGAAGGTACGTTAAGTTTTAAATATTAAGTGTTTAAATAAATAATCATCGGGATTGACTGCGAGTCAATTGCGATGGCATGGGTGACCGCGAGTTATCCATGCCCATGTCGAACCTTGAAATGTAAACCTTGAGCAAACTTTTATCGGGGTCGACCGCGAGTCTATCCCGAGAGCGAGAGTAACTGCAAGCTACCCTCGGAAAACATTAATCACGGAAAATACACAATGTTCGTAAGAATATGGTATTAACGTGATAATATTCGTCTGCGAGACAATTAACGCGGCAGTTTTATTTTAAAATACCCGCAATTTAGGAAAAATCATGAGGAATCTACACAAATGCTATAATTTGGCTTTTTGTGGTTCCAGAAACAAATCGTGCTGAGTTCTATACGAAGAGGACGGAGGAGGCTTCCGAGACTCCGGCAGAAATGTCGGAGATCCAAATGGACGAGCTCCAGTCGGTGCCAGCTTTGCCAAAACCGACATCGCCACCACCGCAGCCGCCGCCGCTGTCGTTCCTTGCGCCCGATCCCGCTTCGGAACCTATAGACACACAAATAGTGAGTGCGCCTCTTACGGAGTGCCCACCAGAACCACCCTTAGATCCAGAGCTACTGTCGGCACTAGGGGCCTGCACATCAGATACGCCTGATTTTGGCGAGCGCATACATGAAAGCTTGGCTAACTTATGGCTTCCTTTACTACGGAAAGGCCTGCCTAAAGAAGATAAAGCCAACCTGAGTAAAGAATATTTAGTTCCGTCGAACTGCAAGCTTTTACAAGCTCCTAAATTGAATGCAGAGATTTCAGCTGCAGTCTCCGATGTGGTCAGAGGCCGTGACAAAAAACTATCAGCTTTTCAACAACAACTCGGTGCGGGGGTGTCGGCTGTAAACCGAGCTATGAACACGCTGCTAAAATCAGACGACAAGGTCCAAGCTCTCAAAAATCTGAGCGACGGTTCTCGACTCTTATCGGACCTGCATTATTGCTTCACCAAGGATAGAACGAAGCTTATTGTGCCAAGTCTGGAAAAGAATTTCCTACACGTCATCCAGGATACAGAACGTGATGGTACATTATTTGGTAACTCGTTGGGAGAAAAAATCAAAGCCAGTAAGGCTATTGAAAAGCAAGGACAACAGATCCGAAAAGTTACCAATACGAAGAGTGCTACTCCTCAGATTCCGACCAACCGTCCTAATCAGCAGGGAAACTGGACGGGACCTCCTCGTTACCCGTCAAGCAGGGGGGGGCGGGGAGGTCAGCGCAGGCCAGCATCGACGGCAGCTCGCCGCCCCTATCCCACGACCACGGCTCAACCACCTGCGAAGAGTTACAACCAGCCCAAGACCCGTGCCAACGCGCAGCACTAGTACAGGTACATGCAAGTAGACTGACTTACTTTTATAATTGCTGGCTGAACATAACTAACAATAAAGTTGTGTTGACATGGATTCAACAAGGCTGTACCATCCCTTTTAGTGATAGAGTGACCCAACCGGTAACCCCTCAGTCAAAATTTAGCTCCAACGATAGTCAAGAAATGGCAACCGCCATTGACAAACTAATACAGTTAGAAGCTGTATCGCCTTGCACCCCTTGCAAGGGCCAGTTCTTATCTAGAATATTTTTGGCTCCTAAAACCGATGGTGGCAAAAGATTCATACTAAACCTAAAATCATTGAATAAATTCATTTCACATACCCATTTCAAAATGGAAGACTATAGGACGGCATCCAAATTAATACCAGCGGATGGATTTTTAGCCACCATCGATTTAAAAGAAGCTTACCTTTTAGTACCAATGGCTGCCACAGACCGGAAGTACTTAAGGTTCGAATTTCAACCTCCGAATTCACACGAACCAATCACATACGAATTCACGGCAATGCCTTATGGGTTGTCGGTGGCACCACGGATCTTTACCAAGATAATGAAGGAAGTAATTACTTATCTTAGAAGACAAGGTCACAAGTCTGTCGTATATCTCGATGACATATTATGTATTGGTAATGACTTCAATGAGTGTAGAAATAACGTACAGTCGACACTACATTTGTTACAGTGCTTGGGGTTCGTTGTGAACATTGAAAAAAGCTCGTTGTATCCGGAACAAACTAAAATTTTTTTAGGTTTCATGTATGACTCTAGAGAGTTAACCATATCATTACCATTAGGAAAACGCAACAATATTGCTCAACTAGTTCGAAAATTCTCACTATTGCCAAGGTGCACAATTCGCGACTTTGCTGAATTAATTGGGGTTCTAATTGCGGCATGTCCCGCGTCTAAATACGGATTCTTGTATACCAAAATATTAGAACGACAAAAATTTCTTGCTTTGCAAGAAAACGACAATAACTATGAAGCTAGAATAATAATCCCTAAGGTGGTCTTAAATGATCTGATTTGGTGGAAACGAAACATTTCCACAACATTTCGTAGCTTAAGACCTATTGAATACAAACACGAAATATTCACCGACGCGTCCTTAACAGGATGGAGTGCGGTTTGCGGCGATAAAAAGGTTAACGGTAGATGGAAATTAATAGAAGAAGAATTTCACATCAATTATCTAGAATTATTGGCTGTTTTCCTAGGTCTGAAAAGTTTTGCAAGTAATGAATCTAATTGCTCAATACTGTTGCGAATCGATAACACCACAGCAATAAGCTACGTGAACAGAATGGGAGGAATTCAATTCCCCCATTTAAGTAATCTTACGCGAGACATTTGGCAGTGGTGCGAGATACGTAACATTTGGTTATTCGCCTCTTACGTTAACACCAAAGACAACTGCGCCGACGCAGAATCCAGGAAGATAAACCCAGATACGGAATGGGAGTTATCTGACAGCGCCTTCCAGTACATAATAAGACTTTTTGGATGTCCTAGAATCGATCTATTTGCCTCTCGCAGCAATGCCAAATGTAGAAGATTTATCTCTTGGAAACAAGACCCAGACGCCGTCGCCGTGGACGCTTTCACCGTAAATTGGAAGCAGGCATATTTTTATGCATTTCCACCATTTTCCTTGATTTTAAAATG
Source organism: Hylaea fasciaria (assembly GCA_905147375.1). Taxonomy (NCBI): domain Eukaryota; kingdom Metazoa; phylum Arthropoda; class Insecta; order Lepidoptera; family Geometridae; genus Hylaea; species Hylaea fasciaria. Next base: position 12,168,848 of record LR990197.1, read on the forward strand.
TTTACGGAAAATCATCGACGACGAAGCTACTGGGATATTAGTATTTCCACACTGGCCATCACAGCCATGGTTTCCACTCTTGCGGAACCTACTATTGACCAAAATACATTTCTTCAACCCCAGTAAGGCTTTACTGCAATCTAATTTCAGGGAGCATCACCCCCTGCACACCAATCTTACCCTGGGAGCCGCGAAGCTCTGCGGACGGCGTTTGCGCACCGGGGCACCCCACACGTCGCACTCGACTTGATGATGGCGTCGCTATCCGACAACACTCTCAAGCAGTACAGTGTGACGTTAAAGCTTTGGTGGCAAGCTTTTTGCGAAGCTAATAATATTGAAGTATTCAATGACGAAGTAGCATTCGTTTTGTCCTTTTTAACTGAGCAATTTAATAAGGGGTGTTCATACGGCTCTTTGAACAGTCACCGATCAGCATTATCGCTATTTTTAGGCGACACCATTGGATCTGATGATCGTATTAGGCGTCTCCTTAAAGGAGCGTATAAGACTAAACCCAATTATCCCAAATATACAACAACCTGGGATCCACAAGTCGTCCTCAGTTACATATCGACGGTTCGGGGGCTACTTGCATTAAGCGACATTTTGTGAACTTTACAGGAGAGCCAATCAAAGTGCGCGTATGGAGAAAAAAATTCATTAAAAAAAAAGTATTTAATATTTTTCACAGCAGATGATACTGGCAGTTTCACTTTTAAATGAGTAATTGTTTTGCATTCATAAAAAGTTAATATGCTTAATATTTCCTGAAATAAATGGCGGTTCACACAAAATGTACATCTTGTACAACATTTTAGAGAAAGGCACAATGTTTGAACCGTACCGGGTCCAAGTACTAGGTGCAGGGAAATAAGTTTAAATGTATCTATACTTGTATATCTGAAGAAGGCTAAATGCATCAAACACCAAGTAACAATTTAATAGATTGAAGCTATTTCGTTTAAACGTCAAGTTGTGTGTGTGAATTAAGTCATATTGACTTAATTCAGCCTTCAGTTACAAACGTATTGGTTGACATCTATTAAAATTATTTTCAATTTTGTAAACAATGGCGGTTCATACCTACTCCTACACAACAGGGGCAGATCCAGAATTTCATTTGGGGGGGGGGGGGCATTTTGACAACGTGCGAAGGTAGGATTAAAATCACAAGGGAACAAAAAAAGAAGTTAATTACCTTGTAAGTTTACAAAATAAAGTTTACTCGCCTAGTGCCGCTTTTAGCAAACCTATCAATAATTTTGTCAACATCAACTGGGACATCCCTGTGGATGAGAGATATTTTAAGTTAGGTTGTTTTTCGCTTTTTGTGGTAGGGTTTTTCGTTAATTTAACAATTTATTTTAGTAGTTTTCAATAGTAAATTCAGATTCTGCATTCATAGTAGTTGCATTTTGACAGATTATTCCCCTTTCAGGATTTATTTCTAAGATTCTTCTATCATCAGTAGGTAGTATTATTAGTATTATCATTTTGGCTCGTTCCAGTGTGTCACTATTTTTAGCAAGTACAACTATTTTGACGTTGGGAATTTTCCGGTGAACTTTAAATTTAACATTCGTTTGGGGACAAAAAGCTGAAATTACGTCTTTGATCAGGTTTTGTTAATAGATAAAAATATATTAACAACTCGCACTATTTCAGTTTTAGATTGAGACAAAATGATTTAAGCGACATGTTAAGTTAGAATTAGATTAAAGCGGAATGTTCTAAGCGACCTCACTGTGGTTTTTCTTAGAGAGCAAAAATGTTTCAACTAACTGTGCTTATAAAGAGTAGCGACAGGAAAAACGCTTCAAATATATTTGGTTTATAAAACTGAAAAACCGCAAACAGCTTAAGCGGGAACTTATAATAAATTCATCTATCTCAAGTCACCTATTACTGAAAAAGGACAAGTTTTTTGGCGTTCCATACAACGAATTTTTAAATTGGCCTTAAAAATGGCATGGGTTCAAGCGCCAAAAAAATACTTCAATGTCAAAGAAAAGTAGCCTAAATGACGCGGAAAAATCTGCTGATTCCAAATATATAAAAATGTCTATTTCGCCCAAAGTGTCGCTTGATACAAATAGCCTCCGAACCGTCGATATGTAACTGGTACCCAAATTTAGAATTAAATATAGAGAATATTACAAAGAAGCTGGTGATCCTGTTAGCACTGTGCACAGCGCACAGAGTTCAGACATTTTAATTAATCAAATTCGAAAATATCACAATTACAGAAGACGGCGTTAAAATAGCCATATCTGATACGGTTAAGACTTCAGCACCTGGTCGTGACCAACCGGTGCTATTCTTGCCATACTTTCGGGAAAACCCAAGAATTTGCCCTGCTTCAGTCCTAAAGGATTATATTTTAGTCACAAAAAATTTGAGAGCCACGAATGCAGGTAAACTGCTGTTGACAATAAAACGGCCACACAAGGCGGCTACAGCCCAATCCATAAGTCGTTGGATCAAGGCAGTGTTGTCGGAAAGCGGCGTAGACACTCGCGTTTTCAGCGCGCATAGTACACGCCACGCGTCCACATCCGCCGCGAGCTCCGCGGGTCTCAGCGTGGATGTCATAAGAAAGACAGCGGGTTGGACAGCCACGTCCAGTACTTTTGCTCGCTTTTATAATAGACCTGTAATTAATACAAGCGAAAGCGATTTCGCAAGATCGGTTGTTTCCCATCAGAACAATTAAAATAATTATTTACCTACTTACTATAATATGGGTTACGTACGATCTAAACATAGACTGATTTTATTACTAATAAGAATAAATTTAAGAAGCTTTACATATTGTATTGACTTACACTAATCATACGAGTAACAAATAAATATTTGGTTTCAAGAGATGCCTTTTATATTATATGAAACACTGACTCGTTTCACCAATAATAGCTACCTAGGTAGATAGCCTGAAGGGTTAGAACCAAGACAATTTACGCATAGCAAAACAAAACTTCATTCTCTAAATATCTACCTGGTAAATAATACTATATCTGAAAAATGAAGTGACGTAATATAATAGATGATCAAACGAACTTCCAAGTGAAGTTCGATCATTATTATATGAGTCACTTCATTTGAAGATATAGTTACCCAAAACCCACCCGATGCAAAACACAGCCACGGCGTGTTCCGAGCCCACATTGTGAAGTATTGTTTTGGAAAATCTCTAAAAAAAATGAGGGATTTAATATGGCCGGCCTAGAGGTGGGGTAATCCGAATGACAAGTAATCGATTGACAACTCGATTAATCGATTTCTTAACTCTAAAATACGTGCGATGTTGCCTGTAGGTTAAAGGGACTACCTGGTAAATAATACTATATCTTCAAATGAAGTGACTCATATAATAATGATCGAACTTCACTTGGAAGTTCGTTTGATCATCTATTATATCCAAAGGCAAAATTGTTATATATTACCAAAAATAAACAAAAGCTTGTTTTTTGACAACAAAACAATCGGAAAACGGTTGAATAAATGTAAATAAGTATACCTACTTAATAAAAAATCGAAAACGTAAAGCAATTTTTACTCAATAGCCCAGTGGAATTAAATATTAAAATCGCGAAGCTTGTTGTACTGCATTTTTGGTGTGTTGTAGAACAGTTATGTTAGTATACCTAGTATAAATCCAAACATGCAACCTAAAAGTCGTAAACAATGCGTTTTAGACAAACATACTTCAGTCCTTTTATAAAGTCAATTAAATTTGCACCAATTTAATCCCAAACGAAACTATAAGGACCAAGCTATGACCCTTCAATAATGTGGTCCTGTGATACTAATAGTTCACTTACAATCTTGAAGGTAAAAATGGGGTTTGAAAAATTGGCGCAAAATGCATTAAATCATATATAAAGGATATAAATGCGTTTTAATTTGTGGCCACCTTGCTATACTGAAAGCTAGTTAATCGTACTACATCATTGTTTCAGTGAATTTTTTCATAGGACCAGGGATTTTACCAATATTCTGCTTCGAACGGAAGCAAAACTTAAAATTGTAATTTTTCCGGAAAAACTTACTGTATTTGAAGGGCCACAGTTTGATCGTTATAGGGTTTATAATGCTGCGTTTGGGTTTTAATTTTTGCAAATTTTATTAACCTTATAAAAGTCCAGAAGTGCACTTGTCCAAAACGCATAGTATATGACTTATAGAGCAAAAAAGTGAGAAAAGTCTCAAAACTTCAAAGATTTTTGCGTGTTGCCCAGCTAGCACAAGTTTTCCAAAGTTGCTAATATGGATTTAGGTAGACCATATCCTTACTAGTCCATACAACCTACCAAAAATGCAGTACCACATCAAGCATTGCGATTTTAGCCCTATTTTATATCTAATTCCACTGGGCTATAATGATTGTTTGATTCTCAATCAATGAAATATATGAACCAATGGATACTCAATAACGAACTATGCGCCTATTTTTGGTGGGTAATTTGATTTTGCATTTTAGATTTATAGTTGTTTAATAATGAAACAACGAATTAAGTCGAATGTCTCAGGATTTAATTCGTTTATGTTTAATAAAACCTTATTTATTGTATTTTGGAATAGCGACTTAGGCGCTTAGTTTGGTATTACAAAGCGATAAAATGCATAGAACCTAACATTTTAAGACATGTCGCTTGATTCACCCCTCTATATTAAGGTAGGAGAGTTGATTTTTGAACAAAAAAACGACTAGGAATATAGTTTAAAGTCTCTACAATCGAACTGCATCATTAACTTTTTTTTTTTGGTTTGTTCGTGTAATTCGTTATTTCATAACGCCGTCCAATTAAGAAATCAATAAAAATATTTAAAAAATGACCAACCTTAAATTCGATTTTTGAATTTATTATTAAATTTATTTTTAAAATATTAAAGAAGTATAACTTCTCACGCGCGTACATAAGTACACGCACCCATTTTTTTTTTTTATATGACGCTATCCTCGATACTGTGCGTGATCGTGGGCAGTATCGAAGCTAGTTGGCACCCATATCTACCCACTGATGAGCACTGGTCTCGCCTCACTGTAGTCAGCAGGAAGGAATAAGGCCAAATCCACCACGGTGGCTCGGTCCGGATTGCTGGATTACATGCCTCCGAAATAATTAATTAGTATTAATCAAGCAATCGGACTTCTGCACTTGGCTCTTGGTTCGATTCCCGCCCGGAACAAATATTTGTTTCTGGTCTGGGTGTGATGTGTATGTGAAATTATATGCCTTTAAGCGGTACATATACAAGCGGTTATAGTGGGCACCTAATCCTTAATCTAGGATTAATGACCGCCTACCATCCCGGTAATAGATCCCATAGATCTTGTCTATTATCCGCTCACCGTAACTAACAATGTTTGCGAACAAGCAACAACAATAATGCAAGGGTTCCGTAGAAATTACGCATTCTGTTGCAGTTTTACTCGAGAATCCACGATAAAATTGTTGTTAGTAACGTTATTCTCGTTAATAATAATTTACGCAAGGAAACAACATAGCTTATTGCATCTGTGATCCAATATTTGAAAGCCTCATTATATAGGAGGAAACCATAAACCATTAAATAATGCCCTATTTTTATAGACAATAGAGATGGCATAGCGTTAGGTAGAGGTATTTTTATTACCTACATAATATTAATGCCATACACAAATTTATGGTCTATATAATTGACTCATTTTGATCAGCTCGCTATACCGCACAACTATTCAATTTAATAAAGCTTTTCTGAAGTAAAATTTCCCACGAAATCTAATTATTTAACCTACAATAGTGTTGATTCGTTGATTGAGCACCTGCTACTTGAGTATAAGTACCTAAACCTGAAGTCTGGAAATCCCAGAAACGGAATAGGTATTTATGTGACCTTTTATCTGCATCGTCAGAGTTTTTACTTTATCATCAGGATAACAACTTATAACAGGATAATAGGTAAGTAAGTACTTATTATTTTCACTGTAATTATGTAGGTACTGTACCGACCCATAGTACCTACCTCTGTTAAGTTAAACAAAATATTAGCGCGTACGCAAGTTTTGGGAACAAGGGCTCGTTGTATGAGAGTCAAGTGGAATTACAGGGGTGAAGGGGGGCACCTGTCGTCAGGAGAGACGTGATTTCAGTCAGGAGAGTTGGTCGATAATTGTAAAGTAAGGCACACGCATCCGCAACACAGTGGTAGAAAGGGTTGGGGGGTGTAATAATATTATGCATAGGGATAGCAGTGTGCTAATTCGGTTTAGTGGTGGGTGTGATAGTGAAGTGCTAGTGGTCTTCAAGCAGAGGTCGTGAGTCGATTATCTATTATTTAAAGATGTTTCGGTTGTAACTTTTCTAGTAAGAAGTTGGGACGTTTCCCAGTACATTGTTCTTTTGTGCCGGCATCTTTATTTGGCTTAGTAAAATGTTCATGTAAAGTTTTCTTTTGCAAATTCCATTAAACATGCGCATTTTATTATGCTACTTTATTTGAATTATAATATGTGTGACGAGAACTGATGACTGATGGGCGCCGGAGGAGATCCTTATGGGTTGCCATGTCTCCGATTAGCTAGTCACTTTCTTTCAGTTATATTAATCGGTAAATTGATTATAACAAAACCTTCGATCGGTTTCTGTATTTAATGTGATCCATCTAGTTCAGTCTTCTAATAAGATGAAACCTTCGATTGGTTTCGGTGTTTAATGGACTATTCAAATAAACTCATTCCAACTTAGATTTAATGAAATCTTCGAGCTATTTCAGTAATTAAATGAGTAATAGTGCTCATTCACTTCCGTAAGCTAGGCTATTTCAGGTGAACCTAACATGGCAATCCTAAGGTAAAAGAAGCCTTCGCGAGGTTGGTGGAACTTTTATTTACACGCCTAATTGGATCGAATCATAATATGGCTATTTTTATCATGATAATAATATATTTGTCTAAATTACTTTACTGAAATTATATAATTTCATAACTTTTGCTGTGTAAGGATCCAATTTGGTCACATCAGTCGATATGGTGAGTGATAAGTTTCCATATTTTATGCAAAGTAATTTATAAATCACTCATTGTACTTCTGGTACCTATTTAAATGTTTACATTGTTTTCATCTTTTGATTTTATGTTGTGTTCGTTATTTGATTTAAACTTGTGTTACATTGGAAGGCTTTACCCGGCCAATGTTTGCGGCAATTTACGTTTAACTACTGAATTTACTTTACGTTCGTTATTCTGCCTTTTTATTTCGTCTTATGTAATATTGGAAGGCTTTACCCTTCCGGTGTTACTGTATTTACTTTACATACTTACGTTATTTTACCATTTTATTTACGGCCATAACGGAACATTATTTACTTCGATACTATTTCTACGATACGGCTTTTATGATAAATCACGATTTTGAAATTATTTTACTTTGATTTCTACTATTTAACATGCTTATATTGTACGTGTTTATTTTCAGCTTTTGACTTATTTTGCGTTTATTATTTTATCTCTCATGTAATATTGGAAGGCTTTATCCTTCCGATGTTTGCGGCTATTTACACCTATTTACTTAATTTACCATACGTTCGTATTTTATCATTTTATTTACGATCATAACTACACGTTATGTACTTCGACACTACTTTTACGGAACGGCTTATATAAATTACGATTACCTACGGCTTTACGTTTATCTCTACGATTCTACGTTTACGAGCGTTACGTTGACATTTCGTATGTACGATTACCTTGACATTTTATTTACAGCTCTAACTAAACCTTACTTACTTCACTGATTACCATTTCTACGAAACCATTTATACAATTATTTTCAGCTTGAATTTATCTTACCATCGTTCGTTTGACATATATTTACGACTCACGACCAAATTATTATTTACATCGATAATCAATACTATACAGCATATGGGGTTTAATTCTACTTTCGACAATTATCATACACACGCCATTATCTTACCTTTATTTACAGCCTTAACCAATTCTTTGACTATGACGTCAACATATTATTACACATAATTTACTACGATTCTTCAGCACTGAACTACGATCTATAATTGACTTTAGTCCTAAACAAACCTACTGGCTACTTCAGTTATATTATGAGTACAAGACTGCAGGATGGTTACACATTGTTTTATTTAAAGCCTACCAGAACCCAGCTCTATTGAAATAAGCTGATGCGCTATAAAATTATCTGACACTATGTGTGGTGCAAGGTACAGGCAATCCCATTTCAGTCGGTAAATTGTGGACAATATGGTGGGATTGTCTATTATTCTTTTACTGGTAACTAAGGTTTTGAGGTAACGTTTTGTCCAGGTAACATCCCCTAGTTTAGATTAAAATCAACAAACTTTATATTAATTGCTGATGTGCAGTAGTTTGCTCATATAACACACTGTAGGTGTTTTCATAACTAGTAAGTGACTGCTTGGAATCGTTGTTACGTCTGAGGCCTCACAACCCTTATATGCTTGGAATTATTCCGATGAAGTTACTACTAGTGATTACGTCTTACTGCAAGCACTAACACTATACACGCAGGGCACAAATATTTCCCCACACTATACACCGAATCGGCGAGGAAATGTTCAGTTAGGCCAACTGTGCATCCCTTGTTTATTCAAAATTACAACACTATGGACCAAACACATTAAGTAAATTATTGCTAGTCAGTAACTTTCGCAAATATTGATAGGGGAGTACCGACTCCTATTAGCTTTCCTCCTTTTAATCATTTCCTACCCATTCTCTCCGTTAATTTACGACAAAACTGATTATGTATTTACTGAAAACTATTTCAGCCTGGATGTGATTGATCCATGCCAATTACCGGAGCATTATTTACAAATCCCGCCTGCCCGGATCTTTGTAAATGATCATCTGACGCTGGAAAATAAGCTTCTGCTTAACAAAGCGAAGGTGTTAGCAAAAGAGAGGAATTTTTCGTTTACATGGGTCAAAGGCTGCAAGATTTTTATGCGGAAGAATCCCACTTCACCTGTCCTTGCCATCAAAACGGAAGCGGATTTGAAGAGACTTTCGAATTAGTGCACGGCTTAGTGGCAAAAATTGGTCTCAATAAGTGTTGTTTTTGTATTTGCATTAGTAACGTCTGTTTGAAAAGTTTGAGAAACGAATATTATTTGTTAACGCTCGCGCGTCGATGCAGTTGTCGTGCGCTGTCGCTCTGTCTGCTTGTTGCTTCGAGGCGGCCGGCCGGCCGTTTGCTACTATTATGTTCCTGCCCTCTACTGTCTATATTTTCTGCTATTAGTTATATCAATACCGTGTTATTTATTACTACAATCAAACTATTAACCTCCAGCTTTCAATGCGTTGTAATTATTGTTTATTATTACGTATACTTTATTTTATCGTGCTTAGTGTATATTCAGACGCTAGCATCTGTTTATTTACAATGGATCTGATAACTATTTTCTACCAAAACGTCCGTGGCTTACGTACTAAAACCTCAGAGTTTTATAGAAATGTATGCATTAATAGTTATGACGTAATCTGTGTCACGGAAACATGGCTTTTAGAAGGCGTAAGTAACAGTGAACTTTTTGATGACCGATACCTAGTATGGAGGCGGGACAGAAATTACGATGCCACCGCGCAATCGCTGGGTGGTGGAGTCCTCATCGCAGTTCGCCGGGAACTCGTCGCTGAGGGTCGCAGTGAGTGGTGCTCTTCTGCTGAGGATTTGTGGGTGACGTTGTCGCTACAACACTGCAAACCCAAAGTTGCTTACAAAATGCACATTTGTGTGGCGTACCTCTGTAATCAAAACCTGGGAAATTCGTTGGTCTCTCAAACTAGTAATTTTTCTAATACCCTCACTGACATTGTTTTGAGTTGCCCATTGGATAGGTTTGTGGTGTTGGGTGATTTCAACATACCCAACTTACAATGGGAACTCTCTGAGGATGGTTGCTCGTACAAAGCCCATAACATACAAGGTGCGTATCAGTTTGAATTAATTGATAATTTTACTCTATGCAACTTATCTCAATATAACTCGACTTCAAATATCAATAATCGAATTTTAGATCTTGTCTTATCCAATGACAGAGTATTAGTTACGCACTCCTGTCCACTGGTCTTGGAGGACCCTCATCATAAATCTCTCTGCATCTCTGCAAATTTTGTAGAATTACACACATTAAAATGCAAATCTTATCTAAAGTACTTATACCACTCAGGTGATTATGAAGCTATTTCTTCCAAACTTAATTCTATAAACTGGGAGGCCGAAATTTCTAACAAACCTCTGGATGAGGCTGTCAGCTTCATGTATAGTACTTTGAGTAATTTGCGCAATGATTTCATTCCGTCCAAAATAGTCTACCCCAGGCATAAATATCCTTTGTGGTATAAGTCTCCACTTATTAAACTCCTTAAGGAAAAAAATAAATTTCGTGTCAAGTATAAGAGGTATGGTAATGTGGGTGACCTTAACTCCTTTGAAATGTTAAGGGAGCGCGCCAAAGTCATGGAAAAGGATATGTTCGCAGATTATATTGCTTGTATCGAAAGCAACATAATAAAGAATCCCAAGGCTTTTTGGTCTTACGTGAAGGCCAAAAAGCAATCAAATGCATATCCCACAGTTCTTAGACTAGGTCAGCGCTTCTCGGACCAAGGGGAAGAAATCTGTGACATGTTCGGTGAGTACTTTCATTCAACTTTCCTGGTACCTTCTTGTACCAGCACCTTATCTACAACACAAGACTCTAACCTTCCTGAAACCTCTACAGACATTGGTGCCATTGAAGTCATTGAGTCAGAAGTGCTTAAACTGTTTAAATCCATTGACTTGACTAAATCTGCCGGTCCAGATGACTTATCTCCTATTTTTATTTTCAACTGCGCTGCAAGTCTTACGGTTCCGCTTACCTTGATATACAGGCGATCTTTAAACGAAGGCACAGTCCCTATGTTGTGGAAGTCGGTATATATAACTCCCGTGCATAAAAAAGGGCCGAAAGACAACATTGAAAATTATAGACCTATTTCTAAATTATGTATATTTGCCAAAATACTAGAAAAAATAGTTTACAGGCAGCTTTACTCGGCACTTAAACATACACTTAGCGAACAACAACATGGGTTTCTTAAGGGTAGATCCACCACATCTAATCTTTTGTTATTTAGTGAGTATTTGTCTAAGAACATGTCGGAACCTTCTCAGGTCGATGTCATATACACAGACTATAGTAAGTGTTTTGATAGATTGGATCATGTCGTGTTGTTACATAAACTTCAAAGAGTAGGCATTCGAGGAAACTTATTCAGGTGGTTTTCATCATACGTTCAAAATAGATGTCAAACTGTAGTATTAAATGGCTTTACGTCTGTAGCAATGTGCATTCCCTCGGGAATTCCTCAGGGATCCTTGCTCGGTCCCCTCCTGTTTATAATTTTTGTATTTGACATCTCCTCCTGCTTCCACTTTTCTAAAATTCTGCTCTATGCTGACGATATGAAAATTATTTGTCCTATACGTACGTCTGATGACGCCTCCCTTCTTCAAATGGATTTGGATAGATTCCTAAGCTACTGTATTAAAAACAAATTAGATTTAAATGTTTCTAAATGTTACGTCTGTTCCTTTACACGGAAACCACGTCCAATTATTTGTACTTATAATATAAAGAATGCTGCATTGACGAGAGTTTCTACTATTAATGACCTTGGAATCACCTTCGATTCCAAGCTGTTGTTTGATGAGCATGTCAACAACATCGTCAATAAGGCCTCGAGAGCCTTGGGATTTGTACTGAGGTTATCTTCGGAGTTTTTTTTTGATTAAAACGTACAAAATACTTTATTGTGCGTACGTACGGAGCCACCTAGAATACGCGTCACAAGTCTGGAACCCAAGCTACGGCATTTATATTACACGCATTGAAAGCATTCAAAAACGGTTTCTTCGTTATTTACAATACCGCGCAAAAAAATTCTTACCTGACTATAGATCTAGGTGTAAGAAATTTCATTTACTTCCACTGCACGAAAGAAGAAATATAGCGGATATAGCATACCTACTTAACCTAGCAAACGGAACGGTCGACTGTCCGGAGCTGCTCGGACATCTGGGGCTGCGAACTCCTGCTGCCTCATTTAGGAAACCTAATCTTTTATACGTTCCGCCTGTGCGTAGCAATTATAGGCAAAACTCTTATTTAATTAGAGCATGTAAAAGATATAATGAACTTGCAAAAGAGTTAGAAATCGACCTATTTAATACCTCTGCGTTTAGGATAAAGCAGTTGTTAAGTGACAGTTATTTTAAATAACTAATTTTAAATAACTAATTTAGTATTTATGCTTTTAACCAACTGTTAGTATAATCTGTTTTATGACAAACAGGTTTTTGAATATCATTTTACCACCTACTGGTAAAACAAAGTAAAATCTATGTATCTATTCGGCCCAGTACTTATGTCTACTGTGCTTGTCAATCTTTCATAATATCTGTGAAAACTTCTAATTGGCCTTCTGTATTTGTAACTCTCAGCTGCTTTTCTGCTGCTTTGTATCTAGCCGTTAGTTTTCCTTTGATAATAAAATAAAATAAAATAAAATAAATAAAATAAATGATAATTACAATTTATAAAACAGCTTTTATGCAATTATCGGATTTCCTTGGGGAAATATATGTGGGCTCAATCATTTCCGCAGCTGGGCACCCAGCACTCCTGGAACATCACGTATGTACAAGCGCTACATAGCAGTGGGACCCCTGGGTGTACCTTCTGGCTCTGCTTTACGCATTGTGGATTGGTTGTAGTCATGAGCATTGATCTCTTGATGAAGTCTAGTAATTGGGAAAATACCCAACATGAAAAGAACCGTGAATGGTCAACAAACATAAATAATGAATTCCGGGATTGAGTAAAGGAAAAAAAAGCACAATCACATTTGGACTGAATGGTTAAAACAAGACCTAATGTCCATACCTTTACCTCTTTCCCGGGGAGTGCACTCTGGGGTGGGCACTCACAAGGATGGGCGTTGGCTGGGGCCTATCCTCCCTCCCCAAATGGGGGGGGCTACATTCTTCACAAAAGGAAAGCAGCCTTTCGTTTTCCTTGGTATTCACAGGTTAATCTCTCTCTTATATCTATAAGACTCCTTTTTACTTCTCCTTTATTTAATTATATACTTCTTACTTATATACTTCTCCTTTATTTAATTATATAATTTTATTTGTATTTCATTATAAGCAGTCTCTAACTCTAAAAGAATCGAGGTTACTGTTATTTCACAACGAAGGGTTAAGACGATCATTTGGCCATATATTTTATCACGTGTATTTTCTTGTGTAGGTAGGGTAGGTTAGTTACAGTACCTGTCTACGTTATTATCGGTTGAAGATATCCCGGATGTGTTAACGTTAACGCGTAAAACTTTGTAGGCAAACTTACCTAAAATACCTTTTTAATGATGATTGTACTTATAAAAAATGCAAATCTCAGTTATCGCAAATTATCACCAGAATAATTTTGTATTTTTACTGTTTTAACAAGCGTTTAATTCACCTTATTTTTATGATAGGGATAGACTGATGATGATAATAAAACGTAAAATTCCCAGTAAATTAGTAATAGGTAAATACAACTTACTTTTAAGTTAACTAACCGTCCTTTAAACTTGCATGCAATAATGCAACATTTTACTTTAGAATAGCACCTACTCCATTATTGAACTCTAAAAGTAGAAAATAGATGCAAATTTTATGCCATGAACCTGGGATTGCGAGTCGTCAGTCAGCAGACGTCCGTGTGCTGTTCTTTGACATTAGGTACGTACCTACTCGTATAGTTGTATAGGTATAGTGAGGCATAGTTCAAGGCCAAGAGGATGACCACGCGGCTAGCGGCGTAGGAAACCAGATCTGGTTAATTACCAATTCGTAGGTATGTAATATTGTGACGATGGATGTGGTATAAAGTTGAAGGAAAGGGGTTCACCGGTTCACCGATGGAGGAAAAAATGCCGTTTTTCTACCTAAACAGGTGGCTTGAATAGAAACATTGCTGGACGGCATGTCTAACGTCCGGTTTCTGCTAGATAACTTTGACCAAGAGTCTATCGTTGTCTCGATCTGTCACTAAACACATGACAACGACTGCAGTACACTTATCGATTAGGTGAAAGTTAACTAGGGTTCAAATCGGAACGTGATTCTGTGGTGAATCGTCCTGCTCCAATTTAGATGTTCAACCTAATCAAATCTTCAAATTACGCCCTGACAGAAACACTTTTCCCGTTTGAGAAAAATAAATTAATGATTGAGATTCAAGTGTCTGGACTGGTCTTCGGCTATAAGCTGTTCTTCGCGCAATATTATCTTTATAGTATTGTGTCATATTGAGCTTTAGTTAACCGCTAATTATTATGACTAAGAAAAGAATCATCAACTATTTATCGCTTCCCGTAGGCAGGTAGGTATCTGAGTAATCCCACCTGTCTAATAAGTGATGATCACCGTTCTAAGAAATCACCAGGGCTATTTGACCTTTGATAGACAGTTGGGCTTACGTAGGTTCGACTTCAAATGCGTAATTTTTGAGCTAAATTCAAAAACTTCCTGGTTCCATTTAAACAATGAATCAATCTAAAACCGCAAAATTAAATGATGTAGGAAAGAGTCGTTAATGTCGTTATTTATTTATGACGGGTTTTAATTTTGCCAGGCATGAGTGGGGGAAATTAATATCTATTAGGTATTATTATTTGTTACAAACGTAGCACCCTAGGTTTGCTCCTGTATCGTGGGTACCGCTTACAGACATATAATTTCACATTACATACACATCACACCCGGACCAGAAACCAATATTTGTGGATCGCACAAATATTTGTTCCGGGCTGGAACCGAACCCGCGACACCAAGCGCAGCAGACCAATTGCTCAGTCACTATAACGCCAATCGTGCCGTCTACTTAGTTAATACATGTCATCATTGCAACATTCCACCGCGATAATTATAATATTTACTATTGGAAGAGTTTTTGCTAACCCTACTGTGTCTATGACAAACATTTCAAAAGTGCGTCTGATAAGCAAAACATCTTTATGTATACGAGTACTTACCTACTAACTCGTATCAGTGCTAATTTACGAAGAGCCGTCACGATTAAAGTAAGGTAGGTTTGGTTGCGTATGGCCATCGAGTGGCAATTAGATTTGACATTTGAAAGTAAGTTGATACCCGGCAATGGCCGTTATAGCTTCAACTCCAAACTCTACATCTGGAGGAATGAATGGCGTATCCCCCAACGGAGTAACTTTACGATCAAGCCATTTGCCTGATTATAAACACCACGCCTGTTCACAGTCACTCGATATCGATTTTGAACAAACACAACACGGATTGGTGAACAAATTAATCTGTAAGGCTGTTATTTATTTCTAATGCATACTCTTTATTTATGTTTTCTTTTATATTTTAATTAGGTAGGTACCTACCTATTGTAAAATTCTTATTGTTATTCCTAGACTTAGTTAATTTCTGTGATAAATGTAGCGTAATGGAGTACTCTGTGATGTTACAGTTATATGATGAATAAATAAATAAATAAATAAATAAATAAATAATCGATGGTAAATTTATTATTAAACAACGCGAAAACAATGATGAGAAGTTGGTGGAGCGTGTAAATATCCCCACCGCGGTGTACTCGCGTACTGTTATGTAAAATTGAATTCGTGAAAATTATGGAGAAACTTGTTGCTTTCGTCTGCAAAGGAAACTGATAGTCATGTGCCCACTCACCAAATCGACACTCCGGGCACCCCAGCAGCTCCAGGAGGCGACTTACCGCAGATTAGCGACGGTAAGGCGACGGCCACGAAAAACAGCACAGGCGGAGATAAAATATGCACAACAATAGTTTCTATGAATTATTCACATTGAATTATTAGATTGAGAGGCCATTCGGAAAATCCGACGATACGCACACTGACATTTATTATTGTCTAATTTATTTTTCTTTGGCCAAAAAGAAGAGTTCGACCTCCTTGGTGGGTCGCCACTGCTACCGCACTCCATAGAGACCACCAAGGAACCCAAAGACATCTCAAAGGGAGTAGGCATCAGCTCCCTCCAGACAGGCACCATGCTACTCCATAATATTACCTAATTAGAGATAAGCAGGCATCACGGTATGCCGCTTCACCAGAAGTTAAAATTTGAAGATAATTTATAATCACTCTTGTGTTTACCTACTCGTATAAATAATCTCTTATAACCGACCAAGCAATGAGGGATAAGAAACTGTTTTTTGTTTAGCATCAGTTCGACGCCATAATATTTGTTTTGCTTTTCACAAGAATTTGAAGAATCGTTATTATTAATTTTGTAAACAAACGACTTAAGTGTCACGGCCACAGATAATGCAGTACGCTCTGGAACACTTGAGTGGAAATTTTTGTGTGACTATACCTACTCAAATCGAGAGATGCTTACGTCAAAGTATGAGGTCACAATATTGTGAGTTTAGTGTAGGTAAGCGCAGAATATTTAGGTGTAAGTTAAATGGATGAGTTCACCTTGTGCTATGTCACGTGTTTAAAATTCGGATACAAAAAAATATGTAAACGAGCTGTTAGATTTTCAAATCGATGAACTGGATATGAGAATTCATACTATGCGTGGTGTTAAGATGTATATTTAGCTAAACATGCAGCAGCTTCCAGTAGAACATCAGGCGCGGCAGTGCAACACGATCGTCATGGGGTTCCCAGCATGGTGAACGGTGCGATGAATGAATGGAAAATGTTCCCTCATGGTGTTACAGCAGTAGTTGAGAGGTAGTCTACCCACGTATTTTAAAGGTGTTTATCATCTTCGCCAACATAGTCCTAACACTAGTTGATAGTGCCGGACCAAAACTGAAACCGAAACCGGCAACGGACTCACATTCGGCCGAAACTAAACCGAACTAGTTTTTTTGCCGAAACTCGACCTAAACCGAAACTGAAGCCGAAAATTCAGTAGGGCACTACCAGTTGAGATCAACTTCAAATGCTAGCCATATGCACTAGCATTTAGCAAGAATTTAGCATTTAGTCAAGTTCAAATAATAGCAAAAACAACGTTTATTTTAAAACTCCTTACCAGTTCCATTGTTCTCTGATAAATATTTAGGATTCCTTCAAGATACAGTGAGTGCATTTTAGTGCTACGTGCATAATTTCAGGTCACCATCACGTGGTAGTCGTAAAAAGTAAACTATAATAACAATTATTGAATGTTAAAGGGAAACGACTACAAGTTTTTTAGGTCCACGCGGAAAATTTGCGGACATCAGTGGCTGGAGAGTGTTTGCTCATCAGTTGAACCTCAGTGTCGATGGCACTACAGATGTCTTCTATAAAGCTGTGGTCAATGACAAACACATACCTTTTTAATCTTGATCTCAGAGTAATGTACATGTCGTAGATCAACTATTTTAATAAAATTAGGTACTTAAAAAAAGCGCGAAGACTTGATACATGTTTTGTACCTACGTCTTTACAAAGAAATATAATTATTATTTTGGTAGTAACAAGCCATAACAAATGTTATAAGAAAGTTTTTCGCTGCTCAATTATTGCTCATAATCCAACTTGTGAGGACGTTGAAATAAGTGATGTTACTTGAAGTTTTGTTCATAGTTGTTGTAACATGGATGCTAGTGCTTCGATGGCAAAAAAGAGGAATGTTCAAATTATGGAGTCAACTAAAGAACGATGTCAGAGCCCTGCCATTAGTGGGGCACGCGTACTTGTTTTTGGGTAGCGACGAAGGTATATTGTTTCTTTTGATGTATTTGAATTCTGGATTTAGAATCTCTATACCTGAAAAACAACTGTTAAGCATCCACTATTATAATTATCACTATCATTATTGTTAACGAGCGCCACAACCTAAGCCTAAGTAGTTGATATAAGTAGTAGATATATGAATATGGCATTAGTATGTAGCCATTAGAGATTTGATACATGTATGTAATAGTATGTAAAACACCGCGTACATCGTCTCCTAGATATGACCGCGCCGCCGTGAGAAAGAGGCAGGATGGGTGCATGCCAGATGTACGCGGCAATTGTATTAGGTTTAGTTTTATCTATTGTATTTCGGCTCTATTGTATTGGCGAGCCAGAATGTATTGATTGCCGTAATAGAAGTTTACTTTAGTAGTAAGATATTTTTGTCAGTCTTTACCATTTGTATTTACGGCCTTTATTTTACAAGCCAGGCAGATTGTCTTATTGCCGTAATATAAGTTAACTTCAATAGTTTACAACTGGCCATTGTATTTAGGCCCTATTGTGTTAGGGCAGCTGCATGTATCATTTACTGTAATAATAGTTTACATTAAGAGTACGATACTTTTGGAAAGCACAGTCCACTGAGAATCGTTATAGCGTCAACACGTTGTTTAGCTAGCATACAAAGCTAAACCCGCGAACAAGCCAAGTCCTGATAAATAACCTCCAGTAATCTCTCAGTACAAAGTTGTTTTCTTTCAACACTTCCTCGTCGTTGTCATCGTCGTCGTCGTCAATAGAAGCGCTCGTTTCGTCAGTACCCTGCACCTGAATAATTAGTCGTCTACAAAATTCCTTCGAGCCGGATCTCTGACGAAAATGAGCGTGAAGAGCTCGGTGACAACACGCACTTAGTTGAAGAAGAAGACTGAGAAGACTTCAACCAGAACCGACCCGGGGCTGCGATCCGAAGAGCCGCCCGGGTCATCCAGCGACGTTTCTGTGATGTCGTCGATGGTCACGCAGGTCATTCCCTTGGCCGGACCTGGTGGTCGTTTCAGCGACCACAGTGTCTCGGTGCCGGGTAGGGATGATAAAATGACTGGCAGACCGCGGCATCACAGCATCCGCCCCTGTTCGAGCCGCGCTTCATCTACTTCAACCAGAACCGACCCGGGGCTGCGATCCGAAGAGGCGCCCCGGTCATCCAGCGACGTTTCTGCGATGTCGTCGATGGTCACGCAGGTCATTCCCTTGGCCGGACCTGGTGGTCGTGTCACCGACCACAGTGTCTCGGTGCCAGAAAGGGATGATAAAATGACTGGCAGACCGCGGCATCACAGCATCCGCCCCTGTTCGAGCCGCGCTTCAAAAGCTTGCGCGAGTAGGATAGAGCATTTGCGACTACTCGCGGAGTATGAGGCGGAACAGCAAGTGGCGCACATAAAAGAAAAAGTGGCGCACATAAAAGAAAATCTGGTGAGGAAGAAGCTGTTGGTAGACTTGGCTCGTATCGACGCAATGGCTGACAAAGCTAGGTCAGATCATGGTATGGTCAGACACGTGGAAGAGTGGGTGGATACGAAGCCGCAGGAAGTCGCGGCAATCCATCCACAGCCGCAAGTGCCGGGAGCGCCCCTCTCAAAGTTGGTGCTGTTAGAGCCCAGCGCACTGGCATGTAAAGCAAGCTCCGATAATGGCATTGTCGAACGAGTGGCAGAGGGGGTGGATATAATGACGCTGCAGGAAGTCGCGGCTATCCACCCGGAGCCGCCAGTGCCCGGAGCGCCCCTCCCGCAGTGGGCGTTGCTAGAGCCCAGCGCGCCTGACGTACTTGTCGTGACACCTACGCCAGATCGATCATGCGGTGTCAGGCCGCATTACACTCCTGTCGCGGTCAGCAAGACTGCTGCGCCGCACGGGACAACGAGTAGCATAGGAGGGCAAGTCGTCTCGTTAGCGGTCAACGGTGCGTGTGGTAAAAAGTTGTCTGACAAATCAGCGCGAGTGCTAACTCCCGTCGTGGTCAGCAAGACTGCTGCGCTGCACGGGACAACGAGTGTCATCGGAGGGCAAGTGGTGTCGTTAGCGGTCAACAGTGCGCGTGAAGACTTGTCCGACAAATCAGCGCGAGTGCTAACTCCCGTCGCGGTCAGCAAGACTGCTGCGCTGCACGGGATAGCGAGTGTCTTCGGAGGGCAAATCGTTTCGTTAGCGGTCAACAGTGCGCGTGGTGAAAAATTGTTCGACAAGTCAGCGCGAGTGCTAACTCCCGTCGCGGTCAGGAAGCCTGCCGAGCCGCACGGGATAGTGAGTCAAATCAAAGGGCAAGTCGCTTCGCTAGTAGGTAGCCAAGTTCGCGGTAACCAAGTGTTCGACATGTCGTGGCGAGTGTCAAAAGTTCCCGCGTCCCGTCACCTGAGAGCGCTCGACCCGAAGCTCTACAGACGGCTTCGGGCGCGAGGAGGAGTCAAGGCCCGCGTAGCATACGACCCGAAGCTCTACAGACGGCTTCGGGCGCGAGGAGGAGTCAAGGCCCGCGTAGCATACGACCCGAAGCTCTACAGACGGCTTCGGGCGCGAGGAGGAGTCAAGGCCGGCGTAGCATACGACCCGAAGCTCTACAGACGGCTTCGGGCGCGAGGAAGACTCAAGATTAGCAGAGCGATCGAACCGCGCCGCTACAGGCTGCTACGGAGACGCGGTAGACTCAACATTAGCAGAGCGCTCGAACCGCGGCGCTACAGGCTGCTACGGAGACGAGGAAGACTCAAAATCTGCAGTGCGCCCGTTCCGAGGCGCTACAGACACACAGCGGTCGTCGTGTGTTAATTCCCTGCTTAGGCCAGTAGCAGAGGTTGTGGTGCTCTCAAACCATTGTGTAATCGGCTGAACCCTTTTACAGGGGGGAAAATGTTAACGAGCGCCACAACCTAAGCCTAAGTAGTTGATATAAGTAGTAGATATATGAATATGGCATTAGTATGTAGCCATTAGAGATTTGATACATGTATGTAATAGTATGTAAAACACCGCGTACATCGTCTCCTAGATATGACCGCGCCGCCGTGAGAAAGAGGCAGGATGGGTGCATGCCAGATGTACGCGGCAATTGTATTAGGTTTAGTTTTATCTATTGTATTTCGGCTCTATTGTATTGGCGAGCCAGAATGTATTGATTGCCGTAATAGAAGTTTACTTTAGTAGTAAGATATTTTTGTCAGTCTTTACCATTTGTATTTACGGCCTTTATTTTACAAGCCAGGCAGATTGTCTTATTGCCGTAATATAAGTTAACTTCAATAGTTTACAACTGGCCATTGTATTTAGGCCCTATTGTGTTAGGGCAGCTGCATGTATCATTTACTGTAATAATAGTTTACATTAAGAGTACGATACTTTTGGAAAGCACAGTCCACTGAGAATCGTTATAGCGTCAACACGTTGTTTAGCTAGCATACAAAGCTAAACCCGCGAACAAGCCAAGTCCTGATAAATAACCTCCAGTAATCTCTCAGTACAAAGTTGTTTTCTTTCAACACTTCCTCGTCGTTGTCATCGTCGTCGTCGTCAATAGAAGCGCTCGTTTCGTCAGTACCCTGCACCTGAATAATTAGTCGTCTACAATTATTATTCGATACACGAACTAATAATTTTGTAAAGGAGTTCTTAGATTACAAAACATTGTAGATTATAAGATGTGCTATTGGTAGTATTCATGAGAGACAGGCCTCTTGAGTGCACTAGTGTTCTTTCAGTTCAAGATTTGAGTTTGAGAGACGTAATGCTATTTCAGACGTAAGAAAAATCTCCAATTTCAGATGTAAGTGACCCTGAAATAGCAGAACTAGTACTTAAAACATGCTTGGAGAAAGACGATGTTCTCAAGGTGTCTCGGATGCTGACAGGAAACGGAACTGTATTCGCACCAGGTCAGTTAACTCCTTGAAAGATGGCGGCTGAGCGATAACTGGGGCGCTTTATAATACACCGATACCGAGTTTTATTCTCGACCCCGCACCAATGACTGTTCATAAATTATGTGCGTGGTTCTGTGTGCCTAGTGGGAGTTTTGCCAATTTCTTTACGTGCTCGGTCCGGTTAGCGCAAACTTGAAATTGTATGGAATAAGAGCAGCGCCATCCAGTGTCAGTCAGTCAGTCACTAGATGGCGCTGCTCTTATTAAAACTACTAGGCACACTGAACACAATTAGATAGCAGTCGTTACGCCACGTCAGAAGCCCTTGGGTGGCCTCATACTCCGACACTAGAGGCTAGCACAACCTCATACGACAAACAACAACCACAGGTAATTTTATAGTAGTTTTACCGCTCGGCCGCCATCTCTTTACACTACATCATTTTCACTACATTAAATACCTACTACTCGTACCTTACATTTGTATAATTTCTTATTAATCGTTCATAAAGTCGCAAATAACTTTCAGTGCCAATCTGGCGTCCCCGTCGCAAGTTTCTGGCTCCAACCTTCAGTCCAAAGAACCTGGTGCAGTTTGTGCAGATATTCTCTCGCCAGAGCGATGTCATGGTGGGCAGGCTCAAAGAGACCATAGCCATAGGACCTTTCTCTATTTGGAAATATATCACCACTTACTCTATGGACTCTGTATGTGGTACGTAACTGAGATATAATTATTATTGTAGTTTGTTTGCTTCTTGTGTAAGGTTTCGCTATGGTTGATCGGAACCAAAACATACAAATGAACAGACATCACGTCATTACGGCTTATAAGTAAGTTTTGCATAGTAGCTGCAGTGTCCGCATGGTTAGAACACAATGGAAAAATTAAGAAAAAAGGCCGCTAGCTGCTCGGCGGCTTATCCAGCGCATGTACATGGAGTGAGAGAGGCCTGGTATAACACAGCATTAAAACAATCATAGGCTTTGAAGTGTTTTCGTAAGGTATGCAAATAAGTGTCAGTTTCACAGAATCGACTCTCGGAGTTCAAGTAAATACTCAACGTCAACCTGACCAGCCGTTCCTGCAGGCATTCGAAGAGATTTGCAAGCTCGATGCTGCGAGAATTTGCCAACCCTGGCTGCACAATGACACAGTTTACAAGATGACATCATACTACAGACAGCACGTTACCTACAAGACAAGACTATGGGGATTCATTGACGATGTATGTTTTAGAATTGACTTCCTCTACAATCCTTCTAAAAGGGGTTTGTGGTAATACTCGTAGATGTTGTAATCACTGTACACTTTTCCGTGTGTACCTAAACGCTGCTGTTCCAACTTGAAGGGCAATGTTTCCAGTTAAAAATACTGGGAATGGAGACTTCTGCAATAGAAGTTTTCAGTGGCACCTAGCACTGCATAGTTACCTATTTATTTTCTGTACTACGACTTTTTACTGTCGTGTAAATATTTCAGGAGTTTCTTTAATAAAATATTTTTTTTAGATTATTAAAAAAAAACGACAGACCTTAAAAGAGGAACTTGCTAGACAACCGGAATCAGACCAACGTAAGTGTTTACTTTATGGCAGAGACCGTCTCACAGGGGACAATATCCATCTCTAAAATGGTACTACTGACACTCGGGCAAACTAACAGCCTGCTAGAAGAATTATTAGGCAAGACACAAATTTCCTCTAGCCCCATCAAAAACTTGATCTTTATGTTTCTTACAACTTTCTGACTATACGTCTCGTCGTTTGCGTCCTCGCCATCTCGCTCATGTATCCTTTCACCTCGATATTTCAACCAGACCTATTTTCTTGGGGGCTTCAGTTAATGTATATACATAGATCTGAAATGGTTTATACATGACACAGAACAGACAGTTTTCCTGATGGATTTCTGATATTTGCAGACTCAGATCACGAGATGAAAACCTTTCTGGAAATGCTGATCGAGTCCACGGGCGGCGAAGGTGGATATACAGATCTGGAGCTGTTAGAGGAAACCTTAGTTCTGGTGCTTGCAGGAACCGACACCTCGGCGGTGGGTATCGCCTTTACAGCCCTAATGCTGTCTAACCATCCGGAAATACAGGAAAAAGCTTATCGGGAGTAAGTACTAAGTAGTTTAGTTTCAGAATTTCACTGATGATGTGTTTAGGAAATTTAGAGTATCTCAAAAGGTGGTACCCCGAGCTGGTCTGGTGGAAACATCGCGATGACTAATCTAGCTAGGACAGATGGCAACGATACGCCAGAAGTTTTGAGAAACATAGACGTTGATTTATAAAACGTCACAGGTAGTCTCTGTTTATGCATGCACCCCTGTGCAATCAAAATGTCTCCTATTTTTTTTTATTGTTTAGCCTCAAGTACCTAGCCGTTTTGGCGGCTTCTTTAATAGTCCGTTTATGGAATTCACATACTTTCGATATTCATTCAGCTGCCAAGCGTTAGTTCGCAAACGAGACAGTGTTGTGGTCTGAAGGACTATCCGTGAAATTACTGGGTGTACATGAAACGTTAGAAGTAATATTATGTCAGGGCACTGAGCAGTGAAGTGCCACTTGCCAGATTTTGCAATGAAGAGCTTTGTGAGGCACTGGAACTATTACCACTTATCAACAGACGAACGAGGTCTGATATTTCTCCTTACTCAGTAATATACCACAGAATCCGTTTTTGTCCAGAATACAAGAAGTATTCGGTGACTCTGATCGGCCGCTAGTAGCGGAAGACTTGCTGCGTCTCCGATACTTGGACGCCGTCATCAGGGAAGCCTTGAGGCTGTATCCTCCGGTTCCTGTCATCGCGAGGAAAGCGGTGACAGATCTGCCATTGCGTAAGGATCCTCTTCGCTTTTAATAACTTGTTAATTATGATCTAAATTGAGAGCAGTGGCCGAGCTAACATGCGACGGCACCTACTTAAATACGCGTCTGGATTTATAATTTGTGTGTTACCCCTAAGGCACACCTGTCAATTTTCCATGTTCATCTGTAATCTGTCTGTCTTGTGAAATGCAATGCAAAGTCTTTTTTCTGTGCCCGCTCATTCTTATGTTTATCATAAAGCATAAGGTAGGGATTATTATTAGGGTTTAGTCTAGCTGCTATCTATATACATAAAAGCCAAAACTGACTTACTGATTGACTGACTGACTGACTGACTGACTGACTGACTGACTGATCGATCAACACACAGCTGAAACCACTGAGTCTACAACCATGAAACTTTGCACCAATATTCCTTATGTGACGTAGGCGAGCAATAAGAAAGGATTTTTGAAAATTCAACCCCTAAAGGGGTGAAAAGGGGTTGCAAAGTTTGTATGGAGCAATGTGTTTTCTTGGTCTGATCAACTTCAAACTTGGCATTTATATTCTTTACAAGATTTAATTAAACACGTGTTTCATCGTTTTTTAATATTCAACCCCTAAATTGAGAATAAGGGGTTGCAACATATTTTCATCCGATTTAGTTCATAATTTAAATTTGGCTCAATTATGCCATAAGTGACATAGGAGTGCACTTCAATATGATTTTTAAATTCAACCCCTAAAGGGGTGAAAAGGGGTTGTAATGTTTGTGTGTCACAACGTGTTTTCTTTGTCTAATCTGCTTCAAACTTGGCTTTTACATTATTTAAAAGATTTATTTATATATTTCATAGTTTTTTAATATTCAACCCCTAAAATAATAAAGAGGGGTTGCAAAATATTTTTCATCAGATTTTGTTCGAAACTGAAATTTTGCACAAATATTCCTTAAAAGACGTAGGTGTGCACTAAGTTTCTTTTTTTTTTAATTCAACCCCTAAGTGGGTGAAAAGGGGTTTCAAAGTTTGGATGGAACAACGTGTTTTATCGGTTTGATCAACTACAAACTTGGCATCTATATTCTTTAAAGATTTTAAACACGTGTTTTATCTGGTTTTAATAATGAACTCCTAAATTGTAGGTAGAAAGTGGTAGATTTTGTAGAAAATGATTAATTTAAGGTAGGAAATGGTAATTTTTAGTAGGAAATGGTAGATTATTGGTAATAATGGTAGATTTTTGGTAATAGTGGTAGATTTTGGAAGGAATTGTAGCTTTTGGTAGATAATAGTGAATTTGGAATTAAAATGGTAGATTTTGGTTAAAATGCTAATTTGGTAGAAATGATAAATTTGGTAGCTTTTGATGAAAACGGTTAATTTTGGAAAAAAGGAAGCTTTGGTTAAAAATGGTACTTTTTGGTAGAAAATGGTAGATTCTGGTTGGAAATGGTAGGTTCTGGTAGGAAATGGTAGCTTTTGGTAGAAAATAATACATTTAGTAAGAAAATAATAGATTTAGAAACAAAATTTTAGATTGTGGTAGAAAATTTTAGATTTTAGTAGGTAGATAATGGTAGCTTTTGGTAGAACATGGTATTTTGGTAGAAAATGGTAGATTTTGTTAGGAAATGGTAAATTTTGTATAAAATGTTAGATTTTGGTATAAAATGCTAGATTTTTATATAAGACAGTAATTTTGATAGAAAATGGTGGATGTCGTACGAGCATGTTGGATATCGCATATCGGATGTCGATGTCGAACACGAGGTCATGGTCTATTTTTAGTTAAGTATTTGGAATTATGGTAAAATATATAGTCCGCGCGGACGAAGTCGCGGGCAACAGCTAGTAAGTGTATAAATGATGGTTTATCTTCCGTCAGGGACAGGTGTTTTAAGGAAGCACAAAGCACATTGTAACACTGTTACTTTCATAAGCGCTGAATTCTTCTTATTTCTGTTCGATTTTCAACCATGGTGCCATGAGATGGGCTGTTTTGGTTGAAACATCATATTGACGAGGGAAATAGCTAGTAAATAGCTGCCAATGAGACGCTGACTGTTTTTAGAATCTTATGGATTGATTTTCTATGGATTTCTCCGGCTAGCTCTTGCCCTT
The DNA here is from genome assembly GCA_905147375.1 of Hylaea fasciaria. Lineage (NCBI taxonomy): Eukaryota > Metazoa > Arthropoda > Insecta > Lepidoptera > Geometridae > Hylaea > Hylaea fasciaria. Next base: position 12,195,491 of record LR990197.1, read on the forward strand.
CGCGTCACATTACAGCACATCAATGTTGAACCAAATGTTTTACCCGCAAAATGTTTGCTTATAATACTCTTTCTACACGTCCAGCATCAGGCCTGATCTTGGCCAAGAACTGCGGACTTCTGATCAACATCTGGGCTATCCAACGCAACCCTAAGTACTGGGGAGAGGACGCTATGCAATACCGCCCTGAGAGATGGGCAGATACGACTTTGAAGCATCCGGCGGCCTTTATGCCCTTCAGCTATGGGCCAAGAGGATGTGTCGGTAAGTAATGACAACAATTAACTATACGTGCGTTTAATCTGAAGCTGGGCTGCTCGAGCTAATAGAACATAGTTCGGGGTCAGACGAGACGTCAAAATAGTCGAGATGTCGAGTATACTTACGTCAAACTGGCGTGTTTTGTCGATCTATAGAATTGCAGTGTCCTGGCAGTGTACCTTTTACTGACGAGCGCGCCGATCTCGAAACATAGTTTAATGGCGATTTGTTTGTAACAATTGTAATTCCAGTTGATTTGTTACGCTCCTTAAGAAAAAAAATGCATATTTAAACCAAAATTTACATCGTTCACATACATACTTACACCATGCTTTTTGTTATAATCGTCATCAGTTAGGTACAATAAATATTCAAGGGTTGTCCCTAGGCTATCGATACGCAATGATGTCGATGAAGACCGCAGTGGCAGCCCTACTGCGACGCTACCGTCTGCAGCCGGCGTCTCCTGTCAACGATAGTCACGCGCAGTTGCGGACTAAATTTGACGTCATGATGAAACACGTTGATAACTTCAAGGTACGGTTGGAGGCACGAGAGAAGTGATGGAAACCGATAAATAACACCTGATGATCTGACGAACTGACTAGATGAACTTGGAGCTTGCCATCCAATTAGCTCTTTTTTAATTATAATATTATGTTACACCTATTGTGTAATGTACGATGGAAATGTATATCTTAAATAGTCCTACAAAAAAGCCCGCCACAGTAGGCATATATCTATATTATCTTAGGTGTAAGCTATTATAGCCAAAATGTATAAGCCCTTATTACCACAATAAAAAATAAATTAAATTAAATTAAATTAGCCTTTATTGCTGTTAAAACTTACAAACCATTGATTTGACTAGTTAATACAGATCTATCTTAACTTGTTAATATTTATGTTTGTGTGTCGGCGTCCAGTTTGATAACAGCTTGTCTTTCGACATCGACATAGGCCTCCTCTAAAGATTTCCATTTCTCCCTGTTTTTTGCTACTCGGATCCATTCTGGGCCAGCCACTTTTTTGATGTCATCCTCCCATCGCTTCGTTTGTAGCCCTTTGTTCCTTTTACCATCTCTTGGGTACCACTCTGTTACAATTTTCGTCCATTTCTCTTGTTTTTCCCTTAACATAGTTATGTCCGGTCCATCTCAATTTCTGTGTTCGATATACTGATTGTGCCTGTGTGAATTGTGTTTTGTTTTTTATTTCTGTCAGTCTAACTTTGTCTTTTCTCTTCACCCCGATTACACTCCTCTCTACACTATTTTGGCAGACGTTTATTTTATTTGCTAAGCTTTCTGTTAATGCCCAAGTTTGGCAGCCATACGTTAAACATGGCAGAATGCACATATTGTAAACTTTTCTTTTTGCTTTAAATAGCATGCACCTATCTTTCATCCAGTATCTTTATTACCACTAGTGAACCATAACTACAATAAAAATTATCTGATAATTTTAATATCATAATGTTAGTTATTTTCTACGCCACGCTAATATTAAGCTACTCGAAATACTAATCATGCGCAGACGAAGTCGCGGGCACCAGCTAGTCAATAATTAAAAAAAGAATGTTTCAACTTTAGTACAAAATGTGGTCAAACCTTAACCGGAACAAAGAGATTCGTAATATAAAAATTGCTTGATATGAATGGGGTTAATATCTATTATTTTTAATTTTATTACACTTGATCTTACTTAAAAATAGACACGCCACAAAGATTAGGTACATACAAAATAAAGTTTGTAAATTGAAGATAATCAAAGTAAGGAAAGTTCTCACGCACTTAGCGGTAAATAGTGTCACTTACACTATATTTCAAGCATTCTTTTCATATTTACTCAGCTTTAAACCTTTCTAAGACTTCCACAAACATTTCAAAATCAAAATCAGCAAAATCAGCCCAGCCGTTCTAAAGTTTTAGCGCGACTAACGAACAGCAATTGATTTTTATATAATAAAAAAAAGAAAAAACAAAAGTTAGATATGTTTAGGTAAATGTTTATGTTAAAAATAAAATATAATCACTTTTTTATATTTTTTTTATACTTTTCCAAAATAGTAACTAGGTATTATAAGTAGGTAGGTATGCATAATCGCATGAAGCCTATGTCCAAATCATTTCCTCCTACTTTCCAATTCGAGTTCGTAGTTGTCAACATGTCTCAGCATAAGTTCTATGCTCAGCCTCAGCGGCTCCCCGCGCCCCTCCGCGCCGCTCGCCGCGGCCGGCAGCAGGCGGTAGTGTCGCAGCAAGGTCGCCAGCTCTGTCTTCATGGACATCATCGCGTACTGGTAGCCTGCAGTACACACGGTTTAGTTCAACGCAATATGGGAAGTCTTCCAGGCAGGATAGAGCTTGTACAAGAATTATAAACAACAATGAACTACCCAGTTACCTAAACAAGACCTGGGTCCAGAGCCGAACGGCATGAAGGCAGCCGGATGCCTCAGCGAGGAGTCGAGGAAGCGTTCAGGTCGGAAATGGTCGGCGTCCTCGCCCCAGTACTCAGGGTTGCGGTGGACTGCGAAGATGCTGACTAAAACACCGCAGCCCTTCACTAGGGTCACTCCTGAAGCTGGAATATTTTTTGTATTGTTAGTATGTATACCTCCAAAATGAAGAATCTGTTCTCCTTCCAAATTCAATCTCTTCAAAGATATTTTAAAATGTAGCACTGTTGACGCTTGCACTCCCTTCTCCGTCTTCTTATTCCCCCCTGGCCAAAATACTTCATCAAGAGTATCAAGACAATACTAATATACCGAAGACGCTCGATCCGTGGCGGGCCGCCGTTCAAACCGCGCGCCAAGCCGACTGTGGCTCGAAGTTCAGCTGCTGACACCGGTGGAGTGGCGCCTCTGTCTATAGGACTCCACGAGTTGCGAATGCGAGCTTTAAGGAAGTGTATAGTTCTCCTAGTTGTCCTTAAAGTATTAGATCTACCCGCTGTGCTCCCGTGAACTCAATAAAATCATCGATGAATATGTCTTATCGGTATCCTATGGAACCATAATATAAAATAGCAGTGAACAGTGTCAGTGAGTGTCAAGGAACCTTTTGTGTGTGCAGAATTAGAACTACGAAATATAACAATCAGGTGGTGTAGATCAATAGGCCGGGGTAAGTTAACTGCCATTTCTTTACTTTCCCAACCATTTCCCGTCTTTTCACCCGGTTTATTCTACTTTTTTCACAAAGCTGTTACGAGTGTTCTTACTATTAACATCCACGTAAAAGCCAGTAAAGGGATGGCGTAAAAGACGTAGCCATCCGCAAATCAGGTGGCCGTAGCCGTGAGAACTTTTCCAGTGCCAACTATAACCAAAACTTATCTCAGTTGATGCCACTACCCTGTTTGCATGTGTTAGTGAAGTTATGTAAGTGGTGGGTAGTAGGATAGAGAAGCGCAGCAGGTGGTGGTGACTAGGAATAGCCGAATTAAACCTGTGAATAAGGAATTATAGACACAATAGATGTTTAATTGTTACATGGTTCGTACGGATCAGTACACCGCGCCGCAGCGTCGTGATATCGTGAATTTCATGAGCAGGGCCAAATTATCACCATTAAACTACCCGTAAAAGTACACTCGTACTTACGTAAAACGAAATCCTTGTCAACCTTTCTAAGGATAAAAGAAACTGGAGGGTACAACCGCAGAGTCTCCTTGATGACTGCGTCCAGGTACTTCAGCCGAGGGAGGTCCTCAAAGGTCACGGGTCTGTCTGACTCCCCAAATACCTGCTGCAACCTGATCAAAACAAACCCTGATGTAATTATTACGCCCCGGTAAATACTTGCGTTCCTCTCGTAGTAGGTGTTGAACAGTCTGTTGCAGTTTAGTGTTTAGCGCATAGACGAAATAGAAATATGTGGTTTAGCGGGAAATCGTAAATCTGACACTGTCTAACATAGTCAAGTGGCAAACGTTTCTAAATAACCAAAGCGAAACGAATACCTACCTTGAACGTAAATGTACCTATGGGCTGACCACCGATGTACTACTAAAAGGATCGAGTAGGTACTGCAAAAAATGTTTACTAATGGAAAGTCACTTTATTTTTATAGCTATCAAGTCTATTTTCCGTTGCGCTTCTCACAGAGGCTTATCCGAGCCGAGAAGGATAGCCACAACAGGGCGGTTTGTCCTTGTTGTTTAATCTTGCCAGCCTTCAAAAATGTTATAGATTAAAATTTTGGATACAAAATATTTTCAATACCGTACGCGTTTATTTTAATGCTATTTATAACCAAGTTTATTTATTTTTACACGTTTTCTGTCATCTCAAACAATTGTCTAATCCCTGCCTAAATAGTTTCTTCCTGAAAAAAAACGAACAATTGTAAGCCATCATCAATTTAATTTTCAGATACTTACTCATTATAACATTTCTCCTGTACATCAGGGTGTAGAGACAGCATGAGAGCAGTAAACGATGCGCCCACTGCAGAAGTGTCAGTACCAGCCAGAACTAAAACCAACGTTTCTTCCAGCAGTGCCTCGTTTCCGAACCCTCCACTACTCCTCGAACGTTCAATGAGGAGCTCGAGGATAGTCTTCATCCCATCTTCTTGTTCGGATGTGGGTTCGTTCATGGTTTTGCCAAGTTCCATAGACTGCTGTTTGGTTTTGATTATCTGATAGTTATACATAGAAAACCACGTGTTTAATCATAAATTCAGAAACCAGACTCATTCCAAAGTCATTTGAGCTTCAAATTATAATATTATTAGCACCAAAAACTATTTAAATTAATGTATACTTATGAGCTTTGCACAAAATTTCTAGCCAACATTTTTGATTGCAAAAAAATACACATACACATTTATGATTACAAAAAAATACACTTACAAGCACTTACTTTATTCCATATTTTTGCATCCTTAATTAATTTCATAAATAGGAATAAGCAGGCCAACTAGATCGCAATATTAACTGGAGTTAAGTGAAGGTGGTGTATACTTAAGAATATATATGTAATATTATTACATAGGATTAGTAATATTATATAGAAGAATATATGTAAGCTAAGATTCGAGTATAAATCAGGAATTTCTGCTGGAACATCCCGAAAAGGGGTCAGTGCGAGATTTGCTATGTACCTATTACAAACTACTATTTTTCGTGATGCCTTATTTCTTTATCGCGTTAATTTTGATGTTTTTCAAAAGGGACGTACAGAGATTGGAAGGAAAAACACCTGGAAGGAAGTTCGGGCTACTTTTGCCCAGTAGTGGGAAAAATTCTAGGATACAAAATAATATATTTACGTACTTACCTGGTTCACGAAATCCCAGACCACTGTTTTCATGTCATTAAATTTCTAGCTGTTACTAAATACTAATACTAATAAAATACTAGCTGTAGCTCGCGACTTCGTCCGCGTGGACTAATGTAAAAATTCCAAATAACTAAAAATAGACCATGACCTCGAGTTCGACATCGACATCCGATATCCGAAGTCCAACATACGACATCCAATATCTTTATGGAAATATGATTTTATGGATATAATTTATATACCTATGTATATTGTTTGGTCTCCTTCCTCTTATTATGTCTGTAGTTAGTTGCACCGTATATTGCTGTATAACTCAAAAATGGCTGGAACGATTTTTATGATCTTTGATTTGTGGGATTGGCCATGGAATAGCCGTGTTAAAACAAGAGAAAGATTGCCAAAACATGTTCCTGTGTGAAATACTGCGGGGCGCAGGGTAGGGTAGGGTATTAAATTAGTTTACAATAGTAATGATTTTGTTGTGAGCATTATCTAACCAAAAAGTAGAATAAAACTATATTTTTTTACTGCTTTACGACATTTATGTAGTATTTACTGCATTTACTCGACATTTAAACGACTAAAAATGTATCTTAAATAAGTATAACACAACCGTTATAACACTGAAAGACGTTTAATTTGCGCCCAAATCACGTCGAGTAATAGTATACGTATCTAACCATTATCCAACAATTTTTTGTAACTTGAGGTATCTAAGACAATGTGTACACGACTATTTTATACGTCTTATTTTGCAGCTTGGGTAAGTACACAGTTATACAAAACATTGGTGTGCGTGACTGTATTCTGTAATGAATTCGGGTAAAACTCCAACTAGTTTTCGGTCGGTGAAAATATTTTAGTGTTAATGTTTATTCCTGATAATATTTGATTTTAAAATTAACAGCTATCTGGACACACATACAAAATCTTAGTGTGTCCAGTATAGCTAAATTATGACGTTATTTATAGCTGGTAGGTAAATAAATGAACCCATCATTTTATTTTCGCGTCGATCTAATAATACTCTTGTTGTTATGAGTGTGTAATTTTAGTTTGACTTACAGATGACCGAGGAAAAACTTGTCCTATGATTATAAAGTAAAAATAAAAGTAGAAAATACAAACACCCAAAAATATATTAGGCCTATATTAATTTTATTGTATGTCTGATGATCAGACACATGAAATTTAAAAAGATGTTAATAGAGTAACAGATTTTTTTTTATTAACAGACTCTGAACTTAGGCCCGTATTAATAAATCAAACTTAGCACTGAGAGTTATCTGCAGTGTGCACTTGCTCTTTCGTTATCTTACTAATATTAAAAAGCCGAAAGTTTGTGAGTGTGTGTGTGTGTATGTTTGTTAGCTCTTCACGCTCAAACGGCTGGGCCGATTTCGATGAAATTTGGTATAGGGGTAGATTGGACCTATGAGACGGACATAGGCTATCTTTTGTCTCAAAAAATAATCTCGAAGGGGATGAGATAGGGGTTAAAAGTTTGTATGGGTAATTATAATTCCTCAAGTTAGGGATAAGAAAATTGAAATTTAGGCTTGTGGTAAGAAATAAAGAAATAAGAAATAAAGAAATACCTAATGGGGGCAAAGTAAAGGGTTGAAATTATGAGGTATTCTTTAGTCGCATCCCCTACGGACGGCAAATCGTAGTGCAATTTGGCAAGGAGATAGATAATAATGGATACAAGTTAAAGAAAGAGATAAATAGAGGGAGAGGGAGTGAAAGAGAGCGAGAGATACAGGGAGAGAGCGAGAGATAGAGGGAGAGAGCGTGAGATAGAGGGAGAGCGAGAGACAGAGGGAGGGGGAGAGAGCGAGAGATAGAGGGAGAGGGAGAGAGCGAGAGATAGAGATAGAGATAGAGGGAAAAAGTTAGAGGAAGAGGGAGAGAGAGAGAAAGAGCGAATTTAATAATATTATAAAGCCGAAAGTTTGAGAGTTTGTATGTAAGTATGTATGTGTGTATGTTTGTTAGTTCTTCAAATCATTAAATTTGGTACGCAGTTAGGTTATCTCCCAATAATTTAGGACATAGGCTACGAGTATTTAAGTCATCATCATAATCTACAACGTTTTCCATCAATGCATTAAAAACTATGAAAAACTACCCCATTTGCATTAAATTTGGCATTAGTTTATACCGCAACAACATATACACAGTGGAACGAAAACTTAAAAAGTAGATGGACCTTAATTAGCATGATAATGATGTATTGTTGTATGCAGATAGTTAAGAGACACAATATAAGCTACAATGTCATCATCATCACTATTTCACTGTCCATCGCAGTACGATAATAACTGTGAAAACTGACACAATGTTACAAGTCGTATCTAACAGCCACCGCCCTATATGTGTTATAATGTGAAACGCGGGTTAAACCGCGGGGCGCAGCTAGTATTTAATATATTATACATCTTAAGTTGTAGATTAGTCTTCGCCGGAATGCTCACATTCTTTCACTTCTTTAAGTATAACATCTTGTTTATACCGTCCACTCCACTCTATCTCAAAGAACGCTTTGAATTTCTTCATCTTTCCAACTCTTTAAATCTACGTTCTACAAACACCCTCCAACTTAAAACTCCTGTACACTCTTCTCAATTTTACGGCAAATCATTTACTGTCCAGGCGGTCCGTCTGTGGAACGCACTGCCTGTCGACATCAGACGCGCTAAATCTTCAGACATGTTTAAAAAATTGGTCAAACAACATTACCTTTCAAACCACTGCTAGACTCTTTGAACCCTAAGAAGTTTCAATAAAGCATCTAACGCTTTACTGAATCTTGACGACTACCGACTTGGCATAATATGATAATACAATGTTTTATTTAACCTAATGTTTATAGTATTATATACAAGGTGTAACAGCAAGGTGTAGTAATACTGAAACTACGCATACACATACATATTTCGAAGTAGTCTGGAGGTACTATAAATCTGTAAGTAGTTACGGTAATGAATTATTACACGTCAAAGTTTACTGCAAAACTAACCATCGTTCAACCCTAGTTATCAGCTGGGCAATGTCAGTGAACTTGAGGCATGGACTAACGTGTACAGTAGTACCCAACTTATATGGTGCGTCGTGAATCTTCGTTCGCGCAGAAAAGAAAGTATGGTCCGAAGATTAACGAAAGAATGCTTAACACTTACAATCAACCTAAGATCACTATTATAAGGTTCATAATACACTGCAGCTGTTGCACATCGCAGTTCTACCTGCGCAGAAGATGAATTTTCAAAGCGCGGGAAATGCTATTGACCGCTATTGGTCGGCAGCCGCCCGCCATCTTAGCGATCGCCGCGTGGCATGAGTGAGATGGAACTAACAGCTGCAGTGTATTATGAACCTTATAATAGTGATCTTAGGTTGATTGTAAGTGTTAAGCATTCTTTCGTTAATCTTCGGACCATACTTTATTTTCTGCGCGAACGAAGATTCACGATGTACCATATAAGTTGGGTAAGACTGTACACCTCTAGCCGGCGGCATTACTCAAACAAAACTAGGTGTAGAAGTAAAGTTGTGGTAAAAGTTCCACCAAAAATTACTAGATGGCGCCAGGGCCCTTTCTAAGAAATCCTGCATTGCGCAAGCGTTGTGTGACCGGCGTAACGTGACGTCATCCGTATCATGTTAGGGTTGTAATATTTAGTTATTTTGTCAATTTGAGTGAAAAAATCGATTATCGATTTCAGGTTTTAGTACCCTGGCAAATGATTCATCACCAGGTACACATACCCACATTTCAATATTACTACACCTTGCCGATACACCCTGTATATATATATATATATATTATGTAGGTATATGTATTTATGACTATCTTATTATTGGTATGTATATTTAAAAAGGAGTATTTGTGTAATTATTTGTATGTATGTTTTGATATTTTGACACTGATGTCAACCGCCCCAACCCCTTTTTCCTGCTCTCTATCTGGTCCATCCAAAGGTTGTCTGGCAGATCGCTTTATGCGATAAGACCGCCCATTGTACCTAGGTATTATTAAGTTACTAATACTAGTAGTAACTTAGCGCCGCTAGTAACTTAACCTATAAGTACAACATCTATAAGTAGCTATTTGAAAGGTTTGTGCATATTATTGTGTCATCATAGTTAGCATCCGAGTACTGTGGCGACAGTCTGTACATTAGTTAGCTTCCGATATCGGTCGCTAAGGCCTAACGTACCGAAAATGTAACAGTATGAAAGCCCTATATATAAATTAGGATGAAACCGAGATCGTGGGACAAAGTTAAACGTACCTAATCTTACTACAACAATGTGAGTTAGTGTGTGCGTATGTTGCGAGTCACATAATTATGGCATAATCCTATCTATAATATATGCCACCTCTATCTCTTTCCCTCTCCTTCTATCTCTATATTTTTCCCTCTCCCTCTATCTCTATTTATTTCCCACTCCACTCTCTAGCTCTATCTTTCTCCCTCTCCCTCTATTTTTATATACTTCCCTCACAATCTATCTCTTTCCCTCTCTCGCTCTCTTCTCGCTCTGTATACATCTTTCTCTTCCGAGATCTCTCTTCTCTCATTTCTATATATTTCCCACTCACTCTATCTCTCCCTCTCACGCTCTCTCTCTCCCTTTATCTCCTTTCCTCTTCCTTTTTCTCTCTCCCTCTTCCTCTTTCGATCGCTTTCCTTCTATTTCTATATGTACCCTCTCAATCTATCTCTCTCCCTCTCTCGCTCTCCCTCTTTCGCTCTCTCTCTTCCTATATATTTCTCACTCACTCTATCTCTCCCCCTCACTCTCTCACGCTTCCTTTATCTCCTTCCCTCTCCCTTTATCTCTCTATCTATATACTTCTCCCTCAACCTCTTTCTCTCTCACTCTATCTCTCTCCCTCTCCCTCTATCTCTGTCTTTATTTTGTATCCATTATTATCTACCTCCTTGCCAAATTGCATTACGATCCGTTCAGCCGTTTATTGTGGTCCGTAGGGGGTGCATCTAAATAATACCTCATAATTTCCACCCCTTGCTTTGCCCTCTTTAGGGATGATTTAGCGAAAAAACTGAAACCCGTAATTCTTTATTTCTTACCAAAAGCCTAAATATAAATTTTCAGACTCTTAACTTGAAGAATTATTAATTACGTCTCCTGTCAACTATTACCTGTGAGGACTAACGAGGTTCGAACATGACATAATGTGATATACGGCCGAAATTAATAATCAATCCTAATCCAAATTTTGCTATCTGGGACCTATCTGGGATATATCACAATCCATTTTTAGGGTCAAACGTGTCATAGTCGATCTGTGAATTGGTTTATAAAGGAACGCAGATTGGAGATCGATCGAATGATAGGCAGCAATCCAAGATCGATTTCAATCTAGGAGATACAATATTAATTTCGGGCGTAATCTACCTACTTATTTACCTCCGATGATCGTTTGCGAGATGGAGTTTAGTGGTCTGATTTGGAATAACACGGTCGTCCTACAATAAATACGATGGATATGCCCCACAAAAGTTAGGTATAATCGGGGTCACGGCAGTGCCCCCGCCAAGTCGAGCGCGAAGCAAACACTGCCGTATCATCCTTTACTGGAACCATTTCACCGCATTTTCAGGCCCCTATTTGAGAACTTCTGGATAAGACCAGAACGCAGAAATTTTCGTCAACCAATAAGACACAATTCACATACTTAAATAAAAAAAATTCAAGTCTGTAGGTCATTTAGTTCCGAAGTTAGGCGATAGCAAAGTTTCGTATTTATGACACTCACTCACTCATGATCATCAAAATAGAACTAGTACTACCCATAAACTCAGAGAGTTGAAATTTAGTACAGAGTTAGGATTTAATGGCCACATAAAGGGAAACCTATCAAAACTAGGATAATCGAAGATCTGGAGTACCTGGTGACCCTTGTGTGAAAACACAAGAGCCCAACCAAACTATTAAAGATCGACACACCGCCTTTACGAAAAACATTCAACTTTGTTTGCCTCTTCATGTGATGTCAAAAATCGAAGGTCTGAAGTATCTGATAAAGAACCCTCAGCTTGTCTCAGCTGTATTAGAGATATGGTAATACCCCCATCTACTATTGGTCTACATAAAAAATGACTCTCATTGCAAACATCCAGCATAGTGGGACACATCTTCTAATTTAATCTAGCCTATTGCTTCCCACTGCTGGGCGAATGCCTTTAATACGCACATAAGTAAATTTAAAGGAAAACTCTGGACTACACTTAAAACTAATAAAACAAATCAATATGGCCACGTTTCTGCAAAAAGAAGTGAAATCCCACCAAAAATCTTGTGTAAAAAACTAGCCAAGTCTCGATGGAGCTGCTTGTTTATCTCTAAAAAGTAATGAAATCTACACAAAGTCGTGCCAAGTCTAAGGTTCCTTACTGCGATTTCTTTATTATTATAAAGAATGTACAAGTCAATTTTGTTTACACTAACCCCCAGTTTCTGAAACGTCAGTCAGCGTTGACAACAGATTAATTATCCTACTCTAAGTATAGATCAAAACTCTAACCCACTTCCAGATGACCTAGAAAGTTCAAATTTGGCATGCAGAGATAAATTAGTTGGGTGAACAAAGGGGGAAATCAGAAACTAGTAAATTATTAATAATTTTATTAAGTACGTATTATAATAATAATTTTTCAATTATTTTGTTGATTTTTAATAGGAGTGCCGGTAATGTAAGAATTAGCAGCAATCAAAATCGATGACAGATGGTCTTTATGCGTATTGCGTATCTTAAGACCTTAACATGAAATAAATAAAACGAGTGGAATCCCATCATTAAATTTGAAACTGATTTTCCGTACGATCCACATTGCGCCTACGCGTAATGTGCGAGCAACCGCGTTCGATAATCACCTGTTTCGATTCTAAACGATTCCACATTGGGTACGTGGTGCGCAACTTAGGTAAGTACATTTATTTTGAACCAGCCTTACATTGCTGAACCGTCCTAAAATGAAGGGGTAAAGGTACCCGCTAGAAAGGGCAGTTGTCCATTTTATAGTCATGTTGTATATTTAGTCATATTGTTCGCTACTACCCAATCACTTATTATACGAGTAGATATAAGTATTATGAATTCCACATTGAACTTACACTATAGAATTTTTGTATCGTTTACGTAGGAAAATACAGTAAATTCAACAAAAACCATTTCCTTGGTATTCATTTTATTATGAATAGATTAGGTAGGTACCTACCAATCTACTTACGAGTATGTTATTATCTGTACTACTTATACTAAAAGTTATGATATCCCAACAAAAACATACGTACATTGTACAAGTCCTGACATTTATTTATATCAACATAATCATAGGAATAGGATAATTTCGATAGGTCATGGGTAGGTGGGATAAGTTTAGGTATACAATGGTAAAACATTATGTAGGTACCTAAAAAGACAAAAAATCGCCATTGTTATTACAAAATAATGGATGGATTTACAAGGGATTTGTGTTTATTTGATCCCTAAATTATTGTTTCACAATGTTATAATCTTCAAAGTATTCTTACATTACAATTCAGTAGCAAAAGTACTTAGGTAATAATGGTTAATTAAAAACAATGCAATTATACGTGTTGCTATCTAACACACCTATGTAACAATGGTGGATTTAAACTATTACGACTGCTTTGTATAAAAACATTACTGATTTGTCAGTCGAACTACAATATTACACGCATACCTACTGTAGACAATAACAGAACTTTAGTAAATTACGTACATAATGTACCTACTCTAATATGGCGAGTGAAGATTCGCTCTCCTCCTGTGTTCTTGCGTTTTTGTATTCACAAAAGTTCCTAAAGCATCGGTCTAGTTCTTCACTGGTCAAGTTCACTTTTCTAACTGATTCTTCCCACAACTTCATGGCTACCTTGTCGTTGTAAGCCGCGCTAATAGCTCGCGTTAGTTTGCAGTTCTTGAAAAACTCTCCACTCACTTCACCAGCCTTCTTATCTAATGCTACGTGAAGTGCTGTCTGTGCTCCCTCCCACGGAGTCTTAAACAAAACGAAACAAAATAAGGTAAGGATAATTCCTAAGTACTTATTTGCTGTCACAAAAATGTTCGTTCCTACCGCTCCCGGGTCAACGTTGTTTATCACCACACTTGTGTTTTTGAATCTCTTCGTTAGCTCCCGAGAAAATAGTACAACGTATAACTTACTATTCCCGTAAAGTAGCACAATGAAGTAGTTGTTGTCTAGGTTGTCGAAGTTCACTCTTCCCAAATTGTGTGCTACCGATGAAGTGTTCACGATCCGACTCGGCTCTCCAGGGCGGCCCGTCTTCTGCAGAAGTGGTAGAAGTAAAATGGTCAGCAGGAAAGCACCGTAGTAGTTCACTTGCATTAAAAAGTTCAACCCGTCGCGCGACACTCCGTTCGGTGGGCCTCCCACTCCTGCGTTGTTGATCAAGATGTCGAGCCGGTCTTCGGTCTTCACTATGTCAGCAGCGAACGCCCGCGTCGACTCGAAAGAACCCAAATCGAGCAGCTTGAACACGACGTTTTGAGTTTCACTGCAATCTATGATCGCCTTCAGTGCTTGCAGACCTTCTTCTTCAAAAGGGCACGCGACGATGACTCTGGCTCCTCGCTGGGCGAAATCTTTCGCTATTTCCAACCCCATGCCGGCAGTGCCGCCGGTTACTAAAGCAGTTTTACCATCGAGCCGTTTCTTGGAAATACATACTCCGTTAGTTATTTTCTGGTAAATGCCAATAAATAAAACTGTTACTAAAATTACGAAGAGAATGAACACTAACATGTCAATGGCGGGCGGTATGCCAAAGCACTGAATTTAGACTGTGTGCCCTCGCTTTAGAATATTGTGAATTTATATGAATAGACCTTTAGCACGTCAGGTGGATGGAATTATACTTACGAATAAATTATTCAAATTCAGTTAGGTATAGCATGGTTTCACAAGTATTAGGTAAGTATATCTATTTATGTAGTATTTGTGTTTTTGTAGGAGTATTCATATTATTTTGATTCCAAATTATGTTCACGTCACGTGTCTGTCGTGAGCCGTGTGGGCGCGGAGCACAAGTAGCGCCAATATGAAAGATAAAAAGACCTATTAATTCATTGTGACTTGGAACTTGGACCGCTGCTTGCAGTTTGCACTAAGTACCACGCATGAATCTGCAATATTTTTAATTTGGGCTGGTGTATAAAAACACCAACTCTTAGACTGGAACATATTCCGATTTAAAAGTTTGGTTTAGTGCAATCCATTGAGAGAGTCGTCACATAATATTCTCGTAAAAACGTACACCTACATAATTATTACAATCAAGGATTACCATAATTATTTTAAAGTTTCAAATAAAAACCCAATAAAACAATAATTATGGCATTTTTGACCTTGTATTCAGTTGGCACTCAGTACGAATATTATGTACCTATGTGAATATGAATAATTATGCTTTAATTGCTTTTTATTATGATAATTATATGATGCTTATTTTCATACACTAAATTCCCAAAATCAACTCATTTGCGCCTACATTCCAATTCAATTTCGAAGTTGTCGACATGTCTCAGCATAATTTCTATGCTGAGCCTCAGCGGCTCCCCGCGCCCCTCCGCGCCGCTCGCCGCGGCCGGCAGTAGGCGGTAGTGTCGCAGCAAGGTCGCCAGCGCTGTCTTCATGGACATCATCGCGTACTGGTAGCCTGCAGTACACACGGTGTAGTTCAACGCAATATGGGAAGTCTTCCAGGCAGGATACAGCTTGTACAAGAATTATAATAGTATACCACAAACTGCTCAGTTACCTAAACAAGACCTGGGCCCAGAGCTGAACGGCATGAAGGCAACCGGATGCCTCAGCGAGGAGTCGAGGAAGCGTTCAGGTCGGAACTGGTCGGCGTCCTCGCCCCAGTACTCAGGGTTGCGGTGGACTGCGAAGATGCTGACTACAATACCACAGCCCTTCACTAGGGTCACACCTGAAGCTGGAATAATTATGTATTGCTAAAAGCAGTTAAGTTAAAAGTAATCTTAGTTACCACCGCTGGCAGTACAAGTGCAGCAGGTGATGACAACTTGTAAGAGGCGGATGGTGGTTTTCATCAGCAAGGAATATGATGTAGCGCAGGCATAAAGGGCCCTGGTACCTACACTAGAAAGAAGTGCCCGTACTTACGTAAGGTTATATCCTTGTCGACCTTTCTGGCGATAAATGGGGCTGGTGGGTACAGCCGCAGTGTCTCCCTGATGACCGCGTCCAGGTATTTCAGTCGAGGGAGGTCTTCAGCGGTGACGGGCCTGTCTGAGTTCCCGAATACCTCCTGCAACCTGATCAAATGGTCGGACTCAGATAAAAGTATAACGTAATGCCTTACAGTAATGGGCTGAGTATAATTATTCAATACGTATGTGAACTCGTATCTGGCTTCCTAAAAATTTAATGGAAAACCAAATATGATGGGTTTTTTAACATTATAATTATTATTAAGTTTTTGTTAGATTTCAGTAGGATGGACACGCAAACCTGTCATACGAGTGATTTTAGGTCAGTAAGCTTTGAAAAAAACGCGAAATAGACTACGACTCTAGACAACTGCCTAGGTACTGTCTACGCGTAGGTACTTACAGTTACATTCTTAATCGGGTAAAAGAAAGCTATCACATAAACCAGACTCACTCGATGTAACATTTCTCCTGTACTTCAGGGCGTAGAGACAGCATGAGAGCAGTAAACGATGCGCTCACTGCTGAAGTGTCAGTTCCAGCCAGGACTAAAACCAACGTTTCTTCCAGCAGTTCCAAGTCTCCGTACCCCCCACTACTCCTCGAACGTTCAATGAGGAGCTCGAGGAATGTCTTCAGCCTTCCTTGTTTCGAAGCGGGTTCAGTTATGTTGCTATCACGTTCCTTGGACCGCTGCTTGGCTTGGACTATCTGATGCATAGATAGAAGACATGAATTTTATTCAGCAACCTGATACACTTGTGAAATCTAACTGTAAAGAAATTACTTTACGAAAATGTTTCTATCCCATCAAAAACATTACATGTAAGTACAAAAATGCACAAGTCTCGCAACGCAGTTTATCTGCCGTAAAAAGTTGTGAGATCGAATGTAATCCAAGTCGGTTAATTTCAATACCTACCTACACCTATCTATGGGAGCAGTTATATCTTTATTTCTTTAGTAAATAAAGTGACTTGGCAATTGCACACGGCAACATAAATCTATGTTAAGCGCTTTGTGCTTGTATTTGTTTGAAAGTACACCTATACGGAAGACTATAATATTTAGATTGCCTAGTAGATTATGCTGCCGTGTACAATCGCCAAGACACTCTATTTACTAAAGAAATAAAGATATAACTGCTCCCATAGATAGGTATAGGTATTTACATTCGATCTCACAACTTTTTACGGCAGATAAACTGCGTTGCGAGACTTGTGCATTTTTGAACATGTAATGTTTTTGATGGGATCTCATTTCTTTTTGTAGGTTTTCTTTCCTTATTTCGTTTTTTTGCGAATCACGCATCAACGCGCGCCCCGCGCCTGCGCGGCCGGGGCCCCTTGCGACATAGGTCATGCTCATAGATTATCATGAACGAGTGTCTTTGGGTCTCCACAGATGCGTATTAGGTATAAGGTCCCTAGGTACCTATTTTAATGTACCTAGGTAACGAATTTGTTCGACCTATAAAAGTGTAGGTAGGTATAGTATAGGGATTTGTATCTCTCTCTATCTGCGGTAGGTGTACCTACCTATCGTGGAAGTTTTTAAAAAGCGCTCAACTGTCGAATTTCTTGAAGCCATTTCTCATTTTTAACCCCCGTTACCCATTTCATTCAATTTCAATGAAGTCTAATTATGAACTGTAAAAGTAACTTTGTAATCACATACAATTTAATGGAATTTATATGGGAATACAAAGTTGTTTATGCAGATTATATATCTAGAAAACGGGATGAAAATTATGGAATGTCAGAATTTTCCCTTGGTTTATAGGCTAAACAATAGCTATATTCAAAATTTGAAACTTGTGGGACGGCTAGAAGTACCCTAGAATTTTGATGATCGGTGAGTCAGTTAGTCAGTCAGTCAGTCAGTCAGTCAGTGGGCAGCAAAATTAAGGAACTTTGACTTGCAATAATTCTTAAACTACTGGTTCAAATTTGATGTAATTTGGATTATTATCCGTAAACGTGATGCCCCTCTTGGTCACTAAAAATTTAGGCTTCTAGTTTTATCCATAACGAAGTTACAGGGGGTCGAAAATGGCCCGAATCGCTTCGAGAAAAGGATAGTACGGCCGTGCCTTTTGTTTTGCTCGACTTGGCGGGGGCACTGCCGTGCCCCCAGATAATCATAATTAGGGTGTGTACCATGTTTTCAATTCCTACACAATAACTTGCCAACTTTATTTTTACAGTGAAACCTTTTCCATTTTTCGTTTATGCGATACTTTATCTTATACTACGTAGCTGACCCGACAGACGTTGTCCTGTCATTGTCTCTATGGGAAAAAGCTTCTTCTCCTTCTATATCTATCTCTTTCCCTCGCACTCTATCTCTCTTCCTCTCCCTCTGTCTCTCTCCCTGCCCCAGCTGTTAAACTGAGTGACAGCTGTCAACTGTACAACCCGATTTTATTAGTGTGCCTACTTGCCTAGTGCGAGTTTTGTCAATTTATTTACGCGCTCGGTCCGTTTGGCGTAAACTTGAAATGTATGGAATAAGAGCAGCGCCATCTAGCGTCAGTGAATCAGTCACTAGATGGCGCTGCTCTTATTCCATACAATTTCAAGTTTACGCCAAACGGACCGAGCGCGTAAATAAATTGTCAAAACTCGCACTAGGCACACACATATATTTTTTCCCATTTTCAAAAATGCTCCCGTGGTAACGGGATAAATAGTATCCTATATCCTTCTCCTGGTTCTCAGCTACCTTCCTACCAATTTTCAGCCCAATCGGATCGGCCGTTCTTGCGTTATAAAAAGTGTAACTAACACGACTTTCTTTTATTAATTTGAATTTGAACTTTGTACAGAGGTAATAAAGTGCAAATTGACTCTTTGACGTTAGGAACATACCTACATTGTTTAAACAACAGTGAGTGCTTGTAATTCAATATGAACTTTATAAAATAGCAATAAAGCTCGTTTTAGTTAGAAAACGTTTGTATGGGAAAAAGAAAAGGGCTGTTTTTACGGGGTTTCCGGCAATTATTAGATTTTTTCTCACGGTAAAAACCATCTTTGAACTACAACGAACATTTAAAAAAAAGAATTGGCCAAATTGGTCCAGGCGTTGTTGAGTTATGCGCTTACCAACACATTTTGCGATTCATTTTTATATTATAGATACATAGGCACAGTACCCTAGGTATAATAGGCGTAGTGTACTATTGTAACTGTGCCATGGTGTTTCGAGCTCGTTTTTGAAAATTGCCTTCGTCACTACCTTTCTCATTGACCCTGGCCCGCCTACGGACTCCGACCCATACGTCACGTTGAGTCTGGATATAGACCCCTTTTTTTTTTTTTTTTATTTTTTTTTATTTTTTTTTTTTCGCTGGGAAAAATGCCTTACGCATCCCCCCCCATGGGGGATGGGGGGGGTATGTGGGACTCCCCGCCCTTGAAGAGGGCGGTATACCCACTAAACGACCCAGCGGCACTCCGGCATCGTCTTCTGGAGGAGGACTGGGAATCGGCCAAGCCTTTACGTCCAGTCCCCCGCCGACGACTGCCCGCCTTTACAGCGGGCCCACATGCCCCTCCAGTGGGAGGGGCCCGGGAAT
This sequence comes from Hylaea fasciaria, assembly GCA_905147375.1. Lineage (NCBI taxonomy): Eukaryota > Metazoa > Arthropoda > Insecta > Lepidoptera > Geometridae > Hylaea > Hylaea fasciaria. The sequence continues at coordinate 12,214,886 of LR990197.1, forward strand.
GACCAGGGGTGCTTGGTCATTCCCGCCCGACGGTGGTGGTGAAAACGTGCAATGCGGGAGAAGGCGCCCCCGCGCCTGTCTCCCGCTATTCACCACCGGGAAGGAGAGGGCGACGATTGTTCAGTCGCCCTCTCCGACCCGTTCTCCGCCTGCGCAGTGGCGCCGCGAGGGGGTCTTCTTCCCTCGCGCGCTCTGCCGCCTCCTTTTCCGACATCACATCTTCGCAAAAGGAGGCGACCGCTGTCCAAGCCTCCTCGCCCCCCAACATGGCGTTGACCACACTGGGGAGCGAGAGGTCCGGCCCGACTGTGCCAACTAAGGTGCGGCGCTGTTCGGACCACGACGGGCACACCTCGAGGGTGTGCTGCGCCGTGTCCTCCGCCGCGCCGCAGTGGTGGCACGCCGGCGTCTCCTCCCTCCCGATCCGGTGCAGGCACGATCCGAAGCATCCGTGCCCGGATAGCACCTGCACCATTCGGAAGGAGAGGAAGCCGTGGGACCGCCCGAGCCAGTCTCGCAGAACTGGCCCCAGGGCGTCCAGCGTACGGCGGCCAAAAGTGGCGGTGGCGAGGTCCTCCGTCCAATGATGGACGACTGCGTCCCTCGCCTCCCACCGGACGGCTTCTCGCTCCTCTGGGGCGGGGCACTCCCCGAGCGCCTTACGCCCCGCCGTCCATTCGTACACTCTGGCGAGCACCCCCGCCTCGAGCTCCCAAGGCGGGGTGCCGGCCAGAGCGCACGCCGCCGCGAAGCCTACCGAGCGGTAGGCCCTCGCCACCCGCTGTGCGATGGCCCTTTGGGGCCTGCGGAGTGCGGTTGCATTCTCCCTCCTCGGGAGGGAGTCCGCCCAGATAGGGGCCCCGTAAAGGGCCATACTCTTTAGTATGCCGGCATACAGGTGCCGGCACCGCGCCTTGGGCCCCCCCATGTTCGGGAGGAGCCATGAGAGGGCGCCCGCTGCTTTGAGCAGGCGCGTCGACAGCCCGCTGAGGTGTGGGCCGAAGCGCCACCTGCTGTCAAGCACTAGGCCCAGATATTTCATCTGGGCCTTCACCTGCACTCTGACGCCTTCCACAACGATGTGAGCGTCAGGGGGAACACGCTGCCGAGACCTGTGGAAAAAGACGGCCTCGGTCTTGTGCAGGGCCACCTTTAGGCCTAGCCGGCGGATCCTTCCCGCAACCAGGGATCCACCGACCGAGGCCAAACTTGCCGCCTCTCTGAAGCCCTTCCCCCGGGCGGTGAGAAGAGTGTCATCTGCATAGCAGATGACACTCGTGCCCCGGAGGAGGGTTCCCCGCAGGAGCCAGTTGAATCCGATGTTCCACAGGAGGGGTCCCAGGACAGACCCCTGTGGAACACCGGACTCCGCGCCGTACCGGCGGAGGTGCCCTGTGCGGTCCACCAGGAGGACCGCTCGGTCCCCCAGATAGTCGGCCATGAGGCGCCGCAAGTACTGAGGCGCTCCGTGGTAGCGGAGCGCCTCCAAAATTGTCGAGTGGGGGACGGAGTTGAAGGCGTTGGCTATGTCGAATGACACCGCCAGAACTCCGTCCCCTGCCTCCACAGCCTCTCGCACGTGGCCCTTGAGTCGGGCCAGCGCGTCCACCGTCGAACGCCCTCTTCGGAAGCCGAATTGAGCGTCCGACAGGTCTGGCCCAACCGTCCGCAGGTGGTTGGTTACCCGGCCGGCGATGATCCCCTCGAACAGTTTACCGACCTCATCGAGCAGAACGATGGGCCGGTATGCCGAGGGGGAGTCGGCCGGGCGCCCCTCCTTTCGGAGGAGGCACAACTGCCCCTCCTTCCATGGTTTCGGGAACCTACCAGACGTGAGACACGAGCTGAATAGGTCCCGAAACCTTTCCTCCATTTGGAGGGCGGCGATGGCCACCACCCGTGCGGGGACGCCGTCCGGCCCAGGGGCTGTCCTCTTTGCACGGAGGCGAAGAATCTCCCTATCCCATTCCGCCTGCGTGACCGGAGGAGGTTCCTCCTCCTCCTCCTCCTCCTCCCCCCCTAGCGGGGCCGCTCCCCGCGGGGGATCCATCGCTGGTGGGGTGAAGTCGGTCCCGGACGGGAAAAGGGACCGGACCACCCCATCCAGCAATGCCGGCTCGAGGGTCTCCGTCAGCGGGGGACCAAAGGGGCGCAGTTTATTCTGCGCCGCCTTATATGGTCTCCTATACGGGTCCCTATCGAGACCCTCCAGCATCTCGGCTCTCGCCGCATCCATGGCGGCGCCGATTGCCGATTTGAGGACTCTCTTTGCTTCCACGTAGGAAGCGTAGAGAGTCGCCTCGTCGGCCTCGTCCCGTCGGCTGCGCCGTCGGCTCCGCGTGTAGGCCCTCCTCGCCGCCACGCAAGCGGCCCGGAGCCCCGCCAGTTCCTCCGTCCACCAATAAACGGCGCGACGAGGAGGTGGACGGCGAGACCGAGGCATGCTGGCGTTGCACACCTCGGTCAGGGACCTTCGGAGGTGGACCGCTGCCGAGTCGACGTCCAGGGCCTCAGAGGGCGGCGTAAGCCAGTCCTGGCAGAACGCCGCCTCCATTGCCGCCTCACGGTCCAGGCGGGTGAGAGCCCACCGTGGAAAAGGAGAACGGCCCGGGGGGACCGTCCTCCGAGGGCTCTGGGTGGAGATGTCGAACCGCACATATCGGTGGTCCGACATGGTCTCCACCATCTCCACCCGCCAGTTCACGACGCGGGCGGCTAGCACGGGGGTGGCGAATGAAACGTCCACCACTGACCCTCCCTGTTGCCGCACACACGTCTGGACCGTCCCTCTGTTGAGGAGGGACACACCGGACGAGGCCGCCCAATATTCCAGGGCAAGCCCCCGGACGTTGCACGAGGTGGCCGGGTTGCCCCAGGCCACCGACTTGGCGTTTAGGTCGCCTAGGACGATGACCTGCCGCGGCGCCGCCCTACAGACAACCGCGGTTAGGATTTCGAGAAGTTTCTCGAAATCCGAAAGAGGGCGGTTTGGGGAGAAATATACTCCCACAAAGGCTATGTCTCCCCACGCGGCGGCCACGTATCCCGATCCCCTTTCTAAAAGCGAAAGGGGAGGGGAGTCTGTGGAAGACCGCGACACGAGTGCCACCAAGCCGTCTCGGTCGCCCAGCCAGCGGCGAGGGACCGAATACGGCTCGGCGACTACCGCCACATCCACCAACCACTCAGCCATGGACTGTACTAGCAAGTCCTGGGCTGCCTTGCAGTGGTTGGTGTTCGCCTGGAGGATGCGATGTTCGACTCTATCCATCAATCGGACATCGCACCCCCCTCTTCAACCGCCAGCGTTCCTGTTTGAGGGACGGCGGTGGGCACGGTAGGCTGGGTCGGCGCCTGTGCCTTGCCCTTCTTAAGGGGAGGATTGCAGTTCCTCCCCTTCATAATGTGGTCCGCTGGGCGGCCGCTGGCGGCACACACTGCGCAATGCGGTTTGGCGGCCGTGCAAGCGACGGACTTGTGGCCCTCTTTGCCGCAGCGGTAGCAGTTGTCCGTCCTATCCACCTCGGACGAACAGAGGGCCCGCGTGTGCCCGATTCCGAAGCACCTGAAGCAGCGCAGAGGCTGAGCTTCAAGTGCTCGGACCCGGCAGGAGCCGAAACCCACCGTCAGCCGTCCCTTAGCGAGGACGGCTTTAGCCGCAGTGACCGGGCACTCAAGGCGGATGGTGCCCATGCCGCCGCGGCCAGGCCGGATGTCCCGACCTTGAACCGTCGCGACATCGCAGCCCCCGATTGCTGCGACCGCCGCCGCCACTTCCTCTTTGGTAACCGTATCGTCCAGATCGGTTACCTCCAAGGTCGCCGACTTTACGGGCCGGACCACCTTGGCCGCATCCGCGATGACCTCTTGCAACTTCGTTGCAAAGAGGTCCGCGCTGGTGCCACCTTGAGCCCCCGGGAACTCGAAAATTCGAGCCCCGGCTTGGGTCCTACGGCACGTGGCGACTCCGATCCCCAGTTGGGTGGGGTCGACGCTGGCACGAGCCCGCTTTAGGACGGACTCGTACGTCTCGCCTCGCTCTGCAGCCTCCGCGGTGAGCGTGACCACGACGGCTGCTGTCCGGGGGGAAACCAGGGGTTTCCTTCCACCGGCGGGGGCTCGTTTGGCTGCAGGTGCAGCGGCGGCGGGCTCCGGGGCCGACTTCTTCCCCTTCCCCTTCCCTTTTCCCTTGCCAGTCATCTGGGTCGGGCAGGGAGCGGTGGTCGCTGGGGTGGCAGTGGAGGTGGCCGCTCCCGCCTTTTTCTTGGCCTTGCCCTTGCCCTTCCTGACCACCTTCGTCCACGGCTGGTTGGACGGAGTGGTGGAGGGCAAGAGTGGGTCCTCTTTTTGGGAGGACGACCCCGGCTCGTTTAGCCTCTTTTCCGCCGCCAGTGGCGGGCGGAGGCGTCTCTCCAGTGGGAGCCTGCTTTCGACGCTGGCGATGCAGGCTCTCGTGAAGGCCCTTTCCTCCATAACAACCTTGCGGATGACATCCTCAAGGTTGGAGGGTGAGGGGGCCTCATCCGCTGGTTTGGCGACGGCCTGGGTTGGCCGGGCCGTGGCTTCAGCCAGCTTTTGGTGCAGCTGGCTGACCTCCGATTGCAGGCGATCCACCTTCGCCTGCAGTTGCCGCGTCTCTTCGGTTGCGGTGCGTTGCACCAGCTCCCGAATTATGCCGCGCATGCTCGCGGCCCTGCACTTCAGGGACTTTTGAAAAGTCCCTTTCAGGTTGGAGGACTTAGAGGCAACCTCCGTTATTTCCTCCTCGTCCTCCTGCGCCATGCGCTCCAGGTCGGCCAGGGAGTGGTCCGAGTAGAGGACGGTGGACGCACCGTACCCGGACTTGGCCCGCGCTGCCCGCGCCTGCTGCTCCTTTGCAGCGACCTTCTCCTCAAGGTCCTGCTGGAGCTGCGTCCGCCGCGCCAGGTTCAGCTGGCGCCGTGCGTCTGCGAGACCCACATCGTGGGTGTCGGCCACCACCGCCGCAGGGTTTTTAGCCTTCAGCTTTTTGGTCACGCTCTTCGTGGAGTCCGAAGAGCTAGACCCGGTCCTCATAAAAGCCCGCTTCTGTGCCGGCTGGCGATCTACCGCCATTGCCAACGACGCATCGGACTCAAACGCAACGGAGTCGTCTGAGTCCGAAAACTCGTCCGCCCAAGCGGGCGCGCTAGCTACGGATGGTGCGCGGCTAGCCTCCGACGCCGACAAGAATTCGTCGGCCCCCTGAGAAGGGTCGGGTTGGCCCTGAGAAGGGCCTTTGGGTTGGCCCTGAGAAGAGCCTTTGGGTTGGCCCTGAGAAGGGCCTTTTAGGAAACGCCCGGAGGCGTCCCGCGCTGGTTTTTTAGGCATCTCTGCCTCCGCCAATGTCGTAGAGATATCCGCAAGTTGTCTACGACGCACAGTGCACTTTAGCCGAGCCCAGTCTGCCACTCCGTTACGGTGACAGAACTGGGTCGTTTCCAGGGGACACGACGAGGACGTAAGCACTGTGGGGGGTCCCCCTGGATATAGACCCCTGGGTGAACCCTCATTGGGTAGAACCCAATCTATTTGGAAAATAACCATGCATGAAAAAGGTTAAAGACGCCGCACCCTGGATAACCTGGATATATTCTCTTTCTGGCTGGCATAAGCTATTAAACCAATATGATAATAATATATAATAATTTATGCCTGCAGTATCTATGCTTGACGGGCCAAAAGGCTTTTCCCCCGATTATTATAAAGGTACCTACAGTCGAAGTACCACGTACCGGAGTAATGAAGTCCCAGATGACCTTCTTTAGACTCATGGTTTTCTTATACGCAGGGTGCAGTCGGTAAACAGTATCGTTGAGCAACCACGGATTGTAAAGACGATCGATTCCAAGCTTGCATATCTGACTAAACGCACTGTCAAATGGCAGGTCTGATTGAAGCTGAGTGTTGATTTTGATTCCGAGAGTAGTTTCTGTAAGAGTGTTAAAAACCATTCGCTGTAGAATCATTCGTGGCTACAATATTTCGTTGTAACGTGTTTCGGTGCGAAAAACTATCGGCGCTATATTATTCGAATTTTGGGATTTCGATACCATGTAGCGCACTCATTTCTAGTCTATTATTATCTTTATTGCTTTAAAATATTGAACACAATTTGTATGAGCAAAGTAAGTTGTTTACACCCCATTATAATTACTCAAGTCCCCGAACTACTAAAAGTCAGATTTATTCATAACAGAAACTAAACTAAATCTAATTTCAAAGTATATAATTTTGACATACCTCGACGTTTCGGCCGAGTTACATCGACCGTGGTCACGCGAAGACTGGACACCCGCATTCTCCAGTCTTCTTGTGACCACGGTCGATGTAACTCTGCCGAAACGTCGAGGTATGACCAAATTATCAAACGGTTTACTGTGCCTCGACAACTTCCAGCTTCCAGCTTACAAGTGTTAGCTGCATAATATTCGTATCCATAGTGTGTTAATTAGGTCTCTGATTGGCAGGTACCTAGTGCTTGGTTGTGCTTACCACACACAGAGTCCATGCTATAGCTAGTAAAGTACTTCCAAATGGAAAAGGTTCCTCTGTTGATTTTGCTCTCCAACTGCTGTGCCATGATGCCGCTCTGCTCAGCAAAAATGCTCACAAACTGGTTCAAGGTCTTAGCGCTAAAGGTTGGAGCTAAGATCTTGCGTCGAGGGCGCCATATTGGAACTGAAATATTAAGGCAACCCCATTTAAAAATTCCTGTAAAGAATCTTGGGGTCTTACCACAAGAAATTAAAACAAGAGTCGGAAAAATGTGTCTGAAATTGCGTTCCACAGATCGACGTCTAACACTCGCGTGTCTTACTCAAAAATGAATTCACAAGTAAAATGATCGGAAACGACATTATGGTTGTTTTATGCCCAGTTTTTGAACCGCTTGTTCGCTTAGACCACCCGATAAGTGTATTGCTGTCTTTATCTTTGCTTAGTGCTAGATAGAGACAACGATAGATTTATCGGTTGCTCAAACTTAACCAAGGGTTCAGCGACACCGAACATTAGTTAATTTTGCGCATTGTTTCAACTCTTGTTTAAACTGTTTTGGTAAGACGGTTGATATTTAGAACATAAACAAGATAGACTTCAATACGAGTAGGCAGCTACTCATTTACCTACGTAAACTGAGTGTAGAACCAGCTACAAAATCAGCTGCCATGCAGTTACTTACTCTACACACCGACCACAAACCTGCAGTCCGAGTGACATACGTTCAAGAGAAAAACTGGGTAGAAGAGTTAAATGGTAAAATCCTGGGACCAGCACGACTGTTATTCAACAACGTCTCTTTTGTGACTTCTGTGGTAGGGTTGCCACTCACTACTCACCAGGTGCGAATATGCTACCGTTGCCGAGAAGAGGTTTTGTGACTTTGACTAAGTCATCTTTTTCCAAGCAGTTCTTGAGAACTGCCTCAGCCACAATGGCGTCAGATACCACTGAAATAAAACCATGATTATAAATAGTATTATAATATTGTGTTAAGTACATGCGTTTCCGTTTAACTTGTCGAACACAGACATAATGAGGTAGCACAGCGGCCGGCCTAGTATTCTAGACCACCTCGTACCTTCTACATTTATACTTCTATTATTTATACAAAACACACAATATATTATAGGTACCTGCTGGTATTAATATACCTACTCCTACAACGTGCTGGTGCACCATTATTTTTCAATGGTTTATCATAGTATTTTAAATTTTCATTCAAATTGATCCCATGATTTTGAACCACAAAGTTTTAACTATGATTACTTAAACAAGGTACGTACAACGACTACAAGGCTATTTGTAGAGTAACGCTGAAAAGGTCGCGGACAAGTTTTAGTAGCTGAAATTTGAAGTAATTTGAGAAAAAGAATTTAGAACTGTATACCAGCTTTGGTAAAAATCGGTTGAGTAATGCGACCTGTAGCCCGGAACAAACAAACAGCCGGACAAAGGCAAAAACGGCCACTCTTAAAATGGAGACCTTCGCTTCGCTCGATGAAAATCTAAACACTAATTATAACACTTACGGAAGTAAAGCTTGTTTCCATGCCAGCCCGATAGCAAACCACCCATTTCATACGACTCTTCACCAGCTTGTTTCATCATCTTCATGCGGTCTGTGAAATCAACGAAATATAAACAATATAGCAATACCCCGAAGTACCACCCGCGTAAACTATTAAATAAAATTAGCTATCTGTCAGTGAAAATCCCAGCGAATTCGGTTCAGCCGTTTCGAAGATTAGCCGGAACAACTACAGACAAAAACATAGTAGGTACTGTTTTTTTATGCAAGCATAATGTGCTAGAATATTGAACTTAACTTTAAAGAACAATGTTATTTTCGTTGCTTCCGGCAGCATAGAGGGGGGGGGGGGTAGTTTTTAATGTCATATTGGAGATTTCGGTGCCATTATGGTGGCATCAAATCAGTCATGACTTTTAAAAATCCCTTCCTGTTTATTTTGTTTATTTGTTTACATACCTTCACAACTTCCCAAGAATTTATGCGCATACCCTACCAAGGGTAAAGAAAAATATTTGGCCCCGTATTGGTTATACAGCGGTATCATCTTCCTTCTTTGCCATCTTCGGATAATCGCACATAATATGAAAACCACTAACGATAACTTCCAAAACATTATATTATTAACTAAGTAACGTACACCTGGTGCTTGTTTCGGTTCTTGAATAAGACGTAGGGTAAGTCCAGGATAGTTGCCATACTTTTTGAAAACGCTTTATATTTCCCATGGATCTGAACGTTTGTCACACATGTTAATAGATTGGTCTTTCGACTACCCCTTTGAAGGAAAAAGAAAACATCAGTGTTGATATTTACTAATCTATATCGATTTTCCCAGACCTCTATTTTTGAAAGTATAGATGCCCTATGGCGGATAGTTGCTCTATGCGTCAAAACCAAGCTATGGGATACATGCCTCATTGATAAAAAAAACACTTTTTCAGTTTGAAATTAGGTATTCGTGATGGACAGTAAAATTTAAACACAGACATTACTTAAAAATGTTCGTAAAAAGTGTATTTTCTTTATAATCATATTTAGTGTATAGATTCCTCACGAAAGAAGTTTCCTTTCTGAGGCATCTATACCCTAATGTAGTTACATCGTTTGAAAATAATGGGAATTATTTGTTTTATATAGTTAAACATAGGCGGAAATAAATCGAGGCGTCTATCCTTTTCGTAGAGGATAGACGCCTTTTATATTCAGGAATGTGTATTCAATAAATATTCTAAATAAACTGATTTTAGTGTTAGTATACAGACCACTGTAACATTTGGATACAAAATATAAATGATTTAGTCACCATTTAAAAAGTTCCAGCTCCTCAAAAATGCTGTAGAAAAAGAATTAGCAATTTTTTCGTCGCACCAAATCTTTCATTGAGTATAGATGGAATGCACGACGGGTCAGGGGTTACCTCGCGGGGGGTACCGGGTAAGTGCGGGGATGTCTCTCGTTTGACAATATCAACGACAGCAAAAACAAGCCGGGAAATCATAGTTTTTGAATTTGAGGCATCTATCCGAGCCGGGCATCTATCCTGGAATTACCCTATTTATTGATATCAGCATTCAGCATCGAAATTAATGTTTCAACACAATACACAATAAATTAACTATTCAGTAAACAAATAACAATTAAAATTAAAATAATATATAGCGATTTAGGTACAAAACTACGTTGCCCTGAATAATTGTATACAATAAACTGGTGGTTTCTTGTTTTACATGAATTATCTACCTTCACATTTTGAGGGAAAAGAGTTTCGTGGTAAGATTTTGGAATACAAATCCTATTCACTATTTATTTACAGTAGTTTAACTTGTGGTTGTTAAATTTATAGTAGTTTAATTTATTACGGAATTTTAGTATGGAAATACTTATATTAGGTATACTATTTGATTATTTATACCTAGACTGTTTTGTTTCAAAATTCTATAAAATCAAGACAAACAATCTTTTGCATTTTTTTTAAAGTTTAGTCATGTACATTTTTGCACAATTATAATTAACTAGCTGCGCCCCGCGGTTTCACCCGCGTTTCACATTATAAAACCTACAGGGCGGTGGCTATTATAGGACTTGTAACATAGTGTCAGAGAAAATACTGAAGTTAGGTCATTTTTCACAGTTATTATTGCACTGATGGACAGGAAAACAGTGATGATGATGATGACTTGTAGCCTATATTGTGTCTCTAAACTGCATACAACATTTCATGCAAATTAAGGTACTATTTCACAGTTTAGCCGTGTGAATTGTGTAAGTTGGTGTATAAGTTATCAAAATACCAAATTTCAAGCCAATGGGGTAGTTTTTCACAGTTTTTATTGCACTGATGCAAAACGGTGACGATGATGATGATGAATTAATCCTAAGTCGTAAGTTGCGGGATAACCGAAATTTTACGTACCTACATTGGGTGTTTTATCGCATTGATGGAAAACGGCGATGATTATGATTGATGACTTAATAATATTATGTTCGTAGCCAATGTCCTAAGTTGGAAGATAACCTATCTGTGAACCAAATTATCTCCCCCCACTCTCCCCTCTTACCACTCCCCCTATTTCCCCCCACTCTCCCCTCCTTCTACCCCCACTATCCCCTCTTTCTCCCCCACTCTCCACTATTTCTCCCCCACTCTCCCCTCTTTCTCCCCCCACTCTCCCCTCTTTCTCCCCCCACTCTCCCCTCTTTCTACTCCCACTCGCCACTCTTTCTCCCCGCTCTACCCTCTTTCTCCCCCCACTCTACCCTCTTTCTCCCCCCACCCTCCCTCTTTCTACCCCACTCTCCCCCCGCTCTCCCCTCTCTTTCTCCCCACTCTCCCCTCTTTCTCCTCCCACCCTCCCCTTTTTCTCCCCGCTCTCCCCTCTCTTTCTCCCCACTCTCCCTTCTTTCTCCCCCACTCTCCACTCTTTCTCCCCCCACACTACCCTCTTTCTCCCCCACTCTCCCCTCTTTCTCACCCCACTCTCCTCTCTTTCTCCCTCCACTCTCCCCTTTTTCTCCCCCCCTCTCCCCTCTTTCTCCCCGCTCTCCCCTCTCTTTCTCCCCACTTTCCCCTCTTTCTTCCCGCTCTCCCCGTCTTTCTCTCCACTCTACCATCTAATCCCCTTTTCCCCCACTCTCCCCCTCCCCTCCCCCGCACTCTCCCCCCTCTCCTCCCATCGCACTCTCCCCCTTTAAATAACGATCCGTTCAGCCGTTTATTGTGGTCCGTTGGGGGTGCATCTAAAAATACCTCATAATTTCAACCCCTCTTGCTATTCCCCCTTTAGGGATGATTTTGCAAAAAAGCTGAAACCCGTATTTATTTATATCTTACCAAAAGTCTAAATAAGAATTTTCAGATCCCTAACTTGAAGAATTATGGATTCCCCATACAAACTTTCAACCCCTATTTCATCCCCTTCGAGATTATTTTTTGAGACAAAAGATAGCCTATGTCCGTCTCATAGGTCCAATCTACCCCTATACCAAATTTCATCGAAATCGGTCCAGCCGTTTGAGCGTGAAGAGGTAACAAACATACACACATACACACACACTCACAAACTTTCGGCTTTATAATATTAGTAAGATAAGATTATAATATGGTAATTTTGTGGTTTCTCTTAAATATTCATAAGTAGCGATGACGTAGAGTCGCAGACAGAGGGCAGTAACCCGATTATAGATATATTCAGTAAAATGATGGATGCTTCAGGTAGATACCTACTGAAACTTCATGTGGAGTTTTAGAAATAACACAAAAACATGTTTTACTAAATTTTATTGTGAGTTCTTTTGCACAATAATAATTGGCAGCTCAGTGTTGGCTAAAATATCGTACGAAATCATTACAACATGAGTTTTATATCTCCACATATTATTATCTCTCATATTATTATTTACTTTTAATATGTTTATAATAAAAAAAAAAATATATGTGTTTGATTTTAACGAACAATTCGCTTGTACCTCGCCTGCAATACCTTTCCTAACAGTCATAGATGGTAGATATATTATACTAGACTAGCTGTTGCCCGCGTCCGCGCGGACTATATTTTTTACCAATAATCCAAATAACTAATAATAGACCATGACCTCGACTTCGACATCGACGTCCGATATCCGACATCCAACATATTATTTTGACATCCATCATCTTCTTGCAAAATTACCATTTTATACAAAATTCTACCAATTCATATAAAAATCTACTATTTCCTACCAAAATACCATTTCTACCAAAATCTGCCGTTCCTACCAAAATGTACAATTACTATCAAAATGTACAATTTTCTACCAGAATCTACCATGTCCTACCAGAATCTACCATTTCCTACCGAAATCTACCATGCCCTCTCTAAATATACTATATTTTTTTTACAATCTAATTTCTACTAAACGCTACCTACCGCTTTCTAATAAAATCTACCATTTTCTACCTAAATTAAACATTTTCTAGAAAAACTACCATATTAACCATAGTTTACAATTCTAACCAAATTCTACCATTTTCTTTCTAAATCCACTATTTACTACCAAAATCTAAATTTTGTTACATTTTTCTAACATTTTAATTACATTTACCATTTTCTACCAAAACCACCCATTTATCCAAATCTACCATTTTTTCATAATCTACCTACCTATTTACCATAATCTACCATTTTAACCAAAATCTACCATTTTATTTCTAAATCTACTATTTTGTACCAAAACCTACCATTCCTTCCAAAATGTACCATTTCTATTTACTACCAAAACCTCCCATTTATCCAAATCTACCATTTTTTCATAATCCACCTACCTATTTACCTTAATCTACCATTTTATTTCTAAATCTACTATTTTCTACCAAAACCTACCATTTCATCCAAAATCTACCAATTCTATTCTCTACCAAATCCTCCCATTTATCCAAATTCTATCATTTTTTAATAATCTACCTATTTACCATAATCTACCATTTTAATAAAAATCTACCATTTTATTTCTGAATCTATTTTCTACCAAAACCTACCTTTCCTTCCAAAATCTACCATTATTACCATTTTCTTTCTAAATCTACCATTTTATTTCAACCAACATTTTTAATCAAAATTTACAATGTTCTTACAAAATCTATCACTTTATACCAAAATAGCTTATAAGTATTCTACCAAAATCTACCATTTTCTACCTAAACTTTAGGGGTTGAATATTAAAACACGATGAAACACGTGTATAATTGATTTTTTAAAGAACATAAATGCCAAGTTTGAAGCTGATCAGACAAAGAAAACACGTTGTTACACAAAAACTTTACAACTTCTTTGCACCCCTTTAGGGGTTGAATTTTCAAAAATCCTTTATTAGTGCACACTACGTTAATTATGGAATATTTGTGCAAAATTTCATGGTTCTAGACCCAGTGGTTTCGGCTGTGCGTTGATCGATCAGTCAGTCAGTCAGTCAGTCAATCAGTCAGTCAGCTTTGGCTTTTCTATTTACATAAGAAATACTTATATTATTTTCGCTTTCTGCAGTTGGGGAATGTGGTAAATTTACGAAGTATTTTATATCATAAATAGCTGACCCAACAGACGTTGTCCTGTCAAAAATGTATGAGAAAATGAATAATTATCATACCACATAATATGTCTATTTCGTGATTTTTTTGCTATGTTACAATAATTATTATTCTGCTATTCGCAGCGGAGACGAATGTAACAAAATAGAGATCATTAAAGTTGGTCCAGCCGTTCTTGAGTTATAAATGGTGTAATTAGCTCTTTTTTAAATTATATTATGTTACACCTATTGTGTAATGTACGATGGAAATGTAGGTATATCTTATATAGTCCCACAAAAAAGCCCGCCACAGTAGGTAATTATATCTATATCTTAGGTGTAAGTTATTATAGCCAAAATGTATAAGCCATTATTACCACTAGTGAACCATAACTACAATAAAAGTTATCTGATAATATGAATATCATAATGTTAGTTATTTTCTACGCCACGCTAATATTAAGCTACTCGAAATACTAATCATGCGCAGACGAAGTCGCGGGCACCAGCTAGTCAATAATTAAAAAAAGAATGTTTCAACTTTAGTACAAAATGTGGTCAAACCTTAACCGGAACAAAGAGATTCGTAATAAAAAAAAATGCTATGAATGGGTTTAATATCTATTATTTTTAATATTATTACACTTGATCTTACTTAGAAATAGACACGCCACAAAGATTAGGTACATACAAAATAAAGTTTGTAAATGTAGATAATCAAAGTAAGAAAAGTTCTCACGCACTTAGCGGTAAATAGTGTCAGTTACACTATATTTCTAGCATTCTTTTCATATTTATTAACCTTTAAACCTTTCTCAGACTTCCACAAACATTTCAAAACCAAAATCAGCTGAATCGGCCCAGCCGTTCTAAAGTTTTAGCGAGACTAACGAACAGCAATTGATTTTTATATACTCCTATAAAAAAAAAGAAAAAACAAATGTTAGATATGCTTAGGTAAATATTTATGTTAAAAATAAAATAATATCACTTTTTTATATTTTTTTTATACTTTTCCAAAATAGTAACTAAGTAAGTAGGTATGCATAATCCCATGAAGCTTATGTCCAAATAATCATTTCCTCCTACTTTCCAATTCGAGTTCGTAGTTGTCAACATGTCTCAGCATAAGTTCTATGCTGAGCCTCAGCGGCTCCCCGCGCCCCTCCGCGCCGCTCGCCGCGGCTGGCAGCAGGCGGTAGTGTCGCAGCAAGGTCGCCAGCTCTGTCTTCATGGACATCATCGCGTACTGGTAGCCTGCAGTACACACGGTTTAGTTCAACGTAATATGGGAAGTCTTCCAGGCAGGATAGAGCTTGTACAAGAATTATAAACAACAATGAACTACCCAGTTACCTAAACAAGACCTGGGTCCAGAGCTGAACGGCATGAAAGCAGCCGGATGCCTCAGCGAGGAGTCGAGGAAGCGTTCAGGTCGGAACTGGTCGGCGTCCTCGCCCCAGTACTCAGGGTTGCGGTGGACTGCGAAGATGCTGACTAAAACACCGCAGCCCTTCACTAGGGTCACTCCTGAAGCTGGAATATTTTTTGTATTGTTAATATGTATACCTCCAAAATGAAGAATCTGTTCTCCTTCCAAATTCAATCTCTTCAAAGATATTTTAAAATGTAGCACTGTTGACGCTTGCACTCCCTTCTCCGTCTTCTTATTCTGCCAAAATACTTCATCAAGAGTATCAAGACAATACTAATATACAGAAGACGCTCGATCCCTGGCGGGCCGCCATTCAAACCGCGCGCCAAGCCGACTGTGGCTCGAAGTTCAGCTGCTGACACCGGTGGAGTGGCGCCTCTGTCTATAGGACTCCACGAGTTGCGAATGCGAGCTTTAAGGAAGTGTATAGTTCTCCTAGTTGTCCTTAAAGTATTAGATCTACCCGCTGTGCTCCCGTGAACTCAATAAAATCATCGATGAATATGTCTTATCGGTATTCTATGGAACCATAATATAAAATAGCAGAGAACATTGTCAGTGAGTGTCAAGGAACCTTTTGTGTTTGCAGAATTAGAACTACGAAATAAAACAATCAGGTGGCGTAGATCAATAGGCCGGGGTAAGTTAACTGCCATTTCTTTACTTTCCCAACCATTTCCCGTCTTTTCACCCGGTTTATTCTACTTTTTTCACAAAGCTGTTACGAGTGTTCTTACTATTAACATCCACGTAAAAGCCAGTAAAGGGATGGCGCAAAAGACGTAGCCATCCGCAAATCAGGTGGCCGTAGCCGTGAGAACTTCTCCAGTGCCAACTATTTATAACCAAAACTTATCTCAGTTGATGCCACTACCCTGTTTGCATGTGTTAGTGAAGTTATGTAAGTGTAAGCAATGACAGACACAACAGATGTATAATTGTTACATGGTTCATACGGACCAGTACACCGCGCCGCAGCGTCGTGATATCGTGAATTTCATGAGCAGGGCCAAATTATCACCATTAAACCGCCCGTAAAAGTACACTCGTACTTACGTAAAACGAAATCCTTGTCAACCTTTCTTAGGATAAAAGGGACTGGAGGGTACAGCCGCAGAGTCTCCTTGATGACTGCGTCCAGGTACTTCAGCCGAGGGAGGTCCTCAAAGGTCACGGGCCTGTCTGACTCCCCAAATACCTGCTGCAACCTGATCAAAACAAATCTTGATGTAATTATTACGCCCCGGTAAATTCTTGCGTTCCTGTGCTAATAGTAGGTGTTGTACAGTCTGTTGCAATTTAGTGTTTAGCGCATACTTAGATGAAATAGAAATATTTGGTTTAGCGGGAAATCGTAAATCTGACACTGTATGTATAACATAGTCAAGTGGCAAACGTTTCTAAATAACCAAAGCGAAACGAATACCTACCTTGAACGTAAATGTACCTATGGGCTGACCACCGATGTACTACTATAAGGATCGAGTAGGTATTGCAAAAAATGTTTACTAAAGGAAAGTCACTTTATTTTTATAGATATTAAGTCTATTTTCCGTTGCGCATCTCACAGAGGTTTATCCGAGCCGAGAAGGATAGCCACAACAGGGCGGTTTGTCCTTGTCGTTTAATCTTGCCAGCCTTCAAAAATGTTATAGATCAAAATTTTGGATAAAAAAATATTTTCAATACCGTACGCGTTTATTTTAATGCTATTTATAACCAAGTTTATTTATTTTTACACGTTTTCTGTCATCTCAAACAATTGTCTAATCCCTGCCTAAATAGTTTCTTCCTGAAAAAAAACGAACAATTGTAAGCCATCATCAATTTAATTTTCAGATACTTACTCATTATAACATTTCTCCTGTACATCAGGGTGTAGAGACAGCATGAGAGCAGTAAACGATGCACCCACTGCTGAAGTGTCAGTACCAGCCAGAACTAAAACCAACGTTTCTTCCAGCAGTGCCTCGTTTCCGAACCCTCCACTACTCCTCGAACGTTCAATGAGGAGCTCGAGGATAGTCTTCATCCCATCTTCTTGTTCGTATGTGGGTTCGTTCATGGTTTTGCCAAGTTCCATAGACTGCTGTTTGGTTTTGATTATCTGATAGTTATACAGAGAAAACCACGTGTTTAATCATAAATTCAGAAACCGGACTCATTCCAAAGTCATTTGAGCTTCAAATTATAATATTATTAGCACTAGAAACTATTTAAATTATGTATACTTATGAGCTTTGCACAAAATTTATAGCCAACATTTTTGATTGCAAAAAAATACACATACACATTTATGATTACAAAAAAATACACTTACTTTATTCCATAGTTTTGCATCCTTAATTAGTTTCATAAATAGGAATAAGCAGGCCAACTAGATCTCAATATTAACTGGAGTTAAGTGACGACGGGAGTGAAGGTGGTGTATACTTAAGAATATATATTATGTAATATTATTACATAGGATTAGTAATATTATATAGAAGAATATATTGTGTAAGCTAAGATTCGAGTATAAATCAGGAATTTCTGCTGGAACATCCCGAAAAGGGGTCAGTGCGAGATTTGCTACCTATTACAAACTACTATTTTTGTTGATTAACTTACTTCCTTTTCACGTTGATTTTGATGTTTTTCAAAAGGAATGTACAGAGACTGGAAGGAAACACACCTGGAAGGAAGTTCGGGCTACTTTTGCTCAGTAGTAGGAGGAATTCTAGGTTATAAATAATATATTTACGTACTTACCTGGTCAACGAAATCCCAGATTACTGTTTTCATGTCACTAAATTTCTTGAACACAGGCATCATACGGTAAACAGTGTCGTTGTGCAACCATATCTTGACTACACGATCGGTGCCGAGCTGGCAAAACTGACTAAATGCGTCCAGGAATGGCACATCCGATTTCAACTGAGCCATGGTTTTAATGCCAAGGGTAGTTGCTGCAGAGATTTTTAGAGTATTATGAGAAGAACATTATTAATACAAAAAAAATGCTCATTTATATATCAATGCGGACTGTCCGAGGGCCTATGTAAGTGGATTGCCAATTTGTTGTCTGGTGTTGTTAATGATGGCTCAAGCTCATAAACCATGACAATAAAAATGCTGGCATACTACAGGGCTTTACGCCGTCACTGACACTGTTCTTCATCCTGCATAATTATTATCCATTACTGGTTTATACATTAATAATATCCACTAAATGCGGGTAATAAATATGTGTGATACCCTAATGGGTAATCTATGTAATCTATATAATCTAGGCCGTGTAAATGGCCTTCAAAATGTTGTTAAGGAGAAAATACATCTGTAGGATATACGTAGTTGGTCTTGATTTAAAGAAGATGCGTGTACTAGATTTAGCGAAGCGTTGCCTTTTCAAAGCCTCTTTTCAAAGCACAAACTCGGTTCTTCTTCGATTACCATCGGGCAGGCCGTTAGCTTGTTGAAGGACCTATTGACTCGACGTCATCGAAGGTTACTCTAATTAAGTCACTTCCAAAAACTGGCGATTGTGAAGTGTATAATCTTATAAATAAGACGTATATTATGCACATTCTTTTATTTTTCCCTTTTTATGTTCATCATCATCAAACCATATCCACTCACTGCTCCCCATCTACCTTTACTTCCGTGAGTAATATTAGGCCATAATCTAGTCGCTCGCTCGCGCTCCAGACTGGAAGTTGTTTTTGTTTTTTTTTGCATACTTTGGTGAATTTTGTATGCCAACATTTTATAAATTGGGTCCTAAAAGCCACATACCCATGCAATAGTGTAATAGAACTCAGATTATAGGGTCCTTACCACAAACAGAGTCCATGCTATAACTAGTAAAATACTTCCAAATGGAAAAAGTTCCTCCGTCGACTTTGCTCTCCAGCTGCTGTGCCATGATGCCGCTCTGCTCAGCGAAAATGCTCACAAACTGGTTCAGGGTCTTGACGCTAAAGGTCGGAGCTAAGATCTTGCGCCGAGGACGCCATTTTGAAACTGGAATAACCACGACAACCATCTCATTGAAACTCTTACTTTATTACTTAGAACATCACCTAATAAGAGCCGTGAATCGGGCTAGCTTTTTTTTGCGTAAGTTCAGTCAGCAACATAATCGGCTACATTTGTTCTAACATGGTTATTTTTTACTATAACTACTCTAGGGCGCCTAGGGTTGCTAAGAGCAAAAACGCAATGGTTGGAAGTGTGGGAGTAGCACTTAGAGTATATAGGTACCTGTCCTACATGTAAAAATAGTTATAAAAAACATGTAATAAAATTAATAAAAAGAGTAGGTACTTATTACAATTATTATTCCACTCTCACTCACCAGGTGCAAATAAGCTGCCGTTGCCGAAAAATAATTTGAAGACCTGAAGCACGTCGTCTTTTTCCCAGCAGTTCTTCAGAAGTGCGTCAGCTGCTATAGCGTCTGATACCACTGAAATATAATGGACGCTAATTATAAACGCATCCTAATTCATATTTAACCACTATGGGCATTGGCATTGGTAATAAACGATTCCCCATACTAAAATCCTCGCTTACGAAATTGTGGCCAAAGCTATAAACATAATTCTGATATTGCAGCTAAACATGTTTACACGGAAAAAATATATATCATATTAACTAGCTTTAAACGGGTCATTTTGATCACATCTCATGCTCGAAAAGTGTGTCCTTAACGGACCTAAAAGAGATTATAAGCAGTTTTTTTAATTTTACTCGCTAATTATGTTTGTAGTAACTCCATTACTCGCTATTATTATTAACGTGCTGAAGATTCAACTTTTCAATGTTCTGTTTTCATATAATTACTTAGAAAAATAAAAAAGAAACGATAAAAGAAATTTTAATGTCCAAACCATGTGAAGCCAAATTATTTATTATTGTAAATAGAACTGTAGTTTGATCAAAAATTTGGCGACCATTGGCTGTATGCGTACCTACGTATCTGAGCGTTTGCGAACATTAGAATAAATTTAAAAAGTTAGTGTTGCTCGTAATTAAACTCGTATTATAACTCTAGGTGTATACATGTGTTAAGAAAATAACAGGGTCAGTGTCAACGACTGGGACTGCTAAGGAAGCTGTTTAATATCAAGTTGGAGCAGTCTGAATCTGTAAAATCAAACAAACACACACGCTATAGCGTACTTCCCCCTTTTTGGCCCCCATTTTCCCACCTACCAAAATTTTCTCAAGAAAAAATAAGCGCATAAATCAAAAAACCTGTATACTAAATCACGTAAAAATCGGTTGAGAAATGTGACCTGTAGCCCGGAACAAGTATACATATAAACCAACAACCGGACGAAAGCAAAAATGACCACTCTTTCAATTTTAGGGGTCTATGACTGAATGGGGCACTACACAACTTTGTCAGTCAAAAAGTGTCGAAAAAGGCACGGCTGGCTGTACATAGGGAAATGTTGGTGTATGTATGGTAGTGAATGCTGTGTATGGCAGAAGAACATGAAATTGAAATTAATGCTGTAGAAATGATGGTTTGGACGTCTAGAGAGGATGGATGAAGGTAGATTAATGAAAGAGATACGGACGTACCACGATCAAATCTAAGGAAAGGCCAAGTCAAGAGTAGTAACAGTACATGTAAAGATGGTATCTAAATTACTGTATACCTATAACTTACCAAAGTAAAGCTTGTTACCAATCCAGGCAGACATAAGACCACCCTTTTCATACGTCTCTTCGCCAATTTTTGTAATGAACTTCATGCGATCTGCAAAATACAGATAAACTTTAAGTAAGTAATATACTTAATTACTGAACAATCACACCTCAGCATATTTGGTTTTATTTTGTGTAAACATTTGTCGCCGTTCCAAAAAATATTGTATATATATATATTTATGATATATTACATTGTTATTTTATATTGCTAAAGCGGCTTTATTATCTACCAATTGTATTTTGTTGCAATGGTTGTATGAGTGTTTTGTGACATCATTGAATGCCCCCAGAAGAATTTGAGACCAGCACTGGGTAGGTATTTCACTTTTAAATACTTAGGTTCCTACATAGTTACACTTGTTTACTTACCTTCACTACTGCGCAAGAATAAAGCTAAATACGCATGTCCCACCAAGGGTAAAGAAAAGTATTTGGCCCCATACTGGTTATGAAGCGGAATCATCTTCCTTCTTTGCCATCTTCGGATAATCGCACACAACACGCCGATCACCATTATTAGTTGCCAAAACATTATTTTGCACAAATTGTGTTACTTTGATAATAATTATTATGCGTGCTGTAACTAAATCTGTCATTAAATGCAGAATAAAATATAGATTTCTATGATTTTTATTTGATTTTAGCAAGCTAACGATACTGGGTGTGACTCGCAGTCCCGTACCGATTATCTGTTTTCGTAAGTTACACTTCCGGATTAATCTGGTGGCCGTTGCTATCGGTATTAGGTGCAGACAGAAGTCGTTAGCTATGTTAGAGGCCGTTGAAATTCTGACTCCAGACGCCAGCACCTGTGACATAGATGTGATGTAGATTGAACGATAATTTGATTAATTTAATCCTAGACCTACCCACAGACCTCAGGACATGGTCAAACGACTGCCACCAATTAAAAACATTGTATTGCTCGCCTACGTCACATAAGGAATATTTTTGTGCAAAATTTCATGACCCAGTGGTTTCAGCTGTGCGTTGATCGATCAGTCAGTCAGTTCTTGCTTTTATATATATTAATATGGTTTATGTATTCTACCGCCTTTTTCCACTACTACCCTACCAGTTGGTGTATTACATATTTTTATTTATGTGTAACTATCTCTTATTTTCTTATATATGTTTATTTTTTACAAATACCTTGTATGTATATTATTATGTATACCTATACTCGTATACTATATCACACATTCTTATACTTCTTCTTGGAAAGTCCGTCCGTCACCAAAAGGCTTGAGCTGAAAATCAGCGTTGCGGTTTTTTTTACCGCAGCATTATGCTGAGCTCAGGCCCTTTTCTGCATTAACTGCGCGCCGGCTATCTGCGTACACAATTCTGACTAGCCTACGTTGTTTAATGCTCCTGTCCTGTTTGTATTATTATGTGTACGTTTTTGTCGTTGTGCGCAGTTTTTGTCGGAATAAACGTTTTTTCTTTCTTTCTTTTCTTTTCTAATAGTTACCTAACCAAATTGTAAACTCATTTGAGTTAAATTTACTTAATAATATTATAAACGCCAAAAGGTGAGTTATTCAACTGAACCCCGAGTTAGGAAAGAACTCCAACTTAATTACTTGGCTTGGCTGACTTAACTGGCCCTAAGAATACTATAATAATTGGTCTAGTTATTAAGTAATTATACACTTTGTTCATGACTTTGTGCAACATTGTGTCGTTAATAATAGCGCTAGTGATGAATTATAACTTGATTACAATTAAATGTGATCTTAGGGTCGCTAACGCTTACTCACAAAGATCAGGAAGTCCCAATAGCGTCTCATTGTAAGATTCATATCATCTGGGTAGTAGAGCAGACTGTATCTCTCTATTTCCAAGTTTGAAATCCCGATGTACGCTATACCGAAACTACAGGAGTTCAATGTATACATTAGTTCGAAAGTTACGCGAGTACGATGTACGGTACCTAATTGAGAGTACAGCAGCTGTTGGGACGTGTATCCGCAGATCAGCCAAAAACTGTCCGGAAACAAAATTGTATATTATACTATACTGTTTTTGTATATTACTAAAGCTACTTTATTATGTACTAATTGTATTTAGTTGCAATAGCTGCTGTATCAGTGTTTTGTGACATCATTGCATCATCATTGAATGCCCCCAGCAGAATTTAAGACCAGCACTGGGTATTTACGAGCATTATTCTAATTAACATTTATTAATGTAATTCTATAATATATTCTGTTGCATTATTCGTATTGTTAATTGTTGCAATAAAATATTACTTTTTAATTATTTTGCGCTGTAAAGCAATAGAAACCGCTCCATTGTCACATATTATACTGCATACATTTAATATTTATTTTGATCCCATTGTTAACGCTTGCACTTCCTTCTTTCCTCTACGCCAAACCATCCTGGCCAAAATACGTCATCAAGAACGAAGACATTAGATCCTGGGCAGGCCGCCATTCATAATCGCGCGCCAAGTCCACCGCGGCTCGAATTACACTAAGCTGCCGTCACCGGCGGTGTGGCGCCACGATCGACCAAGAACCGAGTTGCGTCTGCGAGCTAACTGCTGTGCTCCGCGCGAAAACTATTCAAATTAGCCATCAATACTACATGGAACTAAATAAAATTGCAGATAACAGTGTCAGTGTCCTTTTCCCATCGTTTCTCCCTATCGCAAGCTGTTTCCAGTGTTCTTACTTATAGCTTTGTGGGGTTTCAGAAGTCCTAAGTAATTTATGTCAGAAAATTACCTAAGTCATTTATGTCACATCACCCATGATGTTGCCGAAAATAGCTATGTGTGTTTTATTTGTATACTAGATGTTGCCCGCGACTTCGTCCGCGCGGACTTTATTAATGTACCAAAATTCCAAATAACTAATAAATAATTAATAATATACCATGACCTTGAATTCGACATCGACATCGAAATCCGATACCTATCCGACATCCAACACATTATTATGACTTTTTAGGCCAAAAGACGTAGTTAGGAGAGGTAAATAATTACGGTATGGATCGGGATCAAACTCGTTCAAACTTCGCGCGCTGTCAAGCGCCGACGAATGAGCGCTGCGCGATGTGAACCCCGTGCGCGCTCCCGCCACCTACTGGAAGAAAATTGTTTCGATCTCTTCGTTGTGACCCGTCGTTCGAATGGCAACGCTCAATATATAAAACTTTAATTTTGTACGTTTGTACTTGTGCGTATCGTAAAACGGCTATAGCCTAGACGTGGTGTCGTGCACGACAGTTATTCGGCGGAGGAAGCCCTGGGATCACTCCAGGGAGGCGAGATTACGAGAAGCCCGGCCGGGCCCGACCGTGTGCCGGCACATTCACGCCGCACGCCAGGGAAACCGAGGTGAGCCTGTGTCCTATACAATTTTTATGAGCCTTAAAAAACTACGTCAGTGCCTCCTAATAGGTGTCCAACTCCAACTAGCCGATTCTGCACCTTTCTGGTGCCGGCCAACACAATGACCATCCATCATCTTCTTTCAAAATTAACATTCTATTCCAATATCTACCATAATATCACACAAAAATCTACCAGGTCTACCAAAATGTACAATTTTCAACCAGAATCTACCATGTCCTACTCAATTTTATTTTTTTTACCACAATCTACCTCTCTTTCTAAATTTCCTATTTTCTTTCTACATTTACTATTTTCTTTCTAAATGAATTATTTTCTACCAAAAACTACCATTTCCTGCTACAATATACTATTTCCTACCTAAATCTACTATTTCCTATCTATAAATCTAGCAGTTATCTATAAATTTTCTCTTTTCTACCAATAGCTACCATTTTCTACCAAGAGCTGCCATTTCCTACCAAAATCTACCATTTCCTACCTAAATTTTAGGGATCGAATATTAAAACACGATGTAGGAGATTATGCACCGAGTGGATAGAGCACTGTCAAAAAGTCACGGGCGGCTTATTGAACTCTAGTGTTTTAGTTAATTTAAGGTTATTTAGTCCTGAAGAAACGAGGGGTTCAAGCCGCCTAAGACTAAGACAGGCTTTATCCTTGAGGTGCATACTTTACTTTTCATACCTTCTGCGAGACAATAAAGCCCAGGGCCACATAAAAAAATTGCTCCTAAGGCTGCTTGGCTTTCTAGTTGATGACTCAAGTGTTCGAAATACACTACAAGAACGGATTCAGACACAGCCTTTATTCTTTGTGTTGTTATTAATCGTTAAGGCTTTTTCATATTTACCTGTAGATTTTTTACGGCAGTACCTATGTAGATTGTAGATTTTGATTTAATCAATTCCGATATCAAATCACTATCGCTTGATGACAATTTTATGTTACCTAACTTGAAAATAATAAAACTGTTATTGTTAACTGAGAGTAAAAATTATGTAACATCAAACAAACACCATCTTTAGTTTCACATTCTAATCATACTAAACACAAAAAGTGGCGTGATTGGTTGCAAGTAAGTGTAGGTGACCATGGCCAATTCGTTTTTGAGTAAATTCTGTAAACAAATCCCGAATTCCTTTGTATAATACTACTAGCTGACCCGACAGACGTTGTCCTGTCTTTAAAGTCAAGAAATTGATATTTGCCCTGTCAAGAAGGTAAAATTAGAAAATCAATATGGCCGTTCAGTTTGTTTCAATTTTCTAATGATTTGCAATAAATTAAAATTGCGACTATAGTTTGAGATTTAAACTATCCTATCTCTCAAGTTGGATCGAACTGC
The DNA here is from genome assembly GCA_905147375.1 of Hylaea fasciaria. Classification (NCBI taxonomy): domain Eukaryota; kingdom Metazoa; phylum Arthropoda; class Insecta; order Lepidoptera; family Geometridae; genus Hylaea; species Hylaea fasciaria. The sequence goes on from LR990197.1 coordinate 12,240,330, forward strand.
ACATGGTGTGCGAATTTTATTATAATCGGTTAAGTGGTTTAGGAGTCCATTGAGGACAAACATTGTGACACGAGATTTATATATATTAAGATAGTTTTCAAACATATTATTTTGATGTTCCTAATTCAAATCACATTATTCCCTCGGGATTTTCATACAAAATTACGCCCCCGGGCTTGGAATCATTAGCTTTACAGTGAGAATGCATGACATAAATATAATGACATTTGTCAAGCAGGTGGTATGAAATAAGAATATAAATGCTAAGTTTGAAGTTGATCAGACCAATAAAACACGTTGTTCCATACAAACTTTGCAATCCTTTTTACCCACTAAGGGGTTGAAGTTTCAAAAAAAATCTTATTGCACACCTACATCAAGGAATATTTGTGCAAAATTTCAGTTTGGAACTAAATCTGATGAAAAATAATATTTTGCAACCCCCTATATTATTTTAGGGGTTCAATATTAAAAAACGATGAAACACATGTTTCAATAAATCTTATAAATAATATAAATGTCAAGTAGGTATGGAGCTGATCACACAAAGAAAACACGTTGTTATATATTGACTCTCTACTTATATTGACTTTACTTCTTTAAATGTTGGCCCAGCCGTTTTTGTATTTTAGCGACACTAACGAATGGCAATTGATTTTATATGTAATAATAAAAATAGATACATAGGGAAGATAATGGATATATTTGCTTAGGCAAGTACCTACTTAATAAAAAAAAACATTTTTTTTATAAAATTTTACTTATACTCATACTTTTATAATATATAAGTGTATACATATATATATATATATAATTATATATATAAAGTAAGTATATATGTATACTTTTATAATTATACTCTTCTAAAATAGTAAGTAGGGAGATATAAGTAGTATGCATAACTCCATAAAGCCTATTTCCAAATCATTTCCTCCTACTTTCCAATTTGAGTTCGTAGTTGTCGACATGTCTCAGCATAATTTCCATGCTCAGCCTCAGCGGCTCCCCGCGCCCCTCCGCGCCGCTCGCCGCGGCCGGCAGCAGGCGGTAGTGTCGCAGCAAGGTCGCCAGCGCTGTCTTCATGGACATCATCGCGTACTGGTAGCCTGCAGTACACACGGTTTAGTTCAATGCAATATGGGAAGTCTTTCAGGCAGGACAGAGCTTGAACAAGAATTATAAACAACAAACTGCCCAGTTACCTAAACAAGACCTGGGTCCAGAGCTGAACGGCATGAAGGCAGCCGGATGCCTCAGCGAGGAGTCGAGGAAGCGTTCAGGTCGGAACTGGTCGGCGTCCTCGCCCCAGTACTCAGGGTTGCGGTGGACTGCGAAGATGCTGACTAAAACACCGCAGCCCTTCACTAGGGTCACTCCTGAAGCTGGAATAATTTTTGTATTGTTATAATACGAATACTTCCGATATGGAGAAACGCGGAAAAGTGAAGTAGCACATCGCAGCAGTGAAGAACCATCAGGTGAACAAGTCAGCCATAGCCGAACATTTAATTATGCTTGATTCGGGACGAAACCGTTGGATAGAATTGCATGACCCGAAGATCCGCTCCACTGAATCATTGATATCCTGGAGTTGCACGCGAAGCGATTGAAATCAAGAAGTGCCGGAATTTCAAGCAGATGAGTTCAGGTTGTCTAGTTCATGGAATCCGGCTATTAGCAAGTGTGTACGGCGCGATTTATTTTTGTGTGGGACTTCACCACTGAATCTTACTAATATTATAAACGCGAAAGTTTGTAAGTATGGATGGATGGATGGATGGATGTTTGTTACTCTTTCACGTAAAAACTACTGAATTGATTTTAATGAAACTTCACAATAATACATCAGAATAATACATAGGCTACAATTACAGCTATTGTGTGAATTGTCTAAAATATGACGATAAGTGTCAAGTATGTAGGAAAAAATCTACCATCTGCGCGCTATTCAGGCGTGCGCTGCCAAAACCGCTAGAGCTTTACATATGTAATGTGTGATGGAAATGTTTATCTTAAATAGTTCTACAAAAAAGCCACAATATATCTATATCTTATGTGTAAGCCATTATAGCCAAAAAAGTGAACCATAAAAATGTGTGACTTTAATGTCATAACGTTAGTTCTGTGGGGAACTAGGTACCTTACTGTCGTAGATAAGTCCAAACAACGACACTATCACTGTGCAGTAATTTATTGTCCAGTTACACACATTAATTATTAATAAGTAAAGAAATGAAGAGAGAAGAGAACAGAGTTAAACGCGCACAAGCTAGTAATAGATTTGGAAGTAACAAGAGTAGGCAAAGAAATTATACAGCAAGAATATAGCGATTTGGTAAGAGCGGTTTAAAGCAAAAAAATGAACGTGCATTCGCCGTCGCAGCGGGAATCTCACTCGCGCTGCGACCGAGCGTTAGCGGTTATAAGGGCCCTGCGCAAGCGATGCGCGTACGCCGAGCGGCACAAGTTTCGCCTGTTTAGACTAGCGTTTGCGCATCGGGTTTGCTTGCGGGAATAAATTAACATAATACTAACTTTATATAAAACAAGTATTTTTAGTACATATGAATGAAGATCATGTTAAATTGAAATACTGACAATTTGGAAATATTTGATATGAAGTTTGTTCTTCATAAGTAGGTACAAGGTTCCTACACTACTCCCCCGCCGAGCCCGAAGGTTACTGAGGGCGATAGTAATCCGGGAAGCGCACGGCTCGGCCACATCTGGTTTTCCTCTCAGGGACAGGGTCGCCTGCGGATGCTGCAGGTGGAATGGATTCCGTGTTGCTAGTACCCGTCCTGGTTTCATCACGAGCCATATGAGCGGGCTTCAGTCGATCTATGGAGACGGTAGACTCTCGATTGTTGATGGCTATCTTGAAGGTCTTGCCCCTTCTTTCCAGCACCCTGTAGGGGCCGGTGTAAGGAGGTTCCAGCGAGCGCCGGGCGGCGTCCTGCCGGAGGAAGACATATTCTGCGGTAGCCAAGTCTTTGGGCACGTAGAAGGTTTTGTGTTTATGTCTACTTGCCGGTTCTGGAGACAATTTTGCCATGTGGAGCCGAAGTCGTGATGCGAAGTTAGTGACGTCATGGTTTGCAGCGGAAGGAACGAAGAATTCGCCTGGGAGTCGTAGAGGTTCCCCGTAGACGAGCTCCGCTGCCGAAGCCTTGATGTCTTCCTTCCAGGCGCTACGGATGCCCAGGAGCACTAGAGGGAGTACTTCGGTCCAGCTGGTGTTTTGATGGCACATGATGGCGGCTTTCAATTGGCGGTGGAAGCGTTCCACCATGCCATTGCAAGCCGGATGGTATGCTGTGGTGGGGCGATGCTGCGCACCCAGGATGGCAGTCATGGTGCGGAAGAGCTCGCACTCAAACTGGCGTCCTCTGTCTGTGGTGATGCGGTTAGGAGACCCGAAGCGAGACACCCAGCCTGCGATGAAAGCGCGGGCGCATGTCTCCGCAGTGATGTCGGGGAGCGGGTAAACCTCAGGCCAACGAGTGAAGCGGTCGATGACCGTGAGACAGTACCTGTAACCACACGAAATAGGTAATGGCCCTACAATGTCCATGTGGACATGGGAGAAACGTTCGGAAGGAACCGGGAAATGGGAGGTGGGAGAATGGGTATGCCGGTAGACTTTAGTTTTCTGGCAATCTGTGCATTCATTGGCCCATTGCCGGCAATCTTTCTGTGCTCCAGGCCAAATGTATCTTTTGGTGACTAATTTTGCAGTCGCCTTTGCACCTGGATGACTCAGCCGATGTAATGCGCTGAAAACAGGTTTTCGGAAGGCAGCTGTCACGTATGGACGTGGATCTGGGGTAGAAATGTCACAGTAGATTTCTATGTCGGAGTCTGGTGCTTTGATTTTTCTTAGATCCAGTGCTGAACCCTTTTGAAGAAGTTCTTGAAGTTCTGGATCTGAGTCTTGGGATTTAGCGAGTGCTTGATAATCTATCGGTACACCTACCTCCTCTATGCGTGAGAGAGCGTCAGCTACCACGTTGTCTTTCCCTTTTATGTAGCGGATGTCCGTGGTAAATTGGGAAATGTAGTCCAGGTACCGAAATTGCCTCGGTGAACATTTTTCGCGGTTATATGAGAAGGCGAATGACAGCGGCTTGTGGTCCGTGAAAACTATAAATGGCCTAGCTTCGACCATATGTCTAAAGTGACGGATTGCGTCATAGATAGCCAAAAGTTCTCTATCATATGGGCTGTACTTCTTTTGCGCTGATGATAGACGTCGAGAGAAAAACGCGAGAGGTTTCCAACTATTACCGCATTTCTGTTGAAGTGCTGCTCCGATGGATGTATCTGATGCGTCTGTGAATACGGCTAGTTCTGCATCAATCTTTGGATGAGCAAGCATTGCTGCTTCAGAGAGACTGGATTTGCAGGTGTTAAAGGCGTCCAGCATTTCCGGAGTCATCGTGATGTTCTGTGACCCTTTCGTTTTAGGTCCAGATAGCACGATGTTGAGCGGTGCTTGGAATTTGGCTGCTTCAGGTACAAATCGGCGGTAGAAATTGTACATACCCAGGAATCGGCGAAGTTCTTTCACTGTCGTTGGTGCCGGGTAGTCTCGAATCGCTTGCACTTTATCTGAGAGAGGGCGGATACCGTCTTGACTAACCTCGTGTCCAAGAAACGTGATATGCGTCTTTCCAAACTCGCATTTAGCGGTATTCACCAACATACCGTAATCTGCTAAGCGCTGGAACAGCTGTTTGAGGTGCTGGAGGTGCTGGGTCTGATTTTCTGAGAACAGTAAAATATCATCCAAAAATCCATAGCAAAATGGTAGTTCCCTAAGCATTTCGTCGACAAATCGTTGGAAAGTCTGTGCCGCGTTACGGAGTCCAAACGTCATATATGGAAACTCAAATAGCCCGAATGGCGTCGTGATTGCCGTCTTAGGTATATCCTCTGGATTGACAGGAATTTGGTTATATGCTTTGACTAAGTCAATTTTTGAGTATACTTTGGTACCTGCCAACTGCTGAGAAAAATCTTGTATATGTCGAATTGGGTATTTATCCGGAATGGTCCGTGAGTTTAGTGCCCGGTAGTCACCGCAGGGTCGCCAGCCGTTGTCCTTCTTTGGTGCAAGGTGGAGTGGCGACGCCCAAGGACTTTCCGATCTACGCGCTGTACCACTCGCGAGCATTTCCTCGAACTCCTTTTGTGCGATTTTTAGTCTGTCCGGTGGTAGTCTCCTGGGACGGCTGGAGACGGGTGGACCAGGGGTTGTACGGATGTGATGTTCAGTTCCGTGTTTGATCTCCCGTTGAGTTCCAGCGGGGCAAGTGATGGTGGGGTACTCACGAAGCAGTTGGTGATACACGGAGTCTCCGGATACCGCCTTGATTGAAGCGATGGCAGCTGCCTCCTTATCAGGTGATGCTGTCGTGGAGAGTGACGTAAGCCCGTCGACTAAGCGGTGGTTTCTCACATCTACAAGCAAATTGTAAAATCTGAGAAAATCTGCACCAATAATCGCCTTCGAGACGTCAGCCACTACGAATCGCCAATTGTAGGCCCGGCGTAGACCTATGTTGAGTTGCAGGTGAATCCAGCCGTATGTTGCTATCACAGAACCGTTTGCTGCATATAGTTGGTAGTCTGTCTTGGCACGGATCTGGCTGAGCGCGGATCTTGGGTACACGCAGAGGTCTGATCCTGTGTCCACAAGGAAAGACACCTTCGTTGATCTATCTGTAATAAATAAGCGGCCTGGTTTAGAGGGGCAGTCGTTAGCCGCTACTTCCGGCTGCCGTTTGCGTTTTCCGATGTGCTGAATTTACATGGGGTCGTGCATCGAGTAGAACGGTTGCCAAACCTGTTGTGATACCAGCAAAAGTCTGGGTTACGTTCTCTTGAGCGTGATCGTCTTCTATTCTGCTGCGATTCTTGCGGTCTACCCTCACGCGTGTCAGACCTACCATAATAGGGGCGCGACATATGACCTTTAAGCGCTGCTACCTCTCGTGTCAGCTCTGAAATCTGCTTGGCCATGTCGCTAAATGAAAAATCTGCACTTGCCACGATCGGTGCTGATGGAATTGGAACGATTTCATAAACCCGATCTGCCAGATCTGCTACGGTTTCCAAGGGTGAGTCTCCCTGTGATGCTATCACGGTCTGTATATTGTGCGGTAAACGACTAGACCAGAGTGTTCTTAAAAATGAGTCAGGTACCTTTGGTCCAGCCAGCGTCTGCAGATGCCTTAGGAACTGAGATGGTTTTCTGTCTCCGAGCTCCTCATGCATGAGAAGTTGCTTCACCTTCTTTTCCTGTGATTCAGACAATCTTTTTATTAATTCCGTTTTTAATTTTAAATATTTATTTTCTGCGGGTGGCGCAATAATCACGTCTTTGACCTCGGCTGCAAATTGCTGATCTAGCTGCGCAATAACGTGGTAAAACTTCGTTGCGTCGGACGTAATTCCCGAAATTAGGAACTGACCTTCTATCTGGGCAAACCATAGCCCAGGTTCCTGGGGCCAGAACGGTGGTATTTTAACGCCAACCTTAAACACGTCAACGGTTGTTGCTGCGCTGCCGACTGTACGGCTTCCAGAAGCTTCGTCCGTAACGGATTCATGTACTCGTCCGCGATCCATTCTTCTTTTCTTCTTTATAGTCGGGGTCACCAATTATGTGGGGAACTAGGTACCTTACTGTCGTAGATAAGTCCAAACAACGACACTATCACTGTGCAGTAATTTATTGTCCAGTTACACACATTAATTATTAATAAGTAAAGAAATGAAGAGAGAAGAGAACAGAGTTAAACGCGCACAAGCTAGTAATAGATTTGGAAGTAACAAGAGTAGGCAAAGAAATTATACAGCAAGAATATAGCGATTTGGTAAGAGCGGTTTAAAGCAAAAAAATGAACGTGCATTCGCCGTCGCAGCGGGAATCTCACTCGCGCTGCGACCGAGCGTTAGCGGTTATAAGGGCCCTGCGCAAGCGATGCGCGTACGCCGAGCGGCACAAGTTTCGCCTGTTTAGACTAGCGTTTGCGCATCGGGTTTGCTTGCGGGAATAAATTAACATAATACTAACTTTATATAAAACAAGTATTTTTAGTACATATGAATGAAGATCATGTTAAATTGAAATACTGACAATTTGGAAATATTTGATATGAAGTTTGTTCTTCATAAGTAGGTACAAGGTTCCTACAGTTCTTTTCTACGTCATGCTAATAATTATAAGCTGCTCTAAATACTAATCCTGCGCAGACGAAGTCGCGGGCACCAACTAGCCACCCATAAAATATACATACTTGTACTTACGTAAAACGAAATCCTTATCAACCTTCCTAACGATAAAAGGAACTGGAGGGTACAGTCGCAGCGTTTCTCTGATAACTGCGTCCAGGTACTTCAGCCGCGGGAGGTCTTCAGCCATCACGCATCTGTTTGACTCCCCAAATACTTCCTGTAACCTGTTTCAATAGAAACCCTGATTGTAAGTCATTGTAAGTTTATACAAAAACCTGTCATTTTGCGCTAACCTCATAAAATTGCTCAGGGAGTTTCGGAAAGCACCTGCAATTCTAGACAACTGTCTAGTACCTATCTACGTGTTTCCCTCCTGGAAAATCGGATAAAAGTAGGCTATCATCAATTTTATGTGCAGATACTCACTCATTGTAACATTTCTCCTGTATACCAGGGTGTAGAGACAACATGAGAGCAGTAAATGATTCGCCCACTGCAGAAGTGTCAGTTCCAGCCAGGACTAAAACCAACGTTTCTTCCCGCAGTTCCACGGCTCCGTACCCCCCGCTACTCCTCGAACGTTCAATGAGGAGCTCGAGGAAAGTCTTCAGCCCATCTCCTTGTTTGGTAGCGGGTTCGTTAATAGTTTTGTCAAGTTCCATAGACCGCTGTTTGGTTTGGATTATCTGAAATATACAAATGAAGCCATATATTTATTCAGAACAAGACTCATTCCAAGTCATTAGAGCTTCAATAATCATAATTAGCATTACTACGTAAGTAGCGTATAGGTACCTACTTTCAAGTTTTGTACAAAATGTATCTTTCTTTGATTCGTTGAAATCTTTTTATTATGTTTCACTTAGTTTCGCGATTTTGCCCTCAAATCAAAGTAAGTGGGCGCCTTACATGTTTGTCAATACAGTTTTAAAATTCGTTCAATTTTACGGGCCTCAACAAATACACTTCTTTTGTTACTGAGGTCTCGGCCCCAACACCACGGTGTGTCGTACCGTGTTACGGCACGGCACCGTAACACGGTATAACTGTGCACGTACGGCGCAGCGTGGTGATGGGACCAAGCCCATAGTTTCATTCGTTTCTTATGTAGGACTAAGTAGGCCAACTAGACCTCAATATCAACTGGTGTTAAAAATATAATCATAAAGTATACGTACATGGTTCACGAAATCCCAGACCACTGTCTTCATGTCACTAAATTTCTTGAACACAGGCATCAAACTGTAAACAGTGTCGTTGTGCAACCATATCTTGAGTAAACGATCGTTGCCGAGCTGGCAAAGCTGACTAAATGCATCCAGAAATGGCACATCTGATTTAAATTGAGCCATGGTCTTAATTCCAAGCGTAGTTTCTGTAGCAATTTTAGAGTATTATGAAACTAACGTTATCAAATATTCAAATAAAAAAAAATTGCATACTTGGCTATCAATATTATTGTGTGTGACTTGACATTGACCGCTGATAGATTATGACTTCCTATTAGAAGTCCATAGCCGTGAGTTTGGATATCGCCAAGGCTCTTGTTCTATCTATTTTTTTTTTATAAAAAACGTAGGCCCAAACTAGCATTGCATATTGGGTTTGTATATTGGATAGGTACCGCTTAGAGACATACATTTTTTCGCATACACACTGGCCCAGGAAATGGAAAGTATCTTCTTACGGGTCACCCGAGGGCATAAATGTAAGGTGGTTAAATTACCAATGTGATATCAGGTCGGAGCATTTAATTTGTTGTTGGTGGCTCAAGCTCATATACTATGACAATAAACGTTGGCGTACTACAGGGCTTTACGCTTTCACCGACACTGTTCACCCCGCATTATCCATGACTGCATAAAAATAATAACATCCACTAATTGCGTATGGCGACAATATTATTGGTGATACTCATTATACAGGCCGTGCAAATGCCCTTCAGAATGTTTTTGAAGAGAAGAGACTTCTGTAGGATATAGCTAGTATTGCTTTGAAGAAGATGCGTGTACTAGAGTTCGCTCTAACTACGCTTCGGCGTTACTTAATTCATGGTGCAGCGTAATTCTTTCTTTTTTTTGTTTATAAAATGCTTGTCCCATACTAGGATTGCTCTTGTGTCGTGAGTACCGTTTACAGAGATATAATTTCACATACACATAACAGCCAGACCAGAAACAAATTACATGAGTATATTTTATATAAGTATGGTAATATGTGTGTTAGCAGTGTTGACATATGGAACTGAGACGTGGTCCTTAACTGTTGGCCTTTTAGAGAAGATCAGAGTCACACAGCGGGCAATGGAGACAGCTATGCTCGGAGTTCCTTTGCGTGAAATATCCGGAACGAGGATATTCGCCAAAAAACTAAAGTTTACGGCATAGCTCTCAGGGCTTGCAAGATGAAGTGGCAATGGGCAGGCCACATCACTCGTAGAACTGACAACCGATGGGGAAGAAAATTCTAGAGTGGCGACCACGGACTGGAAGACGCAGCGTAGGTAGGCCTCCCACTAGATGGGCCGAAGAGCAATCGGTGGATGCAAGTGGCAAATTGTCGTTTGGCGTGGCGGTCTAAGGGGGAGGCCTATGTTCAGCAGTGGACGTCTTCAGGCTGATGATGATGATGATGATGGAGTATGGTAATTCTTTAACTTGGCCCTTTTTTATGTTTAACATCATTAACCCATATCCGCCAACTGCTGACCAGATCTTCCTTTACTTCCGTGGTGAAGATTTGACCATACATAATCTACCAAGAGGGCCTGCGGTCTGGATTGTCCGGAATTTGTTTTTGATTTGTGTATACTTTGGGGAATACTGTAAACTAGATTAACTATAAATGGGTTCTAAAAGCTCATACCCATGCAATAGTGTACAAGAACTCAGATAATAGGGTAACGTGCTTGCTTACCACAAACAGAGTCCATGCTATAGCTAGTAAAGTACTTCCAAATGGAAAACGTTCCTCTGTTAACTTTGCTCTTCAACTGCTGTACCATGATGCCGCTCTGCTCAGCGAAAATGCTCACAAACTCGTTCAAGGTCTTGGGGCTAAAAGTTGGAGCTAAGATCTTGCGTCGAGGGCGCCATATTGAAACTAGAAGAACCACGACGGTATAACACGGACGGTATAATAAGAACACCACATAATAAGAAACGCGAATCTAGGTACCTTTTTATTTGAGCGGCATAGCTCGCTAAGTTTGTTCTTAAAAGGGCACTCGCTCTGGGCCACTTAGGGTTGTTGGCGTAAGAGCAAACACCCCGTGCGTTTGCTATTACGACGATAATCCTATGCGGATAGTATGTGGATGGTAGTGAATAACACTCATTTTTACAAAATAGTTAGTGAAAAGAGTACCAATATACTTCCACTTTCGCTCACCAGGTGCAAATATGCTGCCGTTGCCCATAAATAATGACGTAGTCTTCACGAAATCGTCCTTTTCTAAGCAGTTCTTCAGAATTGCGTTAACCACTATAGCATCGGATACCACTGAAATAGAATTTACAAAAAAATCTACACGTGCATTTCGAACGCACCGCTATGGACTACGGGCCGAAGATTATCGTGCCATCATAATATCCTAAGGGTTGTTTACATTACAACAGTAGTGAGCGATTTAGCAAGGTGGCAACCGACCACGTGTATTGTATTGGGCGGTGGTCAACATAATTTAACAATTAATATTGTATTTTCTTTGTTACATACGTATTTATTATAACTACCTACAACAGTTACAATACATGGATTGTTTCATTTATATCATAAACTAGCTGATACCCACAACTTCGTTCGCATTTTTAAATAAAACTAGCGGCGCCCCACGTTATAACAACACACTAGCTGGTGCCCGCGACTTCGTCTGCGCACGTTTAGTATTTCGAGTAGCATTATAATATTAACGTGGCGTAGAAAAGACCTAATATTGACATTAAAACACAAATAATGACTGACTTGACACTTATCGTCATATTTTGGACAATCCACACAATGTCTTTATAAATTGTAGCCTATGTGTTATTCTCATGTATAAGCTATATTATTGTGAAGTTTCATTAAAATCCGTTCAGTAGTTTTTACGTGAAAGAGTAACAAACATCCATCCATCCATCCATAATTACAAACTTTCGCGTTTATAATATTAACTTGCTGCACCCCGCGGTTTCACCCGCGTTTCACATTAAAAAACCTACAGGGCGGTGGCTATTAGATAGAACTTGTAACATTGTGTCAGAGAAAATACTGAAGTTAGGTCGTTTTTCACAGTTATTATTGCACTGATGGACAGGAAAACAGTGATGATGATGATGACTTGTAGCCTATATTGTGTCTCTAAACTATCTGCATACAACATTTCATGCAAATTAAGGTACTATTTCACAGTTTAGTCCACTGTGTATTGTGTAAGTTGGTGTATAAGTTATCAAAATACCAAATTTCAAGCCAATGGGGTAGTTTTTCACAGTTTTTATTGCACTGATGCAAAACGGTGACGATGATGATGATGAATTAAAGCCTAAGTCGTAAGTTGCGGGATAACCTAGCTACGTACGAAATTTTACGCACATTGGGTGTTTTATCGCATTGATGGAAAACGGCGATGATTATGATGATGACTTAATAAGAATAATATGTTCGTAGCCTATGTCCTAAGTTGGAAGATAACCTATCTGTGAACCAAATTATCTCCCCCCACTCTCCCCTCTTCCCCCTCTCCCCTATTTCCCCCCACTCTCCCCTCTTCCCCCTCTCCCCTATTTCCCCCCACTCTCCCCTCTTCCCCTAGTCCCCTATTTCCCCCCACTCTCCCCTCCTTCTACCCCCACTCTTCCCTCTTTCTCCCCCACCCTCCCTCTTTCTCCCCCCACACTTCCCTCTTTCTCCCCCACTCTCCCCTCTTTCTCCCCCCACTCTCCCCTCTTTCTCCATCTTTCTTTCCCCACTCTCCCTTCTTTCTCCCTCTTTTGTCCCCCCACTCTCTCCTCTTTCTCCCCCCACTCTCCCCCCTTTCTCCCCCCACTCTCCCCTCTTTCTTCTGCCACTCTCCCATCTTTCTCCCCGCTCTCCCCGCTCTTTCTCCCCACTCTCCCCGCTTCCCTCCCCCTCTTTCTCCCCACTCTCCCACTTTCTCCCCTCTTTCTCTTCCCACCCTCCCCTCTTTTTTCCCGCTCTCCCCTCTCTTTCTCCCACTCTACCCTCTCTTTCTCCCCACTCTACCCTCTTTCTCCCCCACTCTCCTCTCTTTCTCCCCCCCCCCTCTCCCCTCTTTCTCACCCCACTCTCCTCTCTTTCTCCCTCCACTCTCCCCACTTTCTCCCCCACTCTCCCTGCTCTCCCCTCTCTTTCTCCCCACTCTCCCCTCTTTCTCCCCCACTCTCCCCTCTTTCTTCCCGCTCTCCCCATCTTTTTCCCCACTCTGCCCTCTTCTCCCCCCACTCTACCATCTACTCCCCCTTTCCCCCACTCTCCCCCTCCCCCTCCCCCGCACTCTCCCCCCTCGCCTCCCATCGCTCTCTCCCCCTTTTAATAACTATCCGTTTATCCGTTTATTGTGGACCGTAAGGGGTGCATCTAAAGATATACCTCATAATTTCAACCCCTTGCTTTGCCCCCTTTAGGGATGATTTTGGACAAAAGCTGAGACCCGTATTTCTTTATTTCTTACCAAAAGTCTAAATTTTAATTTTCAGATTCCTAACTTGTAGACTTATTAATTACCCATACAAACTATCAGCCCCTTTTTCATCCCCTCTAAGATTATTAGTTAACACAAAAGATAGCCTTTGTCCGTCTCATATGTCCAATCTATCTCTGTACCAAAGTTCATCGAAATCGGTCCAGCCGTTTGAGCGTGAAGAACTAACAAACATACACACAAACTCACAAACTTTCGGCTTTATAATATTAGTAAGATAAGATAAGATAAGATAAGATAAGATAGTGTGCCGCGGACTTTTTGTAGATATTTATAAGATCTACAATTGATTAGAACATTTTATGGTTCTATCTTTTATAGTTTAGGCAGCGTACGCAAAATAAGTAACTTTTCTGGTTGATTTTTTACACCTTGTGTCCGAAAAAACCTAAATATCTTACGGAACCCTATTTTTTCCAAAATAAAATGAAGCTTATGTTACTTGTGGATAATGTAGCTTTCGAATGGTGAAAGAATTTTTAAAAACGGTGCAGTAGTTTTTGAGCCTATTCATTACAACCAAACAAACAAAGTTTTCCTCTTTATAATATTAATATTAGTGTAGATGTAAACTGTTTAGAAAATCTTTTGTCAAAGTCAAAGCATTTATTGTAAATAGGCAATTAAATCGCACTTTTACAAGTCAAACAGATAATTCTTGTTAACAAAGAGAATCATAAAAACATAGAGTATGATAAATTTAATTTATAGCACCGTGCGACCTAAACCCGCACTTAGGTCACGCTTTGCGCTGTTCAAAGTAGCACATTTTTAAACGGCCTGATGTACACTAACTTCACACCGTTTAAGAATATACCCATCGTTGCGAGCGTAGTACTGAAGCAAAGCTAATCAGTCATACATTTTACACCACTCACAAACTCATAGTACGCAAGAGAAGATACGTATAACCTGTAACGTGTGGGACCGAAACGCCAATGTCTTTGGCGCCATATTTCTGCATGTTTTCATTTTGGTCTTCGTCGGACAATATTACGTGAAAACGCTATACCTAAGTTAGCGATATTAACCGTACACTCTGTACCTTTGTTATAAAATATACTATCCGATCATAATAATTATCGAAACATAAGAATACTTACTTGATTTAGAAATGTTGCGTTTTTTAATTGTTTACATAAAATGTAACCGACACATGAACTATTTTCACTGAACACACACTTTCAATTATTATACAACATATCTAATATTATATAATATAGTCTCATAGTGAATACATTTATATGCACAAACCAGATCAATCACAGATTCCTATATAAGGTGGGAATCCACATTACGATAAAGATTCGGTTACAAAATGAAGCGGTACAATATTGATATTTTTCACTGTTTTTTTAGTTGAAACCTGTTTGACTATTATTTAAACTGATCAATATTAAATCTGAAACAATATCACATTAAGCAATCCACGAACAATAAATCTGAATCCAAAAATACTTATAACCTAAAAAAACAAATCTAAAAGTGATACGGGTAGGTGTGGAATTGTGTTTTGCCGTTCTCTACTGGTGGAATTCCAACCTACCCACATTAAAATTTGTGTGTTTATTACTAAGAGTCAAATGAACATATTTTCATTGCATTAATTAGAAGATTATTTTTAATTATATTAAATAGATGGCGGGTTTATGTCGCACGTGCTATAAAATAGTATACGATACTCGCTGCGTAAGTAAGTCTATTAAATACACGGCGGTTAGCACCCTCGCTTCGCTCGGGCGCTAACTTCACGCCGCCGTGTATTAATATACTACTTAGACAGCTCGTATCGTAATGTACTATTAACTCTTCCAGTGCTTCAGAATATTACGCCCGTTAGAGAAGACAGCACCAAAAACTCTACTGGGATGTCATTTTTTTACTTATTCTTTTTCTTTTCATGTTCTATTTTCAGGCATATAGGTTAACAAACATAATTAATGTTATAGATTAACAAACAAGAACAAAATTATTCATAAAATTCACGTTAGTTATTATTATCATGGAGCTGGGGGAATTGAGGCCATGCATTTTTATCTTTAACATAGCTATATATATATATATATATATATATATATACAAGAATTGCTCATTTAAAGATATAAGATATAGAGTTATTATTATTAAGAACCATATTTATTTTAATCCTTTAACTAAGTGCCTACATAGATAGGTATATAACGACTACTATCTAAAGAATACGTACACACTCGACATCATAGATGTAATTTAATAATATTATTGCAGCTGAAAATCGCCAAACTGGCCGAGCTCGAGATACTTTACCCGCCGTATTCTGCCGGTAGTGAAACGAACAATGGATCGTTACGTTGACAGAAAGTTAACAGACGTTTAATTTTTTTTATAGGAACCCCTTTTTCTATTCTCTCCAGACATTTTGCTAACGGAGCGTAGCTAGTAACCCTCCCATTCGTTAGTAACTAACTATTGGTAACTTGCCTTACGAGGCGTTTTTTAATGGGAACAGTTTCAGCTTACGTCTGGTTAAAAAAGTAACTGTTCGTTACTAAAACAGATCGTTTTGTAGATATAGGAACCGGGCATTAGTAAGAACCAAGTTATCCTATTCATTATAGAAATAAAGATATCTAGTGAAGAAATGAATTGACATGATTTTAAATTAATTAGATCTTAGAGTTTTCTACGAAGAACTGACTGCCTTTCAAGTCTTGCATTTTTTACAGTATGTTTAAAGATGACATAATATAAATTACTGTCTAATGCCTATTAGGTACTTACCAAATAAAAGCTTGTTACCAACCCAGCTAGACATAAGACCACCCTTTTGATACGTCTCTTCGCCAAGTTTTGTTAGGAACTTCATGCGATCTGCAAAATAAACAGCCGCTTTTATTATCTTGCTGAATAATCAAACCGTACAAATTATTTTATTTTATACTAGCTGACCCGACAGACGTTGTCCTGTCATTGTCTCTGGTGGAAAAAGCTTCCTCTCCTTCTATCTCTCTACCTCTAAATCTATCTCTTTCCCTCGCACTCTATCTCTCCCACTCTACCCATCTCTTTCAGATTTTGCTCAGAATGAGTGACAGCTGTCAACTGTACAACCCGATTTTATCGGATATATGTTTCCCAGTTTCAAAATGTTTCCCGTTGTAACGGGATAATAGTATAATATTCTACTAGCTGACCCGACAGACGTTGTCCTGTCAATGTCTCTATGGGAAAAAGCTTCCTCTCCTTATATCTCTCTCCCTCTATATCCATCTCTTTCAGATTTTTCCCAGAATTAATTAGTGTCAGATGTCAACTGTACAACCCGATTTTATCAGATAGGACTTTTCCCAGTTTCAATTTTTTTCCAGTGGTAGGTAATGGGATAAATATAGTATCCTATATCCTTCTCCTGGTTCTCAGCTACCTTCCTACACATTTTCAGCCAAATCGGTTCAGCCGTTCTTGAATTATAAAAAGTGTAACGAACACGACTTTCTTTTATTAATAATAATAATAATAATGTGCAAATTCACTCTGTGACGTTAGGAACATACCTACATTGTTTAAACAACAGTGAGTGCTTGTAATTCAATATGAACTTTATACAATAGCAATAAAGCTCGTTTTAGTTAGAAAACGTTTGTATGGGAAAAAGAAATGTGCTGTTTTTAGGGGGTTTCCGGCAATTATACGAATTTTTCTCGCCGTAAAAACCATCTTTGAACTTCAACGAACATTTTAAAAAAAGAACTGGCCAAATTGGTCCAGGCGTTGTTGAGTTATGCGCTTACCAACACATTTTGCGATTCATTTTTATATTATAGATATCCTTTTCCTGGGTTTCAGCTACCTTCCTACCAATTTTCAACCAAATCGGTTCAGCCATTCTTGAGTTATAAATAGTGTAACTAGCACGCATTCTTTTTTAAATATAGATGTGCATTTATTTGCACTGTTCCATAATTATCTTTAAAGCAGTTCCTAGATAGTTTACGTTACGTACCTTCACTACTGCCGAGGAATAAATACATGTGTCCCACCAACGGCAAAGAAAAGTATTTGATCCCATACTGGTTATGAAGCGGAATCATCTTCCTTCTTTGCCATCTTCGGATAATCGCACACAACACGCCGATCACCATTATTAGTTGCCAAAACATTACTCACACAAATTGTGTAGGTAACTTTGTTATACTTGCTGTAACTAAATCTGTCATTGAATGCAGAATAAAATTTAGAATTGTACCAAGTTCAAGCATGTCTATGATGTTTATGTGATTTTAGCAAGATACTAGGTGTGACTCTGGGGTGACCCTCAGTCCCGTACAAATTATTTATCCTCGTTAGACATACTTCCGGATTCATCTGTAGGGCAAGCACGAATCACTATCAAGAGAGTATTCGTATAGATAATGGAAAAAAAATGCCATTTAATCAGCGTTCTTAACGTCAAGATGCGTACGCGGACGGTTACCTTGATCGATACGTTAACTATACAAACCGTTACGGTCTTACCACAAAAGATTTAAACCGAGTTGAACAGATGATTCTAAATATTTTCTCCGCAAATCGAGGTCTAATCCTCGCTTTTTCTAACTCAATACAAATTCACAAGTAAAATAATGAGGAATGCCAGAATTTAGTAAGAAAACGTGAGTGATAGACGTCGATTTAGTGGGACGAAGTTTTAGAAACATCTGTTTAACTCTAGTTTAAACTTTTGTGCTGATCAAATGTAAAGCAAATTTTCACTTTAACGATACGAACACTTTCTCGATACTGATTCATGCTCGCCCTACAGTACTGGTAACCGTTGCTATGGATTGATAGCAGCTGCAGTACAACATTCGTTAGCTAGTGTAGCTATGGCGGCCGGTGAAATTCGGACGCCAGCACAACTTCGAACCAGATTAATCAATAGTTTTATTTATTTAATCCTTGGCCTATCTTAAAACCTTAGGATATGGCTAAACGACTGCTATCAATTGAAAACAACTTAGAAAATACCATAAAATATTAACCGTCTTACCACAAAAGTTAAGACTCTAAAATTTCTAAAATTTCGTTCCACAAAATTTCCGTCAATTACTCGTGTTACTCAATCCTATCCGTATTACGAACTCTTATTCCCAGCCAGTTTACGCCGTGAACTGAACTGCCTGGCTATTTCGTATTATGAACTCCTAAAGCCAGCCAGTTTTGTCACGTGACAGTCAGACCGACTTCTGTCTTCTGCGTCTTCCTATTTATGCGTATGGGCCGTATTACGAACTCTTATTCCCAGCCAGTTTACGCCGTGAACTGAACTGCCTGGCTATTTCGTATTATGAACTGCTAAAGCCAGCCAGTTTTGTCACGTGACAGTCAGACCGACTTCTGACCTATTAACTGGCTGGCAATTTCGTATTACGAGCTTTATTTTGACATAAGCTAGCGAGTTTTAGCTGTCAAAATAACACTACGAAAAACACCGACTCAGCGACATTCTGTCACAGTCGCATTAAATACTCCCAAGCTTGGGCCGACTTATGATAGCTTACCGCTATATCTCAGTGGGAATTCAAAAATTCCCAAAGTGCTTCTAGCTGCCGGTATGTAACACGGCGACGAATACCTGCACTACAAGCAATAAACTTATTTAAACCTATTCTTTGACATTGGTAACTGTAAATATGGAATAATATTTGCAAACCCTTACGACATTATAATAAAATCCACAATTATGCACCAACACAAGAAATGTAGGTAGGACCTTAGGGGTGCCGTAGTTTTCTCCAACTTAAATGCTTATTTTAATTATGTAGGTTTATTTTATTATGAACGATTTTAGCATTAAAAAATAGTTTTACCAAAGTTAAAACAAAATTTTCAAATTCGCGCGGAAGCCGAATTGACATTTGACAGACACATGATTTCGTTCGGAAACCATGACTAACAATAATATTATGGTGAAAATTGTAACACATATCTTTAATAATTAATTGAATTTCATGAAAAACTTATTACAAACTAATTTTGAATGTCATTAAGACAATAAATGTGTTTTACTCTGTTAATATTTTGCTCAAAACGGGTAAAGAACTAAAGTCGGAAATAACCGGAAAAAAAATAGTAACATTTCTGAACGATTCTTGGGAAACTAGTAACCGGCCAGAGACAATGTTCCAGCCAATATCCAGGCAGAAGTAGGTTTGATTATTGTAGGTCATAATACGAAAAAGAACAATCCAGTTCACGGGCGTAAAATGAATTGCCTGGAACTTGCCTGGTTTTACATAAGTTCGTAATACGGCCCCGAGCAAATGCCTACGGCCGATCACGAGCAAATGCCTGTCGCACACTCACATCACATCCCTCGCAAACGAGTTATTACTAACTTACGCTACGGATGTCTACATTCTACTGAAGCTTAGATTATCAGGTTATCCATCGATTAGTAATCCAGCGGCAGTTTATTGCCGGTACAAGTTAGGGACGTTTCAATAAATATACCCTTAAAGCTAGAGCAAGTAAAGAAACTGGTCTACGTCAGTCTACAGTTGATGTTTCAATCGGAGCATACTGTATATTCTTCATCTTACTATACGGTGGTTGGAAGATCGACACGAAGGTAAATAACTATTGATGGAGAGATGGAGTAACTAGGTACTCACCTTCGATAGAGATTAATGCGAGTCCAGCATAATATACGGATGGTGTATTGAAACGCTTTAGTTATGGGGAGCTGCAGTATCCAAGTGAAGTTGAAGTTCAGTTGATAGTTCAACTGAACTTCAACTTCACTTGACACGAAACACAACGAAACACAACTTGACTTGAACACGGACTTGCATTACTTACTGCATGATTAGCTTTTGGACATTCAATAGTTTTTAATTTTGGTTATTAACTTACTAATTTAGTTTTTTCTTTTTTTCTTTTTAAACACGTAGCCCCACACTAGGATTGCTCCTGTGTCGTATCGCACCGTATACAAACATAGAATTTCACATGTACATCACACCCAGACCAAAAACAAATATTTGCGGATCGCACAAATATTTGTTCCAGACGGGAATCGAACCCGTGACACCAAGCGCAGCAGTCTGATTGCTTCGATTACCGATTGCGAATTGAAGTTTCCAAGAAATATATTAGGCAACGTTTGGCGACTTGTTGCCTCATAAACACACAGATCGTGCCCATTATAATAATAATATCTTACAAGTAAACAAAATTAAAATCGATAAATCTAGAACTGTCTAGACCCAGTAAAAAATTAGATCATTAGTAAAATTAACATGAACCAATTTAAAATGTCGAGAGCCCCATAAATAACAGACAATAAAAATAAGAACATTTCAAATTCATAATAGGATACCTATTGATTGACCTTTAATCAGTTTCATTTTTAAAGCTCATCATCATTGATTATAGATTGGTGACCTTACTTAGGTGATACCATCATACATAGAAATAGAAAATTGAACAAGAATTTGCACGCAACATTTTCCACGCAGACTAAAATAATATACAGTTCTGGAAGATATATAAGTACATTCAAGGGCGTCGGAAAGGTTTTTAAAGGGTTAATGTATGAGCTCAAGACCACAACTCACGATTAAGTATATCCATGGCAAATTTATTAGGTATAGGTACGTAATTTTTTTCGTATTTTAACACAGACAACATAATAGTTATTGTGCCTATTGTGCATAATTTTATTGCCTTTTATTCCACTTTTCAACTGCATAACAAATCTGAAAATGTTACAGCAGAGATATCTAACTCACTGCTCCAAACAATGTTACGAATCGCAGCATTTTTTCTTTCACCGATAAAAATAACAACACAATTTTCTCACGTTAGTCAAAATACTAACCTGCCTTCGTCGCGGGCGCATCATATACCTACCTCGCAGCCTCCGATGACGTCACCGCCCCGCGACCTCCACGCCGCCCCCCGGGAACCTGTTCCGATGCTCATCTTCACGAGACTTGACCTTCGTTCTACGTCCATTGACGTTTCTAGAAGCAAATGTCGCACTAGTTTGTTTACCGACCGAGCGATGGGTGAGAAATGCCTTACATTAGGATCTGCGCTTAAAGGTGGTGTGCAGTTGGATTAGTAAGCTATGCTAAACTGTCGCCCGATAAGCTTTTGATAAGAGATAGCCTTAATGGAGGTTAATTTGCTTTCCCCGAGCTCCTTGGGGATCCCTTAAAAGGGCTCTCCAAGTGAGATAGTCAGTGAGAATGCCTGATACATAACAAATGCAGAAAGTTAACATGATTGAATCCTACCCGTCAAACAGGTTAAGTTTATCCCTATATGTCTCAAGTCTCGGTTGTCACCTATTTTACCATTTATCAAAAATAATCACCTAATTAGGTCACTACATTTAATTTCAAAATTCAAAGTTACGTGTTTTTAAGTAGGTTTTTGCCAATTTACTCTGTACTGGGATAACAACCAACTCGGCAGAACGAATACAGCTTGGTTACTAAACATGGTTGCTTGGTTGGTTGGAAATCGGAATAGAGATGGAATAACGCATGGTTACTTTCATCGGCGAAGCTGAGGGTGCAGCTAGTCAGTGCAAGCATCTGATATTGTCAGCTGGATAGCTTATAACTTAGCTTGCCGTAGCAACTCCACACGTATGGAGTACCATCTCAAGCAATCCTTCAAGAGTTTGCTCAGCCCATTATGTAGGTAGGTACCTACTTACTATTGGAATATCAATTAGCGCATACTTGCTACGGTTTTGCAGTTTTGCAGTTTTGCATCGTGACACTGAATAGGAAGGTACCTACACTAGGTCTTGACCCTGACTTTGGCTAAAGGAATTACGGTAGAAGTCTGGTTATTTTGGTCTGTGGTGGTATTTGACACATTTAGCGGATTTCCTGTGCATTTTTGAAGTTATACTTCTTTAGGCACGTTATGAAAAAATGATGAGAGTGAAATTTTAAGATGCGCGCGCACCTGTAACACAAAATTAACAGTATGAAGTTAGGCGCGTTATGAAAAAATGATGAGAGTGAAACTTTAAGATGCGCGCGCACCTGTGACACAAAATTAACAGTATGAAGTTAGGCGCGTTATGAAAAAATGATGAGAGATAAATTTTAAGATGCGCGCGCACCTGTGACACAAAATTAACAGTATGAAGCCGTCTGCTTAACCGCTCATTAAGTCTCGAAAAAAAAGCTACCAACAAAATAGGAATTGAACCTCGATATTAGTCGCGCATGTTGGTACGATTGAATAAATAATAAATATTTATAAAAATAACTAAATAAATTTAATGAAAACTTTTTGATAAAAATGAAAAGTGAATATTAAATTGGACGGCGTTATGAAATAACGGAAGAAGCGACAAATCAGTAAAACTGAGAAAAAGAGCTTCAAAGTTTTGAAATTTAAATATGTTGCTGAGAGCACAATATTTATGTTATTGGTGTGATATTTACTTATGTGATATATTATTATGTATATTTTATTTCATAAAAGAACATATGTTTGTATGATGCATAGTATAGAAGATATTGTCATTTTTCCGCTTAATTCCATATTACGTTTTGCATTATTTGTGCGATTTTAAAATTGCAGTATGGAATCAGGCGCCATTTTGTCATTTAATACGTTTATACAATTTAGTTTTGGGGGTAATGAAGGGTATAAAGAGATTATATTACGTCACTTCATTTTTCAGATATAGTATTATTTACCAGGTAGTCCCTTTAACCTACAGGCAACATCGCACGTATTTTAGAGTTAAGAAATAGATTAATCGAGTTGTCAATCGATTACTTGTCATTCGGATTACCCCACCTCTAGGCCGGCCATATTCCTTTTTCGTGCGAGGCAACGAGTGCACGTTTACTTACAAAATGCCGAAACGTAGTGCCAAAGATAGGATAGCGCATTACCAACGCAAAATAAGAAAAATGCAAGAAGAAGTGAAGAAAAAGCGCCATAGGCGACTTTTGGATTCGTCAGACGACGAAACTGCAGAAGGTACGTTAAGTTTTAAATATTAAGTGTTTAAATAAATAATCATCGGGATTGACTGCGAGTCAATTGCGATGGCATGGGTGACCGCGAGTTATCCATGCCCATGTCGAACCTTGAAATGTAAACCTTGAGCAAACTTTTATCGGGGTCGACCGCGAGTCTATCCCGAGAGCGAGAGTAACTGCAAGCTACCCTCGGAAAACATTAATCACGGAAAATACACAATGTTCGTAAGAATATGGTATTAACGTGATAATATTCGTCTGCGAGACAATTAACGCGGCAGTTTTATTTTAAAATACCCGCAATTTAGGAAAAATCATGAGGAATCTACACAAATGCTATAATTTGGCTTTTTGTGGTTCCAGAAACAAATCGTGCTGAGTTCTATACGAAGAGGACGGAGGAGGCTTCCGAGACTCCGGCAGAAATGTCGGAGATCCAAATGGACGAGCTCCAGTCGGTGCCAGCTTTGCCAAAACCGACATCGCCACCACCGCAGCCGCCGCCGCTGTCGTTCCTTGCGCCCGATCCCGCTTCGGAACCTATAGACACACAAATAGTGAGTGCGCCTCTTACGGAGTGCCCACCAGAACCACCCTTAGATCCAGAGCTACTGTCGGCACTAGGGGCCTGCACATCAGATACGCCTGATTTTGGCGAGCGCATACATGAAAGCTTGGCTAACTTATGGCTTCCTTTACTACGGAAAGGCCTGCCTAAAGAAGATAAAGCCAACCTGAGTAAAGAATATTTAGTTCCGTCGAACTGCAAGCTTTTACAAGCTCCTAAATTGAATGCAGAGATTTCAGCTGCAGTCTCCGATGTGGTCAGAGGCCGTGACAAAAAACTATCAGCTTTTCAACAACAACTCGGTGCGGGGGTGTCGGCTGTAAACCGAGCTATGAACACGCTGCTAAAATCAGACGACAAGGTCCAAGCTCTCAAAAATCTGAGCGACGGTTCTCGACTCTTATCGGACCTGCATTATTGCTTCACCAAGGATAGAACGAAGCTTATTGTGCCAAGTCTGGAAAAGAATTTCCTACACGTCATCCAGGATACAGAACGTGATGGTACATTATTTGGTAACTCGTTGGGAGAAAAAATCAAAGCCAGTAAGGCTATTGAAAAGCAAGGACAACAGATCCGAAAAGTTACCAATACGAAGAGTGCTACTCCTCAGATTCCGACCAACCGTCCTAATCAGCAGGGAAACTGGACGGGACCTCCTCGTTACCCGTCAAGCAGGGGGGGGCGGGGAGGTCAGCGCAGGCCAGCATCGACGGCAGCTCGCCGCCCCTATCCCACGACCACGGCTCAACCACCTGCGAAGAGTTACAACCAGCCCAAGACCCGTGCCAACGCGCAGCACTAGTACAGGTACATGCAAGTAGACTGACTTACTTTTATAATTGCTGGCTGAACATAACTAACAATAAAGTTGTGTTGACATGGATTCAACAAGGCTGTACCATCCCTTTTAGTGATAGAGTGACCCAACCGGTAACCCCTCAGTCAAAATTTAGCTCCAACGATAGTCAAGAAATGGCAACCGCCATTGACAAACTAATACAGTTAGAAGCTGTATCGCCTTGCACCCCTTGCAAGGGCCAGTTCTTATCTAGAATATTTTTGGCTCCTAAAACCAATGGTGGCAAAAGATTCATACTAAACCTAAAATCATTGAATAAATTCATTTCACATACCCATTTCAAAATGGAAGACTATAGGACGGCATCCAAATTAATACCAGCGGATGGATTTTTAGCCACCATCGATTTAAAAGAAGCTTACCTTTTAGTACCAATGGCTGCCACAGACCGGAAGTACTTAAGGTTCGAATTTCAACCTCCGAATTCACACGAACCAATCACATACGAATTCACGGCAATGCCTTATGGGTTGTCGGTGGCACCACGGATCTTTACCAAGATAATGAAGGAAGTAATTACTTATCTTAGAAGACAAGGTCACAAGTCTGTCGTATATCTCGATGACATATTATGTATTGGTAATGACTTCAATGAGTGTAGAAATAACGTACAGTCGACACTACATTTGTTACAGTGCTTGGGGTTCGTTGTGAACATTGAAAAAAGCTCGTTGTATCCGGAACAAACTAAAATTTTTTTAGGTTTCATGTATGACTCTAGAGAGTTAACCATATCATTACCATTAGGAAAACGCAACAATATTGCTCAACTAGTTCGAAAATTCTCACTATTGCCAAGGTGCACAATTCGCGACTTTGCTGAATTAATTGGGGTTCTAATTGCGGCATGTCCCGCGTCTAAATACGGATTCTTGTATACCAAAATATTAGAACGACAAAAATTTCTTGCTTTGCAAGAAAACGACAATAACTATGAAGCTAGAATAATAATCCCTAAGGTGGTCTTAAATGATCTGATTTGGTGGAAACGAAACATTTCCACAACATTTCGTAGCTTAAGACCTATTGAATACAAACACGAAATATTCACCGACGCGTCCTTAACAGGATGGAGTGCGGTTTGCGGCGATAAAAAGGTTAACGGTAGATGGAAATTAATAGAAGAAGAATTTCACATCAATTATCTAGAATTATTGGCTGTTTTCCTAGGTCTGAAAAGTTTTGCAAGTAATGAATCTAATTGCTCAATACTGTTGCGAATCGATAACACCACAGCAATAAGCTACGTGAACAGAATGGGAGGAATTCAATTCCCCCATTTAAGTAATCTTACGCGAGACATTTGGCAGTGGTGCGAGATACGTAACATTTGGTTATTCGCCTCTTACGTTAACACCAAAGACAACTGCGCCGACGCAGAATCCAGGAAGATAAACCCAGATACGGAATGGGAGTTATCTGACAGCGCCTTCCAGTACATAATAAGACTTTTTGGATGTCCTAGAATCGATCTATTTGCCTCTCGCAGCAATGCCAAATGTAGAAGATTTATCTCTTGGAAACAAGACCCAGACGCCGTCGCCGTGGACGCTTTCACCGTAAATTGGAAGCAGGCATATTTTTATGCATTTCCACCATTTTCCTTGATTTTAAAATGTTTACGGAAAATCATCGACGACGAAGCTACTGGGATATTAGTATTTCCACACTGGCCATCACAGCCATGGTTTCCACTCTTGCGGAACCTACTATTGACCAAAATACATTTCTTCAACCCCAGTAAGGCTTTACTGCAATCTAATTTCAGGGAGCATCACCCCCTGCACACCAATCTTACCCTGGGAGCCGCGAAGCTCTGCGGACGGCGTTTGCGCACCGGGGCACCCCACACGTCGCACTCGACTTGATGATGGCGTCGCTATCCGACAACACTCTCAAGCAGTACAGTGTGACGTTAAAGCTTTGGTGGCAAGCTTTTTGCGAAGCTAATAATATTGAAGTATTCAATGACGAAGTAGCATTCGTTTTGTCCTTTTTAACTGAGCAATTTAATAAGGGGTGTTCATACGGCTCTTTGAACAGTCACCGATCAGCATTATCGCTATTTTTAGGCGACACCATTGGATCTGATGATCGTATTAGGCGTCTCCTTAAAGGAGCGTATAAGACTAAACCCAATTATCCCAAATATACAACAACCTGGGATCCACAAGTCGTCCTCAGTTACATATGTAACTGGTACCCAAATTTAGAATTAAATATAGAGAATATTACAAAGAAGCTGGTGATCCTGTTAGCACTGTGCACAGCGCACAGAGTTCAGACATTTTAATTAATCAAATTCGAAAATATCACAATTACAGAAGACGGCGTTAAAATAGCCATATCTGATACGGTTAAGACTTCAGCACCTGGTCGTGACCAACCGGTGCTATTCTTGCCATACTTTCGGGAAAACCCAAGAATTTGCCCTGCTTCAGTCCTAAAGGATTATATTTTAGTCACAAAAAATTTGAGAGCCACGAATGCAGGTAAACTGCTGTTGACAATAAAACGGCCACACAAGGCGGCTACAGCCCAATCCATAAGTCGTTGGATCAAGGCAGTGTTGTCGGAAAGCGGCGTAGACACTCGCGTTTTCAGCGCGCATAGTACACGCCACGCGTCCACATCCGCCGCGAGCTCCGCGGGTCTCAGCGTGGATGTCATAAGAAAGACAGCGGGTTGGACAGCCACGTCCAGTACTTTTGCTCGCTTTTATAATAGACCTGTAATTAATACAAGCGAAAGCGATTTCGCAAGATCGGTTGTTTCCCATCAGAACAATTAAAATAATTATTTACCTACTTACTATAATATGGGTTACGTACGATCTAAACATAGACTGATTTTATTACTAATAAGAATAAATTTAAGAAGCTTTACATATTGTATTGACTTACACTAATCATACGAGTAACAAATAAATATTTGGTTTCAAGAGATGCCTTTTATATTATATGAAACACTGACTCGTTTCACCAATAATAGCTACCTAGGTAGATAGCCTGAAGGGTTAGAACCAAGACAATTTACGCATAGCAAAACAAAACTTCATTCTCTAAATATCTACCTGGTAAATAATACTATATCTGAAAAATGAAGTGACGTAATATAATAGATGATCAAACGAACTTCCAAGTGAAGTTCGATCATTATTATATGAGTCACTTCATTTGAAGATATAGTTACCCAAAACCCACCCGATGCAAAACACAGCCACGGCGTGTTCCGAGCCCACATTGTGAAGTATTGTTTTGGAAAATCTCTAAAAAAAATGAGGGATTTAATATGGCCGGCCTAGAGGTGGGGTAATCCGAATGACAAGTAATCGATTGACAACTCGATTAATCGATTTCTTAACTCTAAAATACGTGCGATGTTGCCTGTAGGTTAAAGGGACTACCTGGTAAATAATACTATATCTTCAAATGAAGTGACTCATATAATAATGATCGAACTTCACTTGGAAGTTCGTTTGATCATCTATTATATCCAAAGGCAAAATTGTTATATATTACCAAAAATAAACAAAAGCTTGTTTTTTGACAACAAAACAATCGGAAAACGGTTGAATAAATGTAAATAAGTATACCTACTTAATAAAAAATCGAAAACGTAAAGCAATTTTTACTCAATAGCCCAGTGGAATTAAATATTAAAATCGCGAAGCTTGTTGTACTGCATTTTTGGTGTGTTGTAGAACAGTTATGTTAGTATACCTAGTATAAATCCAAACATGCAACCTAAAAGTCGTAAACAATGCGTTTTGGACAAACATACTTCAGTCCTTTTATAAAGTCAATTAAATTTGCACCAATTTAATCCCAAACGAAACTATAAGGACCAAGCTATGACCCTTCAATAATGTGGTCCTGTGATACTAATAGTTCACTTACAATCTTGAAGGTAAAAATGGGGTTTGAAAAATTGGCGCAAAATGCATTAAATCATATATAAAGGATATAAATGCGTTTTAATTTGTGGCCACCTTGCTATACTGAAAGCTAGTTAATCGTACTACATCATTGTTTCAGTGAATTTTTTCATAGGACCAGGGATTTTACCAATATTCTGCTTCGAACGGAAGCAAAACTTAAAATTGTAATTTTTCCGGAAAAACTTACTGTATTTGAAGGGCCACAGTTTGATCGTTATAGGGTTTATAATGCTGCGTTTGGGTTTTAATTTTTGCAAATTTTATTAACCTTATAAAAGTCCAGAAGTGCACTTGTCCAAAACGCATAGTATATGACTTATAGAGCAAAAAAGTGAGAAAAGTCTCAAAACTTCAAAGATTTTTGCGTGTTGCCCAGCTAGCACAAGTTTTCCAAAGTTGCTAATATGGATTTAGGTAGACCATATCCTTACTAGTCCATACAACCTACCAAAAATGCAGTACCACATCAAGCATTGCGATTTTAGCCCTATTTTATATCTAATTCCACTGGGCTATAATGATTGTTTGATTCTCAATCAATGAAATATATGAACCAATGGATACTCAATAACGAACTATGCGCCTATTTTTGATGGGTAATTTGATTTTGCATTTTAGATTTATAGTTGTTTAATAATGAAACAACGAATTAAGTCGAATGTCTCAGGATTTAATTCGTTTATGTTTAATAAAACCTTATTTATTGTATTTTGGAATAGCGACTTAGGCGCTTAGTTTGGTATTACAAAGCGATAAAATGCATAGAACCTAACATTTTAAGACATGTCGCTTGATTCACCCCTCTATATTAAGGTAGGAGAGTTGATTTTTGAACAAAAAAACGACTAGGAATATAGTTTAAAGTCTCTACAATCGAACTGCATCATTAACTTTTTTTTTTTGGTTTGTTCGTGTAATTCGTTATTTCATAACGCCGTCCAATTAAGAAATCAATAAAAATATTTAAAAAATGACCAACCTTAAATTCGATTTTTGAATTTATTATTAAATTTATTTTTAAAATATTAAAGAAGTATAACTTCTCACGCGCGTACATAAGTACACGCACCCATTTTTTTTTTTTATATGACGCTATCCTCGATACTGTGCGTGATCGTGGGCAGTATCGAAGCTAGTTGGCACCCATATCTACCCACTGATGAGCACTGGTCTCGCCTCACTGTAGTCAGCAGGAAGGAATAAGGCCAAATCCACCACGGTGGCTCGGTCCGGATTGCTGGATTACATGCCTCCGAAATAATTAATTAGTATTAATCAAGCAATCGGACTTCTGCACTTGGCTCTTGGTTCGATTCCCGCCCGGAACAAATATTTGTTTCTGGTCTGGGTGTGATGTGTATGTGAAATTATATGCCTTTAAGCGGTACATATACAAGCGGTTATAGTGGGCACCTAATCCTTAATCTAGGATTAATGACCGCCTACCATCCCGGTAATAGATCCCATAGATCTTGTCTATTATCCGCTCACCGTAACTAACAATGTTTGCGAACAAGCAACAACAATAATGCAAGGGTTCCGTAGAAATTACGCATTCTGTTGCAGTTTTACTCGAGAATCCACGATAAAATTGTTGTTAGTAACGTTATTCTCGTTAATAATAATTTACGCAAGGAAACAACATAGCTTATTGCATCTGTGATCCAATATTTGAAAGCCTCATTATATAGGAGGAAACCATAAACCATTAAATAATGCCCTATTTTTATAGACAATAGAGATGGCATAGCGTTAGGTAGAGGTATTTTTATTACCTACATAATATTAATGCCATACACAAATTTATGGTCTATATAATTGACTCATTTTGATCAGCTCGCTATACCGCACAACTATTCAATTTAATAAAGCTTTTCTGAAGTAAAATTTCCCACGAAATCTAATTATTTAACCTACAATAGTGTTGATTCGTTGATTGAGCACCTGCTACTTGAGTATAAGTACCTAAACCTGAAGTCTGGAAATCCCAGAAACGGAATAGGTATTTATGTGACCTTTTATCTGCATCGTCAGAGTTTTTACTTTATCATCAGGATAACAACTTATAACAGGATAATAGGTAAGTAAGTACTTATTATTTTCACTGTAATTATGTAGGTACCTGTCTACGTTATTATCGGTTGAAGATATCCCGGATGTGTTAACGTTAACGCGTAAAACTTTGTAGGCAAACTTACCTAAAATACCTTTTTAATGATGATTGTACTTATAAAAAATGCAAATCTCAGTTATCGCAAATTATCACCAGAATAATTTTGTATTTTTACTGTTTTAACAAGCGTTTAATTCACCTTATTTTTATGATAGGGATAGACTGATGATGATAATAAAACGTAAAATTCCCAGTAAATTAGTAATAGGTAAATACAACTTACTTTTAAGTTAACTAACCGTCCTTTAAACTTGCATGCAATAATGCAACATTTTACTTTAGAATAGCACCTACTCCATTATTGAACTCTAAAAGTAGAAAATAGATGCAAATTTTATGCCATGAACCTGGGATTGCGAGTCGTCAGTCAGCAGACGTCCGTGTGCTGTTCTTTGACATTAGGTACGTACCTACTCGTATAGTTGTATAGGTATAGTGAGGCATAGTTCAAGGCCAAGAGGATGACCACGCGGCTAGCGGCGTAGGAAACCAGATCTGGTTAATTACCAATTCGTAGGTATGTAATATTGTGACGATGGATGTGGTATAAAGTTGAAGGAAAGGGGTTCACCGGTTCACCGATGGAGGAAAAAATGCCGTTTTTCTACCTAAACAGGTGGCTTGAATAGAAACATTGCTGGACGGCATGTCTAACGTCCGGTTTCTGCTAGATAACTTTGACCAAGAGTCTATCGTTGTCTCGATCTGTCACTAAACACATGACAACGACTGCAGTACACTTATCGATTAGGTGAAAGTTAACTAGGGTTCAAATCGGAACGTGATTCTGTGGTGAATCGTCCTGCTCCAATTTAGATGTTCAACCTAATCAAATCTTCAAATTACGCCCTGACAGAAACACTTTTCCCGTTTGAGAAAAATAAATTAATGATTGAGATTCAAGTGTCTGGACTGGTCTTCGGCTATAAGCTGTTCTTCGCGCAATATTATCTTTATAGTATTGTGTCATATTGAGCTTTAGTTAACCGCTAATTATTATGACTAAGAAAAGAATCATCAACTATTTATCGCTTCCCGTAGGCAGGTAGGTATCTGAGTAATCCCACCTGTCTAATAAGTGATGATCACCGTTCTAAGAAATCACCAGGGCTATTTGACCTTTGATAGACAGTTGGGCTTACGTAGGTTCGACTTCAAATGCGTAATTTTTGAGCTAAATTCAAAAACTTCCTGGTTCCATTTAAACAATGAATCAATCTAAAACCGCAAAATTAAATGATGTAGGAAAGAGTCGTTAATGTCGTTATTTATTTATGACGGGTTTTAATTTTGCCAGGCATGAGTGGGGGAAATTAATATCTATTAGGTATTATTATTTGTTACAAACGTAGCACCCTAGGTTTGCTCCTGTATCCTGGGTACCGCTTACAGACATATAATTTCACATTACATACACATCACACCCGGACCAGAAACCAATATTTGTGGATCGCACAAATATTTGTTCCGGGCTGGAACCGAACCCGCGACACCAAGCGCAGCAGACCAATTGCTCAGTCACTATAACGCCAATCGTGCCGTCTACTTAGTTAATACATGTCATCATTGCAACATTCCACCGCGATAATTATAATATTTACTATTGGAAGAGTTTTTGCTAACCCTACTGTGTCTATGACAAACATTTCAAAAGTGCGTCTGATAAGCAAAACATCTTTATGTATACGAGTACTTACCTACTAACTCGTATCAGTGCTAATTTACGAAGAGCCGTCACGATTAAAGTAAGGTAGGTTTGGTTGCGTATGGCCATCGAGTGGCAATTAGATTTGACATTTGAAAGTAAGTTGATACCCGGCAATGGCCGTTATAGCTTCAACTCCAAACTCTACATCTGGAGGAATGAATGGCGTATCCCCCAACGGAGTAACTTTACGATCAAGCCATTTGCCTGATTATAAACACCACGCCTGTTCACAGTCACTCGATATCGATTTTGAACAAACACAACACGGATTGGTGAACAAATTAATCTGTAAGGCTGTTATTTATTTCTAATGCATACTCTTTATTTATGTTTTCTTTTATATTTTAATTAGGTAGGTACCTACCTATTGTAAAATTCTTATTGTTATTCCTAGACTTAGTTAATTTCTGTGATAAATGTAGCGTAATGGAGTACTCTGTGATGTTACAGTTATATGATGAATAAATAAATAAATAAATAAATAAATAAATAATCGATGGTAAATTTATTATTAAACAACGCGAAAACAATGATGAGAAGTTGGTGGAGCGTGTAAATATCCCCACCGCGGTGTACTCGCGTACTGTTATGTAAAATTGAATTCGTGAAAATTATGGAGAAACTTGTTGCTTTCGTCTGCAAAGGAAACTGATAGTCATGTGCCCACTCACCAAATCGACACTCCGGGCACCCCAGCAGCTCCAGGAGGCGACTTACCGCAGATTAGCGACGGTAAGGCGACGGCCACGAAAAACAGCACAGGCGGAGATAAAATATGCACAACAATAGTTTCTATGAATTATTCACATTGAATTATTAGATTGAGAGGCCATTCGGAAAATCCGACGATACGCACACTGACATTTATTATTGTCTAATTTATTTTTCTTTGGCCAAAAAGAATAGTTCGACCTCCTTGGTGGGTCGCCACTGCTACCGCACTCCATAGAGACCACCAAGGAACCCAAAGACATCTCAAAGGGAGTAGGCATCAGCTCCCTCCAGACAGGCACCATGCTACTCCATAATATTACCTAATTAGAGATAAGCAGGCATCACGGTATGCCGCTTCACCAGAAGTTAAAATTTGAAGATAATTTATAATCACTCTTGTGTTTACCTACTCGTATAAATAATCTCTTATAACCGACCAAGCAATGAGGGATAAGAAACTGTTTTTTGTTTAGCATCAGTTCGACGCCATAATATTTGTTTTGCTTTTCACAAGAATTTGAAGAATCGTTATTATTAATTTTGTAAACAAACGACTTAAGTGTCACGGCCACAGATAATGCAGTACGCTCTGGAACACTTGAGTGGAAATTTTTGTGTGACTATACCTACTCAAATCGAGAGATGCTTACGTCAAAGTATGAGGTCACAATATTGTGAGTTTAGTGTAGGTAAGCGCAGAATATTTAGGTGTAAGTTAAATGGATGAGTTCACCTTGTGCTATGTCACGTGTTTAAAATTCGGATACAAAAAAATATGTAAACGAGCTGTTAGATTTTCAAATCGATGAACTGGATATGAGAATTCATACTATGCGTGGTGTTAAGATGTATATTTAGCTAAACATGCAGCAGCTTCCAGTAGAACATCAGGCGCGGCAGTGCAACACGATCGTCATGGGGTTCCCAGCATGGTGAACGGTGCGATGAATGAATGGAAAATGTTCCCTCATGGTGTTACAGCAGTAGTTGAGAGGTAGTCTACCCACGTATTTTAAAGGTGTTTATCATCTTCGCCAACATAGTCCTAACACTAGTTGATAGTGCCGGACCAAAACTGAAACCGAAACCGGCAACGGACTCACATTCGGCCGAAACTAAACCGAACTAGTTTTTTTGCCGAAACTCGACCTAAACCGAAACTGAAGCCGAAAATTCAGTAGGGCACTACCAGTTGAGATCAACTTCAAATGCTAGCCATATGCACTAGCATTTAGCAAGAATTTAGCATTTAGTCAAGTTCAAATAATAGCAAAAACAACGTTTATTTTAAAACTCCTTACCAGTTCCATTGTTCTCTGATAAATATTTAGGATTCCTTCAAGATACAGTGAGTGCATTTTAGTGCTACGTGCATAATTTCAGGTCACCATCACGTGGTAGTCGTAAAAAGTAAACTATAATAACAATTATTGAATGTTAAAGGGAAACGACTACAAGTTTTTTAGGTCCACGCGGAAAATTTGCGGACATCAGTGGCTGGAGAGTGTTTGCTCATCAGTTGAACCTCAGTGTCGATGGCACTACAGATGTCTTCTATAAAGCTGTGGTCAATGACAAACACATACCTTTTTAATCTTGATCTCAGAGTAATGTACATGTCGTAGATCAACTATTTTAATAAAATTAGGTACTTAAAAAAAGCGCGAAGACTTGATACATGTTTTGTACCTACGTCTTTACAAAGAAATATAATTATTATTTTGGTAGTAACAAGCCATAACAAATGTTATAAGAAAGTTTTTCGCTGCTCAATTATTGCTCATAATCCAACTTGTGAGGACGTTGAAATAAGTGATGTTACTTGAAGTTTTGTTCATAGTTGTTGTAACATGGATGCTAGTGCTTCGATGGCAAAAAAGAGGAATGTTCAAATTATGGAGTCAACTAAAGAACGATGTCAGAGCCCTGCCATTAGTGGGGCACGCGTACTTGTTTTTGGGTAGCGACGAAGGTATATTGTTTCTTTTGATGTATTTGAATTCTGGATTTAGAATCTCTATACCTGAAAAACAACTGTTAAGCATCCACTATTATAATTATCACTATCATTATTATTCGATACACGAACTAATAATTTTGTAAAGGAGTTCTTAGATTACAAAACATTGTAGATTATAAGATGTGCTATTGGTAGTATTCATGAGAGACAGGCCTCTTGAGTGCACTAGTGTTCTTTCAGTTCAAGATTTGAGTTTGAGAGACGTAATGCTATTTCAGACGTAAGAAAAATCTCCAATTTCAGATGTAAGTGACCCTGAAATAGCAGAACTAGTACTTAAAACATGCTTGGAGAAAGACGATGTTCTCAAGGTGTCTCGGATGCTGACAGGAAACGGAACTGTATTCGCACCAGGTGAGTTAACTCCTTGAAAGATGGCGGCTGAGCGATAACTGGGGCGCTTTATAATACACCGATACCGAGTTTTATTCTCGACCCCGCACCAATGACTGTTCATAAATTATGTGCGTGGTTCTGTGTGCCTAGTGGGAGTTTTGCCAATTTCTTTACGTGCTCGGTCCGGTTAGCGCAAACTTGAAATTGTATGGAATAAGAGCAGCGCCATCCAGTGTCAGTCAGTCAGTCACTAGATGGCGCTGCTCTTATTAAAACTACTAGGCACACTGAACACAGTTAGATAGCAGTCGTTACGCCACGTCAGAAGCCCTTGGGTGGCCTCATACTCCGACACTAGAGGCTAGCACAACCTCATACGACAAACAACAACCACAGGTAATTTTATAGTAGTTTTACCGCTCGGCCGCCATCTCTTTACACTACATCATTTTCACTACATTAAATACCTACTACTCGTACCTTACATTTGTATAATTTCTTATTAATCGTTCATAAAGTCGCAAATAACTTTCAGTGCCAATCTGGCGTCCCCGTCGCAAGTTTCTGGCTCCAACCTTCAGTCCAAAGAACCTGGTGCAGTTTGTGCAGATATTCTCTCGCCAGAGCGATGTCATGGTGGGCAGGCTCAAAGAGACCATAGCCATAGGACCTTTCTCTATTTGGAAATATATCACCACTTACTCTATGGACTCTGTATGTGGTACGTAACTGAGATATAATTATTATTGTAGTTTGTTTGCTTCTTGTGTAAGGTTTCGCTATGGTTGATCGGAACCAAAACATACAAATGAACAGACATCACGTCATTACGGCTTATAAGTAAGTTTTGCATAGTAGCTGCAGTGTCCGCATGGTTAGAACACAATGGAAAAATTAAGAAAAAAGGCCGCTAGCTGCTCGGCGGCTTATCCAGCGCATGTACATGGAGTGAGAGAGGCCTGGTATAACACAGCATTAAAACAATCATAGGCTTTGAAGTGTTTTCGTAAGGTATGCAAATAAGTGTCAGTTTCACAGAATCGACTCTCGGAGTTCAAGTAAATACTCAACGTCAACCTGACCAGCCGTTCCTGCAGGCATTCGAAGAGATTTGCAAGCTCGATGCTGCGAGAATTTGCCAACCCTGGCTGCACAATGACACAGTTTACAAGATGACATCATACTACAGACAGCACGTTACCTACAAGACAAGACTATGGGGATTCATTGACGATGTATGTTTTAGAATTGACTTCCTCTACAATCCTTCTAAAAGGGGTTTGTGGTAATACTCGTAGATGTTGTAATCACTGTACACTTTTCCGTGTGTACCTAAACGCTGCTGTTCCAACTTGAAGGGCAATGTTTCCAGTTAAAAATACTGGGAATGGAGACTTCTGCAATAGAAGTTTTCAGTGGCACCTAGCACTGCATAGTTACCTATTTATTTTCTGTACTACGACTTTTTACTGTCGTGTAAATATTTCAGGAGTTTCTTTAATAAAATATTTTTTTTAGATTATTAAAAAAAAACGACAGACCTTAAAAGAGGAACTTGCTAGACAACCGGAATCAGACCAACGTAAGTGTTTACTTTATGGCAGAGACCGTCTCACAGGGGACAATATCCATCTCTAAAATGGTACTACTGACACTCGGGCAAACTAACAGCCTGCTAGAAGAATTATTAGGCAAGACACAAATTTCCTCTAGCCCCATCAAAAACTTGATCTTTATGTTTCTTACAACTTTCTGACTATACGTCTCGTCGTTTGCGTCCTCGCCATCTCGCTCATGTATCCTTTCACCTCGATATTTCAACCAGACCTATTTTCTTGGGGGCTTCAGTTAATGTATATACATAGATCTGAAATGGTTTATACATGACACAGAACAGACAGTTTTCCTGATGGATTTCTGATATTTGCAGACTCAGATCACGAGATGAAAACCTTTCTGGAAATGCTGATCGAGTCCACGGGCGGCGAAGGTGGATATACAGATCTGGAGCTGTTAGAGGAAACCTTAGTTCTGGTGCTTGCAGGAACCGACACCTCGGCGGTGGGTATCGCCTTTACAGCCCTAATGCTGTCTAACCATCCGGAAATACAGGAAAAAGCTTATCGGGAGTAAGTACTAAGTAGTTTAGTTTCAGAATTTCACTGATGATGTGTTTAGGAAATTTAGAGTATCTCAAAAGGTGGTGCCCCGAGCTGGTCTGGTGGAAACATCGCGATGACTAATCTAGCTAGGACAGATGGCAACGATACGCCAGAAGTTTTGAGAAACATAGACGTTGATTTATAAAACGTCACAGGTAGTCTCTGTTTATGCATGCACCCCTGTGCAATCAAAATGTCTCCTATTTTTTTTTATTGTTTAGCCTCAAGTACCTAGCCGTTTTGGCGGCTTCTTTAATAGTCCGTTTATGGAATTCACATACTTTCGATATTCATTCAGCTGCCAAGCGTTAGTTCGCAAACGAGACAGTGTTGTGGTCTGAAGGACTATCCGTGAAATTACTGGGTGTACATGAAACGTTAGAAGTAATATTATGTCAGGGCACTGAGCAGTGAAGTGCCACTTGCCAGATTTTGCAATGAAGAGCTTTGTGAGGCACTGGAACTATTACCACTTATCAACAGACGAACGAGGTCTGATATTTCTCCTTACTCAGTAATATACCACAGAATCCGTTTTTGTCCAGAATACAAGAAGTATTCGGTGACTCTGATCGGCCGCTAGTAGCGGAAGACTTGCTGCGTCTCCGATACTTGGACGCCGTCATCAGGGAAGCCTTGAGGCTGTATCCTCCGGTTCCTGTCATCGCGAGGAAAGCGGTGACAGATCTGCCATTGCGTAAGGATCCTCTTCGCTTTTAATAACTTGTTAATTATGATCTAAATTGAGAGCAGTGGCCGAGCTAACATGCGACGGCACCTACTTAAATACGCGTCTGGATTTATAATTTGTGTGTTACCCCTAAGGCACACCTGTCAATTTTCCATGTTCATCTGTAATCTGTCTGTCTTGTGAAATGCAATGCAAAGTCTTTTTTCTGTGCCCGCTCATTCTTATGTTTATCATAAAGCATAAGGTAGGGATTATTATTAGGGTTTAGTCTAGCTGCTATCTTTATACATAAAAGCCAAAACTGACTGACTGATTGACTGACTGACTGACTGACTGACTGACTGACTGACTGATCGATCAACACACAGCTGAAACCACTGAGTCTACAACCATGAAACTTTGCACCAATATTCCTTATGTGACGTAGG
The DNA here is from genome assembly GCA_905147375.1 of Hylaea fasciaria. Classification (NCBI taxonomy): domain Eukaryota; kingdom Metazoa; phylum Arthropoda; class Insecta; order Lepidoptera; family Geometridae; genus Hylaea; species Hylaea fasciaria. Next base: position 12,278,861 of record LR990197.1, read on the forward strand.
CGAGCAATAAGAAAGGATTTTTGAAAATTCAACCCCTAAAGGGGTGAAAAGGGGTTGCAAAGTTTGTATGGAGCAATGTGTTTTCTTGGTCTGATCAACTTCAAACTTGGCATTTATATTCTTTACAAGATTTAATTAAACACGTGTTTCATCGTTTTTTAATATTCAACCCCTAAATTGAGAATAAGGGGTTGCAACATATTTTCATCCGATTTAGTTCATAATTTAAATTTGGCTCAATTATGCCATAAGTGACATAGGAGTGCACTTCAATATGATTTTTAAATTCAACCCCTAAAGGGGTGAAAAGGGGTTGTAATGTTTGTGTGTCACAACGTGTTTTCTTTGTCTAATCTGCTTCAAACTTGGCTTTTACATTATTTAAAAGATTTATTTATATATTTCATAGTTTTTTAATATTCAACCCCTAAAATAATAAAGAGGGGTTGCAAAATATTTTTCATCAGATTTTGTTCGAAACTGAAATTTTGCACAAATATTCCTTAAAAGACGTAGGTGTGCACTAAGTTTCTTTTTTTTTTAATTCAACCCCTAAGTGGGTGAAAAGGGGTTTCAAAGTTTGGATGGAACAACGTGTTTTATCGGTTTGATCAACTACAAACTTGGCATCTATATTCTTTAAAGATTTTAAACACGTGTTTTATCTGGTTTTAATAATGAACTCCTAAATTGTAGGTAGAAAGTGGTAGATTTTGTAGAAAATGATTAATTTAAGGTAGGAAATGGTAATTTTTAGTAGGAAATGGTAGATTATTGGTAATAATGGTAGATTTTTGGTAATAGTGGTAGATTTTGGAAGGAATTGTAGCTTTTGGTAGATAATAGTGAATTTGGAATTAAAATGGTAGATTTTGGTTAAAATGCTAATTTGGTAGAAATGATAAATTTGGTAGCTTTTGATGAAAACGGTTAATTTTGGAAAAAAGGAAGCTTTGGTTAAAAATGGTACTTTTTGGTAGAAAATGGTAGATTCTGGTTGGAAATGGTAGGTTCTGGTAGGAAATGGTAGCTTTTGGTAGAAAATAATACATTTAGTAAGAAAATAATAGATTTAGAAACAAAATTTTAGATTGTGGTAGAAAATTTTAGATTTTAGTAGGTAGATAATGGTAGCTTTTGGTAGAACATGGTATTTTGGTAGAAAATGGTAGATTTTGTTAGGAAATGGTAAATTTTGTATAAAATGTTAGATTTTGGTATAAAATGCTAGATTTTTATATAAGACAGTAATTTTGATAGAAAATGGTGGATGTCGTACGAGCATGTTGGATATCGCATATCGGATGTCGATGTCGAACACGAGGTCATGGTCTATTTTTAGTTAAGTATTTGGAATTATGGTAAAATATATAGTCCGCGCGGACGAAGTCGCGGGCAACAGCTAGTAAGTGTATAAATGATGGTTTATCTTCCGTCAGGGACAGGTGTTTTAAGGAAGCACAAAGCACATTGTAACACTGTTACTTTCATAAGCGCTGAATTCTTCTTATTTCTGTTCGATTTTCAACCATGGTGCCATGAGATGGGCTGTTTTGGTTGAAACATCATATTGACGAGGGAAATAGCTAGTAAATAGCTGCCAATGAGACGCTGACTGTTTTTAGAATCTTATGGATTGATTTTCTATGGATTTCTCCGGCTAGCTCTTGCCCTTCGCGTCACATTACAGCACATCAATGTTGAACCAAATGTTTTACCCGCAAAATGTTTGCTTATAATACTCTTTCTACACGTCCAGCATCAGGCCTGATCTTGGCCAAGAACTGCGGACTTCTGATCAACATCTGGGCTATCCAACGCAACCCTAAGTACTGGGGAGAGGACGCTATGCAATACCGCCCTGAGAGATGGGCAGATACGACTTTGAAGCATCCGGCGGCCTTTATGCCCTTCAGCTATGGGCCAAGAGGATGTGTCGGTAAGTAATGACAACAATTAACTATACGTGCGTTTAATCTGAAGCTGGGCTGCTCGAGCTAATAGAACATAGTTCGGGGTCAGACGAGACGTCAAAATAGTCGAGATGTCGAGTATACTTACGTCAAACTGGCGTGTTTTGTCGATCTATAGAATTGCAGTGTCCTGGCAGTGTACCTTTTACTGACGAGCGCGCCGATCTCGAAACATAGTTTAATGGCGATTTGTTTGTAACAATTGTAATTCCAGTTGATTTGTTACGCTCCTTAAGAAAAAAAATGCATATTTAAACCAAAATTTACATCGTTCACATACATACTTACACCATGCTTTTTGTTATAATCGTCATCAGTTAGGTACAATAAATATTCAAGGGTTGTCCCTAGGCTATCGATACGCAATGATGTCGATGAAGACCGCAGTGGCAGCCCTACTGCGACGCTACCGTCTGCAGCCGGCGTCTCCTGTCAACGATAGTCACGCGCAGTTGCGGACTAAATTTGACGTCATGATGAAACACGTTGATAACTTCAAGGTACGGTTGGAGGCACGAGAGAAGTGATGGAAACCGATAAATAACACCTGATGATCTGACGAACTGACTAGATGAACTTGGAGCTTGCGATCCAATTAGCTCTTTTTTAATTATATTACGTTACACCTATGGTGTAATGTACGATGGAAGTGTATATCTTAAATAGTCCTACAAAAAAGCCCGCCACAGTAGGCATATATCTATATTATCTTAGGTGTAAGCTATTATAGCCAAAATGTATAAGCCCTTATTACCACAATAAAAAATAAATTAAATTAGCCTTTATTGCTGTTAAAACTTACAAACCATTGATTTTACTAGTTAATACAGATCTATCTTAACTTGTTAATATTTAAGTGTGTGTGTCGGCGTCCAGTTCGATAACAGCTTGTTCTTTGTCTATGCCGATGTCTTTCGACATCGACATAGGCCTCCTCTAAAGATTTCCATTTCTCCCTGTTTTTTGCTACTCGGATCCATTCTGGGCCAGCCACTTTTTTGATGTCATCCTCCCATCTCCTCGTTTGTAGCCCTTTGTTCCTTTTACCATCTCTTGGGTACCACTCTGTTACAATTTTCGTCCATTTCTCTTGTTTTTCCCTTAACATAGTTATGTCCGGTCCATCTCAATTTCTGTGTTCGATATACTGATTGTGCCTGTGTGAATTGTGTTTTGTTTTTTATTCACCCCTCTTCACCCCGATTACACTCCTCTCTACACTATTTTGGCAGACGTTTATTTTATTTGCTAAGCTTTCTGTTAATGCCCAAGTTTGGCAGCCATACGTTAAACATGGCAGAATGCACATATTGTAAACTTTTCTTTTTGCTTTAAATAGCATGCACCTATCTTTCATAACTTCACTTAATGACCAGTATCTTTATTACCACAATAGTGAACCATAACTACAATAAAAATTATCTGATAATTTTAATATCATAATGTTAGTTATTTTCTACGCCACGCTAATATTAAGCTACTCGAAATACTAATCATGCGCAGACGAAGTCGCGGGCACCAGCTAGTCAATAATTAAAAAAAGAATGTTTCAACTTTAGTACAAAATGTGGTCAAACCTTAACCGGAACAAAGAGATTCGTAATAAAAAAATTGCTTGATATGAATGGGGTTAATATCTATTATTTTTAATTTTATTACACTTGATCTTACTTAAAAATAGACACGCCACAAAGATTAGGTACATACAAAATAAAGTTTGTAAATTGAAGATAATCAAAGTAAGGAAAGTTCTCACGCACTTAGCGGTAAATAGTGTCACTTACACTATATTTCAAGCATTCTTTTCATATTTATTAACCTTTAAACCTTTCTAAGACTTCCACAAACATTTCAAAATCAAAATCAGCAAAATCGGCCCCGCCGTTCTAAAGTTTTAGCGCGACTAACGAACAGCAATTGATTTTTACGAGTATATAATAAAAAAAAGAAAAAACAAAAGTTAGATATGTTTAGGTAAATGTTTAGGTATGTTAAAAATAAAATATAATCACTTTTTTATATTTTTTTTATACTTTTCCAAAATAGTAACTAGGTATTATAAGTAGGTAGGTATGCATAATCGCATGAAGCCTATGTCCAAATCATTTCCTCCTACTTTCCAATTCGAGTTCGTAGTTGTCAACATGTCTCAGCATAAGTTCTATGCTCAGCCTCAGCGGCTCCCCGCGCCCCTCCGCGCCGCTCGCCGCGGCCGGCAGCAGGCGGTAGTGTCGCAGCAAGGTCGCCAGCTCTGTCTTCATGGACATCATCGCGTACTGGTAGCCTGCAGTACACACGGTTTAGTTCAACGCAATATGGGAAGTCTTCCAGGCAGGATAGAGCTTGTACAAGAATTATAAACAACAATGAACTACCCAGTTACCTAAACAAGACCTGGGTCCAGAGCCGAACGGCATGAAGGCAGCCGGATGCCTCAGCGAGGAGTCGAGGAAGCGTTCAGGTCGGAAATGGTCGGCGTCCTCGCCCCAGTACTCAGGGTTGCGGTGGACTGCGAAGATGCTGACTAAAACACCGCAGCCCTTCACTAGGGTCACTCCTGAAGCTGGAATATTTTTTGTATTGTTAATATGTATACCTCCAAAATGAAGAATCTGTTCTCCTTCCAAATTCAATCTCTTCAAAGATATTTTAAAATGTAGCACTGTTGACGCTTGCACTCCCTTCTCCGTCTTCTTATTCCCCCCTGGCCAAAATACTTCATCAAGAGTATCAAGACAATACTAATATACCGAAGACGCTCGATCCGTGGCGGGCCGCCGTTCAAACCGCGCGCCAAGCCGACTGTGGCTCGAAGTTCAGCTGCTGACACCGGTGGAGTGGCGCCTCTGTCTATAGGACTCCACGAGTTGCGAATGCGAGCTTTAAGGAAGTGTATAGTTCTCCTAGTTGTCCTTAAAGTATTAGATCTACCCGCTGTGCTCCCGTGAACTCAATAAAATCATCGATGAATATGTCTTATCGGTATCCTATGGAACCATAATATAAAATAGCAGTGAACAGTGTCAGTGAGTGTCAAGGAACCTTTTGTGTGTGCAGAATTAGAACTACGAAATATAACAATCAGGTGGTGTAGATCAATAGGCCGGGGTAAGTTAACTGCCATTTCTTTACTTTCCCAACCATTTCCCGTCTTTTCACCCGGTTTATTCTACTTTTTTCACAAAGCTGTTACGAGTGTTCTTACTATTAACATCCACGTAAAAGCCAGTAAAGGGATGGCGTAAAAGACGTAGCCATCCGCAAATCAGGTGGCCGTAGCCGTGAGAACTTTTCCAGTGCCAACTATAACCAAAACTTATCTCAGTTGATGCCACTACCCTGTTTGCATGTGTTAGTGAAGTTATGTAAGTGGTGGGTAGTAGGATAGAGAAGCGCAGCAGGTGGTGGTGACTAGGAATAGCCGAATTAAACCTGTGAATAAGGAATTATAGACACAATAGATGTTTAATTGTTACATGGTTCGTACGGATCAGTACACCGCGCCGCAGCGTCGTGATATCGTGAATTTCATGAGCAGGGCCAAATTATCACCATTAAACTACCCGTAAAAGTACACTCGTACTTACGTAAAACGAAATCCTTGTCAACCTTTCTAAGGATAAAAGAAACTGGAGGGTACAACCGCAGAGTCTCCTTGATGACTGCGTCCAGGTACTTCAGCCGAGGGAGGTCCTCAAAGGTCACGGGTCTGTCTGACTCCCCAAATACCTGCTGCAACCTGATCAAAACAAACCCTGATGTAATTATTACGCCCCGGTAAATACTTGCATTCCTCTCGTAGTAGGTGTTGAACAGTCTGTTGCAGTTTAGTGTTTAGCGCATAGACGAAATAGAAATATGTGGTTTAGCGGGAAATCGTAAATCTGACACTGTCTAACATAGTCAAGTGGCAAACGTTTCTAAATAACCAAAGCGAAACGAATACCTACCTTGAACGTAAATGTACCTATGGGCTGACCACCGATGTACTACTAAAAGGATCGAGTAGGTACTGCAAAAAATGTTTACTAATGGAAAGTCACTTTATTTTTATAGCTATCAAGTCTATTTTCCGTTGCGCTTCTCACAGAGGCTTATCCGAGCCGAGAAGGATAGCCACAACAGGGCGGTTTGTCCTTGTTGTTTAATCTTGCCAGCCTTCAAAAATGTTATAGATTAAAATTTTGGATACAAAATATTTTCAATACCGTACGCGTTTATTTTAATGCTATTTATAACCAAGTTTATTTATTTTTACACGTTTTCTGTCATCTCAAACAATTGTCTAATCCCTGCCTAAATAGTTTCTTCCTGAAAAAAAACGAACAATTGTAAGCCATCATCAATTTAATTTTCAGATACTTACTCATTATAACATTTCTCCTGTACATCAGGGTGTAGAGACAGCATGAGAGCAGTAAACGATGCGCCCACTGCAGAAGTGTCAGTACCAGCCAGAACTAAAACCAACGTTTCTTCCAGCAGTGCCTCGTTTCCGAACCCTCCACTACTCCTCGAACGTTCAATGAGGAGCTCGAGGATAGTCTTCATCCCATCTTCTTGTTCGGATGTGGGTTCGTTCATGGTTTTGCCAAGTTCCATAGACTGCTGTTTGGTTTTGATTATCTGATAGTTATACATAGAAAACCACGTGTTTAATCATAAATTCAGAAACCAGACTCATTCCAAAGTCATTTGAGCTTCAAATTATAATATTATTAGCACTAAAAACTATTTAAATTAATGTATACTTATGAGCTTTGCACAAAATTTCTAGCCAACATTTTTGATTGCAAAAAAATACACATACACATTTTTGATTACAAAAAAATACACTTACAAGCACTTACTTTATTCCATATTTTTGCATCCTTAATTAATTTCATAAATAGGAATAAGCAGGCCAACTAGATCGCAACTGGAGTTAAGTGACGAAGGGAGTGAAGGTGGTGTATACTTAAGAATATATATGTAATATTATTACATAGGATTAGTAATATTATATAGAAGAATATATGTAAGCTAAGATTCGAGTATAAATCAGGAATTTCTGCTGGAACATCCCGAAAAGGGGTCAGTGCGAGATTTGCTATGTACCTATTACAAACTACTATTTTTCGTGATGCCTTATTTCTTTATCGCGTTAATTTTGATGTTTTTCAAAAGGGACGTACAGAGATTGGAAGGAAAAACACCTGGAAGGAAGTTCGGGCTACTTTTGCCCAGTAGTGGGAAAAATTCTAGGATACAAAATAATATATTTACGTACTTACCTGGTTCACGAAATCCCAGACCACTGTTTTCATGTCATTAAATCTCTTGAACACAGGCATCAAACGGTAAACAGTGTCGTTGTGCAACCATATCTTGACTACACGATCGGTGAGAAGCTGGCAAATCTGACTAAATGCATGCAGGAATGGCACATCTGATTTGAATTGAGCCATAGTTTTAATGCCGAGGGTAGTTTCTGCAGGGAAAATAGAGTATTATGAGAAGATAATTTATCTAATAAAAATAATTGCATAAGACGTGCTATCAATGCGGTCAGTTGCCCGAAGACCTATATAAGTGGATTGCCAATTTGTTGTCATGGTATTATCGTTGATGGCTCAAGCTCATACACCGTGACCATAAATGCTCGTTCATCCTGCATATTATCCATTACTGCTTATTATGGTACATTATATCCACTAATTAGCTATGCGGGTAATGTTATTGGTAATACCGATAATACAGGCCGTGCAAATGCTCTTCAGAATGTTGCTGAGGAGTAGAGACATCTGTAGGATAAAGCTGGTATTGCTTCGAAGCAGATGCGTGTAGTACCTACTAGATAGAGCGGAGCGGTACTTACGTCACGCTCGGCCACCGATACTCTTTACGAAGCACAAATTTGGCCCACCTTCGATTATTATTGAGCAGACTGCTAGGTTGCTGGCTTCATCGAAGGTTACTCCAATTAAGCCATTTCCAAAAACCGGAGATCGGAATGTGCGTTATATACACGAGTATCACAATTCCTTGATTTATCCCTTTATATGGTCATCACCATATCCGCCCACTGCTGGCCATACATCTTTAATTCTTCACTTTCGTGAAGAAGATAAGGCCATATTATATAAAATATTATAGGCCATATTTGGCCATATTAATCTACCACGATTATTATTCTATCCATATTAATCTAATTGGAACTTTTTTTGTTTTTTGCATTACTTTGGTGACTTCCGTATACCAGAATTATAATAAATTTGACCTAAGAGCCATATAATATAATAGTGCCACAGAAATGGGAAAGTGTACGGGTACTTGATCTCTGATCATAGGCCGCTTACCACACGCCGAGTCCATGCTATAACTAGTAAAATACTTCCAAATGGAAAAGGTTCCTTCGTCGACTTTGCTCTTCAGCTGCTGTGCCATGATGCCGCTCTGCTCAGCGAAAATGCTCACAAACTGGTTCAGGGTCTTGACGCTAAAGGTCGGAGCTATGATCTTGCGCCGAGGACGCCATACTGAAACTGAAATAAACACGACAGCAATCTCATTGAAATTCCTAATTTAATTTTTAGAACATCAGCTAGTAAGAGACGTGGGTAGCTTTTTAGGGTTCCGTAGCCAAAGGCAAAAAACGGAACCCTTATAGATTCGTCATGTCTGTCTGTCTGTCCGTCCGTATGTCACATCCACTTTTTCCGAAACTACAAGAACTAAACTGTGGAAACATACTCTAGTTTTGTTTTTCATCAAACCCATACGTTGGGATATCTATGGATAGGTCTTCAATGATATTGAGGTTTCTAATATCATTCTTTTTCTAAACTGAATATTTTTCAGACACTTCCAAAGTGGTAAAATGTGTGCCCTCCCCCTCTGTAACTTCTAAAATAAGAGAATGATAAAACAAAAAAAATATACCATGCAAACTTCCAACGAAAATTGGGTTGAACCAGATCTAAAGTAAGAAGTTTTGTTAATACGTCATAAATCGTAAAAAAATACACTATTTCAACTAACTGCAAGAACTTTTATATTATGTTACTTGGGTCTACGGAACCCTTTATGGGCGAATCCGACTCGTACTTGTTATTTGCGTAGGTTCAGTCAGCAACACACTCCACTAAACTTGTTCTAACATGGTTTTTACTATAGCTACTGAAAAAGGCACTCTAGGGCGCCTAGAGTTGCTTAGAGCAAAAACGCACTGGGTGGAAGTGTGGGAGTAGCACTTAGAGTAGGTGTATACTGAATATTTAATAAAAGGAGTAGGTAGTTATTACAATTATTATTCCACTCTCACTCACCTGGTGCAAATAAGCTGCCGTTGCCGAAAAATAATTTGAAGGTCTCTAGCACATCATCCTTTTCCAAGCAATTCTTCAGAATTGCCTCAGCCGCTACAGCGTCGGATACCACTGAAATATAATTTACGATAATCCTACACGTGCTTGTCGAACGCATCTTTATTAATATTAACTGCTATGGCCATTGAATTACCCTGCAACTGAACCGCATGCCATAATAAACGATTCCATATTATTATACTAAAGTACACGCTTACGAAATTGCGGACAAAGCTATAAAAATAACTCTAAACACTATAATTGAACAGTTTACGCATAAAATTGCAACAAAACCAGGTAAAAAATCTTAGGCAAAACATGTTATATCTACATGTTTGCAAGGAAAGGAAAATCATATTACTTATAATTTTATTTTAACCAGCTTTCATTCGCGCACAAATTACAATAGCTAATTCTGTTCACGAAAGTTTATGAAATTCTGGATGACGAACTGTGCTCGGTATTTTTTTATAAATTGTGTTTTCTGGAAATTATATTTAAGTACGAATTACTAATAAAATGATGAAATATGAATAATATTTTTCGATCTTACCGATAGAATAATAAAAAAATATGTACTAGTTATTTAAAAGTTCTTAAACTCGCGAACAGGAAACATATTAACTAGCTAAAAACGGGTCTAATTCGCGCACAAACAAATATCCAAATATACCTATATAATTTTGACATACCTGAAGACTGTGGACACGTGTCTTCTCGTGACCACGGCTGATGTAACTCGGTCGAAACGTCGAGGTATGTCAAAATTATATAGGTATTTTGATATTTGTTTGTGCGCGAATTAGACCCGTTTTTAGCTAGTTAATAGTTATTTAAAGAAAAAAAACATAAAAAAAACACGAATAAAATGACATTTTCTCAAAATGATTCCTAGCTAGATCGAGCCGATTCCGAGATTCTAATTATATATATATAAGAATTGCTAATTTAAAGATATAAGATAAAAGCAAGAACTGACTGACTGACTAACTGATCGATAAACACACAGCCGAAACAACTGGGTCTAGAACCATGAAATTTTGCACTAACAAAAACCTTAAAAAAAACCTTAGCCACAGCAAAGCGTGGCCGTGTCTGCTAGTTATTTATAAGATTAAATTAAACACGTGTTTCATAGTTTTTAAATATGTAACCCTTAAAATAATAAAGAGGGGTTGGAAAATATTTTCCATCAGATTTAGTTCCAATCTGAAATTTTGCATAAATATTCCATAAGTGACGTAGTTGACTAGGTGTGCACAAAGATTTTTTTTAATATAATAGTGGGTGAAAACGGGTTGCAGATTTTGTATGGAACAACGTGTTTTATTGGTTTGATCAACTTCAAATTTAACATTTATATTATTTCAAAATTTTATTAACCCCGTGCTTCATCGTGTTTTAATATTCAACCCCTAAAATGTAGGTAGGAAATTGTAGATTTTGATAGATAATGGTACATTTTGGTACAGAAAATAGTAGGTTTAGAAAGCAAATAGTACATTTGGATAGAAAATGGTAATTTTGGTAGAAAATTATAGATTTAGTTAGGAAATTATAGAATAGAACACCCAGATATCTTATTGATTATAGAAATAAAGAAGTCCAGTGAATTTATACTAAAAAACTCGATTTTAAATTAGATTTCAGAACATTTTACGATAGAGAAGAACAGGATTGCCTTACGAGGCTATCTGGGGGCACGGCAGTGCCCCCGCCAAGTCGAGCAAAACAAAAGGCACGGCCGTACTATCTGGGGGCACGGCAGTGCCCCCGCCAAGTCGAGCAAAACAAAAGGCACGGCCGTACTATCCTTTTCTCGAAGCGATTCGGGCCATTTTCGACCACCTGTAACTTCGTTATGGATAAAACTAGAAGCCTAAATTTTTAGTGACCAAGAGGGCATCACGTCTACAGATAATAATCCAAATAACATTAAATTTGAACCAGTAGTTTAAGAATTATTGCAAGTCAAAGTTCCTTAATTTTGCTGCCCACTGACTGACTGACTCACCGATCATCAAAATTCTAAGGCACTTCTAGCCGTCCCACAAGTTTCAAATTTTGAATATAGCTATTGTTTAGCCTATAAACCATGAAAAAATTCTGACATTCCATACTTTTCATCCCGTTTTCTAGATATATAATCTGTATAAATAACTTTGTATTCCCATATAAATCCCATTAAATTGTATGTTATTACAAAGTTACTTTTACAGTTCATAATTAGACTTCATTGAAATTGAATGAAATGGGTAACAGGCAGGGCCTCGAACCGGTTTGAAATATACCGGTTATAAACGTTAAAATAACGGTTTCTTGGACTATTTCGTTCCGAGGGAAAACGTTAAAAAGAGCGTTAATGAAACCATAATTAACCGGTAAAATCCGCGATGCCAGTGGTTCAAGATCAGCCGTGTATGCGGGGTGCGGGAGAGGTTAGGGTGGGTGGGTAAACAGACAGGCACCGACTCGCTCTCGCGTCTCGTGGCTTCGGACGGCGCGGCGTTGGTGAAGTACGGAACGGTCGGTACGCTCCGCGCTACGTGGCTCGAACGCGCACTAACTTGTTAACTATCTGACCTGACGAACGCTTCTTTATAACACAACGAGCGATTAGGTATCTCAAAGACGATATAATTGATCACGTCCTCGTCATCCAAAATAAAGAGTTGCCTTATCTTACTAATATTAATAAGCCGAAAGTTTGTGAATGTGCATGTGTGAGGGTGTGTGTGTGTATTTGTTGGTCATTCACGCTCAAACGGCTGGATCGATTTCAATGAAATTTGATATAGGAATAGATTGGATATATGAGGCGGACATAAGCTATCTATTGTCTTAAATATAATCTTAGAAGGGGATGAAATAGGGGTTGAAAGTTTCTATTGGGTAATTAATAATTATTTGAGTTAGTAATCTGAACATGTATATTTTGGCTTTTGGTAAGAAATAAAGAAATAAGAGCCATTTGTGTAAGCTGTTCTCAAGAGTCCTTACGAACCATCTCGAACGCAGGTTTGATGACTTCCAGCCTCCCGAACAAGCCGGTTTCCGGAAAGGCTTTGGCACCATAGACCACATACACACGCTCCGCCAGATTATACAGAAGGCTGAGGAGTATAATCAGTCGTTATGTTTGGCGTTTGTGGACTATGAAAAAGCCTTCGATTCAATCGAGACCTGGGCAGTATTTCAGTCCTTTCAGCAATGCCATATCAAGTATAGGGTATATCAAAGTGCTGAAGTGCTTGTATATTAACTCCACCATATCAATCCGACTACAGGGCGAGAGCACAAAACATACCCCATTGCAGAGAGGCGTGAGACAAAGAGATATTATTTCTCCGAAACTGTTCGTAAACGCATTGAAGGACGTTTTCAAGCTCTTGGACTCAAACGGATTCGGCATCAACATCAATGGTGAATACATCACTTACCTTCGTTTTTCCGATGATGTAGTCATCATGGCAGAGTCCCTGGAGGATCTCAATACTATGCTCAGCGAACTCAATAGCGTTTCCCAACTGGTGGGTCTGAAAATGAACACGGACAAGACGAAAGTCATGTCCAATGGCCATGTTGTATGTGCCAGTAATCGTTGAGAATGGTACTCTCAAAGTTGTTGACCAGTACACCTACCTTGGCCAGATCGTCCAGGTAGGCAGTTCCAACTTCGACAAAGAGGTCGCCCGAAGAATCCAACTCGGATGGGCAGTGTTCGGAAAGTTACGTGACATTTTCTCGTCCAAAATTCCACAGTGCCTGAAGACAAGGGTCTTCAACCATGTTACCAATGATGACATAATTATGGTACTGACTGAGTTGTGGTCCTTATTAACTGCTGGCCTTTTGGAAAAGCTCAGAGTGACACAGCGAGCAACGGAGAGCTATGCTTGGAGTTTCTTTGCGCAATAAAATCCGGACCGAGGATATTCGCCAAAGAACTAAAGTTGACGACATAGCTCCTCAGGGTTTGCAAGCTGAAGTGGCAATCGGCAGTCCGCATCACTAGTAGAACTGACAACTGATGGGGAAGAGTTTCTAGAGTGGCGACCACGGACTGGAAGACGCAGCGTAGGTAGGCCTACTAGATGGGCCGACGACATGAAAAGAGTCGCAAGCAATCGGTGGATGCAAGTGGCAAATAGTCGTTCGGTGTGGCACTCTAAGAGGGAAGCCTATGTTCAGCAGTTGACGTCTTCAGGCTGATGATGATGATGATGAGAGATCGAGGTAGAGAGAGAGAGAGAGAGAGAGAGCGAGGAAGAGAAGGATAAAAAGAGAGCAAGAGAGGGAGAGAGATTGAGAGGGAAATATATAGAAATAGAGGGAGAGATCGAAAGAAGGAGGGAGAGAAAAAAGGAAGAAAGAAGGAGATAAATGGATAGTGAGAAAGTGAGAGAGACATAGAGTGAGTGGAAAATATATATAAATAAAGGAAGAGAGAGATAAAGAGAGCGAGAGTGAGGAAGAAAGTGATAAATTGAGAGGAAAATATAAAGAAATAGAGGGAGAGATATAGAGAGAGGTTGAGAGTGGAGAGGTAAATATATAGAGATAGAGGGAGGGGGAAAGATATAAAGATAAAATAAGAGGGAAAGAGATAGAGGTAAAGGGAGAAAGATAGAGCTTCCTCTGTCTTTCGAGCGAGAGAGGGAAAAAATGGAGGAATAGGGAGAGAGATAGAAAGAGAGCTAGAGAGGGAGATAGATAGAGGGAAAAGGATAGAGATAGAGAGATATACTTACCTATCTGTTACCCGTGAAATCAATCGATTTTCTTAACAGTTGACATTACGTATGATATTTAATATAGGTAGCTAGTTAAAACTGCGAACGAAGTTATAGTATCCGCTAAATAAATCACAGTAAAATTTTTAACGCTAAATAAATATTAATTAGGTACGTGCTTCATAAAAGCTACTGTCGAGCCTGAAGATAGGTACTTTAAGCTTGCATAATTTACTTATCTATATATTTTGCCGATATGTTGGTCCCTACCTAGACCTAGTTTTTAGCATCATAATATTTTACCATAATGACAAGGTGAATACGGTTATTTTTAATTTAAAACATTAAAACACCTCTCATTCATGAAAAATAGATAAAGGCAGGTAGTTAAGTACCTACTTACATAATTACAATGATAAAATTACTTATCCATCGGCCATCATTACACAAGGCGCGAGCCTTCCACTTAACACGGTGATCCCGATAGATGTAAGTTTACGAATGGATAGTTATTCGTTGTTGCAACATAATGGCAAATTAAGGCAAAAACCGGTAAATATTGGTTTATTGAACATTAACCTATAATGCGAACTTTATTAACCTATAACCGGTTAATGAAGGTTAAAGGTAGAACGAAACCGCATCTAAAACTCCCTATGTACTTAGGCCGAAACCGGTTCGAAAATTAACCCGGTTTTCAAGCCCTGGTAACAGGGGTTCAAAATGAGAAATGACTTCGAGAAATTCGACAGTTCAGTGCTTTTTAAAAACTTCCACGATAGGTACACACCTACCGCAGATAGAGAGACACAAATCCCTATACCTACACTTTTATAGGTCGAATAAATTCGTTACCTAGGTACATTAAAATAGGTACCTAGGTACCTTATACCTAATACGCATCTGTGGAGATGCAAAGACACTCGTTCATGATAATCTATGATCATGACCTATGTCGCAAGGGGCCCCGGCCGCGCAGGCGCGGGGCGCGCGGTGATGCGTGTTTCGCAAAAAAACGAAATAAAGAAAGAAAACCTACAAAAATAAATGAGATCCCATCAAAAACATTACATATACAAAAATGCACAAGTCTCGCAACGCAGTTTATCTGCCGTAAAAAGTTGTGATATCGAATGTAAACCAAGTCGGTTAATTTCAATACCTACCTATACCTATCTATGTGAGCAGTTATATCTTTATTTATTTAGTAAATAGAGTGTCTTGGCGATTGTACACGGCAGCAAAATCTACTAGGTAATCTAAATAATATAGTCTTCCGTATAGGTGTACTTTCAAACAAATACAAGCACAAAGCGCTTAACATAGATTTATGTTGCCGTGTGCAATTACCAAGTCACTTTATTTACTAAAGAAATAAATATATAACTGCTCCCATAGATAGGTATAGGTAGGTATTGAAATTAACCGACTTGGTTTACATTCGATATCACAACTTTTTACGGCAGATAAACTGCGTTGCGAGACTTGTGCATTTTTGAACATAATTATAATGTTTTTGATGGGTTATTTTTCCCATTTACGTTTAAAGAGGTGCTAAATAACCGTATATAATATCTATTACTTACCAAAGTAAATCTTGTTACCAACCCAAAGAGACGTAAGACCCCTCTTTTCATACGTCTCTTCGCCAACTTTTGTCAAGAACTTCATGCGTTCTGAAAAAAAAAAACATTTCTTTATTAAAATTGCTGTACAATCAAACCTTTAGGTTTTGTTGTGTTTTGTTATATTTTGTCTGAGCATTTGTGTTCCAATTCTCTTTTAAATATATGTATACTTAGTCCCTCCCTACATAGCTATGGTTGTTTACTTACCTTCACTACTGCGCAAGAATAAAATTAAATACGCATGCCCCACCAAGGGTAAAGAAAAGTACTTCGTCCGATACTGGTTATGAAGCGGAATCATCTTCCTTCTTTGCCATCTTCGGATAATCGCACACAACACGCCGATCACCATCATTAGTTGCCAAAACATTATAATACACACAATTTGTGTAATTTTGATATTTTATTCGTTGCAGCAAAATCTGAGAGCTAGTTCAGTTATGCAGTATAAAATTATTTTATATTCCACTTATTGCAAAGTAACAACGCGGGCTTTGATTCTCGGTCCTACAACGATGACCTATTCTCGTGATGTACGTACGGACTTCACGACCGATCGTTTTCAATTGCTAGCAGTCTCAATGAGCTGATCTATTAAATAATATTTGGGAAGTGCAGCAAGTTTTGATGCAAGCGGTATGCACGTGGCCTCGCCGACTGCGGGGAGCCCGGGCCCGCACCACGTCTGCATCTCACGGCGGTGAAGCGTGATCATCTGTCACTGATTGAAGTGTTTGACTTGTAAAAGTGCGATTATATTGCCTATTCACAATAAATGATTTGACTTTGACTTTGACCTATTATAAACTCTGATAGCAGGAACTTTATTCGCATTTTTATATTATACTAGCTGTAGCTCGCGACTTCGTCTACGTGGACTAATGTAAAAGTTCCAAATACCTAACTAAAAATAGACCATGACCTCGAGTTCGACATCGACATCCGATATCCGAAGTCCAACATACGACATCCAATATCTTTATGGAAATATGATTTTATGGATATAATTTATGTAAGTACCTATGTACTTATATTGTTTGGTCTCCTTCCTCTTATTATGTCTGTAGTTAGTTGCACCGTATATTGCTGTATAACTCAAGAATGGCTGGAACGATTTTTATGATCTCTAATTTGTGGGATTGGCCATGGAATAGCCGTGTTAAAACAAGAGAAATATTGCCAAAACATGTTCCTGTGTGAAATACTGCGGGGCGCAGGGTAGGGTAGGGTATTAAATAAGTTTACAATAGTAACTAAGTACACAGTTATACAAAACATGATGTGCGTGACTAATTCTGTAATGTATTCTGTAATGAATTCGGGTAAAACTTTAACTAGTTTTCGTTTAACTTAACTTTATGTTTATTCCTGATAATAATTTATTTTAAAATTAACAGCTATCTGGACACACATACAAATCTTAGCATGTCCAGTAGGTATAGCTAAATTATGACGTTATTATAGCTGGTAGGTACATACATTAAATGAACCCATCATTTTATTTTTTAATTGCGTCGATCTAATAATACATGTGTTTTTATGAGTGTGTAATTTTAGTTTGACTTACAATTGACCGGGGAACGACTTGTCCTATGATTATAAGGTAAAAATAAAAGAAAAAAATACAATCACCCAAAAATATTATATTAATTGTAGGTACCTATGTCTGATGATCAGACACATAAAATATAAAAAGATGAGAGTGTCAGATATTTTTTACGAACAGAGTGATCTTAGGCCCGTATTAATAAATCAAACTTAGCACTGAGAGTTATCTGCAGTGTGCACTTGCTCTTTCGTTATATTTAATATATTATATACATCTTAAGTTGTAGATTAGGAACAGAAACTTAGGTACATGATATCTGGAAAATTAATGAATGACACTCAGCTGTTAAGTATGTGCTATCCGACTATGACACAATTGACACATACAAGACAGTATCTAGTGGCCAGTGCTACATCTCAATATCCATTTATTAAATAATAAATAATAGGTAGTTAAGAGATATTCAAGGGTTGCCCCTTATTAAAATATCAATACGCGAGGATGTGGATAAAGACCGCAGTGACAGCCCTGCGACACTACCGCCTGCAGCCGGCGTCTCCTGTCAACCTGTGAGGACTAACGAGGTTCGAACATGACATAATGTGATATACATCCTAATTCAAATTTTGCTATCTGGGATCTATCTGGGATATATCACAATCCAATTTTAGGGTCAAACGTGTCATAATCGATCTGTGAATTGGTTTATAAAGGAACGCAGATTGGAGATCGATCGAACGATAGGCAGCAATCCAAGATCGATTTCAATCTAGGAGATACAATATTAATTTCGGGCGTAATCTACCTACTTATTTACCTCCGATGATCGTTTGCGAGATGGAGTTTAGTGGTCTGATTTGGAATAACACGGTCGTCCTACAATAAATACGATGGATATGCCCCACAAAAGTTAGGTATAATCGGGGTCACGGCAGTGCCCCCGCCAAGTCGACCGCGAAGCAAACACTGCCGTATCATCCTTTACTGGAACCATTTCACCGCATTTTCAGGCCCCTATTTGAGAACTTCTGGATAAGACCAGAACGCAGAAATTTTCGTCAACCAATAAGACACAATTCTCATACTTAAATAAAAAAAAATCAAGTCTGTAGGTCATTTAGTTCCGAAGTTAGGCGATAGCAAAGTTTCGTATTTATGACACTCACTCACTCATGATCATCAAAATAGAACTAGTACTACCCATAAACTCAGAGAGTTGAAATTTAGTACAGAGTTGGGGTTTAATGGCCATATAAAGGAAAAACTATAAAAACTAGGATAATCGAAGATCTGGAGTACCTGGTGACCGTTGTGTGAAAACACAAGAGCCCAACCAAACTATTTAAAGATCGACACACCGCCTTTACGAAAAACATTCAACTTTGTTGGCCTCTTCATTTGATATCAAAAATCGAAGGTCTGAAGTATCTGATGAAGAACCCTCAGCTTGTCTCAGCTGTATTAGAGATATGGTAATGCCCCCATCTACTATTGGTCTACATAAAAAATGGCTCTCATTGCAAACATCCAGCATAGTGGGACACATCTTCTAATTTAATCTAGCCTATTGCTTCCCACTGCTGGGCGAATGCCTTTAATACGCACATAAGTAAATTTAAAGGAAAAATCTGGACTACACTTAAAACTAATAAAACAAATCAATATGGCCACGTTTTTACAAAAAGAAGTGAAATCCCACCAAAAATCTTGTGTAAAAAACTAGCCAAGTCTCGATGGAGCTGCTTGTTTATCTCTAAAAAGTAATGAAATCTACACAAAGTCGTGCCAAGTCTAAGGTTCCTTACTGCGATTTCTTTATTATTATAGTTAATGTTGTGTGACTTGGCCGTTGAACATTCTTTATACGTTAGCCCACTAACGTATAAAGAATGTACAAGTCAATTTTGTTTACACTAAGTATCCTAACCTAAGTATAGATCAAAACTCTAACCCACTTCCAGATGACCTAGAAAGTTCAAATTTGGCATGCAGAGATAAATTAGTTGGGTGAACAAAGGGGGAAATCAGAAACTAGTAAATTATTAATAATTTTATTAAGTACATAATATTATAATAATAATTTTTCAATTATTTTGTTGATTTTTAATAGGAGTGCCGGTAATGTAAGAATTAGCAGCAATCAAAATCGATGACAGATGGTCTTTATGCGTATTGCGTATCTTAAGACCTTAACATGAAATAAATAAAACGAGTGGAATCCCATCATTAAATTTGAAACTGATTTTCCGTACGATCCACATTGCGCCTACGCGTAATGTGCGAGCAACCGCGTTCGATAATCACCCGTTTCGATTCTAAACGATTCCACATTGGGTACGTGGTGCGCAACTTAGGTACATTTATTTTGAACCAGCCTTACATTGCTGAACCGTCCTAAAATGAAGGGGTAAAGGTACCCGCTAGAAAGGGCAGTTGTCCATTTTATAGTCATGTTGTATATTTAGTCATATTGTTCGCTATAACTACCCAATCACTTATTATACGAGTAGGTATAAGTATTATGAATTCCACATTGAACTTACACTATAGAATTTTTGTATCGTTTACGTAGGAAAATACAGTAAATTCAACAAAAACCATTTCCTTGGTATTAATTTTATTATGAATAGATATTAGGTACCTACCATTCTACCAATCTACTTATGTTATTATCTGTACTACTTATACTAAAAGTTATGATATCCCAACAGAATAGGATAATTTCGATAAGTCATGGGTAGGTGGGATAAGTTTATACAACAATGGTAAAACATTATGTAGGTACCTAAAAAGACAAAAAATCGCCATTGTTATTACAAAATAATGGATGGATTTACAAGGGATTTGAGTTTATTTGATCCCTAAATTATTGTTTCACAATGTTATAATCTTCAAAGTATTCTTACATTACAATTCAGTAGCAAAAGTACTTAGGTAATAATGGTTAATTAAAAACAATGCAATTATACGTGTTGCTATCTAACACACCTATGTAACAATGGTGGATTTAAACTATTACGACTGCTTTGTATAAAAACATTACTGATTTGTCAGTCGAACTACAATATTACACGCATACCTACTGTAGACAATAACAGAACTTTAGTAAATTACGTACATAATGTACCTACTCTAATGGCGAGTGAAGATTCGCTCTCCTCCTGTGTTCTTGCGTTTTTGTATTCACAAAAGTTCCTAAAGCATCGGTCTAGTTCTTCACTGGTCAAGTTCACTTTTCTAACCGATTCTTCCCACAACTTCAAAGCTACCTTGTCGTTGTAAGCCGCGCTAATAGCTCGCGTTAGTTTGCAGTTCTTGAAAAACTCTCCACTCACTTCACCAGCCTTCTTATCTAATGCTACGTGAAGTGCTGTCTGTCCCTCCCACGGAGTCTTAAACAAAACGAAACAAAATAAGGTAAGGATAATTCCTAAGTACTTATTTGCTGTCACAAAAATGTTCGTTCCTACCGCTCCCGGGTCAACGTTGTTTATCACCACACTTGTGTTTTTGAATCTCTTCGTTAGCTCCCGAGAAAATAGTACAACGTATAACTTACTATTCCCGTAAAGTAGCACAATGAAGTAGTTGTTGTCTAGGTTGTCGAAGTTCACTCTTCCCAAATTGTGTGCTACCGATGAAGTGTTCACGATCCGACTCGGCTCTCCAGGGCGGCCCGTCTTCTGCAGAAGTGGTAGAAGTAAAATGGTCAGCAGGAAAGCACCGTAGTAGTTCACTTGCATTAAAAAGTTCAACCCGTCGCGCGACACTCCGTTCGGTGGGCCTCCCACTCCTGCGTTGTTGATCAAGATGTCGAGCCGGTCTTCGGTCTTCACTATGTCAGCAGCGAACGCCCGCGTCGACTCGAAAGAACCCAAATCGAGCAGCTTGAACACGACGTTTTGAGTTTCACTGCAATCTATGATCGCCTTCAGTGCTTGCAGACCTTCTTCTTCAAAAGGGCACGCGACGATGACTCTGGCTCCTCGCTGGGCGAAATCTTTCGCTATTTCCAACCCCATGCCGGCAGTGCCGCCGGTTACTAAAGCAGTTTTACCATCGAGCCGTTTCTTGGAAATACATACTCCGTTAGTTATTTTCTGGTAAATGCCAATCAATAAAACTGTTACTAAAATTACGAAGAGAATGAACACTAACATGTCAATGGCGGGCGGTATGCCAAAGCACCGAATTTAGACTGTGTGCCCTCGCTTTAGAATATTGTGAATTTATATGAATAGACCTTTAGCACGTCAGGTGGATGGAATTATACTTACGAATAAATTATTCAAATTCAGTTATAGCATGGTTTCACAAGTATTAGGTAAGTATATCTATTTATGTAGTATTTGTGTTTTTGTAGGAGTATTCATATTATTTTGATTCCAAATTATGTTCACGTCACGTGTCTGTCGTGAGCCGTGTGGGCGCGGAGCACAAGTAGCGCCAATATGAAAGATACCTATTAATTCATTGTGACTTGGAACTTGGACCGCTGCTTGCAGTTTGCACTAAGTACCACGCATGAATCTGCAATATTTTTAATTTGGGCTGGTGTATAAAAACACCAACTCTTAGACTGGAACATATTCTGATTTAAAAGTTTGGTTTAGTGCCATCCATTGAGAGAGTCGTCACATAATATTCTCGTAAAAACGTACACCTACATAATTATTACAATCAAGGATTACCATAATTATTTTAAAGTTTCAAATAAAAACCCAATAAAACAATAATTATGGCATTTTTGACCTTGTATTCAGTTGGCACTCAGTACGAATATTATGTATGTGAATATGAATAATTATGCTTTAATTGCTTTTTATTATGATAATTATATGATGCTTATTTTCATACACTAAATTCCCAAAATCAACTCATTTGCGCCTACATTCCAATTCAATTTCGAAGTTGTCGACATCAGTCTCAGCATAATTTCTATGCTGAGCCTCAGCGGCTCCCCGCGCCCCTCCGCGCCGCTCGCCGCGGCCGGCAGCAGGCGGTAGTGTCGCAGCAAGGTCGCCAGCGCTGTCTTCATGGACATCATCGCGTACTGGTAGCCTGCAGTACACACGGTGTAGTTCAACGCAATATGGGAAGTCTTCCAGGCAGGATACAGCTTGTACAAGAATTATAATAGTATACTTACCACAAACTGCTCAGTTACCTAAACAAGACCTGGGTCCAGAGCTGAACGGCATGAAGGCAGCCGGATGCCTCAGCGAGGATTCGAGGAAGCGTTCAGGTCGGAACTGGTCGGCGTCCTCGCCCCAGTACTCAGGGTTGCGGTGGACTGCGAAGATGCTGACTACAATACCACAGCCCTTCACTAGGGTCACACCTGAAGCTGGAATAATTATGTATTGCTAATAAAACACAGTCTTTCGATACCCACCATGGTTTCCAAAAGCAGTAAAGTTAAAAGTAATCTTAGTTACCACCGCTGGCAGTACAAGTGCAGCAGGTGATGACAACTTGTAAGAGGCGGATGGTGGTTTTCATCAGCAAGGAATATGATGTAGCGCAGGCATAAAGGGCCCTGGTACCTACACTAGAAAGAAGTGCCCGTACTTACGTAAGGTTATATCCTTGTCGACCTTTCTGGCGATAAATGGGGCTGGTGGGTACAGCCGCAGTGTCTCCCTGATGACCGCGTCCAGGTATTTCAGTCGAGGGAGGTCTTCAGCGGTGACGGGCCTGTCTGAGTTCCCGAATACCTCCTGCAACCTGATCAAATGGTCGGACTCAGATAAAAGTATAACGTAATGCCTCACAGTAATGGGCTGAGTATAATTATTCAATACGTATGTGAACTCGTATCTGGATTCCTAAAAATTTAATGGAAAACCAAATATGATGGGTTTTTTAACATTATAATTATTATTAAGTTTTTGTTAGATTTCAGTAGGATGGACATTGGACACGCAAACCTGTCATACGAGTGATTTTAGGTCAGTAAGCTTTGAAAAAAACGCGAAATAGACTACGACTCTAGACAACTGCCTAGGTACTTACAGTTACATTCTTAATCGGGTAAAAGAAAGCTATCACATAAATCAGACTCACTCGATGTAACATTTATCCTGTACTTCAGGGTGTAGAGACAGCATGAGAGCAGTAAACGATGCGCTCACTGCTGAAGTGTCAGTTCCAGCCAGGACTAAAACCAACGTTTCTTCCAGCAGTTCCAAGTCTCCGTACCCCCCACTAGTCCTCGAACGTTCAATGAGGAGCTCGAGGAATGTCTTCAGCCTTCCTTGTTTGGAAGCGGGTTCAGTTATGTTGCTATCACGTTCCTTGGACCGCTGCTTGGCTTGGACTATCTGATACATAGATAGAAGACATGAATTTTATTCAGCAACCTGATACACTTGTGAAATCTAACTTTAAAGAAATTACTTTACGAAAATGTTTCTATAATCAAAATTAGGGTGTGTACCTACCATGTTTTCAATTCCTACACAATAACTTGCCAACTTTATTTTTACAGTGAAACCTTTTCCATTTTTCGTTTATGCGATACTTTATCTTATACTAGCTGACCCGACAGACGTTGTCCTGTCATTGTCTCTATGGGAAAAAGCTTCTTCTCCTTCTATATCTATCTCTTTCCCTCGCACTCTATCTCTCTACCTCTATATCCATATCTTTCCCTCGCACTCTATCTCTCTACCTCTATATCCATATCTTTCCCTCGCACTCTATCTCTCTTCCTCTCCCTCTGTCTCTCTCCCTGCCCCAGCTGTTAAACTGAGTGACAGCTGTCAACTGTACAACCTGATTTTATCTGTGTGCCTAGTGCGAGTTTTGTCAATTTATTTACGCGCTCGGTCCGTTTGGCGTAAACTTGAAATGTATGGAATAAGAGCAGCGCCATCTAGCGTCAGTGAATCAGTCACTAGATGGCGCTGCTCTTATTCCATACAATTTCAAGTTTACGCCAAACGGACCGAGCGCGTAAATAAATTGTCCAAACTCGCACTAGGCACACAGATATATTTTTCCCAGTTTCAAAAATGCTCCCGTGGTAACGGGATAAATAGTATCCTATATCCTTCTCCTGGTTCTCAGCTACCTTCCTACCAATTTTCAGCCCAATCGGATCGGCCGTTCTTGCGTTATAAAAAATGTAACTAACACGACTTTCTTTTATTAATTTGAATTTGAACTTTGTACAGGGGTAATAAAGTGCAAATTGACTCTTTAACGTTAGGAACATACCTACATTGTTTAAACAACAGTGAGTGCTTGTAATCCAATATGAACTTTATAAAATAGCAATAAAGCTCGTTTTAGTTAGAAAACTGAAAATGGGAAAAAGAAAAGGGCTGTTTTTACGGGGTTTCCTGCAATTATTCGATTTTTTCTCACCGTAAAAACCATCTTTGAACTACAAAGAACATTTAAAAAAAAGAATTGGCCAAATTGGTCCAGGCGTTGTTGAGTTATGCGCTTACCAACACATTTTGCGATTCATTTTTATATTATACCATAGGCACAGTACCCTAGGTATAATAGGCATAGTATACTATTGTAACTGTGCCATGGTGGTTCGAGCTCGTTTTTGAAAATTGCCTCCGTCACTACCTTTCTCATTGACCCTGGCCCGCCTACGGACTCCGACCCATAGGTCACGTTGAGTCTGGATATAGACCCCTGGGTGAACCGTCATTGGGTAGAACCCAATCTATTTGGAAAACAACCATGCATGAAAAAGCTTAAAGACACACCCTGGATAATCTGGATATAATTCTCTTTCTGGCTGGCATAAGTTACCAATAATATGGTAATAATATATAATACTAGCTGTTGCCCGCGACTTCGTCCGCGCGGACTATATACTTTACCATAATTCCAAATAATTAAAAATAGATCATGACCTCGAGTTCGACATCGACATCCGATATGCGATATCCAACATTCTCGTACGACATCCACCATCTTCTATCAAAATTACCATTTTATACAAAAACCTGGCATTTTATACCAAAATCTAACATTTCATACAAAAATCTACCATTTCCTACCAAAAATTTACCATTTTCTACCAAAATACCATGTTCTACCAAAAGCTAACATTTTCTACTAAAGTCTAAAATTTTCTACCACAATCTAAAATTTTGTTTCTAAATCTATTTATCTATATATATATATAAAAGCAAGAACTGACTGACTGACTGACTGACTGACTGACTGACTGACTGACTGACTGATCGATCAACGCACAGCCGAAACCACTGGGTCTAGAACCATGAAATTATGCACAAATATTCCTTATGTGACGTAGGCGAGCAATAAGAAAGGATTTTTGAAAATTCCACCCCTACAGGGGTGAAAAGGGGTTACAAAGTTTGTATGGAGCAACGTGTTTTCTTGGTCCGATCAACTTCAAACTTCGCATTTATATTCTTTAAAACATTTCATTAAACACGTGTTTCATCGTTTTCTAATATTCAACCCCTAAAGTGAGAAAAAGGGGTTGCAAGATATTTTCATCAGATTTAGTTCATATTTGAAATTTGGCTCAATTATGCCATAAGTGACATAGGAATGCATTAAAATGTGATTTTTAAAATTCAACCCCTAAAGGGGTGAAAAGGGGTTGTATCGTTTATGTGTAACAACGTGTTTTCTTTGTCTGATCAGCTTCAAACTTGGCATTTACATTATATAAAAGATTTATTTAAATACATTCATAGTTTTTTAACATTAAATGATAAAGAGGGGTTGCAAAATATTTTTCATCAGAAAATTTAGTTCAAAACTGAACAATGCAATGCAAAATATTTAGTTCAAAACTTAAATTTTGTACACATATTCCTTAAGAGACGTAGGTGTGCACTAAGATTTTTTTTTTAAATTTAGCCCCTAGGTGGGTGAAAAGGGGTTGCAAAGTTTTGATGGAACAACGTGTTTTATTGGTTTGATCAATTTCAAACTTAGTAGGTATCTATGTTCTTTAAAAGGTAGGAAGTGGTAGATTTTGGTAGAACATGATAAATTAAAGGTAGAAAACGGTAGATTTTTGGTAGGAAATGGTAGATTTTTGGTAATAATGGTAGATTTTGGAAGGAATGGTAGCTTTTGGTAGATATTAGTGAATTTGAAATTAAAATGGTAGATTATGGTAAAATGGTAGATTCTGGTAGGAAATGGTAGCTTTTGGTAGAAAATAGCACATTTATAAAGAAAACTAGCTGTTGCCCGCGACTTCGTCCGCGCGGACTATATACTTTACCATAATTCCAAATAATTAAAAATAGATCATGACCTCGAGTTCGACATCGACATCCGATATGCGATATCCAACATTCTCGTACGACATCCACCATCTTCTATCAAAATTACCATTTTATACAAAAACCTGGCATTTTATACCAAAATCTAACATTTCATACAAAAATCTACCATTTCCTACCAAAAATTTACCATTTTCTACCAAAATACCATGTTCTACCAAAAGCTAACATTTTCTACTAAAGTCTAAAATTTTCTACCACAATCTAAAATTTTGTTTCTAAATCTATTATTTTCTTTATAAATGTGCTATTTTCTACCAAAAGCTACCATTTCCTACCAGAATCTACCATTTTACCATAATCTACCATTTTAATTTCAAATTCACTAATATCTACCAAAAGCTACCATTCCTTCCAAAATCTACCATTATTACCAAAAATCTACCATTTCCTACCAAAAATCTACCGTTTTCTACCTTTAATTTATCATGTTCTACCAAAATCTACCACTTCCTACCTTTTAAAGAACATAGATACCTACTAAGTTTGAAATTGATCAAACCAATAAAACACGTTGTTCCATCAAAACTTTGCAACCCCTTTTCACCCACCTAGGGGCGAAATTTAAAAAAAAATCTTAGTGCACACCTACGTCTCTTAAGGAATATGTGTACAAAATTTAAGTTTTGAACTAAATATTTTGCATTGCATTGTTCAGTTTTGGAGATTTAATGTTAAAAATTATGAATGTATTTAAATAAATCTTTTATATAATGTAAATGCCAAGTTTGAAGCTGATCAGACAAAGAAAACACGTTGTTACACATAAACGATACAACCCCTTTTCACCCCTTTAGGGGTTGAATTTTAAAAATCACATTTTAATGCATTCCTATGTCACTTATGGCATAATTGAGCCAAATTTCAAATATGAACTAAATCTGATGAAAATATCTTGCAACCCCTTTTTCTCACTTTAGGGGTTGAATATTAGAAAACGATGAAACACGTGTTTAATGAAATGTTTTAAAGAATATAAATGCGAAGTTTGAAGTTGATCGGACCAAGAAAACACGTTGCTCCATACAAACTTTGTAACCCCTTTTCACCCCTGTAGGGGTGGAATTTTCAAAAATCCTTTCTTATTGCTCGCCTACGTCACATAAGGAATATTTGTGCATAATTTCATGGTTCTAGACCCAGTGGTTTCGGCTGTGCGTTGAGCGATCAGTCAGTCAGTCAGTCAGTCAGTCAGTCAGTCAGTCAGTCAGTCAGTTCTTGCTTTTATATATATAGACAATGAACTACCCAGTTACCTAAACAAGACCTGGGTCCAGAGCTGAACGGCATGAAAGCAGCCGGATGCCTCAGCGAGGAGTCGAGGAAGCGTTCAGGTCGGAACTGGTCGGCGTCCTCGCCCCAGTACTCAGGGTTGCGGTGGACTGCGAAGATACTGACTAAAACACCGCAGCCCTTCACTAGGGTCACTCCTGAAGCTGGAATATTTTTTGTATTGTTAATATGTATACCTCCAAAATGAAGAATCTGTTCTCCTTCCAAATTCAATCTCTTCAAAGATATTTTAAAATGTAGCACTGTTGACGCTTGCACTCCCTTCTCCGTCTTCTTATTCTGCCAAAATACTTCATCAAGAGTATCAAGACAATACTAATATACAGAAGACGCTCGATCCCTGGCGGGCCGCCATTCAAACCGCGCGCCAAGCCGACTGTGGCTCGAAGTTCAGCTGCTGACACCGGTGGAGTGGCGCCACTGTCTATAGGACTCCACGAGTTGCGAATGCGAGCTTTAAGGAAGTGTATAGTTCTCCTAGTTGTCCTTAAAGTATTAGATCTACCCGCTGTGCTCCCGTGAACTCAATAAAATCATCGATGAATATGTCTTATCGGTATTCTATGGAACCATAATATAAAATAGCAGAGAACATTGTCAGTGAGTGTCAAGGAACCTTTTGTGTTTGCAGAATTAGAACTACGAAATAAAACAATCAGGTGGCGTAGATCAATAGGCCGGGGTAAGTTAACTGCCATTTCTTTACTTTCCCAACCATTTCCCGTCTTTTCACCCGGTTTATTCTACTTTTTTCACAAAGCTGTTACGAGTGTTCTTACTATTAACATCCACGTAAAAGCCAGTAAAGGGATGGCGCAAAAGACGTAGCCATCCGCAAATCAGGTGGCCGTAGCCGTGAGAACTTCTCCAGTGCCAACTATTTATAACCAAAACTTATCTCAGTTGATGCCACTACCCTGTTTGCATGTGTTAGTGAAGTTATGTAAGTGTAAGCAATGACAGACACAACAGATGTATAATTGTTACATGGTTCATACGGACCAGTACACCGCGCCGCAGCGTCGTGATATCGTGAATTTCATGAGCAGGGCCAAATTATCACCATTAAACCGCCCGTAAAAGTACACTCGTACTTACGTAAAACGAAATCCTTGTCAACCTTTCTTAGGATAAAAGGGACTGGAGGGTACAGCCGCAGAGTCTCCTTGATGACTGCGTCCAGGTACTTCAGCCGAGGGAGGTCCTCAAAGGTCACGGGCCTGTCTGACTCCCCAAATACCTGCTGCAACCTGATCAAAACAAATCTTGATGTAATTATTACGCCCCGGTAAATTCTTGCGTTCCTGTGCTAATAGTAGGTGTTGTACAGTCTGTTGCAATTTAGTGTTTAGCGCATACTTAGATGAAATAGAAATATTTGGTTTAGCGGGAAATCGTAAATCTGACACTGTATGTATAACATAGTCAAGTGGCAAACGTTTCTAAATAACCAAAGCGAAACGAATACCACCTACCTTGAACGTAAATGTACCTATGGGCTGACCACCGATGTACTACTATAAGGATCGAGTAGGTATTGCAAAAAATGTTTACTAATGGAAAGTCACTTTATTTTTATAGATATTAAGTCTATTTTCCGTTGCGCATCTCACAGAGGTTTATCCGAGCCGAGAAGGATAGCCACAACAGGGCGGTTTGTCCTTGTCGTTTAATCTTGCCAGCCTTCAAAAATGTTATAGATCAAAATTTTGGATAAAAAAATATTTTCAATACCGTACGCGTTTATTTTAATGCTATTTATAACCAAGTTTATTTATTTTTACACGTTTTCTGTCATCTCAAACAATTGTCTAATCCCTGCCTAAATAGTTTCTTCCTGAAAAAAAACGAACAATTGTAAGCCATCATCAATTTAATTTTCAGATACTTACTCATTATAACATTTCTCCTGTACATCAGGGTGTAGAGACAGCATGAGAGCAGTAAACGATGCACCCACTGCTGAAGTGTCAGTACCAGCCAGAACTAAAACCAACGTTTCTTCCAGCAGTGCCTCGTTTCCGAACCCTCCACTACTCCTCGAACGTTCAATGAGGAGCTCGAGGATAGTCTTCATCCCATCTTCTTGTTCGGATGTGGGTTCGTTCATGGTTTTGCCAAGTTCCATAGACTGCTGTTTGGTTTTGATTATCTGATAGTTATACATAGAAAACCACGTGTTTAATCATAAATTCAGAAACCGGACTCATTCCAAAGTCATTTGAGCTTCAAATTATAATATTATTAGCACTAGAAACTATTTAAATTATGTATACTTATGAGCTTTGCACAAAATTTCTAGCCAACATTTTTGATTGCAAAAAAATACACATACACATTTATGATTACAAAAAAATACACTTACTTTATTCCATAGTTTTGCATCCTTAATTAGTTTCATAAATAGGAATAAGCAGGCCAACTAGATCTCAATATTAACTGGAGTTAAGTGACGACGGGAGTGAAGGTGGTGTATACTTAAGAATATATATTATGTAATATTATCAATCCGGACTAGG
Organism: Hylaea fasciaria; assembly: GCA_905147375.1. Classification (NCBI taxonomy): domain Eukaryota; kingdom Metazoa; phylum Arthropoda; class Insecta; order Lepidoptera; family Geometridae; genus Hylaea; species Hylaea fasciaria. The sequence goes on from LR990197.1 coordinate 12,309,201, forward strand.
CCCCCGTGGTGGATTGTGGCCTAACCCTCCTCACGACAGTGAGGGGAGGCCTTTGCCCAGCAGTGGGACAGTTACAGGCTGAATTATTATTTTATTATGTAATATTATTACATAGGATTAGTAATATTATATAGAAGAATATATTGTGTGAGCTAAGATTCGAGTATAAATCAGGAATTTCTGCTGGAAAATCCCGAAAAGGGGTCAGTGCGAGATTTGCTACCTATTACAAACTACTATTTTTGTTGATTAACTTACTTCCTTTTCACGTTGATTTTGATGTTTTTCAAAAGGAATGTACAGAGACTGGAAGAAAACACACCTGGAAGGAAGTTCGGGCTACTTTTGCTCAGTAGTAGGAGGAATTCTAGGTTATAAATAATATATTTACGTACTTACCTGGTCAACGAAATCCCAGATTACTGTTTTCATGTCACTAAATTTCTTGAACACAGGCATCATACGGTAAACAGTGTCGTTGTGCAACCATATCTTGACTACACGATCGGTGCCGAGCTGGCAAAACTGACTAAATGCGTCCAGGAATGGCACATCCGATTTCAACTGAGCCATGGTTTTAATGCCAAGGGTAGTTGCTGCAGAGATTTTTAGAGTATTATGAGAAGAACATTATTAATACAAAAAAAATGCTCATTTATATATCAATGCGGACTGTCCGAGGGCCTATGTAAGTGGATTGCCAATTTGTTGTCTGGTGTTGTTAATGATGGCTCAAGCTCATAAACCATGACAATAAAAATGCTGGCATACTACAGGGCTTTACGCCGTCACTGACACTGTTCTTCATCCTGCATAATTATTATCCATTACTGGTTTATACATTAATAATATCCACTAAATGCGGGTAATAAATATGTGTGATACCCTAATGGGTAATCTATGTAATCTATATAATCTAGGCCGTGTAAATGGCCTTCAAAATGTTGTTAAGGAGAAAATACATCTGTAGGATATACGTAGTTGGTCTTGATTTAAAGAAGATGCGTGTACTAGATTTAGCGAAGCGTTGCCTTTTCAAAGCCTCTTTTCAAAGCACAAACTCGGTTCTTCTTCGATTACCATCGGGCAGGCCGTTAGCTTGTTGAAGGACCTATTGACTCGACGTCATCGAAGGTTACTCTAATTAAGTCACTTCCAAAAACTGGCGATTGTGAAGTGTATAATCTTATAAATAAGACGTATATTATGCACATTCTTTTATTTTTCCCTTTTTATGTTCATCATCATCAAACCATATCCACTCACTGCTCCCCATCTACCTTTACTTCCGTGAGTAATATTAGGCCATAATCTACTCGCTCGCTCGCGCTCCAGACTGGAAGTTGTTTTTGTTTTTTTTTGCATACTTTGGTGAATTTTGTATGCCAACATTTTATAAATTGGGTCCTAAAAGCCACATACCCATGCAATAGTGTAATAGAACTCAGATTATAGGGTCCTTACCACAAACAGAGTCCATGCTATAACTAGTAAAATACTTCCAAATGGAAAAAGTTCCTCCGTCGACTTTGCTCTCCAGCTGCTGTGCCATGATGCCGCTCTGCTCAGCGAAAATGCTCACAAACTGGTTCAGGGTCTTGACGCTAAAGGTCGGAGCTAAGATCTTGCGCCGAGGACGCCATTTTGAAACTGGAATAACCACGACAACCATCTCATTGAAACTCTTACTTTATTACTTAGAACATCACCTAATAAGAGCCGTGAATCGGGCTAGCTTTTTTTTGCGTAAGTTCAGTCAGCAACATAATCGGCTACATTTGTTCTAACATGGTTATTTTTTACTATAACTACTCTAGGGCGCCTAGGGTTGCTAAGAGCAAAAACGCAATGGTTGGAAGTGTGGGAGTAGCACTTAGAGTATATAGGTACCTGTCCTACATGTAAAAATAGTTATAAAAAACATGTAATAAAATTAATAAAAAGAGTAGGTACTTATTACAATTATTATTCCACTCTCACTCACCAGGTGCAAATAAGCTGCCGTTGCCGAAAAATAATTTGAAGACCTGAAGCACGTCGTCTTTTTCCCAGCAGTTCTTCAGAAGTGCGTCAGCTGCTATAGCGTCTGATACCACTGAAATATAATGGACGCTAATTATAAACGCATCCTAATTCATATTTAACCACTATGGGCATTGGCATTGGTAATAAACGATTCCCCATACTAAAATCCTCGCTTACGAAATTGTGGCCAAAGCTATAAACATAATTCTGATATTGCAGCTAAACATGTTTACACGGAAAAAATATATATCATATTAACTAGCTTTAAACGGGTCATTTTGATCACATCTCATGCTCGAAAAGTGTGTCCTTAACGGACCTAAAAGAGATTATAAGCAGTTTTTTTAATTTTACTCGCTAATTATGTTTGTAGTAACTCCATTACTCGCTATTATTATTAACGTGCTGAAGATTCAACTTTTCAATGTTCTGTTTTCATATAATTACTTAGAAAAATAAAAAAGAAACGAAAAAAGAAATTTTAATGTCCAAACCATGTGAAGCCAAATTATTTATTATTGTAAATAGAACTGTAGTTTGAACAAAAATTTGGCGACCATTGGCTGTATGCGTACCTACGTATCTGAGCGTTTGCGAACATTAGAATAAATTTAAAAAGTTAGTGTTGCTCGTAATTAAACTCGTATTATAACTCTAGGTGTATACATGTGTTAAGAAAATAACAGGGTCAGTGTCAACGACTGGGACTGCTAAGGAAGCTGTTTAATATCAAGTTGGAGCAGTCTGAATCTGTAAAATCAAACAAACACACACGCTATAGCGTACTTCCCCCTTTTTGGCCCCCATTTTCCCACCTACCAAAATTTTCTCAAGAAAAAATAAGCGCATAAATCAAAAAACCTGTATACTAAATCACGTAAAAATCGGTTGAGAAATGTGACCTGTAGCCCGGAACAAGTATACATATAAACCAACGACCGGACGAAAGCAAAAATGACCACTCTTTCAATTTTAGGGGTCTATGACTGAATGGGGCACTACACAACTTTGTCAGTCAAAAAGTGTCGAAAAAGGCACGGCTGGCTGTACATAGGGAAATGTTGGTGTATGTATGGTAGTGAATGCTGTGTATGGCAGAAGAACATGAAATTGAAATTAATGCTGTAGAAATGATGGTTTGGACGTCTAGAGAGGATGGATGAAGGTAGATTAATGAAAGAGATACGGACGTACCACGATCAAATCTAAGGAAAGGCCAAGTCAAGAGTAGTAACAGTACGTGTAAAGATGGTATCTAAATTACTGTATACCTATAACTTACCAAAGTAAAGCTTGTTACCAATCCAGGCAGACATAAGACCACCCTTTTCATACGTCTCTTCGCCAATTTTTGTAATGAACTTCATGCGATCTGCAAAATACAGATAAACTTTAAGTAAGTAATATACTTAATTACTGAACAATCACACCTCAGCATATTTGGTTTTATTTTGTGTAAACATTTGTCGCCGTTCCAAAAAATATTGTATATACTCGTATATATATTTATGATATATTACATTGTTATTTTATATTGCTAAAGCGGCTTTATTATCTACCAATTGTATTTTGTTGCAATGGTTGTATGAGTGTTTTGTGACATCATTGAATGCCCCCAGAAGAATTTGAGACCAGCACTGGGTAGGTATTTCACTTTTAAATACTTAGGTTCCTACATAGTTACACTTGTTTACTTACCTTCACTACTGCGCAAGAATAAAGTTAAATACGCATGTCCCACCAAGGGTAAAGAAAAGTATTTGGCCCCATACTGGTTATGAAGCGGAATCATCTTCCTTCTTTGCCATCTTCGGATAATCGCACACAACACGCCGATCACCATTATTAGTTGCCAAAACATTATTTTGCACAAATTGTGTTACTTTGATAATAATTATTATGCGTGCTGTAACTAAATCTGTCATTAAATGCAGAATAAAATATAGATTTCTATGATTTTTATTTGATTTTAGCAAGCTAACGATACTGGGTGTGACTCGCAGTCCCGTACCGATTATCTGTTTTCGTAAGTTACACTTCCGGATTAATCTGGTGGCCGTTGCTATCGGTATTAGGTGCAGACAGAAGTCGTTAGCTATGTTAGAGGCCGTTGAAATTCTGACTCCAGACGCCAGCACCTGTGACATAGATGTGATGTAGATTGAACGATAATTTGATTAATTTAATCCTAGACCTACCCACAGACCTCAGGACATGGTCAAACGACTGCAATTAAAAACAACCGAAATAATACCACAAAACTTTTAGATTTACAGAGTTGTTTCACAGTAAAATATTATATTTAAAAGACGATTCTATAAGTAAAATTGGATTAAGTGACCACCGTCTGGACAGGTTATTGAGTTAGACACGACTTATCATAACTATAGAAAAGTTTTAGTTTAAGTAGGTACTGCTCGTGTTAGTAGGTAGATCACCACTGCATTGACACCGGGTCGGGTTCTTCCCAGAGATAAATAATTTTATGACAATCAGATCCACGGTTTCAGGTGTAAAATTAACTTCCAAGAAGAGTCAAGAAACTTGAATGTAATATGCGAATATACCTTACAATGTGTATAATAATATAAACATAGTTTTACAGGGTTACATTTTGGAGTTTGACACGGGCCTAACGGGAAAGCCGCTGATTTCACACAAAAATTAAATAAAAAGATGTTTTAATAATATTATATAACATAAAATCTCCTACATATAGAATTACTAGCTGATACCCGCAACTTCGTTCGCATTTTTATATAAAATGTAAACTGTTTAGAAAACAGTTACAGGTAAGAATATATCTGTCTCTTTCTCACTCCCTTTTCCTCTATCTTTCTCCCTCTCTAGCTCTTTTTCTATCTTTCGCCTTCTTTCGCTCTTTCTATCTCTCTTCCTCTACCTCCAGCTCTTTCCCTCTCCCTATATCTCTATATCTTTCCCTATCTTTCTACCATTAATATCCCTCTCCACTCTCAATCTCTTGCGTTCCCTCTCCCTGTCCATCTCATCCATTATATTTATTTCCCTCACCCTCTCCGTCTATATCTCTTCCTTTCCCTCCTTCGCTCACTCCCTCTCCCTCTATTTCTATATATTTCGCACTCAATCTCTCTCACCTATTTCCACCCACTCTCCCCTCCTTCTAGCCCCACTCTCCCCTCTTTCACTCCCACTCTCCACTGTCTCCCCCCACTCTCCCCTCTTTCTCCCCCACTTTCCCCTCTTTCTCCCCCCACTCTCCCCTTTTCTCCCCCCCACTATCCCCTCTTCCTCCCCCTCTCTCCCCCTCTCTCCCCTTTTCTCCCCCCCACTCTTCCCTCTTTCTCCCCCAACTGTATCATCACTTTCTATTCACTCTACACTCTTTCTCACCCCACTCTCCCCTCTTTCTCAACCCACTCTCCCCTCTTTCTCCCACCACTCTCCCCTCTTCCCCCCCACTCTTCCCTCTTTCTCTCCCACACTCTCCCCTCTTTCTCCCCCCTCTATACTCTCATTCTCCCCGCTCTCCCCTCTATCTCCCCACTCTACCCTTTTTCTCACCCCACTCTCCCCTATTTCTCCCACGTTCTATCCTCATTCTCCCCTCTACCCTCATACCCCACTCTCCCCTCTCTATCTCCCCACTCTCCCCTATTTCTCCCCCGTTCTATCCTCATTCTCCCCTCTACCCTCATACCCCACTCTCCCCTCTCTATCTCCCCACTCTACCCTTTTTCTCACCCTACTCTCCCCTCTTTCTCCCCCCACTCTCCCCTCTTTCTCACCCCACTCACCCCTCTTTATCCCCCACTCTCCCCTCTTTCTCCCCCCTCTAACCTTTTTCTCACCCCACTCTCCCTTCTTTCTCCCCCCACTCTCCCCTATTTTTCCCCCCACTCTGTCCGCTTTCTCCCCCCACTCTAACCTTTTTCTCACCCCACTCTCCCCTCTTTCTCCCCCCACTCTAACCTTTTTCTCACCCCACTCTCCCCTCTTTCTCACCCCACTCTCCCCTCTTTTTCCCCCCACTCTGTCCGCTTTCTCCCCCCACTCTCCCCTCTTTCTTCCCGCTCTCCCCTCTCTTTCTCCCCACTCTACCCTCTTCTCCCCTCACTCTACCATCTACTCCCCCTTTCCCCCACTTTACCCCTTTCTCCCCCTCCTCCCATCGCACTCTCCCCCTTAATTACTTTCCAATTTAAATTACGATCCGTTTAGCCGTTTATTGTGGTCCGTAGGGGGTGCATCTAAAGAATACCTCATAATTTCAACCCCCTTGCTTTTCCCCCTTTAGGGATGATTTTGCAAAAAAGCTGAAACCCGTATTTATTTATTTCTTACCAAAGGCCTAAATAAGAATTTTCAGATCCCTAACTTGAGGATTTATGGATTCCCCATACAAACTTTCAACCCCTATTTCATCCCCTTAAAGATTATTTTTTGAGACAAAAGATAGCCTATGTCCGTCTCATAGGTCCAATCTACTCTTATACCAAATTTCATCGAAATCGGTTCAGCCGTTTAGCCGTGAAAAGGTAACAAACAAACAAACAGATATACAGATAAACAGATAAACAGATAAACAGAGTTACTTTCAGATTTATAATATTAGTATGGATATCAATTATCCCATTATTTTTAAAAATCCTATCTTATTGCTCGCCTATGTCGCATAAGGAATATTTTTGTGCAAAATTTCATGGTTCTAGACCCAGTGGTTTCAGCTGTGCGTTGATCGATCAGTCAGTCAGTTCTTGCTTTTATATAAATATTAATAGTTACCTAACCAAATTGTCAAATCATTTGAGTTAAATTTACATAATAATATTATAAACGCCAAAAGCTGAGTTACCCAACTGAACCCCGAGTTAGGAAAGAACTCCAACTTAGGTAATTACTTGGCTTGGCTGACTTAACTGGCCCTAAGAATACTATAATAATTGGTCTAGTTATTGAGTAATTATATACTTTGTTCATGACTTTGTGCAACATTGTGTCGTTAATAGTGATTACAACTAGTTTACAATTAAATGTGATCTTAGGGTCGCTAACGCCTACTCACAAAGATCAGGAAGTCCCATGAGCGTGTCATTTTCATATCATCTGGGTATCAGAGCAGACTGTATCTATCTAGTTCGAAGTTTGAAATACCGATGTACGCTATACCGAAACTGCAGGAGTTCGATATATACGTTAGTTCGAAAGTTACGCGTGTACGATGTACGCTACTTACATCGAAAGTAGGTACGGTACAGCTGTGAAAGGGACGGTGTATCCGCAGATCAGCCAAAAAATCTCCGGAAACAAATTTGTACATCTTAATATACGAGTATTATTATATAAATTACGCGTCACGTTGTTCGTCCGCGATGGAATCCTAAACTACTTAACCGATTGTAATGATTGCACACAGCGTGCAGTTTGATCTAACTTAAAAGATACGGCCACTCGTTGCTGTCAATAAAGTTTTTGTTATTGCGACTGTTGAGATGTAAGCTATCTTATCTTTTAAGTTAGATCAAACTGCACACGGTGTGCAAGTTTGATTAAAATCGGTTGTATTGTATGTATTCAGTTCGTGAAAGTTTAAGAACTTCTATTAAGAAGATTATACTGTTATTTTATAATACTATAGCTGCTTTATTATGTACTTATTGTATTTAGTTGCAATTGCTGATGTATGAGTAGTTTGTGACATCATTGAATGCCCCCAGCAGAATTTAAAACCAGCACTGGGTATTTACAAGCATTATTCTAAGTGACCACTGTTTAATGATTAACATTTATTAATATAATTTCGTATATTCTATTGCATATGCGTATTGTTAATTGTTGCAACAAAATATTCATTTTTAATTATTTTACACTGTAAAACAATGGAAATATAAATATAAATATAATATGTGCATTCCACAGGTTAACAATACCTTATTTTATAAGAGTTCTTTTGTAAGTGCAATAAAAATATTCAACCATTTGCCTGTAGAGTTGAAAATTTTAAAAGGCAGCAAATTCAAACATAATTTAAAAAGGTGGTTACTTAGTAAGTGTTTCTACAATCTAGAGGAATATTTTGATTTTGTTACATAGTTCTGTTTAGTTAAGGATCTACATAATTCATACTGAATAAAACAATTATAATAGTTATCTGTAATAAGCCTATTTAATTAATCAATATTTGGAAAAAATGTCATGTCATATTATTTTAAATATTATGATAGAAATATTATTGTATGTTCGAAAGGAATAGACTGTTGAAACTTTAAAATTATTTAAGACCACAAAATTGTATCACACAGTTCGGAACAATAAAGTTATTCTTATTCTTATTCTTAAACCGGTCCATTGGCTCATATTTATCCTATCCTACTTCCTACTAATATTATAAACGCGAAAGTTTGTAAGTATGGATGGATGGATGGATGGATGGATGTTTGTTACTCTTTCACGTAAAAACTACTGAATGGATTTTAATGAAACTTAACAATAATATAGCTTATATATCAGAATAACACAAAGGCTACAATTTATAAAGATATTGTGTGTATTGTCCAAAATATGACGATAAGTGTCAAGTAAGAAGGAAAAAAATCTACCATCTGCGAGCTATTCAGGCATGCGCTGCAAAAACCGCTAGAGTTACACATTTATGTAATGTATGATGGAAATGTTTATCTTTAATAGTCCTACAAAAAAGCCCGCCACAGTATGTGTCTATATCTTATGTGTAAGCCATTATAGCCAAAATAGCTACTTGAAATACTAATCCTGAGCAGACGAAGTCGCGGGCATCGGCTAGTACTGCATAGTATATAATGACTTTTGAAACCGCTGATGTTGCCGAAAATAGCTCTGTGTGTTTTATTTATATACCAGTCAAGCCCCGTATTACCCACTGTTTTGGGAATAAAAGTAACTATGTGCTAGCCCAGAATGTAAGCACCTCCGTACCAAATTTCATCAAAATTGGTGTAGGCGTTTCAAGGTGAAGAAGTCACATACACAATTACACACTCGCCAACTTTTAACTTTATAATATTAGTAAGTAGGATAAGAATGATGTAAGTTCTACTGGTCGGCGACGGGCGCAGCTACGTACCGGCCGTCGTTAGTCATCGATTTAAACCCAAAATGTTTTTTGGCGTCTGTTCAGTGTGAATCCAACGTTCTGACGCACCGTGCGCTATGGCAAGCTTCGTATTAATAGTGTTCGCAATAATTATATTAATTTTATTGATCGGCATTTACCAGAAAATAACTAACGGAATATGCATTTCCAAGAAGCGGCTCGATGGCAAAACTGCTTTAGTAACCGGGGGCACTGCCGGCATGGGGCTAGAAATAGCGAAAGATTTCGCCCATCGAGGAGCCAGAGTCATCGTCGCGTGCCCTTTTGAAGAAGAAGGTCTGCAAGCGCTGAAGACGATCATAGAATGCAGTGAAAATCAAAACGTCGTGTTCAAGCTGCTCGATTTGGCTTCTTTCGAGTCAACGCGGGCGTTCGCTGCTGACATAGTGAAGACCGAAGACCGGCTCGACATCTTGATCAACAACGCAGGAGTGGGAGGCCCACCGAACGGTGTGTCGCGCGACGGGTTGAACTTTCTAATGCAAGTGAACTACTACGGTGCTTTCCTGCTGACCATTCTACTCCTACCACTTCTGCAGAAGACGGGCCGCCCTGGAGAGCCGAGTCGGATCGTGAACACTTCATCGGTATTACACAATTTGGGAAGAGTGAACTTCGATAACCTAGACAACAACTACTTCCATGTGCTACTTTACGGGAACAGTAAGTTATACGTTGTACTATTTTCTCGGGAGCTAACGAAGAGACTCAGAAACACAAATGTGGTGATAAACAACGTTGACCCGGGAGCGGTCGGAACGAAGATTTATGTGACAGCAAATAAGTACGTAGGAATTTTTGTTACGTTTCTATTTTCAATATTGTTTAAGACTCCGTGGGAAGGAGCACAGACAGCACTTCACGTAGCATTAGATAAGAAGGCTGGTGAAGTGAGCGGAGAGTTTTTCAAGAACTGCAAACTAACGCGAGCTATTAGCGCGGCTTACAACGACAAGGTAGCCATGAAGTTGTGGGAAGAATCAGTTAGAAAAGTGAACTTGACCAGTGAAGAACTAGACCGATGCTTAATACGAGTAGAATAATTCGTAGTAAAACAATCTGTAACTATTATGAGTCATACAAAACCATCACCCTGAGTATGTTTGTATCTGATTGTCGTTTACTTGTTGCGTGGAAAACATGCAATAGAGCTTTATTTTGTAAGTTGTATTATTCAATGCCAATCAATCGATTTCTTGACCTATTTCCTGTTAACGCATATAATTTTGGTGGTAGCCTCTACTGACAACTACGAACATACTCGAAGCTGGTTCTGGCTTCCAGATACTTTGCTACGAATACAGTATACTACGAGTATGTTCGTAGTTACTAGGAAATATGAATATAATGAGTATAAGTATATTAAAAAGGACATTAGGTTGTAAAGCTGTCTACGGGAAGCTATGAACTGTATATTGAAAATGTAACTAGGCTAGATTATTTAAAGTTTACTGTAGGGTGAGCAGGAACCTGCCTATCATTTACGCCTAATTAAAGTAATTAAAAAAATATTGTGTACCTACTTTATTTATCTATTATTGACTATAGTATAATAATACAATGAAGCTATATTATAATACTATACTTAATACAATGAAATGATAGATAATAATGATACCCCTAATAGAATTTGTCATAACAATTAGTACGATGGTATTGATGGTCACAGTTTACTTCTATTGCTCTTTATATCAACGTATTGTAGTGTTTTTTAAATAATAATATATATAATACAATAATATTATATAATATTATTGTATTATATTATATATAATTGTTATTTATACACAAAAACAGGTCTAATTCGCGCACAGATTAATTATCAAATAACATTTTGGTCAGATTAACATCAATAGTATTTTTCTAATAGTATTGGTATGTATTATTATAAACCCCTAACTATTTGTGTTATTAATTAATTATTAGTAGATAATTATGTATGTATTCATAATTTCACACTGATTTCAACCAATCTTACCCTATTTCTGCTGTTTATCTTGTCCATCAAAAAGTTGTCAGGTAGAGATCGCATTAAGTGATAAGACCGTATTTATTTTTAGGTTTGTTCTTCATGTGCTCTATACATTTTGGTGTCAATAAAGAGTCAGTTATAGCTATCTATCATTTTAACAAAAATAGCTTTTTTTATATTTTGATAATATAAATCTGGGGGCAAAATTAGGGCCGTTTTCGTAAAGGAACATAATTATAATTATGAATGCCATTTCCGAAACTTTAAACACTTCTACCAGACTAGTTACCAATCTTACAAAAGTATTACACTAACAAGAATTGGTGCTAACTAATATTCAATCAGAATATTTTAAAATAAGTCAGAGCATCGTCTGTATATTTTATGTTTAAATTAACTCTTGTGACCTACTGAATGTATAAAAAATTTTTGTGTCTGGCGTTATTACATTAAGTTTACAATATCTTTGTCTTTTTTTTCTTTACTTAGCCACGGGTGCAAGCAGAGTAGGTACCTAACTCCGAATGGATAAGGATTCCATTTTTCCGCACTTCAAGTGGGAAAACGTGGGCAAGTGAACAAATAAAACAATTATATTTATTATTTAACTTTTTATAAAAACTTTATAAAAATCATTTTGAAATAGAAGTTTTTGCTACATCACTTTAATTTCTTGAGTGTCACGTGGAAACAAAGCAATGACACGCGACCGCCGCCGGCTTGGTTTATTTCCAAGACACCGCTTAACTATTTAGTATTTTTGTTTTTAAAACTATTGCAGGTCGACACGGGAGGTGAGCTTAAATACAAAAATAAATAATACTTAATAAAATAAAATAGTATGATAATAAGCATAGGTACCTACTTAACTAAATATTTTGTATCATTTTTTATTCATCGTGACTAAGTTTTGATTGACCTTTTCTCAAAAGTTTAGGTATGAATAGGTTCAAATATTATGTTTAATATGGGCTGAAACAAAGTTGGAGAACTGGCCAAGTCACCTATAATGAGTTTATCTTTCGTAAATACAAGTAAAATAATTGAGCAGGTACCTGTTTTCGTGCAAACAGCGACATCTCTCGCAAATATGTTACTTAGCGACACCAAATGTTTTTACTTAAAAATAGATTTTTAAATAAAATACTTAAAACTTTATTTAACGGGGTAAGTACGGCACATTAACATATACCTAAGTATTTATATTATACAAATTATTTGACTAAACATACGCATACGTTATTAATAGATTGCAAGGTGTCAAGTTCAACTGATACCTCAAGGGCATTTAGCAATACCTACAGATTTCATAGCAGTAGCTAACCTACCTGTCAATTTTTACAATACAATATTTACAATTATACAGTTTAGGGCTACTAATAATTACGAGTACTTATAAACTATGATCCACTTTCATCATAATGTGTTAACAGTTAGATAAATAGATCGATAATAACAAAATAAAACTGACTTCAATAGTAAAATAAAGGCAATAAGACGAAAATATCCACGTTTGAAATTAAATGATTGAATGAATATTATTTGCTTTACAACACTGCTCATTTGATGTCAGTGTCAAGCCCTCTCAAGTCAACCTCTACTTAGCCATGTTGGAACACAATTCTCGTAAAGTACCTCATTATTTTGACGATCAAAATATGACCTACAGTGAAATTCTGCAAAGTCAACAACTTTAGTATAAAGCATGAAAGATAACTAGGAAGGTACAAAAAGTAGTGAGAACGACATACTCCTTGTTAAGAAAGTAAATAAATACTGGCAGGCATAGCTCAGATACATATTATTTTATTTATGTAATATAAAAAAAAACATCGAATCTCTTTTGTTTTTATCTGAATGTAGGCATTTGTTTGCTTCGTGTCGGAACGTGTTCTCGAAAATGGAGTACTCGTAAAACGAAGTGCGAGCCGTTATTAAATACCTCTGTTTAAAAAGTTTAACGACGCAAGAGATTCATTTCGATTTAGAGGCAACATTAGGAGTCTGCTCCGCCGTATTCCACAGTCGTAAGGTGGTCTTCTCAATTTCGAGTAGGGAGAACGAGCACGGAAGACGAACATCGTTGCGGCCGTCCATTGACGTCAGTCACCCAAGAAAATTTTGCGAAAGTCGAGAAAATTGTTTTGAACGATCGAAGAGTTACCATCCGATATTACTTAATTCAAGAAACGGGCATTTCTTATGGAAGTATTCAATCCATAATATTGAAACAATCTTTGAATATGAGAAAAGACTCCGCAAGATGGGTGCCGAGAATGTTAACCGACAGTCAGAAACAAAATCGACTTGACATTTCGAAGATATTGTTGTACAAGTTTCAAGAAGATTCTGAAAACTTTTTGTCTCGTTTTATAACAATTGACAAAAACATGGGTGGATAATTTTGATTCCGAGACAAAACAGCAATCTTTGCAATGGAAACGGCTATCATCACCGACCCCGAAGAAGTTTCGTGTCGTGGCATCGGCTGGCAAGGTTACGACCTCAATGATTTGGAACTCAAAAGGAATACTGTTGATTGATTACCCGGAGCGTGGAACCACTATTACAGGCCAATATTATGCAGCTTTAATTCCCAAGTTGAGGAATGCCATCAAAGAGAAAAGGAGAAGAACGAAGGGGCGTGCTGTTTCATCACGACAACGCACCCGCGCACAGGTCGGCAGTTGCGAAGGCTGCCATTCAGCAAGCTGGCTTCGAAGTGGTTGACCACCCCCTTTATTACCGATTTGGCGGCTAGCGATTATTATCTGTTGAATAAATTGAAAAAATACTTACGGGGAAACAGGTACGAAGACGATAACGAGGTGATGGATACCGTGGGGAGCTTTTTGTAGGACCAAGACAAAACTTTTTTGTGAAAGGAATTGAAGCCATGGAAAAGCGCTTGACTCGGTTTGTAGAGAGACTCAGAAACTATGTAGAAAAATAAATTATTAAGTTCATTAAATTAGTTAATTGCCGTATTAAATACAAACTAAATTATATTTAATTTTGACATAAGTAGGTACTTCGACGTTTTGACCGAGTAAGGTACGTTCGACCGTTATTACGAGAAGAATTTTGATGCGAACAAGATTCCCGTTGAAAATTTCACGACTTCAGTTTTATTCAAGAAAGCTATGTCATGACATCATGTAGTATACAAAGGTTCAGCATATAACCGAGTCGGCATCGAAACGTTACTGCTCGCTACTGGCGGAGGCTCTCTGGCTATGAGCAACGCAGACTTTGCTCGTCTTTTTGCTGCAAAAAAAAAAACATATTAATTTTTATTAGCTCTTTATTCAAAACAACATAAAAATTAACAGCATAATAGATATCAATTTCATCTCTAGTCATAAAAATATTTTAATTAAATGGTCTAATATGTTTATATCCTGGATTACGTATATGCTCGTTTATATGTAGACGTCATTGTTAGTAAACACAAATCGCTGCAAAGTAAGACAACATTTTTACTACCCTATGCTGTCCTACTTCTGAGCAAATATTCCCTAATTCAGTGACGGTCATAATATTATATTCGTTATCGATTGACACGCTATCAGCAACCGAGATCGAGAAGTTCATAATTATTATAGGTAGGTACGTACTTTCAAGTTTATTGAACAAGTTTAAAATAAACAAATAAAAGGGGTCAACCTTGGAATGAGAACTGGAAACGCATATTCACCTTCATTTTGGCGTTTAAAAAGTTGTTTCAAAAGTGGCATAAAATCTGACATTTGCATCAGTAAGTAAAACTAGGTTTCAAAATTCAGTTTTTCGCGATCACCTGGGTTTTGTATAGCTCCAATTAAACTTGTAGAACGTAGTGTTTGCGCGAAATTTTACTTTTAATGATATTTTAAGCGGTTAACCGTTTTTGAGATAATAAGACAGCGTGTAATGCAAGGTCATCTATGAGTATGAATATCGGTCAATATAATATACCGATTGAGTTATTAATATTCTAAGACATATGGCATTACGACCTTTGAACATTGTAGAAGTAGGTACATATTTTTACTTGACTGCGGAAGAAGGTTAATGTTTTTATAATAGTAGGCAATGACGCACGGGTTTGTAAACGTTAGCAAAAAAAGTTTCCCATTTATTTTTAACCTTCAGCGACGCAAATATCATAGTGTTTAACCGTCCGTAGCTCTGTAGCCCATGTCGCAGAATACCTAAAGCGTACGTTTAGCTGCCACACGGATCTACTGATATTGATATTTTTTTTTATGTGTTAACGATGACTTGCTCGAGTTTTCTCAGCGATGTTTGTAAAAAAATTAGCTAGCTTTAAAGGTCATCAGTTTTTTCTAGTTGGTCAAACGATGTGAACTACTTCCAAGGTGTACTTACTTTACTCGTGGTATCTTTTACTTCAATGGTGTTATTGAAAGCACATAATATGAAGCAGTTAGTATTTTATTTATAACACACTTACCGCTTGAATGCATACAGCATAACACAAGTGTGGCTATGAAGGCAGCAATGGGCAGCACTCCAGCCAAAACCAGTAGTGCATGCTGTGCCAGCGAATGTTTCGTTCTCGAGGCTCCACAGCTGGTGATATTCTGGACAGAGAAGGTTTCCAGAATGTTCTGGAACTCTGTGCCCAGGGTTCTGATGGTGGCCTTCATAGCTTTAGGGGTAAGAGCCTCACCAGTATCGGTTTTGCGGAATTGGAAGCAAGGCCTGTAAAAGAGGATAGTTAGTGGTTGATAGGTATAGGTATAGGTAGAGTTTCATTTGAAGAAGTATCTCGTAGTGGCTCTAAGAAGAAGTATGATGAATATATTCTAGTAGTAGAATATTGGTTCCGATTTAAAGCAAAATATATTTTATGCAAATTAAACTCCTTGACGCTAGGCCTACCAGATACAACCAGTTTTGTTAACTAAGATTTCTTTTTTATAAAAAGGTTCTAAGCATCCAAAGGGCCTCTGACTACCATCATCAATATCAATGGATGACTAGATCTGCTAAGCAATTCTGAACCTTACAATTATTCAGTTACTGATCGATTCGGCTTCATATTCGATTTGGTGCTTTTGTAATTTGCAAGTCGAAAGGACGATGAACTTTTTGGATCGAAGTTGACGTCATGTTGTTCGATTATAAGTACAGTGTGCCTAGTGCGAGTTTTGACAATTTATTTACGCGCTCGGTCCGTTTGGCGTAAACTTGAAATTGTATGGAATAAGAGCAACGCCATCTAGCGTCAGTGAATCAGTCACTAGATGGCGCTGCTATTATTCCATACAATTTCAAGTTTACGCCAAACGGACCGAGCGCGTAAATAAATTGTCAAAACTCGCACTAGGCACACAGTAAGGTCATTCGCAATGCGTTTATCAAAGCTCAAGTTCAGACCGGCCGATTATTCTCTTCGGTAACTTACCGAGTAGAGACAACAGGAACCGAAAACGAATCGATTCCTGATTATTTCGAAAATTAAAATTTCGATACAAGAACGGATCGATTCAGCTCCGTATCGAAAAGGACGACCAGTTTGTATACTCAATTTTCCATACTCCAATTCCCAGTAGGTATATACATTGTACACTCATTGTATATGCTCGCATTGACAAATTTAAAGTTTCCTTCTGTTTCATTTGTACGCTATTTTGACTAGAAAATTATAACACACATACCCTGGATTAGCATAGAAGGCAGTATTGGCGTCGTGCAGCTGCATCCTAAGGTTCTTCTGCGCCAGCACCGCCGACATCTGGTCGCGGAGGTCACTGTACCGCTGCCGGGTACCGCCGGCCATCACCAGACGGAGGAGGTCTCGCTCACGGACCACCACCACCTTTGCAAAAATAGCTCTTCACGGTCACATAATACATAGACTATGTAACTAGGATTTCCTATGACAGGAGTTCTAGGTCTACAAACATAGGTACCTAGGGAGTCACAGCAATCTGTGGCTCAGACAATTTGCCTTGTTCCGGAATTGGATCCTGTGACGCTTTGCAGTGGGCTCGTCACAGACGGGCTTTTAACCGACTTTTTCTTTGGATGAATTAGTTTTTATTTTCAATCTGTCCAGATTGCATTATAATATTTGCTCCGCTGTCTACTGCCTGCGTAAAACGATTGCATCAGAAACAACGTTTATTTATTAAGAGCCTAGTTGCAGCTCTCTTGCCTTTTTTTCAGAATTCAAAGACTACCTAATTATTTATATACCTTTTAAAATTTGTCATCACCTTCTGGTAGTGAACCTTCTGAAGTGACATAATTACTTCAAACTCACGTATAAATTTTGTGTACTTACCTACATACTCGCAATATTATAACAATACGAGTAATTATTTTGATATGCTAGCTGTTATAGACTTACTTCAACTTGGATGTCACTCGCTCTGTCGGGTTCATTAGAGTTGTTTGCTCGTACCACTAACCTGTGTTAAATACATGATTTAAGTTGGCTGCTTTTGGTATGATTACATTTTATCGTAATTTAATTCAGAGTAGGTAGGTAGCCTACTCGAAAATAAATAATCCGTAATGTTTGGATTCCATTTCTTTTGTTTACAAAAAATTATGTTATATTACTAACAGAATATTTCACAATACGTGTAAATTCGAATTAATACGAACAAAGCGTTAACCATTTTAATTTGTATTTTTCATACATTAATCAATGATTAACTATGTGGACATGCATCCGTAATATTTTGATAATTGTTTTATTTTTCCCATAAACTCTTGGAATTGTACCTACCTGAAACTTAATTGGTATAAATCTTTAATAATATCAATAAAGTAGCACAATATCTTACCTAAATATTCCATCGGCATAATGTATCAAATTCTTCATAATCTTCAAGTCAGCAGTAACATTGTTTAAAACTATGACATCACTTAATATATTGTTGAGTGATTTACCCTTGATTGGCGATTCGAAAGTCATGTTAACAATTTTGTAAACAATCGGCATCGCATCAGGGTCCTTATCAATGGCTTTCATATTGCCTATGACAGTATCTACGGGCACATTTAGCCTGACGCCAATAGTCATGTTGTTACTTTCAAATTCTGGCAAGTGATCATCTATATCCAGAACCTTGATCAAAACTTGAATTTCAGATGGATCCTAGAACATAACATTAACATCAACTTAGCAGTCACTCACATTGATGTAAGTATGTAACGTTTTTTCAGTAAATATTAAGACTTAATATCCTCCGTAAACTTTATTGGGTATATTTTTAATATTATGTCTCACGATTAGCAACACAGGTTGCTGCTGAGCTGTTATCACTTGTATCTAACTAAGCATCATAAATTATGGTTCCAAAAGTATGTATAGTACGAGTATAATTATTATTATTGTGTGGTATTCTCTACTCTATAAAACACACAATATAATTAGCCTGGTCCGAAAATTCGCGTTTTGCAGTCAGCTCATCGCTAACTTACACCACGCCTCATAACATTATGACAAAGTGTTGTTTGAGAATACTTACTAGTCTATTATACGCCTTATTTAGTCTTGGTTTCGTGCCCAATTTAAAGCATTTCAACGTCAACAACTGTTTAGAAATCACTTCTCTATCGAGTCTTGCTGCAGCCACGATAACTGCTTTACTATCATTAGTTCTTTCCAGTTTGATTAAAGCGAACTCGTTGCCGGAAGTGATTGCGTAGTCGACAGCAGCATTATCCCCAATATCTTCATCGATAGCTTCAAGTTGTCCAATGACAGTTCCTATTGAAACTTCTTCTTTTACAGTCATGAGTATTGGTGGATCATCCTGCGAAGTGAAAGTAAAATAAAACTGATAAAATTACCAGCAATAAACCGTTTGCTTACCAAAAATCGTTTTATAATAGGCTTTTTCAAGATTCTTTATTAGAAAAAAAGCACACTACATTGATATTTCCGGGAAATCTATTGTGTTAACATTTAAATAATTATCCACGTTAAAGTTTTCATGTCCAAAAACAGAGCCCTAAACGCTGCGTGACGTCAAAGACCAGGCCAAGCATAGATAATTATATTAATGAGATATTACAATATTTTCAATGCAGCTTATTGTTGTCAGTAGCGACACGCGATATCGCGACGCTGTTTAGGTACGTGGAAGGTTTAATCACCTGTACACACAATGTTTGTGTACATCTGTAAATATAAGTGGCTTATTTTCTACACTATTATATTTAAATCAATCTTACCACTTGAATCAAAGGAATGTATTTCAAATAGGCTTACCAAATTTCTACCAAAATGTGGTTTATGATCGTCAACGTCAGTAACCATAACAGTGACAATTCTGGTGCTTTGCTGCGGTGGTTCACCCCTATCCGTAACTAAGAGGACCAGCGTAAAAGAGTCTTTGCGTTCACGATCTAAGGATTGTCGAGTCGTGATGAGGCCAGAGTGGGAATCTGTAAACAATTTGAACCAAAAAAAAAAGGTTGCCCATTACGACGCAGCAATGTTTAGCACGAAACAAACAACGCAATTACAATAATGTTTGAGAGATTGATTGAGGATAATCTGTGACATTGTATTTTAAATGAAAAACAATGTCGGTCACAGTTAAAAGACAATCAAAACAAGATAGGTACCATAATTACCAATGTACCAAAAACTCTACAAAAAATTTAATATTAAACAATGAAGGCAATTTTGAAAATTAATATGATTTTCTAGCGAAGCAAATAAATAGAATTATAATTATTATAAACTTTGAGTTTTAAGCACATCCAGGCTACCTCACTCAGGAAATCACGAACTATGACTACCTACCGGAACTAAATTTAGATGTAATAGTTCTGTTACTTACCTATTGCAAATATTTTGGCGTCTGGATTGTTCTGTTGGATAGAGTAGTAAAGCTGCCCAGAAGGTTGAGTTGGGTCATCAGGATCACTAGCCACTACTTGGAATACTGCAGATCCGATTGTTGCATTCTGTAAAAAATATAATTCCAAAATCTCTTCCCCTCTTCTATTCTTTCTATCGGTAGCTATAGTAATAATTTATTCAGACTATGCTATCATCAGAATAGGCCGTCCGACATACTGTGATGATTCACAATGAGTCGTACAAAAAGTCACTGTTCCAATACCGATCGATTGAAAAGGAGGGGACCATATAGCTGAAGAAATGTATCAGGATGATTTTAAGCCATCGATATTATATTTTATACCATTACCTCGCTCACAGCCAGAACTTCTCCAGTAGCCGGTCTGATAAACCGCGGAACTCCATCATTAGCGCTGACGTCTCCGATATACAATGACAGTGATGCATCGCCACTGTGCCCCCCTCCGTCAACCGCTCCAACGAGCAGCCTGTAGGGGTCAGTACGACCGCGACCCGTCAAGTCTTTCTTGGTATTCACTTCACCTGTTACCGGATTTATTGTGAAGAGACCTGGGGAAAAGACAGTGACGTCCAGATTAAAGAAAATAGTCGATCTACCAAACCTTAACATTTTAACCTGCACGTATCACGTGAGCACCTCCACGCAATGAATTTTGCTATCAACAGAACATAAAGTATAGTATGCATGGTGATTGTTATACACTTACCATTTGCTTCGCCTTCGTCCAAAAACTCGTATTTGATTTCTCCCCCTAAGCCTTCATCGGGGTCGGTTGCCGTTATATTTATCACACTTATTCCAATCGGGACATTTTCTGGTACTACGGCTGAAATAGATATTCATTATATTCTTTAGTCTTGTCTTCTTCATATGTATTTAGACTAGCGAATTGGAATATCATGGAAAACGGTATGCTCACTTGCTCAGGTTAGGTAGTACTAAAAAATTGGTTACAACTTACCAGTATAAACGTTCTTTTCAAAGTTGGGAGCATTATCATCAACATCTAGAACATCGATTAGTATAGTAGCAGTCGTTTTAAGTCTCTCTGTTCCACCATTTGGAGTATCGGCAGCTTCTACTTCAAGACGCAGAACAGATTGACGCTCTCTGTCTAGAGATTTGTTTTTCGCAACCTTTGAAGCCGTAAAAACACATTGTTTATACTGTTAACATTTTTAATCTACATTATGGTTAGGCATTTGATTGTAACTTTACAACCCAAGTATTTATTTCACTGCTGCACCTACCTGTATAGCTCCCGTTACGTTATTGATGGTGAATAAATCAGAGGTTCCTCCCCTTAATGTGTACCGTACATCCGAATATCCCTTAATTTTGTCTTCTTCTGTTAATACTGCATCAATATCATTTGCTTTAACTGTCACTATTGTTTCAGGGTACACGATAGATTCTAGTACGCTTACTTTGTATAACTGTAAGAAAAGTTCAATGTTTATTTAAGATCTTTAAAAATAATTACGCACGTAGACAATTAGGTACCTACATAATAAACTTACTTCATTTTCGAAAATTGGTGGGTTATCATTTATGTTTACTATTTCAATTATAATTTTAGCAACACTATGCTTACTGCCATCATTGCTAGTAGCTTGGACTGTCAAAGTCAAATTTGGACTAGACAATTCTTCATAGTCAAGATGACCGGTCAAAAGTACTTGCCCACTCAGTGGATCTACTTGTAATAAACCGGTTGCTGCATTTATAACTTTAAAATTTGAAATAACGTGTCCAGAAATTGGATCTTCTGCTGTTAAAACCACTACAGTGCTACCAATTGGCTGTTCTTCTTTAATTTTATGATAAATCATAGGGTTAGAACTTGTCCACCCAGCATTTGTGAATTGCGGATTTTTGTCATTAAACGGTTGAATATAAATTGTATGCTCTATCAAAGCAAACTGATTCTCGTTATTTAATTCAGCATTTAAGTCTATCACTTTAACAGTCAATATCAATATAGATGCTTGACTATAATCTAACTTTCCATTAACAAATATTTCGCCAGTACTTTCATCTATACGAAATATATTTTTGTAATCATAAGGTGCATTAGGCTTTAATTGAACTCCAGCTTTTGATAATGCTTTAATAGGATCCACTATGCTAAATTGCAGTTTGGAGTTAGCGTCAGTGTCATAAGCAATCATTTTTGTGACTAAGTCTCCAATACTAGCTTTTTCAGAGATGTATGTTGTTGATTCAGACATATTGAATTTTGGTGGTTTGTCATTTACATCTTGTATTGTAACAAAAACAGTGGTCGTTGCGGTTTCAGGAATAGGAACCCCACTATCAACTGATGCCACCAATATTTCATATTTATCCGGATTTATATCTCGATCTAAGTTTGCGTCATTTGAAACGGTAATAAGTCCAGTTCTGAAAATAATACAGTTATAAAATATTATTTTTATCAAAACTTTATCATTAGAGGGGGAAAAAATAGGCTTACTTTTCATTTATCACAAAGTTATCTTTAGATCCTGATACAATATGGTACGTCAGTAAGTCATCTAGCCCATCAGGATCATTAGCGACTACAGTTGTAACATTTTGGCCTGGCTTTGCATCTTCTCTTATACTTGCTTTATAGTTCATTGGGTTCAGATCAAATGTGAAATCGTCATTGGTATCTTGTGTTTGCTGAGATACGGTGTATTTGTAGTGATGGTAGTTCCCTTTGAAGGTAGGCCGTTGATTGCCAGGTACCCCAACTCTGATGTATACTCTTGTCTCATTATGTAAAGGGGGAGTGCCTAGAAAATATTTGGATAGAATTTATTAGTTTTTCTATTCCAAAAACAACAATAACTTTCATATAAATGAATGAAACAACTGATTTTACCTAAATCTGTTGCTCTTATTACAAGTTCATATCGTCCACGTGGCGTATCCATCGAGTCAACCTTTTCTAAAATAGCGATCTCCCCTGTGTTTTCATCCACAGTAAAAACATTGCCTTTTCGACTAATACTGTTATCAGATTCTAAAGAATATTTTATTTGACCATCTCCTTGAGTAGGACCATCGGCATCTGTAGCCTGCGAAGACGATAAAATAATTAAAACATTATAATGGTAGAGTCTTAGCTGTTTTAGAAACAACTCTAATCATCGTTTTATAAATATTTTTTTAGAATCGAGTGTTATTCTGTTTTAAATACTTACTCTAACAACAAGTTGAGGTTCAAAACTAGTAGCGCCATCTCTTATTGTTCGGCTGTATTCAGATGCGTCGAATATGGGTGAATTATCGTTTACATCCAACACTTCTATAAAAATACTAGTTGTAGAGGCTTTTCCTCCTCCATCTTTGGCGAATAATGTCAAACTATAACTTTTTTGTTTTTCATAGTCTAGTAGTTGTGCTGCGTAAATACCACCTTTATTTTTGTCAGTTTTAAAATAATTTGACCCAAAACCTGTTAAAGTATATTGTATCTCCCCAAATATTCCATAGTCCTTGTCTGTCGCTTGAACATCTCCAATTTTACTTCCAATAGTAGCATTTTCTGGTACGTTAAATTTGTAACTTGATTCCTCAAATAAGGGAGCATTGTCATTCATGTCTAACAGTTTAATATTTACTCTAGCTGAGGATAATTCTATATCACCAGCTGTAGTTACAATGTCAAAACGAAACATTCTCATATCGTCGTCATCGACATCATAATCTAACTTTGAAGAATCTTTAACCTTAACACTGATTGGAGTTCTGCCTTCACCATGCTCTGTACTCAAGACAAATACACCTTCAGAGTTAAAAACGTTTCGGAGTTTTAAGTCATATCTGCTGTTTTGCCCAATATCCGTATCCTCCACATAAATTGATAATCCTGGGATAGGACTTCCATTTTCTATATTTTCTGGTATAGATATATCGAATACTTCTTTGTTGAACTTGGGAACATGGTCATCTACATCTGTTACTATAATTGTAATTGGCGTGACAGTAAAGTCCGATGGCACTTCGTTATTGATCAATTCTGTTGCCTGTAACATATTATTTCTGTATGAATATGGCAGTTGTAAATTTGTCTAAGGAAAAAATAATACGTTTAAGTAATACCCGACCTTGATATAGAAACTGTAAACTCCTCCGTTCTGCATAACAGTATCACTTTCTCTGTCTATTGGTATATCTGTGGTAACCAGCGTGGCTCTTCCCAAAGACCTATCTGGTAACAGTTTAAAGTACTGCTCTGCATCGCCTTCAAGGGTTAACAAAACTGGCCGAGGATTTGCAGTATCGCCATCTTTAGCGATTATATCCATTATGCTTGTGTTCTGTAAATAAAACAATGACAAGAAAATATTGATTGATATTAAAGACGAAACGTGTATTTGAAAAGTATTTTCAAACATTTACTACTACGATAGTCACAAACATAATATTATTAAATTTATCTTAAGTGGAACGAGAGGAGGAATGTCTTTTATTTAATCTTCCATTTCTTTTTTATTTTACCTTTGAGCTTACGATTTGCAGTCATAATACTTACAGGTAACGTATTTTCAGGCACTGTAGCTGAGTATGGAGCATTCAGGAACATCGGTGGCTGATCCTGAACATCCCAGATCGCTGCAGCCACGCTGGCTATGGCACGTAACGGTTTCCCCGAGGCATCACTAGCTTCCAGGCTGATCACGTATGCTGATCGACTCTCAAAGTCCAATGGTTGGTTTAGAAATAGACGAACTTGATACTCATTGGGAGTGATCTGAAAGAAAACAGAATAGAAAGGTCAATTGATTTCTTTGAGTTGTCATGTAGCGTCTCAAATTTGATGCAGATGATCATAACAGTAAGTTCATGGTCACATACCATATCGGTGACAACACTAAAGGTGTTGCAAGCTTCAGCATCACTTCCCTTTTCTTTACTCGTACACAGCACGGTCAGCTTCGCATTGTCTCCTTCGTCCTTGTCAGTTACTAATATCTTGGGGTCCACCTGGAACGTAAGTGTTATAAACTGAGAATTTAATCTGAAATCTATAATGTCAACCATATCTGTTGACTATAAGATTATACGATTAGGAAATCTAGTTGTTAAACATTGGCTGTAAATGAGCTTGTATAATATGTAACACATGCAACATATATAAGAAAGGAGTAGCGTTGCCACAGTGTATATATTAATATTATGTTTGTTAGTTTTGTAAAAATATGGCTCAGTTGCAGGTTTTATTTATTTTGTTTCACTTGCCTCGATTTCAGTTCCAACTGGAGTAGCTTCGCTGACGTTGACGATGTAAGGCCTATTGTGGAAGACTGGTGGATTGTCGTTGACATCTTTTACTGGGATCACCCTCCGCAACGATATAGTGTTCGGTTCTGTGTCCGCTATTCCTTCATCTGAAACCCAATACAATAATATACGGTTGAATATTACCACAAAATTTTCGAGTATCGAAATAATTGTTTTTGGAAGAAGCTATTTTATTGTGGGTTTTAACAATGGTACCAACCCATTATCCTAAGAATAAAATTATTCGACGTAGTTTAGAACGAATTGTTAACTAGCAACATCGATGGAGTTTGTATTGATAACTTGCACATAAATTCGCGCGGGTAGTTGGAAACACACCTGCCGCTTCCGACGGTGCTACCCACATTCTCCAGTCTTTTCGTGACCACGGTCGACGTACCTCGGTCGAAACGTTGAAGTGAACCAAAATTAAATATCTTGATATTAATCTATGAAAATGGTGAGTATGAAGAGCTTTATTTTAATTAAATTATTCTATCAAATCTTAGACTCCATGGCTGTGATATGCTCAAAAGATTGTATAATTATGCTAGCCTCAGTACTTGTTCAGGATGTTTTTACCTGTTAAGCTAATAACGACCTCTAGATAAGCCTGCTCCTCTCTGTCCAAGCTCTTGGCGAGGGTCACGACACCTGTCTGAGGGTCCACAGTAAACCATTGGCCAGATATTGAGTACCGGAGCTGACCGTTTTCTGGATCCACTCCTGTAAATCGAGATAAGTTTTTATGAGGATCGATTTATAGAATCCAGCGAACATAAAACTTTATAAATTGAAAGTGAGAAAATATGATTTAGGTCAAATAATCAATTACGGAGTAACTATACAAAATGAAAATACAAAATTAAAAAATGCTTAAAAAAATTTTGACGCCTCGTTTGGCGTAGTGGCCGAGCAATCGGACTGCTGCCCTTGGGGTCGCGGGTTCGATTCCCGCCTAGAAAAGTAATTTGTGCGATCCACAAATATTTGTTTCTGGTCTGGGTGTGATGTGTATGTGAAATTATATGTATGTAAGCGGTACCCACGATACAGGAGCAATCCTAGTGTGGGGTAGGTTAAAAAAACCCCCCAGGGACAGCATGATGCTCTAATTGTGGGGCTCATGGGCCATTTGATGGTCTAAAAAAATAATTGAAAATCACCTTTCAAATGATACACCGGAGTCCCAACAGGCGTGTTCTCAGGTAAACTGAAGTGTGACATGTCCCCACCTTGGGGCACGAAGTGAGGGGCCCGGTTGACTGCCTGGCCCATGCACGACTGGGCAAGTGACAGCATCAGTAAGATTAGGAGAGGACTGGGCTCGCTGAAGATTGTGGCGGCTTTCCGCCGCTGAACCACTATTTCAGCCATCTGAAAATGATCATACGAAAATAATTTTCGTAACTGAAGTTTCATTATAGGTTTTACTTTCCAGAATATGCAGTGAATAATTACAATCACTATGTTATCCTATCTTAAATATTCATAAAAGAGAAAAAAATCGTTATATTGGAAAAAAACTAACACTTAATTTAACTTTATGCACTTATATAGTTACAATTAATAAGCACTTCAATATAGACGTTTATCTAATTTTAGATATAATAAAAAAATAATAAGATTATTTTAAATCATAGGCACAATAATAATTTACACATTCTAAAAATAGTCAGAAATCATAATAGGCACCTAATTACCGTTATAACACATTATTATATAATTAAGTAACTCACCTTATAATTATTATGCATATTACATAATAATGGCTATGTATAAGTGGCGAATAATTTTAATGAAAGAGTCTTATGAATTAAATTCTACTTGCCGCGAATAATTCACATTCTGTGCATTAAAATCAAAACTCATTGCGATTCATAGAATAACCGGATTATACGATTACCATATTAGTTAATGTATATGGCCAGTACCTAAACCCCAACTTCATTTAATTTCAGTTCAAGATTCTTTTTTTCTTTATTTGTTTTTTTTTAAACGCAGCTTTGCACTCCGATTTCTACTCTGTAGTGTGTACCGTTTACAGACATATCTACACTAATTAATATTATAAAGAGGAAAACTTTGTTTGTTTGGTTGTAATGAATAGGCTCCGAAACTACTGAACCGATTTGAAAAATTCTTTCACTGTTGGGAAGCTATGCTATCCCCGGTACACATAGGCTACCTTTCTCTAATCTCGTAAAAATTAATGGTTCCCGCGGGAACATCCAGACCACTTGAATTTGGAAATTGTTGAACAATAACCTACAATCTTATAACCTGAGCTTACAACCATGTAAACCAGATTGGAACTTGATGTGTGAAGAGTTTATCTAAATCTAAGCCTATCTATTTTTATTATCATCTGCTTACTGGATTTATATTTGCATTTCTTTGTGTTATAGTTATCGCGAACACTGTCTTTTAGTGCAATGAAACAAAACGTACCTCTTTTATTTCTCTACCAGTTATGAAGTGAATTATTCAATTTAAATCTATCAACGATCGATCATCGTAGTGTTCGATGTGACCAACAACAACGATGTACAGCGTAGGTCACTGCGTAGGCTACAGGATACTAACTGAACACAATTTTACTAAGATAACAAATATGTTTAATACATTGCACTTTTGTTGAGTTGATTTGGTTCAAGCTGAGCCACTGTTAACTGTTAACATCTATACGGTGCGGTAAAGCCGGTTGCACAATGCAGAACTGGCATCGTGTTTGCGGCCGCAGTGGACACTAGATCTATGTAGGGTGGCGATAGTAACACCGGTTTGATCGGACGTTGAGTTGTTAACTTGATACACGTACTTCAGTGTTCGATTCTACGGTTGTCTTATTTTATTTTTAGGACTCTGTGGCAATGAAATATTGCGGTTTTCTACGATAACTTCAGCCGCATGCGAGTAGCTGTGAGCTTGATGCTTAGAGCGACAGAGTACGTGGTAGAACTCCTTAGATACTACCGGTTATGTACTCGTACCATGTATTGGCGAGTAGGAAATAGAGATTACCATAACTAACCTATTTTAATATGGCAATTTATTTCTTAATATATTGCTATACTTGTTGCACTATTTAGCTGGTAACCGTTCGTTCCTAAACGCCATTGTAGAAGAACGTTATGAAATCATTACCTCACAGCGGTCTCAAGAACGCTTTGTTCTGCAACTTTATCTTTTGCATTGTCTCAACGTTTGGCGCATGCTATATCCACTTCTGTATATTTTTTAAAATATGAGCTTTTATACGTTTCACTTCATTCGCGTTTTACTTTTTCGGATGACTGTCAAAATTATCAATTACTCAAGCTTTAATCACTCCCGGACTTTGTCAAGGATCCTGCCGAGGCACAATTGAAAACCTATTGTGTCTGGAATTGCAATAGCGGAGAGGTGAATGCAACTATCAACAAGTGTACCTAGCTTGAACTCAATGGGATGAATGACTGCGCGAACGCATAGAACACAAACAAAAACAAACAAATATTTTAAAATATGTTTTACATTAATTGATTGAGAGAGTGGAACCTCTATCTAGAGGAGATAGAGTGGAGACTCTATCTAGAGGAGATAGAGTGGAGACTCTATCTAGAGGAGATAAAGTGGAGACTCTATCTCCTTGAGACGCATCTAACTTGAGTGGACCAAGTTAGATGCGGTCAACGGTGTAGCACGGTTATCTAGAAATCTCCATTCACTATAACTTGCCCTAAACTAGTATTGTAAAAATATGAAGTCAACATAGCTAAAGTGTTGCTGGAAATATTTGGTTCCGTTAGGAGCCATTTTGTACGAGGCTAGCGTATAAAATGTCCAAATGGAAAGAAAAGCATAAATAACCAGTGTGCCTAGTGCGAGTTTTGACAATTTATTTACGCGCTCGGTCCGTTTGGCGTAAACTTGAAATTGTATGGAATAATAGCAGCGCCATCTAGTGACTGATTCACTGAGGCTAGATGGCGCTGCTCTTATTCCATACAATTTCAAGTTTACGCCAAACGGACCGAGCGCGTAAATAAATTGACAAAACTCGCACTAGGCACACAGGTACCTATAGTATGTTTTGTTCACATTCCCGCGTGAGTTTTGACAGGTTTCTCATTTGGATATAATAAAACTGACACAAAAAAGATTGAACATGTTGAACATGTTGATAGATAATAACCACTCACGATCACATAGAAATAAATAACTTATAAATTATAATGATACGTAATTAAAGAACTCAGGCACAATAATTATTGTTTATAAAAAAACAATATTAACTAAACCTAGTATAACAAGCCACCACTACAAACGTTCAACCATCTCTAGCGGTGTTACCACAAAAGATTTAAACCAGAGTTGAACTGATGAGTCTAAATATTTCCTCCACAAATCGCGTCTAACCCACGCTTTTTCTAACAAAATAACAAATTCACAAGATAAATAATTAGGACTGCCAAGGTTTATTAAGAAAACGCGAGTGGTACCTACACGTTGATTTGGTGAAACGAAAATTTAAAAACTTCTGTTTAACTCTGGTCTAATCTTTTGTGGTAGGACGGAAAATGTTTAGCGTTACATATTTCTCAAATATAAATATCCGCGTCCACGATTCCGGAGACACGCCGCCCTTGACCAGCATAACAAAATGCTGAGCAACTAGCGACAATAAATGCCGAGTTACCAGTTAAAATAATTGCTGAGCCGACAGCCTGTCGCGTGGTTTATCACAATTGCAATAGTTTTTGCATAACTTGTGCGTGGCGTTTGCAATCAATGGTTTATTGGGCAATTAAAATAAATAGGTATAGGAAGTAGTCAGTTACTATTAACGTTTTAGAGAAAATTTATTTTCCTCACACTCGCTATAGGTCATTTAATTTTGTTTTATCAAAATTAAACGCAGTAAAAAAAAACATAGGGAATTATGTAATCGAATTATCTATGGTTTTTGCTTGTCTAAAATCCCAGTCATTTCAAGACAAGCTTTGATAATTTTCATAAACAATTATTATTGTCGACTTATCAAAATATTGGTTATTTTATAGTTATCGGCAATGCTTCCTTCCATCATAATATCACAGATACATGAATATTTATTTGACATGAATTAGCAATAATACTTTTAAACCTCAGGTATACAATACAGCTAACAGTGCAGTATTATTGTTATAAACGAATTAATTGAACATTGTTATCCAGTACCAACCTACTTATAATTCAATGGGGATTGTCTTCAGACCTACAAATGGCCGGTGTAGTACATTCTAGGCTAAATCGCGTTTAGCATCGAAACAAAGGCTGTGTACCGGAGTGTCATTGAACCGATCACAATGGTCCGTGGGAAAAGTGATAATTGTACTACTGAAGCTGGTAAAACAAATCTTACAAGTCTTGCACACACAGGCTTGTTTTATGATTCTTATTTTTCTAATTTTGTAATCTGTGGAATATTAACTGCTACTACGTTATAATCGTACTTAATAGGTAATCCATGTATTTCCATACTAATGTTACAAAATGCGAATGTGTCTGTTTGTTTGTTACTCACGTTTTGAAGTCTAAGCAGCTGAAGTAAATCTTCATGAATTTTGGTATACAGATAAGTACATGGAACTTTAGAAGAAATAGGTACATACTATTTTTTTATCGTGATAAATTGTAGTAGGTACGCGCGGACAAAGTCACGGGCAAATGCTACGCCGATATCATTCATATTATTATCTTACTTCTATACGTGGTATTCGACTTCAAGTCGACGATAATAAACGCGTATCTAGAAGTAAGTAACCTTTTATCTCATGTTTGAAAACTTGAAGTTTGTGAAAGTTTGTTTTCTTGAAAATGCGGCACACTTTTGTCTGTTGACATTAATTCTATTATTTAGGTGACGAGACTTGTAAAGTAAAGTAAAGTATAATTGTAACTTGTGTGTTTTGTTAAATTCGAGAAAAGTGGCTCCAGTACCGTTAGTTTTTCTGCGTGGAGGAGCGAGATTCTCCACTCGTAATGATGTTAACACGTTTGTGAAATTTTCCTAGACTCTTACCATGTTATAAATGGAACAGCAATTTTAGTAACGTTATGGTAGTATGAAGGGCTTCCATGGCGCAAGTTGGCGGTGAGCCGACTACGAAGCGTGAGATTACAGGTTTGATTTTCACATAGAGCTAACAGTTTTGTGAAGCATAGGTTTATTTTATCTGAGTCTGGGTGTTGTCCGTGGTCCTCTAGTGTCTCACTCCCTAGAAACGGGGTTTGTTCTAGTAAGGGTATTTATTACGTTGTAACATTGCGTTGTTGATGGATTTTGTGAGTTTTACGCAATTTTCAAAATTAGTTTTAAAAGTTTGTTCAGAAAAGAAGAAACATTTTTGAGATAAAGACAACAGTCCTATTTTTATAAATATTAGATCGTCATAGAGCTCTATCTGATTGCCACTTATACAGTCAGCTAAAAAAACTATCAACATTTATTGCATGTCCTAATTTTCAAATTAAACGAAGACGTATTGCTACGGTTTGGATCTACTTACAAACTTGTATACCCCGTTTTAAGCTCTTAAACCCTAGCCATGAAGAAATGCCATGTCAAAAGTACCTATAACAGGCTAGGATGTACGAAGGAACTCACGGAAGTGGAAGCGAGGGAGTTGTGTCAGGATCGTTCCATGCGGAAAGATGTAGTCTCTACCTACCTCAACGGTTGAATGACGTTCCTGTATGTTTGTGTATTAGTAAAAAACATCGCATAGTTAACAAATAGGACCTATTCAGTTAGCATAATTGCAATAAAATTTCATACTCTACCGTAAGTTGTATTGTTTCTTCATCCACAGCTTACGCGACTTAAATGGCTCGTGGTGTTATTTTTATAATAAAAACTGTTTAAAATTATCACTATGTTTAAGATTTTAAGACTATCTTGATTTGTCATACAAATATTAGGAAATAATATCTGACCTTGATGACTAACAGTCGAGTTATGCAAAGAAAGTGTCGTGTAGACGGACCTTTACCCCTAACTGTCATTTTACAGTTATAAACATTCAATCTACACTCACCTTAAAAATATCCTTATGTGGAACTATCACAAAACACCGCACTTTATAATAACATTACACTTACACATAGTTGTATACTAAAAGATTGTTATTTATCACTTAAAACACTAAAAACACAACATACTTTGATCTTGAGAAGTTACGGACTCAGTTCGAAACGAGCTGTCAAAAACTTGCACCACCACCGGTCTGAGGTATTATTAACTGGTATTTTGGTCTCTTTCGCACGACGTCTGCATCTATACGTGAGAAAGAGGTAGGCGTAGTTTGCTAACTCGGTCTTGGAGGCTTTGCAGATAGAGCCTTTTTGCACAGGTAAAAGTAACGGGGTATTTCTTGAGATGCGTGAGATGAGACAACACGTTTGAGGTCAAAAGGGATTGAAAGAGACGGAAGATACGCCAGGTCACGATTCTATTGGGCAAAATAGTCGCAATAAAGTTACTGGAGTGGAAAGGGCATCAAATGCACACAAAGGGAGCGAATGAAATAACATTGACTATCCCTATGCGCTTGCGCATGTAACAAACGCCTTTTCTCAATGTGTCAATATCGGTGAAAAAAAAACAAATACCTACCTACCTATACCTCTGTATAACATAATTAAGCAAATTAATGAAATGTATAAGTATGTACTCGCATTATGCATTTTTTTAAGGGCTGGTTATTTTAATTGGTCGCAAATATTTTGTGGAGACGTTAGTTCAATGCATGTAAGATTTTCAGTGGAGTTTTATAGGTAATAATTTATTATTAAACGTAATACGTCAACCCTTCTCAAAACTAAAAATATTGTTACAGTAGCTTTAGTTAGTACCTACCTAGAGATTATGGTTTTTTAAACAACAACTTACAAAATGAGCAGATTTTGTGCCTGATGCCTGTCTGTAACAGTATCCACAAACAATATAATGTAATTTTGCAACTACCTACCTACTTTAAACTGCAAATACATCTAAAAAGTAAAAATCTAATTTGATATAGAGTTCGATTTGCTACTTACCTTGAACTTTTTAAAACAGAGGTTTGTTAGAAGTGCCATCTGTTGTAATAGTTTGAAACTAATTAGTTGGGTAGAAAACTCCCTGGCATACCTTATCTAGGATACAAAATAAAGATGTTCTATGGTAGCGCAGCGTTTTTTTTTAAATCTGTGCCCGCGTATATTGTACGGCGTAGCTCTTCAATATTTGAATGATTTTTAAAGTGCTACGCTTTGCTACTAGATGTCACTAATAAAGCCTTTTAGGAAATTTAATCAATGCATTTAAATGCACTACTATAATATAACATAACTAATATAATATAACATAACTACATAATTACCGGTAGATTCCTGTTTATTATTATAGGTTTCCGTTTTCTAGGCAATTTATTTAGTAAAATGAAACGGAAAACTTCTAATTATTGGTCTGCTATATTTTTTGGCCCGGGTAGACATTGTAATTGTACCTACCTGACTTTTTGACTGTTTTCTGTTTTCTTTTTTTGTTGTCTTTTTAATAAAATAAAAATAAAACACAATGAAGGTTTTCAGTTAAGTACCTACGTTGTTAACAATTTTATTTACTTATATCGCTTTTCATCAGATTTATACCTACTCTTGATAATAATTATTTTGCATAATATTTCTTTGTCTTCATTATTAATGCAATAATAACATTATTTTATTTAGCATTCAATAATTTATTAATGAAACTTTATTTACAAAGGTGTCCACTGTAAACAACTCGAACACAAAAGTAAAAGCGGTGGGAGCCTATATTATTATAGAAATATTTACATAAAACCACTGCAGTTCTTTTTTCAATCCTCTTCATCTGACGACTGTGTTTTATTTCTTTTGATTTCCACGTACATCGGCACGTATGAGCGGAACCCAGTGACTGACATTTCAATTCTTCTCTTTCTGCTACTTTCAGAAATCAAAGAAGCATTTCTCGAGATGAAACTTCTGTAGTGACCATTTGTTTGGGGCACATACGTCCTTCTGTCTGTAGTCTCTTCAATTTCTTCAGTAGTTGCCTCTGTTACCATTTCTGTCGTTGTTGTTGTAACTGCGTCGTTTTTCAACCTTATTATAAGAGTTTCATGTTCATCTTCTATACTATCTACAGACGTTCTTCGGTTGATTTCGGTAGATGTTACTTGTGTAGTTGTATCCATGAAATTGAGATAGTGATCTGGAATTTTCGCATCTTCTGGGCTAAATTTAATAACTTCGGGAGGATTGGTCAGTTTGGTCACCCATGAGTTTATTTCAGTGCTGGCAGTGTCTGTGTCAAAGAAAGGAATCATAGTTGTAACTTCAGGTAGAATAGGAGTACGTTCTGTCCTTTCGTGAACTGGAATGACACCAGAACTTCCGTCGTGGAAATCTTCAACTTGCCCTGAAGATAGTTCAAACGGCGTTTCAGATAATGGAGCCAATATTCTACTGTCTGTACTGGTGACAGTTGGCTCGGTCACAACGTCTGGTTTCTTCCACATACCGGTTTTGTTTTCTGGTGAGTAAACATTGACATGAACAATCATTTTGGCAGCTTCATTTAAGTCAGGTCCTTGAGTTGTCCTTTCCGCGTTTTTAACTTTCAAACTCTCATCCCTCTCATTTTTCTTTTGGATCAAATATCGAGGTTTTTTATAGCGATAGTAGTTTCTTCTTACAGGTAAACTGGATTTTCGTCTGAATTGGAATCTAACAGGCTTAGACGTTGTAAAGTATATTTTTTCGACAGGAGGTGGAGTTTTGTCATCCTGCCTCATAATTTCGGAGTTCTGGTTCGATTTAAACGGAAATAGGTTCAACATGACACTGAAAGATTTTGGTTTAGTTGATGGCGATTCCGTATTTAGTTCTGTTGAACTTTGCAGCAGTTCTTCATCTTTGCTGTCAGCACTGTTTACGTTTGCGTTACACTTGCCACCGATACAATATCTATTGTGGCTAGGTATTCTCTTAAACATAGGAATGTTTGGGACCTTTTCATCTAAAATACTTGACGTAAGAAAAGGTGAAAATCGCCATAGTGCATCCGCTAGTAAATTGACGTCGCCAGGGCTATTCGGCTTGAAATTGAACAGTGGGTCTGATTGGTGATTCGTTTGAAACGATTCCCTCTTATCAGAGCTCTGTTGTTGCATATCTTGAGATTGCTGATCACTGTTGTGAAGTTTGTCCACCATAGGCTCTACATAAACTCCTGAGAAAGCTATAGAAGCATGAGAACCTGATGGTTTCGTATACATATCTCCCATTTTTGCATTGATTGTTTTCTCTAAATATTTAATGACTTGTCTGATATTTTGCAATCTTTGAGCGTTTCTATAACCGTCCACCCAGCTTCTTGATCCATATGTTTTACTAAAAGGAATCGGAGTGGGGCTTCTGTATTCGAATATAAACGGGCGCGGGCTAGTTTTCCTTATTTGATTTAGTCTGTATGTGCCAGTAGTGAGAATAGGTTTTATAGTGGTCATCGATTTGTTATAGCGCTTCTTGATAACTGGTCGACTCATTTCGAGTAAAGGATCGATGTAGTTGCTTTCTTGTAATGCGTTTACGAGTAAAGGCATTCGTTCGAAATAGTCTTGATCGAATCCGAAATAGCTTCGGTCAAGTCTCTCTGCAAAGGGAGTATCATTAGTGATATTTGTGATGCCATCGGTTCCGTTCACGCCTCTCTTTCTTTGTACTAATCTCCATTCTACTGCAATCGCACACTCGTAGATTAGTAGAACTACCTGAAAAAAAGCCAATGAAAAAAATTATTACCTATTTCAATACCCAGCAGACCATATCGGTCTTACCACAAAATATTAGACCAGAGTCAAACAGAGGTTCCTAAAATTTCGTTCCACAAAATCGACGTCTATCATTCGCGTTATCTTACTCGATTCTGGCATCATTCATCTCTATTTTTAATATTGATCATCCTACTACCTGGTATTTTTACGTTTTTATTGTTTACTACGCTCCCGGGCTATATACGAGTATAGCCCGGGAGATTGAGTTTTATGTAAAAATTACTTGCGCATACGAAGATAGATAACTCCATCTGCGTATTTACAAAATGAAAAAATAAGGAATTTTAAAATTTTAATGTTCGATGGATAAAAAGTTCGTGTAATAATATTAATATTATAAATATTATACTACTTAATAAGTGAAATTAGTTATTCTACAGATTAAGATCATAAAAATTGGTCTGGATATTATAATCATTATCTTCCTGGTTCTCTTGTTTTAAATCGTTTCTGAGGACTTCCAAATACATTGACTTAGATTCAGGTGCAATCGATTTCCATGCTGGTATATTTTCCATTTTAAGATCTTCCCAAGTAAATTCAAATGTTTGTTTTTTCGGATAAACGTTGTTGTTTGGTTTATTTATAGTATTCTCTGGTTGTCTTGTGATTTCTGTAAAGTCTCCAGGTTGGTATTCGACTTCGTCTTCAACTATAATATTTTCCTTTGGTTCTGTTTTGTCTGGTGTTTTAATACGGGCGTGAATTTGTTCATTTCGGGTATCTTGTGGTTTTAGTTTGGCATTCATATTCTTTGGTAGCTTTACGTTTTCTGAAAACTTTTTTGTAGAATGTTCTGCTTTGTTTTCTTCTATAATATTATCCATTAATTTTGGTTGCTCTGTTGTGATGTTGTGGGCTAGAATCAACTGTTGATGTTCATTTTTTGAAAAATTTAGTTCATCCGAATTTATAGATTGTCTCACGATCTCTGAATACGTTGCTTCGCCGATCACATTTTCCTGGGAAATTGGTTTTCTGGGTGTGGTTTTATGGCCCAAATTCTGTTGTTCTTTTTGTAAAATTGATATGCTATTTACAGGACTAATCGTTGATTTCACGAGACTATTGAGCTCATTTTGTATTATGTGATACAAAGTTTTGTTGGTTTCATTCATTTTGTGTAAATATGCCCCTGTTGGAACATCAAAATATTGATCGATTGTAGTGTAATAAGGTTTGGAATACAGAATAGATTTAGGTTTGTTAGGTTGTATTTTGTTGTGAAAAGACATAACATTATTTTTCAAGAAGCGGTAAGTTGTCTTGTCCTGATTGTCGCTATGCTTATTAATAGGATTTATTTTCGTGTATAATTTTTTCATATCAGTTTCGTTGATATTTTGAATGACTTTGCGAAGAATTTCATTTGAATTAATATTTTTTATTAAATCATTTTTTTCGACTACTATATCATTTTGATTTTCATCGATTTTATTAACTTGCGTGCAATTAATTTGTCCTTCATTTATCGGTTTTATTGTAAGAAAATCTAATTCACTTACTTCATCTACTTTTATATCCGTAAACATTAGCTCTGTTGGTGTATATTCATTGAAATTAATTGTTTTATGTAGAAATGGTGGATTCATTTCATTTTTTATTTGTTTCATTCTGTGTTCAATGTCACTAAAATAATTAAGTGTCGTTTTAGTAATATTGTTGCCTGTGGTATTTATGTGTTTTGGAGTAGGCAAGATTTCCAATTTATCATCAAAGTTTGTCCAACCAAGAAATTGTTCACTGTAAGTTTTTGAAGTTATTGTGTTTTCATTTTTTATAGATTCTGGTTTTCTCAATACTTGCTTGCGATTGATTATATTTTTATAATTATTTATAAATTGTATCGAACGTGTTGTAGGCGACATGATTTCTGCTGTAGCGTCTTCGACAATGCTGTTTCTTGCTGTTGTTGGTTTATCGTAAGATTGGGTTTCCATTGGGCTGATAATATTATTATACAAATCAATATTAGGGTCTGTAGACAGATCATTAACAGAACCAAATGTATAGTTTTCGCTTTGAGCTACCACAATAATTGGTGGACTAATTATTGGTACAACTGTATTAAATATTAAAGGTTTGACTGAGGTATGTTTGAACACAACTGTTGAGAGAAGCGGGTCCGGGTATGAAGATGTGGTGTGATTTTTTTCTTTATCTGACAGTTTTATCCTCTGAGCAATTGTTTCTGGCATTAATTTATTTATGCCTTCTAAGATCTTGTGAAGAAGCAATCCAAACTTTTTTGGACATTTGCAAAGAACTTTGTGTTTATCATAGGATACGGTATTGGAAGCTATTGTAGTCGTTTGAGTATGTGTTGCGGAATTTTGTAATACTTTACTCACTGATACATTTTTTGGAAGTATTTTAGTGTACGTTTCTGTCTTCAACATGGTTACTGCTGTAGGTCTTACATATACTTTATCATTGATCATTTTATCAACATAGTTAAATACTCGTTGATAATCCCTTATTTTACGAATTTTGGTGTAGTGATCGATGGTTTTAATCGGATTTCTGTAATAAACGACAGGCGAAGTTTTATATTCAATTGCAACTAATTTTGTTGTGGGCATTTTGAACCACTTCTTAGATTTCAGTGTATTCTCATTGATACTATATTCGGTGGTTGACCTCTTTTCATAAAGAGGACTGGTGCTTGTGTCTTCTAGAAGTTTTTCTAGATAAGCGTTTTTCTTAATAGCTTTGAATAATAATGGTAGTAACATGAGAGTAGTTCTATCGATCTTGTTTGTGCTAAATTTTGAATCGAAGGAAGAATCTCCCGACGTGTCGTTCATCAAAGTGAACCAGTTAGATTTCAATGTGTTGTCCAAATTTGTTTCAGTATTCAGGCTGAATTCGAAGACGAAATACATAACCTGAAATTGAAAAAAAAAGATTATAAACCATTCCAAAAAGCAAAAATAAAATGCAACATCTAAATTAGAATATAATTTTGATTGTTTATAACGAGGTTATTACTATGTTACGTAACTTACCACCAAAGTTAGATTATTGCAGATGAAAGTAGTAGTCACACTTAAAACAATTATTCACAAAACAAAAATTAGGCATAGAATAAATTAACTAAAGCAACCAATAAAAGAACAGCAGAAAATAACTAAATAATAATTCATAGCCCTACATCGAACATAGATTAGGCCAGCTAAAAGCTCTGTAAACAAACATATTACTATAATAAAATTTAAAACATTGTCTCCTCACAATAACTGTATAAATATTTTAACATTTTAACCCTTATAGAGAGTGATCCGATGTTAATAATAATTGACAGCTGGAGCTATAATTAAAATTACAGTTGCAGATAGTATTATACAAGTTAATCTGCTACCAGCTACATGAAATTATTTCAGCACTTTTGACACAAAACACAATATTAAATAATAAGCGTCATACATGAGTCAGACGTTTATGAGTTATAAAAATATAATGGCAGCAGATAAGACCCAGATTAATGGGCCTTTAAAGAATTTTTCGCCATTTTAATTGTGCAGTGAATACAAAACAAGGAATGAAGTACGGTAACTAATAGCATGATTATGTGATGCGGAATACTTTGATAGAATTTATTGTTTATTGCGCAATTTTTAGTAGGTGCATTTTAAATGAATGGCTTATATAACTACGTAATAATTCGTTAAACTACTGACCGTGGTCAATTTGATAAAAGACAATATGAACTAAGAGACAATGGTGAACTATTACCCGCAACTTTCACTGGCAAATGAAAAACATACTGTCGTAGTTACTATTAAGCAAATTAAATTGACGTGTCGAAGTCTGA
Organism: Hylaea fasciaria; assembly: GCA_905147375.1. Lineage (NCBI taxonomy): Eukaryota > Metazoa > Arthropoda > Insecta > Lepidoptera > Geometridae > Hylaea > Hylaea fasciaria. The sequence goes on from LR990197.1 coordinate 12,349,126, forward strand.
ATAGTATTTTCAGAATTAAAATATAGAGAAAATAAATATTACAAAAATTGCATCTCGAGATTGTCAGGCGCTTTGTTTCTAATTAAGGTACATATTATAAACTGTGTTGCCACAGTGAAAAGAATTCATCAGGCTGAACTAGAAACAAATTACACACGTGCAAGTGCATTGCTTTGTAGCCTTGCTTTCTGCTTTCTTGTTTTATCTCTGTGACGTGCGATGCAGCGTGCGTGACGTCGCATGCGCAGTTGTTTATAGCGTCTTTAGTTTAATAGTTAATATTTATAATAGTTTTAGCTTCACATGGTTTCCTAATTTAGTGTCAAGTTATTACAATATTATTAATTAAAATGTTCCTTATAATGTTCCCGTCAGTCAGGTAGTCAGGTCTAATTTATTATAATAGTCAATGATTCAATAAAGTGTTTTTGACGGATAGGTCCTGGTAGTTTTGAGAGATCACAAAAGGAGACGTTTTTGGGTTCGTAATATTTTTGTACGCTCCAGCACGAGCATTTCATTTATGTAGGTATCATTTTATATGAAAAACAAGATTCTGAGGAAAAATATGAAATCTAGAACTCTACGTTTTGGTTTCCTACAAAACCCCCTTTATAAATGGGTAGGTACTTCATAATTATTATGACAAGCCATTCGTGTATCACAAGATTTTGTTTAGCCGTGGCAGATATCATATAATTTATGGAGGGGAAAAAGATGAATCATTGAGACTGTTTAGAACATGACTCTGCTATGATTGAATATTATCAAAATTTTGACAAATTACTGATCAATACATTGCCACCACGTCGAATGTTTACTAAATAATCGTCACAAAAACTCTAACAATGCATTGTTTTTAAAGTTTGTCAACAGGTCATACTTGTTTTCTTGTTGACAATTGACTGTTTGGATCTACAGACAAATTATGAATCAACATTGTATGAAAATAAAACTGTCATAACTGTCAACAATGCAAATCTATATATATAAAATTCAAATGCTGTTCGCGTGTCTCGCTAAAACTCGAGAACGGCTGGACCGATTTGGCTGATTTTGGTCTTGAATGATTTGTGGAAGTCCAGGGAAGGTTTCAAAGGTGAATTTTATCACTATTCCACGTGGACGAAGTCGCGGGCACAGCTAGTAAAATGTAAATATTATAGTCAATCAAACTAAACTGTCAAGTTTGTCGATATACCTAATATGAACAAAGACCAACCAATGAAACAAATAACATTTTTGCCGTCAGCACTAACCAAATTTGACAATTTTGATGTTTTATCACTACAATAGTACCTAGTGATTTAGTATTACTTCATTATGTATCAGACGTTCACTGAACGACTTTGGTCATTGTTATATATGACACTTATCTGTTTGTAATACAAGTGGGTAAAGACTCAACTATCTCAAATTTACTTTATATTTTTTTTAATGTTGTTCGTTATTTTATTTATGAATTCAATTTTAGGTCATTATATATAAATAAAATAAAATAAACTAAAACTAGCTTAAACTAAACCTTCCAAATCTAACAAAAGAGGGTGTCCATGTGGCGTGGTACCAAGAACACTGGCTGCATTACCTCGCTGAATAGCAATGGCTATTCTCTGTGCGAGATAAGAGCCAGCCAGCCCTCTTGTCACCACCCTCTTGTCTTCTTTATATTGAACAACTTTAATAATACTTCAATATAAGGCTAGGCTAGGCTTTCATTATAGATGTCTCATAAAATAATATACATTTTATGTAACTAAGTATTGTACCTACCATTTGACTTAAGTTGTTCGCGCGAAAACCTAGGTGGAACTAAATTACATTATTAGTGGAGACACGACGTCAAATTATGAAACCCTAATATGTTTATTTAGATATTATAGGCTATACATTAGTATTTCTCCTGTGTCGTGGGTACCGTTTACAGACATATAATTTCTCATACACATAACACCCAGGCCAGAATATCTGTGGATCACACAAATATTCGTTCCGGGCGGGAATCGAACCCTTGACACTTAGCGCAGCAGTCCGAGAGATCAACCACTACGCCAAACATATCGTGTTGCAGTAATCATTAATTGATTGATCACAGCAACAATAATTATTTATTAGTGATTAAAATACATAAACACGCGATGCGCGTTGATGTCTTTTCAATGAAAGTATTGTTACTGATAGTCAAATATTGTTACATTATTATTCTGAGTATCTACAATACAAAGCCTAACGAATTGCTCCAAAATTAGTTACATGTTAAATAGCACAGAAATCTGCATTATCCTTAGATAGGTATCAAGTATTCAGATCAGACTGAACCAATATTATTCACTCAAACATTCACAACAGTTAGTATAAACAAAATTAAAATAGTACTTACAATTACAATGGTAACAGTGATCGCAGTAGAGGCAGCGGCGCATGCGCATCCTTGTTTTATCTGTCTTTTCTTTGACAGCTTAAGGAATTCTTCCGTTCTTGCATCAATACTCCTGTACAACCCAAATTGTCCGATTTTGGAGGCAGACGACACGGATCCCTCACTCGACATTATTGTGGTCACATCACTGGTACATCACTAAAGATCTTCCCACATTTCTATTGGCACCTTTGCTTAAATTCTCAGTCTTAGACGAAATCTTCTATTTTGCTGGAATTATTTTTCCGTTTACTAATGTGCCATTTGGCCGAATCTGGTATGGGTTACTCTGAGGTAAAGACGACTCTACAAGGTTTTTTTCGAAATGTCTCCAGTTTTTTTTGTTTCCCAATTGTTGGACAATGTAAGTGCAATGTTGAGTATGTTTGTTTGTCCGCCGCGTGCGCCCGCACAGGGAAATGTGGCTGATTCTTCGCGTGTGAGTGACATTCTGTTTTTCTTCGCGATAGTTGATGTTCAGTGTAGTGATGGGCGTGGTTTAAGCATTTTTTTAAATATCGATATCGATAAATGGTAAAACTTCATATTTTGTTAAATAATAAAGCTGAATAGGTAGTTTTTTTTAGGATCGTTAACTGCGAAGTTGTTAATTCGACAATTTCAATGAGGCATATAATTTGTTTTTGTATTGTCGTATTTAGTAGTGGTGTTTAGTGTCAACGTTAATTTGCTGGACCACCCAAATGCATCTAATGTGGCTAAACAACAGTATCTTAATAAGTAAATGGATAGTTGAAATATCGACACGAGAAGTGCAAGTTAAGCTTATAAGTAGAATAGCTAAGATCTGTGGTTTTTATTACATAAATAAATTAACATTATATCTACACTAATATTATAAAGAAGAAAACTTTGTTTGTTTGGTTGTAATGAATAGGCTCCGAAACTACTGAACCGATTTGAAAAACTCTTTCACTGTTGGGAAGCTAAACTATCCCCGGGTGACATTGCTACCTTTTATTCCGTAAAAATTAATGGTTCCCGCGGGATAGTAGTTAACGCGGATGAAACCGCGAGGTGCTCATTATATTTTCATAGGTTATCGACAACGGTACATCACTAGCAACCACACGCCGCGAGCGCAGGGCACTGGAGCGTACGGGACGGACATCGGCCCCTACCACTAAATATTCTAAGGCAAGTGAAACTCCACCGTAATGTGCACAATGTACGCCAAATGTAATGTTATCGCGAATTACATGTCAGTATTATGCTTGAGATGTGTAATGCTCGGTAATTCGGTGATGGTTCGTGACTCAAGATTCGCCTGTTTGCTCTAAATGTAGCGACAGGCGTTTGTTTAATGGTACTTTTGACTATTTAATGGGATTTTTATAGTCACCGTCTAATTAGACGGTGACTATCTGACAAAAACACGTATCTGACAATTGTCAGATACGTGTTTTTGTTGACCAATGGCATCGTTGATTTAACATCTTTTCTCTATCTTTGATTTTTGTTTCATAATGATTACCTACTTGGTGCGATATAATTTTTAATCGTCGGCTCTTCGTTAACCTGCACCAGTATGGGACAATAATGTAAACTCAAAAAACGCGTCGTTTCGTATTCTATCCAAAACTGCCTGGAAGTTTCAGTATAATATCCACCACTTTACTAAATCGTGATGTTGAGTGCGACTCAATAATAGAATACTGTGTAACTGCCTCACTGAGACACTCTCAACATTTTGAAGATATACCCTACTTGAATTATTTTAATACAAATAGGCATGTTTTATATTATAATTTATCTAGCAGACACGGTTACGCGTCGGCGTGGCTAAAGTTTTTGTCAGTACGATTATAAATTGAGATGTAAGCTTATCTTAACTGCACACGGTGTGCAATTTTGATTAAAATCGCTGCAGTTTAGGAATCCATCGCGGACAAACAACGTGACGCGTAATTTATACATATTAACAAGAAGATAAACAATATCATCAGAAATACGACAATGAACAAGTACCTATGTGATCTATGTCTTGATTGAATGTTGATGATAGCTAGGTTACAGCTGTTGTTAATGCATTCGTTTTTTAAACCATATTATTATAATTATCATAATCATCTTGAAACACCTTCCAACATAACATTGTGCCATCTATCATCAATAATGTATTAAAAAAAACTGATGTGCCTTCGTACAAGAATCCGAGTAAATCAAAGTCAGTTGACTGTATCCTGATCAAATTGATTTATCATCATTAGCTTTCTAATGAGTCTGATGCATAATATCGATAGCACCGGAATTTGATGAGTAATCAATTTAAATTACAGTATTTAAAGTGAGATTTGCTCTATATTAAGAGCTGGTAGACTCGTCAATAGAAATTATACTCCTATGGGGAATCAAGCTTAGGTTTTTTTCTTCCGCTTCTCATATTTTTATACACTCAATCGTATTTATTGATTATAATCGAATGTGATCTTTTTTTTATGTTGAGTAGTAAATGAAACTTGCCAATACTTTTGAAAATTGTTATACTTAGTAATAGATCACGACCACTGTAGATCCTGACGCCTGACTAGGATTACTTGTATCTAGAGGATTAGTAAAGACAAAGACCATGGTCTTACAAACTCTCAGACTGAGATCAAATTTTAATCTGTGGTTCAATGAAATGCAAGAATCGAACCCGTACTCGTAATTTTACGTTTCGCGGTCCGCTGTTTGTACAAAAATGTAAATAATCATACGTTGATGAACATGACTTCAAAGTATGACATTGTTATCAAAATCAAAAGTTTTTTTTTTTATTTTTTTTTTATTTATGCATCGCGTAAGCAACTTATTTTGTTTTTAACATCGTTCATAGCAAACTCGTGCCTTATATTATACCTACTCGTACACTTAAACAAAAATATGTAGGAATTAGAAAGAACACCATTCACTATTATAATGAAGTTAATGCCTTTATAATTGCTGGCACTTTTTCTTGTTGAATGAAAGGTCAATGGAAACCGCGAAACTTTCTGAGCAAAGAATAATTTAGGTAAATTATTGCTGGACACGAGAGCAAGCAAATTCTCCTCAGAGGCATTACGTATTTGCTAATCATCCATAAAAAATAAATTTACACATAATAACTTTAAATTTTCTTAGGCAACTATAATATGATTCAATGTTTATTTTTATTTAGGTATCCTAGCATAGTGTAAAGACTACATTATAAGTCAGTACCTATGTAAGATATTACTTATATCGGCTCTATTTTGCGACGTTGTTGTAACATCTGTGTTATAATAGCAAAATAATCATAATACGAGATTATTACTTACAACAAAATTGTAATCATTGCATGACCATAAGTTCTAAAATACAGTATGACTAAGTATACTTTCTCATAAAATTAAAGCAGAGCATTGAAGCGTGGCCCGGCCGTGACCATGCGACTTCTCACTATTGACAGTGATGCATTACGTCCATGAAGAATGCAATAAACTCTTCCTTGTGCGAAAGTAGGGGTTGTTTATACTGTGTATATTTTTATAGGTATTCTATGACTATTGTGACAGTGGGTTCGTACTGTTATGCTCTAGTCCCGCTATGATTTACTCGAAAAAGAGCTCCTACCCAGTAATGCCGCTATGTATGATTTTATTTGCTATACGTAAACAACGGAAGGTAGGTTGACTGGGGTAAGTCCGGATGGTTTTTTAGAGAACCATAAGGCTGTTGCAAAAAAATATTTTTTTCAGCTCAAAAAATACTTAGTCAAATTTCGACGGCCTAAGGACGACTTTTTAAAAATACAAATTATTTAATTTATAAGTGTCGTTTATTCGACGGATCGCTAAAGACTAACTTAATATTTAATTAAATCTATTCGTTAGACAAAACATCCCGAGTCGCGTCTTATCGACCATTTCTCTGAATACCACCCATATGCGCTGACTAAGCGCGAACAGCAAAAGTAACAGGGCCGGATTCAGGTCGCATGACTTCTCCCTCCTGAGATTCGAAATTATCCGAAGGATTCGGAGAGTTTCGAAAATTACATTTATATCCTAATTTTATTAATCTAACATATAAAAGTATCAGTCCGCAGATTACAATAATGAAGTATAACACAATTGTCCAAATACTGACACTATAGATTTTCACTTCACTCATATCATTTTCACTATAACTTTTTGATTTTAATGCATTTACACTTAATTGGACGTTTTTCAAATCTATGTCTTCTAATTCTATAGGTTCTCTTTCTTCAATCTTGATGCGACTTATATGCGGCAAGCTGATAATTGGCAGTCTGGCGTAATTTAGTTTATCTAGCTGGTGTGGCCGAAGTTTCAGTACAAATCTATCTATTTTTATTTCACACTCTGTATCTTCCAGGGTGATAATGTATGTTCCCTGGATATTTTCCTGCTGCACTTCGCTCGTACAAATCCTTTGCATGAGTGTATTTTCTCTGGAAAATAATATCCATCGATTTGATCGGATACGCTGGACAACGACGTTTCCAAGTTTTACTGGAATCAAGGTGCAGGAACTCATGTTTTTAGAATATTTCATCAAATCCGAAATACATGGATCTTCGATGAATTGGGCGGTATTGTCCTCGAAGCAGACAAAGCTGGATTCGCCTGTCGCTTTGCACGGCTGGGCTAACGGCTCAGAGGTCAGTCCTTTCACTATCAGGTAAGGATATTTAGGTAGGATGATATATGTCATATGATCATGGAGAACAGGGAGAGGGTACAATTTATAGTATATGTAGGTCTCTTTACCAATAAGTGGAATTTCTAATACAAATGTTAACTGATTTTCTTTAAAGAATGACTTAATACTAATACTCTCTTCAATCTTCACAAGATTATCTTGATTGGCTGGAAAAACTAATTTCTCAGTTTGTTCAATACTTTCAAGTACAATTAACAAGCTGTCGGAATCAATTATTGATTGATGCAGAGTGTTTAACTTACTAAAAGCTATCGCAGTTTCAACTTCGTTCAATTTAACAGAAGTACTTTGAAAATTGTGTAAAATCATAGAATATACATTAATTATCATATTGCTTGCGTAGTGTTCATTTTCTGACTGCTCTACATGTGCTAAATTGTTTTGAAAGTCGTTAAGTTTATCAGAGAGATGTAATACATTATTTTTGATAGACTGTGTCACATTATAAAAACCTTCTATGACTTCGGAGATCAGAGTTACCTTTTCATTTGTGTCTGCCTGTTTCAACTGAAGTGTTTCGATTAGTTTATCGTATCTATAGGCATCTTCGCTGTCTAAATTTCCCGTAATTATCTTAATGATAGAACCTAAGGGATTAACAAGGCCTCTTTTTACTCTATACTTAGGAACTAACTGTCTATACTTACTTATAGTTAAATTCATAGCATATTCAACTTGAATTCTAAAGTGGGAGAAAACTAAGTCTTTATACGTATCATTATAATTAGCGTCTACAATGCTATTAAGGTCACCAAATTTAATAACATTTAATGTTAAGTCTTCAGATATCAAATTAAGGTCTAATCTCTTGAGTAGTGTCCATTTTTCAATACTGATAACCGCTGTTCCTTCTTTTAAAGGTAAGACTCCTGGAATACCCTCAAGTGGTTGCAGTTGAAGGGCCTGGAGTTGGGTCGCTGCCATCAGGACCAGCACCATGATTAGGGCGTCTCTGTGGAGGACGTTTGATGTCTTTAATGGGAATTCGAACGTCGCGATTCTTTGTTGTTACAGTAACAACATTTTTATCTGTCTCTCCTACTACTACACCTTTATCATACCGGGGCTTATCTTTGCTTCGCCTAACGTTAGTTCCTTTAAAGAACACAGTGTCATCTGGATTTATATCAAATTCTGTTTCACCTCCTCTTTTGTCTTTAGCAACTTCCTTTATTTTAATCATTTTATCAGTTAGATATTTATACAAAAATTTGGTTCGTTTCTTGTGGTCACGCATTAGCACCTGCATGTATTCTTTATCTGAGTTGACATCAAATGTATTTTTCGATTCCGTGTGACCGAAAACTACTTCGAAAGGGGTTAATCCTGTTACTGTACACTCTAAAATATTCACAGTTCCCTCTTTAAATAGCGATATTACTGCTTCTGTAAAACCGATTCTATGGTTTTGATCTTCAAAGTATATAAAGTATTTGATTTTAGTACGTATGTATCGCTTTAGAAAATCTTTTATCAGGTCAGGTCTATTTAGGGTTATATTAGGGTCTATTAGGGGCATATGGACTTCTAATATTTTTTGCTTTTTATTTGATATGTCTTTAATGGCGGTTTCATCTCTAAACCACGTATATAGCAATATTTGGTTAGGCTTTGTGTCGGCCGCTTCATTTAAAATGGGGATACCTGCAGAATCAGTGTTACGTGCTGAGTGTACGGTTTCAGATCCTAAATTTGTTTCCGTACCCGATAGCGTGATAGTTCCGCTGGATGGTTCTGGTATTGGATATGGTGAACGCTGTTGGTTTTCATCTTCACTAATGCTGAGTGTACTTTCGGAATGTATTGAAATAGTTTTTTCTGAGTCTGGAGAGGTCGGGGTCTTTTTATTTTGAAGATTAACTATTTCATTCGTAATATTGTCACAATGTCTTTGTAGCTCAAATTCTCTTTCATCTAAATTTACCTCCATCGAACTACTATCTTTGTCAGATATCGCATTTGCCTCACAAACTTGTGGTTCATATTGAGTAACGTTGATGAGTCGATTTATTTCCAATGTCACCGGTTTTTGTTGTGTATTTTGAACAACCGTATGTGACTGCCCATTGATGCAATTAACAAGGGCGGAAGGCATTCGAACCCCATTATTGAATTCTTGGTATTCTATGATACCTGTACCGTCGTGTAAGTTGGTTGGTAAAACCACTCGGGTTTCAGATAGTGGTTCAAGTCGGATGTTTATTTGTGGGTTATACACAAATGGGATTTCAGTATCGTGAGTTCGTAGTACTTGGTTTCTCATATCTATATTTGCACCAAGCTGCGACAAAAGGTCTGAACCTATCAACCCGTCGTAATCTTTGTCTACGTCATATATGTAGAATGTATGCGAATCTCTACATCTAAATGATTCTAGCAGGGGGATATGAATTGCTTCACCGTGAGAACTTCTGCCATGAGTACTGATAACCGCAAATGGGACAGAATATTTATATTGATGGAAGTACTCGTCTGCTTTGCGTGGGCTGATAAAAGATCGCGAGCTGCCAGTGTCGATCATAAACTTTGCATTTATTTCTGGCAAACATATGTACGGTAATTTCGCGAAATTATCACAATTTAAATTAATTAACTCGGTGGGTTCATGCTCGAGGCTAGTTCGTGAAAATTTTTGGTCATGGTTAATTGTCTCGTCATACATTTCAGTACAGTCCTGCATGTCAATTTGTTCGTCGCAATAGACGTTATTGTTATAGGTCACTTCGTTACCGTAATCATAATCGCCGTAATTTTGATAATCGTTATTTTCTGAAGAATATACCTGAATCTCATTGTGATGAGCTTGATTAGGGCGCATCGGTAACGCCGTGCGCATAGTTACGTCTGACTGCTGTAATCCACCAATTTTATTTTGGTTTGATTGAGGAATGCCGAATTTAAATTGATTTGTTTGCGGTTGGTTAAAAGCCGGTCTAGGGGCTATTTGACCGAATGAAGGCCTGTAACCTTGTGGAGCTTGGGCTGAGCCGAATCTATGACCCTGGTTATTTGGAATTCCAAATTTGTAGTTTTGTTGAGGCTGCTGAGGCCTAAAGCCGTTTGTATGCGGAATACCAAATTTAAATTGTGGTGCCTGCTGGTTACCAAAATTAGAATTATGAGGCACATTAAAATTTGGTCGAAATTGGTTCGGGGCGCCAAATCGAAAACCTCCCTGATTTGGTGGGTTATTAGCAGTGAAAAATGGTTTTAACCCGAACTTTTCGACATAGGGATTGTGTGAAGCTGGAGCTTGTACTCTGTTAGTCAATCCCGGTTGTGATCGCAACATTTTATTACGCGAATTGTACTGGAATTGGAAATTGACCTCTTCTAGTACTATACTAAGCGCTTGCTCCAATGTGTTACTGCCCTTCAATCTAACTATACGAATAAGTTCCTCTGGAAGATTATATAGGAACACGTTCATGGCCATGTTATCGTAAATTGTAATTTTACTGCGCCTAACATGGTCATCCTGTATAAGATTGACTTTCGACAACAATGTACTTTTCACTTGTTGGATTCGGTTGCAAAAATCGAGATACGATTCACTTTGGTTAATTTTCAATGTTTCTAATTGGATGGCAATGCATTCTTCGGAACGCGGATCTCCGAAGTGCTGAGTCAAAACAGATTTTAATTCGGCCCAAGATTCTATGTCTGGTCTTTCACTTATAAGGTGAGCGGCTTTGCCGACTAATTTACTTGTTACTACATGAAACACGTAAACATCTTGTGCCGGATTATTTTCCCTTCTGTAACACTTTATAACGTATTCACATTTTTTGATATACAAGTTTAAAAGTTTTTCGTCACCGTCAAATTTCGGTATAATGGAGGAAATCTCCCTAGGAATGGCCTCTACCGCAGAGTGAGCCATTTTATACACACAATTTAAAACACACACAGATATAAGTATAATACACAGTTAAAACACAGTAAAGTTTTATAAATTCAACAATCAAATCCTAAGCACAAAATTTCAAGATCGAAATATAATAGTACCGTAAGTTACCTATAATTATAATTCTTATAGCTAAAATAGTATAATTACCGATGTTTGGTGTAATTATACCGAAAATCAGTTAACCAATTAGACAAGGTAAAGTTTGACCTCAAATAATTTTTAACAATTTTTGAAATGGAATAGATGATGGAAACAGGGAATAGTGAATTTGGACTACTCACAAGCCAGCCATTATCCTCCTTGAATGAGTCAGCAGCAGATCCTTCGTCCTTTGTATTGCGCGTCGTGAGAGACTAATTTATTTGGTTCGTATGGAGACCCGCACTACTATTTTACGCACTTTTCACACCACAAAACCGATTTTGGGGCTTTGTAAAGGCAGCAAGCACGACAGTAGGACTTAACGGTATCCTACCGGCTGCGCCAGTCAAATTTCGACGGCCTAAGGACGACTTTTTAAAAATACAAATTATTTAATTTATAAGTGTCGTTTATTCGACGGATCGCTAAAGACTAACTTAATATTTAATTAAATCTATTCGTTAGACAAAACATCCCGAGTCGCGTCTTATCGACCATTTCTCTGAATACCACCCATATGCGCTGACTAAGCGCGAACAGCAAAAGTAACAGGGCCGGATTCAGGTCGCATGACTACTTACATAAGAAATAATTGTATACAATTATGCATTAAACAAAGGGGCTTATTATCGTATTTTTGATGATTCTCTGAACGCGATAGTTTCGGAGATGAATGTGATTAAAGTGGTTATATAGTTTCTGAAAGCCCAGGGAAAGTACGGACCTTAACGGGGTAAGTCCGGACTACATTCTAAAACCGTTACTGTAGCTCAGATCATTAGCTGTATCAAACCAAAATATCCGGTGTTACCTATAGAAATATAAATTAAATCGTTTTTGAGATATCGTTTGTAAATGAGAGACAGTGACATAAATGTTTATTTTTTAAAACTCAATCATCCGGTCTTACCCCAAAACAAAAAAGTTACGGTTTTTATGTTTCTCAAACTTTTTGGCACAGTAATTATTATAATATCATATATTTTAGCCGATAAATAGCTGCTATTTAAAACGTTTCCAGGGGAATTTACAGGCATGTTTAGCAAGTGAAGTAAAGTTTAATTTTATAAATTCAATAGACAGGTCTATCTATCTACCTATTCATTTATAGAAAAACAAACTTGTTATTATTATTTTATACTACTTACACAATAATAATCCTTTTTGTTTGTAGGCGGTATTATTAGAGTGTATTATGAGTTTTTTGTTTTTTTTTTTATTTACTTTTGAATACCTAGCGTTTTTAAGTCAGTTGACTACAGAGTTTTTTTTGGGTTTCTTGGCATGATGTAACTGAAAAAAATGGATGAAGCATAATAACCAGTAACTTATTGGAACTATTGTTAAAGTTTCAAATCTTTTTGTTCCATATCATACCAAGCAGTTGTATTTTTAGTGTATTTTTGAGCTTAAAATTGTTATACTTACCTACTTCCTAATAAAATCTAATTGTTTGAAGAATATAAAACTAAAATAGTAGTTTTTTTAATCAAAACTGTGTTGAAGTGGCTAATCAATGATGAGCTATGAGTCAGGGAGCTAGTTACCTACCACTTAATTTAGGTACTTGTTACTTATGTACTATTTAAAATCTTTAATTTTCTTCAAAAAGTTTGAGCACCTGTTTATTTTTTACAATGGGGAAAGGCCGGATATTTTCATCCGATCTTCGCCTATTGAAATAGTAATGGGGAAAGTCCGGATCTCAGTCCACAATCGTTGTTAGCGTATTTAAACGATTTTAATCTATCAAATAATATCTACCACATGTTTCCAATATTTTGCAAAACTTGTAAAAAAGTAGCAATTAGTTGCCAAAATAACTAAACGAAGTCTTCGGGGGTAAGTCCGGATCTTCGAAAAAATGCACGTCGGGTACTTTTTCATATCGCGACGCATAAAACACGTCCAGACAGCGGAAGCGACTGACAGTGAGTGACAGGATGGGTAGGACAAAATGGCGCTGTAGGCTATGTTGCCAACGCTTTAAAAATCCCCTAGATTCGGCGGTAATTTAATTTATCCGATCTTCACCCAGATACGGTCTTACCCCGGTCAACCTACAGTTGGAAAGAGAAGTGAAATAACAGTGTCCGTTTATAATTTTGAAAATATATAAGTAATAATATAAGTTTAAATAGTGGGATACCTACTAAAGTCTTGATTTACAAAAAAAAAACAATAAATTTTAAATTAGGTATTTTATTTTATAAATTTTTACACTTACAAAATACAATTAGTTTAAGGCAGTGATGTCCCCGTCTCGCATTTTTGAGTATTTACGTTACAAATTAATTAAAAATACGTGATTTATCACTAGTCTCGGTAACCATAAAACGGTGGAATACCTATTCATACAACACAATTAATTATTATACATATTATAAAATAGTTAAATTTAATAACAAACATAAAGATTGCTATCACGCACTCCCGTACAGTTTGGTATCACAATTTTATGGCATCTTAATGTGTACTGGATCTGATTGCACCAAACTATATCTGCATTACATTACGAGTAATACAATAATATAATCAACCAAAAACCTAATAATATAATTATAATGATTAAAAATGTCATTTTCTTATTAGTTTTTTATACTCGTACATAAAATAGAAAGAAAAATAATATATATTCGGAAAAGTTTTAAAAATGCGTCACAATACCTACGAGTTTCAATGTGATCTAGCTATTGGCTACTCAAAACTCATTTCATCTAACTGACCAGTAAAATCTGATAATGTAACTTATTAGGTTTTACTTGCGCAGTTTTTTTATTTCCGATTTTTTATTCTTCGTCTCCAAATTATAATATACTACTATGCTAAAAGCCCTACAGAGATATCAAAGCTCGGCACAATCGATCGTCAAACTAACTTAGAACACAAATGGAACCAGGGGTCGGTCGTAGTAGTACCCCTCTTCTTTGACGAAGGGCGGTCGGGTCGGCGCTGGTGTTACGGGGGGGAGGTACTCCGGAGCCTGGGTAGTGTACACGGGAGGCTGCGTTGGTGATGGTACGTACACCGGCCTCGGTGTCGTTTGAGGAGGGATGTAGGCTGGGGGACTGTATGGCCTTGGGGTCGTTTGAGGGGGGATGTAGATTGGGGGGCTGTAGGGTCTCGGTGTCGTTTGAGGGGGGATGTAGATTGGAGGGCTGTAAGGTCTTGGGGTCGTTTGAGGGGGGATGTACACGGGTCGTCGGGTAGTTTGAGGGGGGATATAGGCAGGGGGTGTGAAGGGACGTGGAGGTTGAGGTGGGATGTAAGCTGGGGGAGTATACACGGGCCGTCTAGTAGTTTGAGGTGGGACGTAAGGAGGGGGGGTGAAAGGCCGAGGAGTTTGAGGGGGGATATACGGTGGCCTTGTCGGGTAAGGAACTGGCGACGAGGGTGATGGAGTTGGTTGCGGGTAGTAGCTGGGCCTTGTGGGTGGTGCTGTGGGTAGAGTGAAAGGGATTTTTGGAGTAGGGTAGGTGTAGCCGGTAGTTCTTGTGACGTCTAAGATGGTGGAGTATGTAGGTGGTCTTGTTGTGGGGGGTGGAGTGGGAGGTCTCGTTGGTGGCGGTGGTGGCCTAGTAGTTGGTGGTGGTGGTGGTCGTGTAGTAGGCGGTAGGTACGTCGAGGGTGGGGTTCGGAGAGTAGGTCTCGTGGTAGGTGGCAGATATGTCGTAGGAGGTCTGGGTCGTGGTGTTGTAGGAGGCGGTGGTGGTGGTCTAGTCGGGAATGTGAACGGGATTTTTGGTGTAGGGTAGGTGTAGCCGGTAGTTCTGGTCTGGTCTAATATGATGGAGTAAGTTGGGTAGGTTGTTGGCCTAGTTGGAGGCGGAGGAGGTGGTGGTGGTCTGGTGGGTGGTGGTGGTGGTGGTGGCGGCGGCCTGGTTGGAGGTGGTGGCGGTGGAGGTGGTGGCCTTGTTGGTGGCGGTGGAGAGGGTGGTGGCCTTCTAGTAGTTGGAGGCAAGTAAGTCGTTGGAGGGAATGGTCGTCTAGTAGTAGGCGGGAATGTGAACGGTATCTTTGGCGTAGGGTAGGTATAACCGGTTGTTCTGGTCACGTCTAGGATGGTGGAGTAAGTTGGGTATGTTGGTGGCCTGGTTGGTGGAGGTCTGCGAGTAGTTGGTGGCGGTAGTGGTCTCCGAGTAGATGGTGGTGGTGGGGGTCTCCGAGTTGTTGGTGGTGGTGGTGGTGGTGGCGGCCTAGTTGGTGGTGGTGGTGGAGGAGGAGGCCGCCTTGTGGTAGGTGGCAGATAAGTCGACGGTGGGAAAGGCCTTGGAGTAGTTGGTGGAGGCCTAGTGGGGAAAGTGAAAGGAATCTTTGGCGTAGGATAAGTGTAGCCAGTTGTTCTGAAATTGTCTAGAATAGTGGAGTAGGTGGGTGGCCGTGTAGTGGTAGGAGGTGGTGGTGGCCTCGTTCGTGGTGGCGGGGGAGGAGGAGGTGGTCTTCTGGTAGTTGGTGGAATGTATATTGGAGGTCGAGTCGGTGGCGGAGGTGGTGGCCGTCTCGTGGTAGGTGGTATATATGTCGTAGGCGGTCTGGGTCGTGGTGTTGTAGGAGGCGGTGGTGGTGGCCTAGTTGGGAATGTGAACGGGATTTTTGGTGTAGGGTAGGTGTAGCCGGTAGTTCTGGTTTGGTCTAAGATGGTGGAGTAAGTTGGGTAGGTTGTTGGCCTGGTTGGTGGCGGAGGAGGAGGCGGTGGTGGTCTGGTGGGTGGTGGTGGCGGCGGCGGTGGTGGTGGCCTCGTTGGTGGGGGGGGTGGTGGTGGCGGTGGCCTTGTTGGCGGCGGTGGTGGTGGAGGTGGCCTTCTGGAATGTGATTATTATATTTATTATGGATACTGGATAAAACAATTTTGTGTAAAAGGTGATCGACCAAATTTATGCTACGTCAAATACCTATCGACTAAGTGAAACAAAGTTCTTAAATCAACTTTTATGGTTTTACATGTTTCGGGCGAGACCCTTTGAATCTTAGATTTAATAATTTATCATGTAAAATCTATTTTTGTATGACTTTGAGAATCCTACAAACTTTATTTTATATTTTTTCAAGACTAGCTGTCAACCCACCTTGTGGTTGTTACAGGTGGCAGGTAAGTAGTCGGTGGCCGGGGTGGCGGCGGTGGCGGCGGTGGTCGCGTCGGTGGCGGTGGTGGCGGTGGCGGTGGCCGCGTCGGGATCTCAAACGGTATGCTCGGCCTGTCATAGTTGTATCCCGTAGTTTGTGGCAGCGGTGGCGGCGTTATAGCAATCTGGATGGTGAGAAATTGAGAATGTATTTCAATCAAGCGAATAGAGTTTTGGCGTGGTTCTGATAATGACTTTGGTATTTTTTCTCAGAGTTGTGTTTCTTCGTGTGTTAATGTGTAGTATCGGTGGAATATTAATCATTGAGTGCTCGTTAAAGTTCACGCGTGTGAGTAGGTACACGATTAAACCCAAATACCATGCAATTTCGTATTATCTTCAAAACTACCTGGAGGTATCAGTGAAGCATCCACCACTTCACTGAATCGTGATCTTGGAATTCCTCCTATTATTGTGAATATATAAAAAAGTTTCATATACCTACTTGACACTGGCTAAATACACAAACCGTGCAAAGTGAAAAATGAAAAAAGAAAAAACAAAGCTAATCTAAAAATGGGGTAGATAGATAGTTGAGATAGTGGTCACATGCTAGCCTAAGTATAAAAAAAACATTTTCTGGCGCTAGGGTCACGAAGAAACTATTTAATAATCTGTGGTTAGGGCATTCTGGTTCAAGCCTGCGTACCTGCGTCACCGAGGGCTGCGGCTCCGGCGGCGGCGGGAAAGGCACTTTCGGCTTCGGGTAGAAGTAGCCATCTTCGTCAAGATTGGCGTCGATGGGCGCCCCGAGCACGGCGTAGTTTCGGTTGGAGCCATACTGGATGGCCCGCGCGGGCCGGTCCGCCTTGCAAGTGTGGTACACCGACAAGAGGACCACTGCCAATTGCAGTGACAGCCTCTGGAAATGACAAACGGGGGCTTAAATAAGTGACTTAGAAAAGAATTTCCGCGCTAAACTCGACTGTAATGCTGAAGTTCGAAGTATGAAATTGCTACGTATGTAATTTTCTTACATATAAGAGTACAAGAGAACGTCAAGGAATAAGTAATTATTCGTAGGATAACTGATAACTTAGCTATTCTGTACCTCGTTTATACGCGTCCATTGACAAGAGGTTTGTTATTTATTCTGACCTGTCAAAGGTCAAAGTTTTATATTTGCATTGCGAACTTTGGCCCTGACTTGTTTTAAGTGTGTATTATTTGATTTAATAAGTAGATTGTAAATAAGATAAGATTTTGCCGTGTCCATTTCTATATACTCAATAATTTTATAGGTTCTGTTAGATCATTATATTATTGCTGGTATCATTTTGTTATCTCAAATCTATAAATAATGATTGATGTTGAATAGTGTTTGGTTCATTGGTTAAGATTGCAGTTCCGATATATTGTACCAAAAAAAATGTGGAATAATTAATTTTCGCTCCAACATCAGATTTACTCTCCGAATCATTACATTTATGGATTAAAACGTCTGTATAACCACTTTTCAAAATGGGTCAAGGTCAATAAACAAACTGCCAAAATATCTCAAAACTATTACAAAACTATCTAAATTATGTCTAATAATAAAAACACGGTTCAAAGGCCACCGAATTGATAAACTTGTGACCCAAATACCCGACAAAATGAGTGTGTCACGACACCTCACAGCAAATATTAGTTGAACAAATATATAATAGGTTAACTAAGCAATCATATTATCTATACTCCGCATTATCTAATACAGCTGGTAGCTTGTCTGTGAGTTTGTTAGAAGTATCTTATTTCTGGAACCGTTAATCCAATATTAAAAATTATTTCACTAATAAAAAGCTATTTTATTTGAATGTTACTAGCTATGTTTTATCCCGGAAAAATATGTAGTTACTGCAGGAAAACGGGAGTTATACTGGTGCAGCCACAGGCATGGTTAGCAGACAAATATTGTAGGTCCACTGGTCAAGCTTCTTCATTCTTGTGCAAGTTCTAAGCAACCTTGCGGTATAGATTTGTCTTTCTTCAGTGTAGCCATGACCATAATAATTCTTTCACAAATATATTTTTAAGAGATTTGTGAGCGTTTCTCAATAGGGATTATGGTAAAATTTGGTTAATGTGATTTAGAAGTAAGATGGTGAAGGCCAGAAGGTTTTGTCATAACAGATTCCAAGAACAACGTGGCGACGTCGTAGAGAAAATTTAAGTAACCATAATCACGCGCCTATATAAATCCTAAATAATCATATGACATGACAAACTTGAAGCATATCAGCGTATAAGGATATAAATGCTTGTACATGCATGTACATGAAATGTACATTATGACAATAGCTTTCCTTTAATTGACAAGTACTCGTATTTGCATAGTCAAAGAGTAATAATTTACAATAATGTTAGGCGACGCGTCCTTACCTTCTCTACTTCCGTTTCGCCATGTTCTACGTAAAATCAGTAGAATACCAATTTGTATCAGGTACCTATACTCTAATATTTACTATTACGACAACACTACCATCAGACTCTATATCATGGGGCTCTTTTAAAAGAAAGGTGAAAATATTAACAAGTTGACAACGTCCGAGTGTAACAAGAGTCCATAGACGGTGTTGACTATTTACCATCAGACGAGACAGAATATATATCATTGAGTGGCATAAAAAAAAATACAATTTCTTGCTTTATTCATACAGCTACCAGCTGCTGCCAATTATCGAAAGTTTTGTCATTAATATTTTTCGCCACTGGCAATTTTTGGCAGTGTGGATTTACCATTCCTCACAATAACCTATGAGATGACATCGCTCCCCATTCAACATTAAATTGGCTGATCCTTACATCTAACGCACCTAACCTTTTCTTACAATAGGAAATAATAGAAAACCGCGAGCACTGAAGGACGCTCGCAAAGTTGTATAATATCCAATCAACATTGTAAATAACACGAATATGTTGACTTAATTAACTCATTGTAAGTGACAGAATACTACGTCAATGTCAGACATTTTAAGTGATTTGAGATTTGTTTAGATGTTGGCGGTTTATGTGATTCTAGAAGTTGTAAGTAGAATAGATTAATTAACAAACGACCTCCGCAGTGTTAGTTAGTTGGTGGAGCTGACAGGAAAGATTGTTTTATTCCTGCACATAATAATATTTGAACCACAGAGGTTATCTATGAGATTGGTTTACCCCGTATTTGCACCACAGAAGTTTACTACGAGATTAGTTTACCCCATATTTGAGCCACAGACGTTAACAATGAAATTGGTTTACCCAGTATTTGAAACACAAAGGTTAACTATGAGATTGGTTTACCCCGTATTTGAGCCACAGAAGTGTACTACGAGATTAGTTTACCCCGCATTTGAGCAACGTAAGTGTATTACAAGATTAGTTTACCCAGTATTTGAACTACAGACGTTAACTATGAAATTGGTTTACCAGATATTTGAAACACAAAGGTTAACTATGAGATTTGTTTACCCCGTATTTGAACCACAGAGGTTAACTATGAGATTGGTATATATGGGGTCATGGTCCTCATTCCCGTGATACAAATTCTAATCCTAATTCTAGTTAGGGGGCCAAACCATTAATGCGTGATAGTGATGCATCATTATGCGCCATTGTTCCTCTCTTGTGAAGAGACAACAGCTGTACGGTTTTTTATGAAATTTGTTACGTATAATATATTATTATATAGGTACTTTAGATCTTAAAATATAACATAAAAATGAACGGCTCCTGTAGTATAATAAGTAAAGGTGGAAAATTCGCAGCAGTAAACAAAGTATACATTTCCTCGAAGTCACGCTTCATTGTTTAACGACATTTTCTTGTGTATTTTTGTTTTCGTGCTAAAGATTTCAGGTCGTACAATTCACCTCTCACGTTCTGTGACTTGGTACACCCCCCTACATTCCGCTAACCGGAACGCCTTGTGCCTCTTCTTCTAAATATATTTCATGTGACGCAGGCGGCGGGCGCATGTTAATTGTTGAATCTCCACTTAATTCAATGTTAAAACAAGGCCGGTTTCTATAGGCGGCACTAATCAACAGTTAATTGGCTTTTTGCGTTCTTTCGTTAACTGAAACGATTTCTATAAAGCTCTAAAATTTGAATAAAAAGTTCTCATAATAAGTGGATTCTTTCGATGTAAGACCACACCATCATTAGACAGTCACCAGCCCAATTATTGTTCATGAGATGAAAATAGTTTTAGCAATATTATAACAATAATTTTAAAAAAATACGACATAAATTTAACATAATTAGTCGTAACGAGTGATAATTATGTAATACTAGCTGCGCCTGCGTTTTCACTCGCGTGTACAGGCCCACTATGTTTTTTCAGAATTTACAGTAGCCATGTGTTAATCCAGGGTGTTAGCTGCCTCAGTACCAAACTTTATGCAAATCGATCCAACCGTTTGAGCGTGAAGAACTAACAAACATACACACTCACAAACATTCGGCTTTAGGTACAATATTATAGTGTAGTAGGATAGTAGAATTGTGACCATAACAATCACATCTCTGCTACTAATAATAATTATTTTCAAGAGTACTGGTGACTGAGCTGTCATATTATGTGCGCTTTGCAACCTAACGACGGTGGGTTCAAAACATCGGCCCTGCACGAATGACTAAACTATGTTATGTATGTTGCGGAATTCAATCGCTCCGAGCGCAGTTAGTCTAGGTCTATCGATTGATCTGGGATGGCTTAACAAAACCTGACACCAGAAGCCAGCACTGACTCATTTGAAATACAACATCAAATCATTACGTAACGCTTCAATAATTTGTAAGATAGAAAAGGCCCGTCATAGTATAATAATTTATACCAACAACTTTGTTTCACAGTCATTATCAACCTACAATCATCAAATGAATTTCCCGCAAACACGAATCGATTAAAGTTACAATAGCGTAACGATTAAAATCGATTAATTTCATTAACATGCCCAATGTGCGTCAGTATGTGAGTATGCGCGAGCGAGGAGTGGCGTAAATGCCTTAATAAATTTATGATATAAATTGCTTTGATAGCAACTTAATCGACGCGACGTTTGGACTCAAAGCATCAAATATTTATATTATGTATATCTTGGGAACCCTACAAAGTATAAATAAGAAACATTAACGAATTTTTAATTATAATTTATTTCTTTAATTTTCATTGAAATCCGTTGAATCAGCTCGATTCAAACCTACAGACAAAATCGTTAAAACGGTCTTATCATTACGTATTGTCTTGTTTTGGTATTATGAATCGTTGTCAGTGATTTTAAATACCAATAAATAGCTTTCTCCGTTGTCTTCTTCCATTTTGATCATTTTTATATGTTTTTTATAACTAATAGCAGTTAGGAATTATGGATCCGACGGAACGAACCCAGTAACATGGACTAAGCATGGATAACCAAGTCCAGTCTTGCAATAGCTACTTGTAGTATTCAGTGGCATCAGTGACCATCATGACTGGTCGAGTGGTCATCCACTTACGGCCGTTAAGTCGTTTACACAGTAAACATAGCTCTACTAATTATATACGCAGTGCCAAGGACAGAGTTACAAATTCGATAAATGTTTGACTAAATATTTTACATATTAATTTGTCCCCAATAATTTTGGCTAAGGTTGTCTGAAAGTGATCAGTAATTGAAAATGAACACTCTGAAACTGGTAGTTTTGTATATTTCTAAGTATTTATATTTCATAATAACCTGTAATAATACGAGGAACCATACACGAAAAATTTTAGAATTACCATTAAAAATTATAAGTGTACTGAAAGCGGAAACCACGCCATAATTTCCGGAATTTCTAATTTGAAATGGATGTTTCTGCTACGTTTGAAGAATAAACATAGCAAAGTGAATATAAATCATGTTTCTATATAATTATCGAAATGTCTAATATTTTTTCTTTCAACCGGTTGCACCAAGACGTGTCATGAACCTGACCTCGTTGCGACAGACAGACAAACAGACGCACCTGTAAAATGACAGGTATTCTGTACCTTCTGTTAGAAAACTGGCGCAATGTTGTGTATACATATATTGGTCGGGAACATAAATACATCCAGCGTTTTTGGCTCTAGTAACAGATTTTTCTATAACTGAGTGAGCTGCATCACCTTCGTTCTGCGTGTGGCCTCGAATCAAGAAGTTGTGTTGAATGGAGTTAATATTTAAGCGACTCACTGCGTAGTGGTACATTGCAAAAACAAATCTATTTTTCTGCTGACCACAGCAATTGTCAGAATAAATAATGACATCGCAGCCTGGTTTCTCAAATGCAATCTGCTCCAGGTATTTATATACACACGACCCTATTTCGATGGCTCCTCTATTGCCCAACCCTTCATGCCAAAAATAACAGGTTGTTGTTTGCTCGTTTGCATTAGACATTGTTAAATTATAACAATTAAGTCTTGATTTGTAGTAAAAAGAGCTCGATTTGCCAACGGGGCATGGTAACACCGCTTGTAAGTCATAAGTGAATACAGTCGTGTTGTTGTCAAGTTCAAGACATCTTTTCATATCCCTGTCTTTCTCATCTCTACTTAAGTGTTTTTCTTCCTGATGTAAGTTGAAGCTGTCACGTAATTTATTTTTTTCTTCTTCAGAGGCATTTTCATATGCTTCACACTCATCGCATCGATCTTTTTTCGGTTTGAAAAATCCAATGTTAAAATCTTGATTGAAAATCCGTGAGTAAGCGTCGTAGTTCACAGTAGGCTTGTTTTGTTGCTTCTGGATTTCGGAATAATTTCTATGCAATTCTGCCACTGATAAACCCCCATCAATAAATAGTCTGCTAGTATTAGCCCTAAGATAGTGACTCTCAACCTTTGGTATTGATTCGATATGATCCTTTACTGCTTGTATAACTTCAGGTGGCAAAGTACATTGTTTTCCGTGTTTTCCTCGTTTATCAGCTGGAATAAAGCCATCATTCTCTGCTTTGCCGTCGATAACAGTCCGTATAATACGTTGTGTTATACCCAGAGTGTTGATCAGAAAAGTTTTACAGACGCGGATCTCGTTATTCTCATTGAGCAAGTAATATGCAGTGTTTTCTTTTCTATCGTACCTTTTGTTAGTCTTTATACGGCGGTACGCACATTTTAGTGTTCTTGTACAAGCGTTTAAAAAACCCCGTTGCCTCTCTATACTCTCCAAATTCCAGTAAGACTCAAATATTTTCGTCCTTTGTTCGTCAGTAAATTTTGCAGCACAGGACAACCGACATTTTGAGGTACATGTAGGTCCCATTCTTTTACCTTGATTGAGTTTTTTGGTCTTTACTGAGATATAAGTTTGACCAGAATTTTTCAATCGCTTCGCTACATTCTTTTTCCAGGTTGCTGGGTTACGCGTACGCTTTCTGCCTCTCGGTTTAGCTATAGGTTGCGCTGGTTGGTTACGCCCGTGAACAAGACTCTCACTATTAGAATTATTATTTTCTGCAGGAGTATCACTGGAACTGCTACTTGAATTGCCACTGGAACTACTACTGGAGCTACTGCTGGAACTGCTACTGGAGCTACTGGATGAAGACAATCTTGAACGAGGGCCGGGCCTGAATTCATCTCCTGAATCAGTGCCGGAGAAATCGCCTGTTGGGAGGTCAATACCATCTCGTTCATACATTTCATGAGTAGACTCTGGAGCAGTTGTTGATGGGTCATTTAGGTTGGATGGTTCTTCTTGATTATCGGAATTTGTATGATGAGACAATGTATTTTGTTGTTCAGAGAAATCGCCTATTGGGAGGTTGATACCATCTTGTTCATACGTTTCATTACTGGCAAACATAGTAGACGGAGAGTCACCGGGGTTCTCTAAAGTAGTATCATCCTGCTCTGGAGTAGTTGATGTTGGGTCTTCTAGAATGGATGGTGATAGTTGATTCTCGGAATTTGTATTGTAGGACAATATATTTTTTTGTTCTGAATCTTGCATCCTTGTATAGTTGCATACATTTTGCACTTTAGAGTTCTCACTGTCATTTGAAAGTGCAAGAAGCACAAGATTTTTGCTGCGTTGATTCATTTAAGGTCTGAAACAAACAATATACAAAATTATGTGGTAACTCAACGTGTAAAACAAATACATTATGTCCTTATATCGCGTACGAAACGGCAACTATTTACCACATGTACAAAATGATGTAAGTGTTACAGTTTTATAGAAGACATCAATATCTACAATAGCACCTAAAGAGATCATTATAATAATAAATATAATAAATACTTTACAACTATGTGGAAGTGTCAACGCCCGACTCCTGAACCTATGATGAAGGTCCGTATATTAAATTATAACTAGGTACTAATTAAGGTTAATTTTAAACTAAATATTATGATATTTGTTATAAAAACAATGACTTGTTATTTATGAAACTGTACAGGTACTGGAACAATATCGTCACAACTATTAATCTAACGTTTAACTCAATACCATAAAATACAAAGATTGGGGAAACAACGTCACTACTACACAAGTGTCATTTAAGCTCCAAAAACATAAAAATATTATTGTCACAATTAGCCTTAGTAACGTTGTAGCTCCAGGAGACTGCTTCTCGTGCGGGGGCCCGCGCGCAACTGACCAATGAAACGTTGTTTCTCCTAGTGCCGTCCAGATTCGCGCCAAAACCATAACGACACTGGTGCCCTCAAGTGGAAAGTATGCGTACCACACAAGTGACAATAACGCACCAAGTAAAGAGGTAGATTAGGTGTATTTTCTCATACTCAGTTCAGTTTTGGAAAAAAAAGCATAAGTGACGTTATTGCACCGTAGGTACGATATTACTCATAACAATGGAAATTTGAACATTTTCTGCGTCAAGTCAACAATATATCGGCAGAAGCGAGACCAATGGATTCCAGTGTAAAATTGCGTAAGTTTGAACAAAGGTGTCGTTTTGCTAACATTGTGGTAGGCAAGCGCGTGTTTAGGGCATTGTGGCTCGGAGAAAGTTTAGTTTTGTCTAGTTTCAGCATTGAGTAACGAATACCCATACTTTTGCATTTATATCCATAGTAGCATATTGTTTAACACAATATATAAGTAAGCTCTAGTTCCTTTAGAACTGTTATCAAACCTAAACCCACTGTCTGATTGAATGATAGAGATGGAAGGTAGAACGGATCTTTCCTGCGACCAACGGTTGGTGGAACTTCGGCTCATTTTGGTCAGTACCAAGAAGTACCGAATACGTACGAATTTTACAAACACTTGTCATATAATTATGTGCAACTAAAATATTGCGTACACTTGCGTTTGAAAGCTATCTGACTTTATGGTGCGATTCCGATTTAGTTTTATTTATAGTTTATCATTTTTTTTCACATATTATTATATATATCTTAGTTAACTGACAATACACACTCTCTTATTTGTATACAATGACACCTACAAAACATACAAGTTAATCATTCAATTGTTGTTTTTAGCATTCACTAACAAGCTAAATTGGTGAGTCACGTAACTTGTAACAATGGTCGATTTTTCATCATAATAATTATTATGATTAAGGCGCTAATATAGGAGCGATTCATGTATTTTAGAAGATGAAAGTTACCTGGCCGGGCCGCGCGCCACGCTGGCTCCGCGCTCACGGCTAGTCGAAAACGCTAATTCATAATTATTATACTCTTACTAACGGCATCACGTGGCCTTAGCACAGATTACTAGCTAGTTACTACGTAGGCTTTAGTCTGAAGCATTCAATTATTTCGACACCGTAATGACATGTCAGATTGGCCGAGCGGTCTGAGATGCTACGTTCCGTTCCTAAAGACGTAGTTTCGAAGTTTCGAAACCTGCTGCCGGGAAACTTTTTGTGTATGATTTTTGTTTTGGTGTATGTATATAAGTAGTTTGTTACAATGAAAAATAAACACAATCTATAGTAGGTAAATAATGTATTAATTAAATGTTTTATCTTTGTTGGCGTACGCACCAAGCACCAACATTACCGCCAGCATTACATAAATTATTACCTCCTTGACTATAATCCTATCAAATTTAGAATGCCGCACGAATTATTGGAGTCACACCTAAATAAGTTGTATTAAATTTATTTAGTGTTGGTCCTTTCTGGTATGCGCGTTTGTCAAGTCCATTTGATACATCCTCTTTAGTCCACTTCCATAATTTTCTTTTTGATATATATTTTTACAATGACAATGACGGAGTAAAAGATTTGTGCATTTAGCCAGTGTCAGGCATCCGTACTAAGATCATATAAATGCGAAACTGTGTGTGTGTTTGTTGGTTTTTTTTTTTTACTTTTTGCCATCCTTTCACGTCTAAACGGCTGAATCGATCTTGATCAAGATTGGACCTATGAGATGGGTATAGGCTATTTTCCGTCAGAAAAAATAGGGATCTTAGAATCCAAATAAATAGGAGTTGAAAATTTATATGGGCAATTCATAATTTCTCAAGTAGGTGATCTGACACTTCATTATTTTAGGCTCTTGATAAAATATAAAGGTTAAGACTAAGGATAGGGACAAGGAAAGGGACAGGGATAGGGATAGAGATACAAAGACTTCAATATTTATTTTCTAAACAGTTGCTTTTTCATATACGGATGAAGTCGCGCGTAAAAGCTAGTTTCAGTAAAGTTTACTGAATCGTGGCTATGACTGTAAATTTACTTTACCACGAGGTTGTGAAAATATGGAATACTAGCTGTTACCCGCGACTTCGTCTGCATTTAAATCGAATCCAGCTAGTAAGAACACAATATGCGTGAACTTTGTATGCTATTGTAAATCAATCGGGCACGTCACGTCTCTGTCAATATCTCTAAAACATCTCTATCTTCCTATTTCCTCATCGCTTTTTTCCCCAACTCCCAATATTTCATCTCCCATCCCTCATCAATCTCCGATCTCCCATCTCCTCATCTCTCCAGCTGCTGCTCTCCATCTCCCCATCTCCCCAGGTCCTCATCTTTCCTTCTCTCATATACCTACCAAATTTCATTTTCATTTTTGTTGTCTCTCTATACCTAATTTCATCGAAATCGGTCCAGCCGTTTAGCCATAAAAAGTAACAAACAAACAAACATACAAATAAACAGACAAACAGAGAAACAGAGTTACTTTCGAATTTACAGTATAATATTTGACAATGACTAAATGCACAAATCGTGCGAAGCAAAAACATTGAAAAAACTCTGAGCAGAAAGATTACTGGAAGTGTGCTAAAAATAAAACGTCAGAATATGCATCCGCCAGATCCGCCATTATGGAAAACGGAAGTTCACTACATCTTCATTTTAATATACAATCATAATCTGCTCCTTTGATTAACTCCAAACTATCATAATAAATCCCAGTTTTATTTAAGTGAACTATCTAAAAACGCGTTTTTGCTGCTAATTTCAGTTACAGGTGGTGCAAGAATAGTCATATTAGCCATTATTCTTTACACACAATGGAGAATAAATACAAAGTATTATAGGTTATAATAAAAGTTTAGTAATCGTCGAAGGAAGTCATTTACGGCAACTAAGTAAATAAACCAGTTGTATACCATGTAGAGATTCTGTTTGCATTATTTTTTTGGAGAACAAACAGTAAATTCGACGAGAAAATTTTGAGGAACAGCGACATACGTCCTCTCTCTGAAACGCCGTAGCGGGTACTGAGCCGCCTAGTACGCGCTCAAACTGATCATATTCTCGTCGTTTTTATTAATTTAGAAGAACGGAATCGATTCAGTTCATTGGAAAATTCAAATTTCATTGGAAAATAAAATTGCCTTTTTTATGGTTCAAAAAAATATGATAGTTGTCGCTGAAAATGTTGAGCATTATGTGACGAAAGATTTTTTTCGGGTCTTTTCTCGTGAATTTTTTTCTCAAGATACTAGACAACTTTAGTCCAATATTATTGATTTATTAGCTAACTGAAACACTTGGCTATACACTGTATTTTTTCTGGCTTATAAATATTTGTAATTACGGCTTAACTTTTTGACAAAAAACCGCCCATTTTACGGAAGCTCGCTGCCTACAGGTCCTTAAGAGGAGTTTGTGATTAATTTGACACGTGCGTTGAGGACACTTGACATAATTATTATACTATGAGCACCAGTGTATGGCCAAAGTAATGGGGTTTAGCGAATGGCCCTAAAAAGTATAAGCCCTACGGGGTGTGATCGACGAATGGGGTTACTAAAAATAAATCGTATTTAATCCCAATATTATGTCGTATTTATTAATTATTTCGAGATAGACAATAGACATTGAGATAGAAGCAAGACTATTTTCCTTTTATATGAAACTGCTATGGGTTTTCTTTGTTGACCGCGCAAGCGTCCTAGTAGCATAGAGTTGAACGACTTACCCCCGGTTTCTAGAACGTTTGTTGGCGTTGACAGTAGATTAAAACTATCGTTGCCTCTATCTGACTATAAACAAATGACAAGGATGGCAATAGAATAAATCTGTTGTCAACGCTGACTGACGTTTCAGAAACTGGGGGTTAGACGAGTTGAACGTTTTTGAATAAAATAGTGCAGGATTTAGCACAGTTACGATGCTTTAATTTATGATGATAATCTCACCACAAAGGTTAGGCTGACATCATTTCTGCAAGAGATAATATTATTATGTACCTGCTTTTTATACTTTCTTATTGAGGTTACCACCCCGAAATACTATTATTATATAGGTACCCTAAAAGGTTACAAAGCTCAGTGACTATTTTGACTACAATGTCTCACAAGGGCACAAGACCTTTGATTAAAGCCGGCAGATCTACCAGCACCTTGCGGCTTTGCCGTAATTGCTTTGAACTATAAAACAGTGCAACGAATCATTGGGTTCATAGAAAAATGATTGTAAATAGTTATTTCATACGATGTAATCTAGATTATGTTACGTTACTAAGTAACAAAATAAGCAAGTCGTGAAATGGATAGTAAATATCACCCCTGCACATTAGTGTAAATAATGGATATAGTACTACCTAGCAAATTTTCAAAGATGATCTAATGAATTCGAAACACCAATATTTTTTTACATACAATGGGAATTGAGAACCACGTCCTTTTTTAAAGTCCGTTCAAACCCGTAAACTTACGATTAATCGTAGACGTAAGAAGAGATTTTTCTCTTCTTACTTCTACGTCTTAAGGAAGAAGAAGTTTTAAACTTCTTTGTTATATTATGTTGTCAAAATTGCTGTAACTGTATCAATATCTCCTGAAGGATACAATAATATTAGTTAATGTACTAAAAGTTAAAACTATTTAAGGCTTTCTCATGTC
Organism: Hylaea fasciaria; assembly: GCA_905147375.1. Classification (NCBI taxonomy): domain Eukaryota; kingdom Metazoa; phylum Arthropoda; class Insecta; order Lepidoptera; family Geometridae; genus Hylaea; species Hylaea fasciaria. The sequence continues at coordinate 12,378,688 of LR990197.1, forward strand.
TATGTCCATGTAGATATCAAAAGAGTAAGCAGCTGTTTGTTTTCCTTGTAAAATAAAATAAAAGATACGAACAAAAGTCACCATTAGAATAATAAATAATAAATCTTTGTCGCTTTTATTCGGGTTACCGCGGGCTATTCTTGATATTTTATAAAGTAACGCAAACATATTTCAAAGGTCACGGTTGCGAACATCCTCTATCAATTTGAACCCCTCGGGGTATAAATATTCAATGCTTAGAAATGAAATAAAATAGAGACAGTTTATGTATGAAAAATTATTACAACAAACTTACAAGTTCTGTTCTTGCGATCATAAAAATCAAATAGTGGAAATAATTAGTTGGGTTGCTCCCTAGCCTGCATTATTTAATAACCGCCACCTCCAAGACTTAAAAAGTATACGTATATTTAAATTTTTAAGACGGTACAACAATAACATAATTTTTGGTAGTAGCTTTTATAGTTTGTTATTGAGTTAATTTTAACCACGGCTTGACGAATTCAATTTCCAAATGACGGCTATTTTTAAAAAAATACCTACTCGTATGTCTTTGTACATTGGTTGCAGAAAATGAATAATTGATGAAATTCTTCATTATTACCAGTAATCATGAAGTGCATGATACACGAAAGTGATATGTCTCAATATATCTGATATTTGCGGTTAATCGTCACAATAATGTTGTTTTGCAACAGATGCCGTGAGAGCCGAGCGCGGGTCACTTCTGAATTAAACCTTTATTGTTATACCTATATGTTTCATATCTTCCTCAAAGGGCCAGGTACATTATGTGACTGGTATTATGTGTATTGTCTTACACAGCCAATAAGTACTGAAGGCGTTATCACACAGTGTCGTCACAACCTCTTTTCTCGGTCGCCGGCGCTGGACGGTTGCTCAATTCGACACGAATCTTTTGTCGAGTTCACCAGTTTGACATCTCAACTCCTACGTCGTTTTGATTAACATACTCTTCGTACGAAATTAATCAAATTCGTATGAAGCTTTCCATAATGAACCGAAAAACTAAAGGACATAATTGATACCACTGCCATCGTTATTGTTCTTCTACAAGATGACGTTAATATACGAGATAAATTAGGCGCATCTACGCAATCTGTCAATTTTACAATACGAACATTTTTGCGGCGCATGACCTTTTTGGCAGCTCCGAGAATTCGAATAATATGTTCGATTCGGTTTGTGTAAAATATAATTATAGTAAATAATGGACCGGTCGGTGCCCATTATTGCAAAGAGTTGCTTCGTGTCTCTTCCTATGCAATTATGTGTGTCTGGTACTTGTTAGTTGAAAAACATTTTAACTGAGGAGATTCTGGTGCTATAGTAAAGTACTATGATATGCTGTTTAGTAAAATAACTTATAAGTGACAGTATAATATTAAATCTCTTATTTTGTAAAGTGCATTGCGACTTATTAATTGTTTATCAGGTGTACCATAGATAATTTTCTTTCTATTCTATTCTTAACCCATCTGCGAAAGGTAACGTTTGGGAAGTACAATCCGTTTGTACTTTAACTCAATGCAAAATTCAATTGTATCGCATCCACAGCTTCTAATTCATTATTGTCCGACTATCGGTCATTTGCATAACAATGAATAATTATGCAGAATTTGTTAATGAATGAAGACGAATTCCAAGGCGGTGGCGTGTGACGGTTGTGCTGGAATTTTGGACAATGTCCATATTGTCCATTCATAACTTTGATACAAGCCATTTGACTGTCCGCCTTCGATCAGTAGGTAATTAGAGGTAATTAGAGCGGTGGAATCAGTTAAAGTTCTTAGCTCTGTTATTTTGTCGTCCAAAACGAATGTGTTTAATTTTAATTCTAACAATAGTAAAGTTATGGTTATTGTGTACACTGCCTGGATCTAAGCAAACCCAAATTGTGCAACCCTAAATAGTTATAAAAAAACAATTTTAGTGATAATCATGACCTATTTTGGTAGGCAAATATAGTATTTATTCAAACAAGTACATAATTGAAACATTATTTATTTAATGAGAAAAAAACGTCACAGCTGAAAATAGAGAACAAGAGGTAGAAGCATTTAAAATACTTTAATTACTGCAAACTATAGGTCAAACTGTTGGCATTTAAGAATGCCTCAGTTTGGGGCTATATAACTATTGGTCACTTGGAATCTAGTACCAATCTAAAAACATTAATAAGAATGGCAACTACATACATAAAAAAATAGGTTTACGATCCGCGAAATAGCAACCACATTTATAACGCCGAATTTGTATTGTCCATAGTAGGGTGTGACTTGTTCTTGATATCCGATACTGGATCAGACATTAATATATCTAAGTCATAGACAAGTTTTCCACCTCAACCTTGACATTACAGTATTTGGAATAAGATGAGATGCTCGACCTCGCTCCGGTATTCGTCCGGGCAGCATCGGATCCGGGTTTGAAAGCCTTCTCTACACAATGGTAGTTACTGACTCAACTCTGAATTTATGAAACAATACACTTTTCATTGGTTACGGTTTAGGTTATCTGATGAAGTATAATAGTTGTTTGTGGAACGATAACACGATTGTTGCAAATTTTGTTTTCAAAGGAAACGGAAATCATTTGTTTTTTATGGTATAAAATATTTTCTACACTATATAATTATTTTGTGACTAAATATATCTATTTCCAATCTTTGCAGTAAGTAATTAGCTACCTTAATAATTATAAAATTAAGATGGCACGACGTATTGCCAGAAGGTTCCTTTCTGTGCACTCCTTACCACCATCAGTAGCTTGGACCTGCTCCGCTACCGGTGGTATGCTGAGTTTAAGTGGTACAAAGGAGATGTTTTTTTTTTGTAAAAAAATGACACTTTATATTTTTAAACAATAATCGTTTTAAATTTTATAAAATAAACGAATGATGTGTAAAATGTATGATTGCCCTGCGTATGTATTTTTCGAGCGCGTTTATCTCCCATAGAAAAAACATCAACGGGGTCTACTATTGTTCTATTTTTGCCATACTTTTTGTTCGAATGCCACTGAATAGGTATACGATTTGGTTCTATGTTCAAGGTTTAGGTTTCTTTCAATTTATTTTTGAAATAATGTAAAATATTACATAATAACGTTATAGTATTTGAACACTCATAAAAAATTATAGTCGATGATATCCTTATTATTATAATAATAATGTACTTACAATTTGGCTTTATGTCTTGCTCAACGCCTCGATAAATAATATTTTATAATATTTTCAGAACATAAATTAGTAATAGATGTTGTTGAACTTTTACAGCAAGCATTAACCTTATAGAAGTTATTAGGTCTTCACATATCGGCATTTGGACGTGACTTTAGTACGGGTACTCAACCGCCAACAAAAAACCACGACCAAGTGTGTACCGGGCCAAGCGTGAACATGGTTCCGTCAATAGCAGATATTTCTGTGACTTATTTGGCAAAACCAAAAAATTACATGTTTGATTAATTTAAATTTTTCTCTGGTGGCATGGTTGAAAACGTAAAGAGAGTAGAGTAGACCCGTCGTTAGCACACTAAGCTAATATTACACTACATATTCAGTTAAATATAAATAAATAAATTAATTTTCGTTTTAAACATTAAATTTATTATATCCAACGAAATCAGTGAACAGTATTTTTTGTCTCACTGACGGAAACGTCAATTTTATAAGTGTTACCTTTATTTTTATGTAATTACGGAACCCTAAAAAGGCAGGCCAACTTATGGTCATCGAGTTACGTAGGTACCTACGGCCTATGACCTTTTCGGTCTCTTGAGTAACTGACAGTATACAGTATAGGTACGTGATTAAAGTAAGGGCGATAAGGAAAAGTTCGGACAAACCATTTAAGCATTTAAGTTAAGGCTTACATATACATTTTAGACGCTATTCAGCTTAAGCAATCAACTTTTTAGGCATTTTGATTTTCAGGTAAATGACTTTACGGGATTTTAGCTGCAATAGACAACAATCTTACTGCTGCATTTTAGTACTAACTGTACATAAATAATGTCATATAAGTGCTCAAACATACAATTAATGTGTAATATATAAATAAAAATACAAAGACAATGTCAAATTAAATAATTTTGTTTACTGACCGTACTATACTCGAAATTATTATACAGGTCAGTGTTTTGCCTGCACAAAGCACTTGGTACTACCTACCATACTGCTTATTAGTATGTAAGTTGTAAGTTTTTACAAACTGATGTACGAGTATGGTATAAGTACTTTGATGTCAACAAATCAGACGAGATGAAAGATAGCGGTTTGAGCTGTCAGAAAGGATTATTTCTTCAGTCTCTGCTTTGGTAACGGATCTATTAGTTTGGTTTTGTGTGCATTAGATGGTTGTTGCAGAAACTAGTTTTGCAATGTAGATTTTAAATGTGAAATGTTTATTTTTCCACAGAAAACCAAGTATAATAAAATCGGACCAGCTATTTTCGACATTTTGTGAGACTACTGCATGGCCATTGATTTTTACGCGACTACTGCGAAGCTACCGGAGGGCTATGTGTTTGACCGGTATGAATGTATGTATGTATTTATATATAGACTAGCTATTGCCCGCGACTTCGTACGCACGGATTACATACACGCGGCAAAAAGTGTCCTATGTCCTTCTCCAATACTTACCCAAATAAATATCTCTGCCAAATTTCATTACGATGTGGTCAGCGGTTTACTCGAAAAACAAAGAAACAGAGTTTTCCCCTTCCTATTAAATTATAAATGCGAAAATTTGTATATGTGTATATCTGTTTGTACTCTCCAGATAAACGAATTTTGATGAAATTTAATAGGATACTTTTCGTCCCGTAAAAATGTATCGATCCTATAGGATTATAGCAAATGCGAGTGAAACCCCGGGTGCCGCTAATTTACAATATTCGTTTGATAGATGGATATTACGTTTATGAACGAATCAGGAAATCTAGTCATATTATAAAAATAAAAACCAAGCATCCAAGAGCTATACACGTTAATTTCCACGAATGTTTCAACAAAACTAAATTTGTTTGTTACAGGAAGTGCTCAAGATGATATATTTCGGTTAAACGCTATACTTGTTTCCATCGTGATATCTCTAATTCTACGAAGGTTCCTGCATCAGTAATTACCGTTGTTAATTTGCATTCGGCATTGGTAGTGTTTGGGATCATAGAAACAAAGAGACGGAGATATTGGCACGCATTTGCTTCTAAAAGAGTAACGAGTTTACTTGCAAAAAGAACGAATAACAAAACAAAACAATTACAATCATTATTATAAATTGATAACATAACACTATCATGAGAAAAGTTTAGAAAATAGTTTAGCAAACTGCTGCTAGATGGCGCTTTTCCCAATATGACAAAGTAAGCTTTGGGCAACAAAGTAAACATTTGGGTCAAGTGTATATTTTATAATATAATATATTTTATTTCTTTCGATAGCCCACAGGCGTAAAAAGACATTAAAATAATATATAATTACGTAAGACAAAATCCAGACCAAAAAGGATGAATACGCCTAAGTTATGACGCAATTAAAAGTTGAAATTGTATACTTTATGTATCTTCGATGGTGTAGATAATAAATTGTATATTGTATATTCGTGGTTTTATAGAAACCTCATTATGAATAAAAAAAACCCGTATTTATAAAAACATAATGCAGTATTCATTTCATGTTGTTCTTAACAATAGGTATGCTGTTTTCGAACGTAAAAATCACCCACAGTTTTGTTAGCACTGTTTTAGAACGTCAAAAATTATAAACGGTTTTGAGGGTAGTCTGCGATTATCGCTGGTTCCTATATCTATATAAATCTCGTTAGTTCAACAGTTTTAGAAATAGTGTTCTGTAATTCTCACCTACATTTAACCTTTGTAGAACACTTACTTGAAAAATGGCTCCCGACGGTCCCGTGGGTCACAGCCACGTCAGTATTAAAGGCGTCCTCAGTGTAGACTTATAGTTTCGGACATTGTTTAGTGTTGGCCGTTTAATTATGTGGACATTATAATACATGACCCTATAATATGTTAGAAAACTGTAATCAGGTGAGTGATTGTAATGGCGCTTATTACCCCTCCGCTGAGCTTCGAACATTTTTTTTTTGTTTTTATACCTCGTAGGGCATAGTATTGACACTATTGCACCTCGCGCAGGTTAAAATTAGGTTTGCTATCCAAAATCTCAACTAGCAAGTCTGTGATAGTAAAAGCTAGCTCAAACTGGATTTTTTTCTATAATATTAGGGCTATACTATATTTACGGCCGCATTCCAATCCTTACGCACAATACACATTACGCATACCAAGCAGTATTACCATTGTATTACTTAAGTTTTACATTCAATAGAGTTGTCATCTCGATGTCCATATACGGCAAAATGCTTGACATACAGCGTACATTATTTTCTATCAAAATTGACCTTTATATCAAAGGTGTAAGGTTCACGTAAGCTGTGATTAAGAATTCGCCCACACATGGCTGTGATAGACCCGTCAATGTCGAATCGGTTTTATACAATGTCATCGATGATTTAATTTGTACCGATGGTAGCATCTTTGTTATTGGTTGTTGAACAACTTGTTTGTTTTTTTTTTTCTCTATGATTTTGTAGGGCGATAAACAAGTTGTCGGTCCGTCTGGTGGTAACAGTCACCTATTACCACCTGCTACACTGAAGGCATTGTCGATGCATTGCCTGCTCACTCTATAACTCTTTTCGCACTGCTTTTGTAAAGCCCGATTAAGATAATTGCGCGAAAAACTATAACGAAGATATAAAATATTCATTTCACATTCTGCAGGTAGATACCTAGATAATTATATGACTTTAATTTTGATATCATTTCTAAATTTGACATTACGTAGGTATTAGTGAATTATGTTTTAACATTGTGACGAACATTTTTTTTTAATGATGACAAGATTTGTTTATACTGATCTGGAACGTAGGTAACTTTACTTCGACTATAATAATACAATTTTTGGCCATTTCTGTTTGATTATATTTATGCATGTGCATTGTGCACCTAAACACCATGTTGCTTATAATTTAATTGTCTCAAAAGGACAATAACTAAGTTTATTAATAAGGTGCCCAAGAGCTTATTAAACTATAGGTTAATAAGCATACTAAACTATAATAAACTTTCGAAATTTGAGAAACAGGTTCCACTCCTAAATACCACTACTTACATTTTAATAAAAATTATAAGTACATTGATGTGTGAAACCTAAGTAGTTTGTTTACGCTTATTACAAAACCTTCCATGATATTGGATTCAAACGCGCATTTATCATTATTTTTGTATGTTGGTTAAACTGAACACTATACCAGTTGCTAGAAGGCTTTTAAAAACAATTCCCATTAGTCAGCAGAGGGACGTCACCAGGGGTGACAATAGGGACACATTTTAAAAATAATGCCCAGTTGTCACCACTGGGGACATGGAGGGGGGTGACAACTGGGAATACCCCTTTTAAGTGGTTGGATTCCCTAATAGTAATTGCCCAGAATTCTTTAGCACAAAGCGCATCAGAAAATTAACCTACGCACATAATTGAAACGCCCCACCATTTTTTCACCTCAACACTAAAGTCGCAGTCTACACCTGTGGTCTCCTATTATAAACGCCATAGGCTGCATATAGCATCACGCAGTACGCCGCGCCACGACGCTTACAACTATAGAAATGTACTGTTATGGTCACTTTCACACGCTGATGTCACCGTACATTTCTACAGTAAATCTTGTCGCGGCGTACGGCGGGACGTTGTAAACAGCCGATGGAGTTTATGGGAGACCGCAGGGTTAATCAAGCAGATGTTGATGCAGTAATTACTGACGGTGTCAAGTCGAACCTGTTCCATTGCATAACTGATTATGCGAGCCCACAGCTGCATTTTTGTCGTAATACCATTGTGATAGTGTCTACTCTTGACCGTTACGACCCGACGGCAAATAAAATAGTAAATTGATTTTGATGCAACATTGCTCATTTAAATATTGATCCTGATGCTAAGACAGATTTTAATGTGGTTTCGTCCAAAATGATACCATTACCTATTAATAAAATACATATAATGTAATTAGATAGGTAATCATTTATCCAAATCTACAAAATGTCTATACATTTTTCACATCTAATATACATAAATTTATCAAATATAAAAACACCTTTAAAAATTAACACCAGAACGAGAGTTTAATGACCTTATTCAAATTTAACCTTTCATTTTATATGCTTGTTTCTGAACGATTGATTGTCAACTATTACATAAATTATATATTAAATACCTACTCTGCCATCCTGTTTTGCCTTGCGTCATCCAAATTAACTAGCATTTTACTTAAAAAAGTCATCTATGTTCTATCTATGTCTGTTGTGGATGACCAGAGTTAAACAGATGAGTCTAAATATTTTCTTCACAAATCGACGTCTAAACCTCGCTTTTTGTAACTCAATAACAAATTTACAAGTAAAATAATTAGGAATGCCAGGATTGAGTAAGAAAACGCGAGTGATAGACGTTGATTTTGTGGAACGAAATTTTATAAACATCTGTTTAACTCTGGTTTAAACTGTTGTGGTAAACTCTTTTTGCAAAGATATAAGAAAACAACGAAAAATTCCCATAACAAAATAATTAGTTCGCAAATTAGAAATGCTAGGTTCAAATGTCAAGGTCGTTTATAAAACGAATTATTAATTTCTCGCAACTCAATTAACATTTTTGTTCTAAGCACGCGTGACGTAACTCGCTTCACTTGCACACGCAACCGTGCACCTTATGTGTCTACATATAAAATCCATTATTGAAAGCGGGTTAGACTTCCGCATCGACCACTTGAGCCACCTTTGACATATTTGTACAGGCGTCGAAGATGCTGCGGTGACATTGAAATACTCACATCTTATTAGCGGTTTGGGCAATTACAAACTATTCAAATATAGCACTTACGGCTTGAGGGTTAAGAGTTATTTTTAGACGAGTCGACGTCATGATCAAGTATTTATCAATTTTATTAATTTCAGTACACAGCGCTCTATAGTAATTTTAATTTTGTTGCGGATGTCCTGGTTTGGTCATCGATTGTAGATATCTGCAAGAATATGTGTTGGAAAATGGAATAACTTGAATAGGTAGCAAGACGCAGTAGTAAATATTCCCCAGATCCGGTTTGTGAATTCGAAATGAGAATCATTAGTTGACATAAAGCCGGACCGTTGAACAGTTGGGTCACGAAAATAAGTCATGGTCTTTACTATAAATAATGTCTGCAGAGTGGTAAATTGCTTACAGTGCGTACGGACTCTATGCTAGGATCTTTTTTTATTTACTTTTTAATTAATATAATGTTTATATGTCTTTGTCCAACGACCATTCAAATTCGTAGTTACATCTTAGTTGCATAAAAGTGTAACCCGGATAATATAGTTCCTTAGTGTCACAGTTATCAATTGTTTTCACTGAAGCTGTATTTGCCAGCTGTTAACTTTCATTTAGTTGTATAAGGTTGAAAAGTGGAGGGAAAAAACGTTTGATAAGACTAAAAAAACACTTGCGTAAAGAATTGCCATTGTAAAGAAGCTTCCCTTCGTAAATGTGTGCTAGCCAAGGTACCAGACAGCGCAATCTTTATCTCACAATCTTAAATCAACCTTAAAATTTACTTTATTATAAAATATACGTATTTCTATTACGTGCTACAAATGCGGATAGATTAAAATGATAATAGTATAATGTAATATAACAAAATAGTAGAATACAACAAAGCCTGGTTTGATGACTCGTACAAACTAAATTGACCTTACTGATAAGTTTACGAGTATATCGTGGACACCATCTCTTCCGTTAATAATTTAAGAAACAAAATGCGTACAGACGATAACGTAAATGATTTCGTGTAAAAGTCTAATCCCACGAGCGAATATTTCGCGGCGATACTAACGCTGCCAAATTAGCTAGTTACGGGAAAGTAGGTAAAATCTATAAGACATAAGTATACGTACTTAACAGATATGATTTGTGATCTGAAATAAAATATGATTATGATCATCATTACTACTGATCTTTCCACTGCAAAGCACGGGTTTCCCTCTCTTTCGTGAGAAGGATGAACACATAACCCGTCTCGAGCGGCCGTTCCCGTTTGGTGGATCCAAAAATAAAAAAAAACCTATGTAATAATTATCTAAAGTATTCTTCAACCGTTTAAAAGGCAATGTTATTTTGACTCGTTGGTAATTTCAACTGTCGATTATTTGGTGTTGTTATTTCAATTGTTGACGTTTTACTGTTAAAGTTACATTACCCCATAAATAATTATGATACATAATTAATGATAATTACAATAAGAATAACGGACTAGTCCTTCACCAAAAACACCATAAGAATGTTGCTCGTGCAAATGACGCCTTATCCGCGCCCAAGGCATTCCGTAACTGAATTAAAATCAAATAATCGTAAATAATAATTTATTTTACTGAGACATGACGGATTTCATCTTGAGATACGTCAAGGTCTCGAGAAATTCTTCAAAAAAATCTCCATCACTTTGGCAACCTCTCCAATAATAAATTATTGCTCAAGTTGATGAATCACCTGATTACTTTTACGAACGTAATTTGTAGTAAGTGTCAATTTACATAAAACATAATTTAAAATGTAATGTGATGCTGTTAAGGCATGAAATCGGGTTTTAAGTCTGTTTTTCGAAAGACGTGAAAGAAAAAGGGTTTCGAGACGCGTGGACTGCGCCATTTTATTGTGTCGACTTCAATATTGTTGATGGTAAGTTCCGCCATTGTGTTACATTCGGAGTGCCATCCAGAAGTTTGCATTGCAAAATCATGCGTGATACTGCACTAATTAATATTACTAATTTGACACCATTGACCTTTCCTTGTAGCGTAGGAATAAAGGTCAAGCATCCATTTGGTTTTTCTTATAATATTATGACAAAAAATAGAGATTTTTTCATTGCCCAGTTATTAATTAAATAGCATAATTATGCAAACTCTCTGGCTCGCAGGTGGGTCATTGAACGTGGTGTTTTATTTCTGTTAATTTATTATTCAGGTATTTTTTAGGACGGCATTAGCGACATAGAGTTCAGCCGTTTTTGCAGCTGCTATGGAAATAAGAGGTTCAAGTTTATTTTGAATTTTCAAGAGACTTACCTACATCCTTATTTTATTAATATACCTATTTAAATGCTTTGTTAGTGACGTAAGCTTGCAAACTGCACGCGCTTCTGTTACCATTTCATGTTCACTTTAAAATGCCCTTGTATTTAAAAACCCTGACCTTTTAAAATTGAAATCGGAAAGCTTCATAAAAAGGACTGAATATTCAAGATGGTTGCATTCAGAAAACACTGAAAGAAAACCTGCAAGGTTGTCAGGCAGTCATATACTGTAGCCTGCCAATCACAATATTATAATATTATAATGTGTATTATGAGAGAGCTGCCTGCGCCGCTACTCGTCTTGCGCCATAATACACCATAGGTACCTACTGAAAGTACAGGTTCACGATTGAACCTAAAAACGGCAAGTAATAAATGAGTTAAATAAAAGTATGAAAATTTTCATTAAAAATCTAAGTAAAATAATAAGCGAAAATTTTAAATGTCTGTGATTGTATTGTACGTTTAAAAATTATTAACTATTAAAATATTGAAGCACTCATGAAACTCTTTGGTAATATTGTTCTAAAGTAAGCACAATCAAGTACTGTTTTAGTTTTTCATTATAAACATGTACGAACACAATAACTTTTAAGTGTGAATGAAGTTATCTTCGCGATTGTCCAGTCGGTAGCTAAACAAAGCTTGGAACAAAACTATCTGGCATGGTATCTCCTATTTGTACGTGCGAACACACTAGAATCACTGTGGAGCAAGTTACTAGCGAGTTCCAGGAGCTTGCTTATATTAGATCTTAGTCTTCATTTGCATTTTACTACTACAAATTATGACATAACATAGGATATAATAATTATTGATCATGAAAAATGAATTGCCAACCTTTTTGACGAACAAATTTTTTGGTTGTATTAGTCTCGTGATTATTTCATATCGTTACTTTTTTTGGTAGGTATATATTATTTAGTTTCGCATTTGTTTTACACTTAGGTAAAAACTAATTAAAACATAATTAATCTTTAAATTATCAATAACCAATTTTAAACTGAAATTATGTAATTATTAATGTCATAGAACAATGAATTAGTCTTAGTAACTTAATAATAATTGTAATTTCAATTTGTTCCACTAAACAGTTCTATAAAAACTTATTTATCTATTAAAATAATTACTTATAACTATATTGAAGTTAGTTAAATATATCAATGCGTTTAAATCTTTATTTTACTTAAACAGGGTACTTAATTAAACTGGTTAACGAACTGAAAATTTACGAGACTGATTTAGTTTAACAACTCATTTACATTATAATGGTATACTCGTATCAGACTGATCAAAATATAAGATATACGTGAAGCATAAAACCATTATAGATACACACTATTGAGTACATTAGATACATATACACAGTAGCAGTCTATGGATACTACCATACCTATAAATACGATAGATACTCTGTTTATTTGCTTGTTTGTTTGTTAGTTTGTTTGTTTGGTACTTTTTCACGACTAAACGGCTGAACGGATCGCAATGAAATTTGAGAAAGGGGTAGATTGTACTTTGGAAAAGGTCATGCGATACTTTTTATTGAGAAATAGTAGCCTATATGTCGACAAAGTTACAGGCAACGGCTAGTTATATACAATATAATTATAGAGGGTATAATATTAATAGTTAGGTTAGGATAAAACGATTTAACTCCGGTTGCGACCTTTTTACGTTTCAGTGGAAACTTGTAAAAGTTTGAGCCAAACTAATGGGTTTTTGTCTCTGCTAGAGTTGTTTTTTATAGCATATTTTATTATAGCAAATCTTATAGCATATTTTATATTATAGCAAATCTTATAGCATATTTTATATTATAGCATGCCTGAGCATTAGTGCGCATAGTTATAAAATTATAATACCTACCTTGGTTCATCATCATCATCATCAGCCTGTACTAGTCCACTGCTGGACATAGGCCTCCCCTAATGAGCGCCATAGCGCCCTGTCTTTAGCTTGACGCATCCAGCATCTGCCTGCAGTCTTTCGCAGGTCGTCATCCCACCTGGCCGGAGGGCGTCCTACACTACGTTTGCCGAGTCGCGGTCTCCACTCAAGAACACGTTTACCCCAGCGGTTATCGGTTCTTCGCGAGATATGGCCGGCCCACTGCCACTTCAGCTTGCTAATTCTTTGAGCTATGTCGGTAACTTTGGTTCTCTGTCGGATATATTCGTTACGAATTCTGTCCTTCAGAGAGACTCCAAGCATAGCTCTTTCCATAGCTCGCTGAGCGACTTTACACTGGTGGACCAGCCTTACCGTGAGTGTCCACGTCTCAGCTCCGTAGGTCATAACGGGTAGGACGCACTGATTGAAAACTTTAGTTTTCAAGTACCTTGGTTACTAAACCTTAAAATCGTGAACGAAATAGATGGATGGTTTATCTACCTAAGTACCTATGTTTATTTAATTTAAATAATAACTACAACGTTTCCTCTCAGCCATAATGTCAAGGCATCGTAACTGTGACTTAAATAATATTGACTATTTATGACAAATGTAATAAGAAGTACTTTGCGGTTAATTATTGTCTATTTATCGATTTCTTGCTAAACATCCGCGCTAAAGGTGCTAATTTTAGTGAATTTCGATGTTGAAGCTAGCTTAATATGTGGTCTACCGTAATCAACTGTTGTTTGAGTACTATGAGATTTTAACATCACAATATATCCATTTAATTGATTGATGTATAAAAGAGTGAACCTATTTATTAACTGTGACGTACACAGTTTAAATAAAAGAGATAATATTTCGCATAAAAAAACCCTGTAATAATTATTTTCTTATACTAGCTTTTCCTCGCCACTTTGTTCGTGCGGGCTACATTTATCGCAATAAAACGTGTATTAAGATGTCCAACGTCCAATCGATCTCGTTAACAAAATTCACCAAAATCGGATTAGCGGTTTTGGCGTGAAAACAAAAAAAACATAACAATGAAACAGACAGAATTTCGCAATTTGAATATTAGTATGGAAGCATAAACAGCATTTTTACTGAAAAGTTGCCATTTTTATAATATCCTAGCTATGTGAAGTAGAAACTCACTAAGGCAGTTGTCTATTTACACCACGCTTGGCATAGCAAGCGTGCAAAGGGCATTGGCCACATTCCTCCATACTATTGTTCATTAAAAATTTCCTCTGTTAGCAAGATATTATAAACGTTTTGTAAAGAGTCAAGAGGTAAATTTTTTGGATTCTTTTACAAATTATTCTAATAAAGAAATAATTACAGGATGTTTTAAACTGGTTAGGTTTTTCTAAACTAGTTTAGTCATGCTGTTCTACCCACGTGCAATAATGAGGTAATTATATTATCTGGTTGTTTAAGAACTTTTGACTGTAATATCGAAAGTCACTGATATCAAAATTTATCAACAGAGATAGTTTTCATATTTCGTATATAAATTTATTTTGGGAGATTTTTTGTATTATTTTCATACAAAGTAAAAACTTTGTTGCAAATTAGCCCGACTCAAAATCTGACACAACTAAAATTAAAAATCATTCAAATTTGCATCCTATTTTAGTTTTCAAAATATTTTCAATAAGCCTTTAAACTAATTAAAACATTCAAAAATCATAAAGAACAAAATACCAATCACATATTAAAATCTCCTAAATCAATTAAGTTTAGAATCATCATTTTAATATCAATCAGCGACGTCAAAAGTTGCGTAAAGTCATTGAATTACTGACAGACAGTTAAGATGTCTACACATTAATTATTTATATTATTAATTATGTTGTTAACGCTTAACACGATCAAACTATTTCCTATGGCGATGTCATTGGAATAGTCTTATATTGCAAAATATGCTTTATGACGGCACTAAAGCTTACAAATCTGCAGAGCTATTTTTCTGCGATACATTTAAAAAAGCAGGTTATTTTACTGAACGTGAACGCCACGCTGGCAATGTTAGGTGGCTATTGAAATCTTCATTGCGGTGCAAGAGACGAAAATTTTTAAGAGATCTGTATAATACTGTGTCCTTCAAACCAGTACATTGCTAGTGCATTAAAAAACTTTACGCATACCAAAGACGTCAATTATATGCAATAAAAATTGTGTTTATGAGCTAATTATTTTAGTTTTTGTTTGTTTATAAGTAGATGACGACGTTTTAAATAACAACAATAAAAAAAAACTACCACGAGTGTGTTGGCAAACTGGTTAATTTTTACCTAAACACCAGTCCAATACAAATACCTTAATAACTAAATGGGATAAACTGAACAAAATGACAGCAGCAATCCAAAACAGAGTCAAGAAACAAATCTCGAAATTCAAGTTACAAGCCGGTCAAATCTGTCGCCGCACATAACCTTTACCCGTCGGCCTTCTTGCATAACAGAACGGTGTCCTTCAGACTCCGTCGGCGTCGGCGCATCTTCGCTGAACACAGTTCATTAATATTACATTTTACTTCAAAATAACTTTATTTTAATGAGTGTTGTTGGTATTAATATATGTAAAAAAAATCTAAGATGATTTTCGACAAGGCAACAATGTTAAAATAGAAAAACAGCGTATAATAATCAAGTCTAACGCGTTTGAACTGGTTTAACTGCGTGGTTTATGAGAGGATCTTGGAAAATGTGTGCTTATAAGTGACAATAAAACAACACTATAAGTAATAAAAAAACAATTATAAGTAATTATGTATATATTTTTTTTGTAAGATATAAAAATATAATATATATATTTCTTTGTAAGATATAAAAAAAATATAATGAATAAAATAGTGGAATAATAATCATTGGAGACGGAATATTTACCATGCATTATGTGTATAATAATTGTCCCTACAACAGTGCAGAAATAATTGGTAAAAAAACAAACATTGTAGATGGCAATTATATCCCAGTAATAGTCTATTAGTTGTACATAATATATTCAAAACTAACATTTCCATATTGGATGCTAGTAATCAAAAATATAAATATGAAACAGGTTAATAAGTCACTCCATTTTGGATACAAGCATGACAATACGCCAAAACTGCAAAGTTATTTCATATTTTTGGAGATGGCCTGTTATTGTACCCGTTGACTAACGGTCAACGAATTCAGGTGACCTTCAGTGTTGCATAACGTCGTCCATTTGTATATATACGACCTCATTACATGCGATAAGTTTTGTTTGCAGCCGGTGTCATAAAATGTTGTACCGTTAATATTTCCCTATTACATAGTTCAGTTTATTATAAAGGTGACTAATAGTACCTAATACTAAAAAAATAAGGTATAAATAGTTATAACATAATTGATAAAAAACTAATAAACAGCATTTAAGTCGCTAGCAGGATATTACCCAAAAAGCAGGTGACGTTACTTTGTTGATAAGGATAGTTAGAGCAATTCAAAGACCGAGGTTTTATTATTAAACATCGTTTTCTTTTTTATTTCAAAATAATAGTTAACTGAAAGTTGTGACGTTTGCCATCTGACGAACGGCTTGTTTACCGCATGAATTCAAAACATAAAAGTACGTTTTCCATTAACTTAAAAAAATAATTGGTGATGATTATTTCAAGTGTAACTAAACTACGAGTACCATTGCTTACATTATTTTATTACTTGTACAAATTTAAACTTTGATTGCAACCAATATAGCTTTATACTTTTCAATCATGTATGCATCGGCAATTGAATAACTCGATTGTTTTTGAATCGATCCCGTCGATAGTTCATAGTTAGACCTCGAACTCGTGACCCTAGACAATAAAACCATTATGAGAGCCAAAATAATATCAGTGCAGTAAGTTGGAGACCTTTGAACTTGCATAAAATTTTGTGTACAAGGTATTCATTCCATTATTTTTTGTATGCAACGAAATGCGAGTGATAATAACTATGTTGCTAAAACTCAAATACATTGACTTTGCCTTTGTTTCGATATAGCGTACCTACATCATTTTAATATCCATAATTATTGATATAGAGTACAAAACATAGTCATGTGCCATCTACCAACTAAGTAGCACTGGATCAACATAGTTAACATGAACAAATCCATCCTCGATGTAGAAGAGGATTAGTGGGATTAATCCTTATATTACGTATAATTATACTACTATCTAAACGAATCTAAATTATAAATCAAAAGGCAAAAGTTTGTGAGTGCTACTTCTTCGCGCTCAAATGACCGAACCAATTTTCATTAAATTTGGTATTGACAAAGTTAATACCCTGGATTAACACATGACCAACATTTATTTCCGAATTAGCTGCACACTGCAGTTTCAGCTGCAATTAACGATTCATGCGGAATATAAGCCAACGCGAGTGACACCGCGGAGCACTGCCAGTAATATATATTATATACTTACGAGTATGATGATGACGATGATGAAATTCAATATTTATTTTTCTTATTAGATAGGTAAGCTATCAACGTCGCCGTATTTTGTACTTTCATAACAAATCGTAAATTATAGTCTGTGGTAAGATGTTTCCTAATTGTTGAATCACATAATAATATGTCGAGGTGCTTCACATATACAATACACATATAATATATTTAAATATGGGGAGGAACGCCGTGGGTGTTATATACGTAGGTTTTTATTATCTTCCAATCATTTGAGTAATGATTAGTTTGCATACAGTTATGGGTATAAATATGGTCTGTCACCGATGTTTTATTGGTGTCGCTTATAATGCCATTTATTGTATAACGATCTGATATTCCAATATTTTAATAGAACAAAATAAATTGCAAATTCTAATAATTAATAGATAGACCTTTAGGTCATACTTTTATTGCAAGTCTAAGCTAGAAAGATAAATATAAAATGGAGAATAATGAGAGTTTTCTACTCTAACAAATATAATTATAAGTGAACCAATATCTCTATAGTTTTAAAGCTTTACAAGTATAATTATTGGTATGACCAAATAAACTAGACTCTAAAACTATAATGAAGCCTAAACTTAATAGAGCTTATTATAACAATTATTATCCATATAAATAAGTAGGTAATACATAAAATCAAAACATATTATGAGCCTGTGACTCTGTTCGCGCGGCACTTGGATAAGTAGCACCGATTTGTATACATACTACATAATTATGATTATAGATATTGGAATCCTGCGATGTTTCGATAAACAGGAACTTATTATAAAAATTCAAATAAGATCCTGGTTGAATCCTAAAAATGTTCATTGAAATCCGTTGAGCTATTTAAAAGCCTAGTCCAGACAAACTTTCAGGCATACATACAGATATAATTATAAATCGTGGTTTAGCATGAATATAAATTTTCACTGAAATATTGCCCTATTTGCCGTACAGCAAAAGGCTGGTAAGGTTTTTTGAATTGGGAAATCACTTCAATTTGATTATCATTGGTATAGTCCTTAATTTTTCTAGACTCCTTTCACTCTGCCTTAAATTTAGAAACAAAAGCGCTCACCATTTTCCCGAATCCTGCTAGCACATAACACTACACACACTAGCGCGCGGCCGGGTCGCGCGCACAACTCGTATAAGCTCCGCTCGGCGCACGCGCATACAATATATAGCTTCGGTGCTGCGCTTGCGGCGTGCGATATGGATCCTGAAAGAGATGACGTATGCAGCTGCTTCTGATGAATAGAGGATATTTTTGGGAAATCCTCTTTACAATTTCAATGGCTGAATTAACTTGACTTTTTTGATGTATTTTTAGTGCCTAGTTGAGTAGGTTGCGTAATTTCCCGTTCTGTTGATAGATTTGGTAATGACTATTAATAATGGAATATTAACAACAACGTACTTGCCTTTTTACACTATACTGTTATAATTTACAGTCTTATTTTTGGGTATGCCCTATGCCCTGTGATATGTTTTACAGGAGCTGTGCATTTTCACTATCTGTGCTAGTCATTTGGACTTACACAATACAATTTCACGCAAATTTCAGCTCTTACAGCGCAAACTTTCATGCGTTAAATACCAATAGAGAATAGTGAGAATATATTTCCGCTTGTTATCGTAATGCGTATCCTGAAAAATACTGAAGATATTGAAGAATATACGGTCATGTTTGTTGTTTTCTTATTTTTTCAACAATACAATACGTAATTTATTTATTGATTTTGATAATCCAACAGCGCAACGCATACATTAATAAAATGCGCAAATAATTTAAGAATTATTTTGTATCTAAATGAAATTAAGCTGTCTTAACTGTGGTCCGTAGAAAGAGTCCTGGGACTTAACACTAACTTAAACAGCACTAGAAGCGCCTCGCGGTTTCACCCGCGTAAACTAGGTACTATCCAGCGGGAACTGTACATTTATACGGGATAAAAAGTAGCCTATGTCACCCAGGGATAGTGCAGCTTCCCAACAATAACAGATTTTTTTTTAATCGGTTCAATAGTTTCGGTGCTTATTCAATGCAAACAAACAATCAAATCTTTCTTCTTTATAATAAGTATTATAGAAATGCGGTATGCATAGAACCTAGCGTATGAATAACATGTTCCATTATCATTTATTTATGCGATTGTGCCCTATAAGCCTTATTCAAATAAATGTTTCTATTAAAATGTGTAGTGTTCATAAAAATGTTTAACACGTTCACTGCCAAGAAAAAAAGCAGTCATTTTCATTCAGGCCATGACGGTCAATGTTGGGCGACAGGTAACATTTCCGTTCGGGCCGCGTCGCCCACTGGTGACCGCGCATCAGACGTGTTTTTAAACCTCTGTGGTGAGCCAGCGGACAGAGAAATCTAACTAATTTGTATAAAGAGAGACCCGCGCGGCCCTGCAGTCTAAGCTATATGCCTTGGTTTTTACAAACGAATCACAGCTAAGGAAAAATTTGCTGGTTTTCTTGTTGCTTACATTTTCTTAGAAAAACGTTATGGATTTTACCATAATTACCCAAATATTAGATAGATTCAAGCATAAATTATAAATCCTAAGTATCTAAAACGGTTTATTTGTTTGGTACTTTTTACAACATAATACCGGCTGAACCAATTTTGATAAAAAAAAAATATAAATAGAATAAATAATAGGCTAAACCCTTTCGAATGGATTTTTGAGTATTTATCTGCCACATTATAATATATAGTGTTACCTCTTCTTCAAGTAGCCTCCCCTTTAAAACCAGTAAATGGGCTACCCTTTCATTAAGATCCCATTGAAGGGTTACCATTTCATTTTGGTATTCAATTGAAAAGGTAACACCTTCAATTTGGTTTCTTCGGGTATTGCACAATGCACAGGCCTTGAGATAGGTTAGAGCGTAAGTTTTATATTTTGAACAAACATTCATCATGTTTGTTCAGCGGGAGTATGCTCGGAGGGAAAATGGCAAAACAAAAGGAATTGTACTTCAATAAAATTTATCACCAAAAATAAAATGATTTCTAAGTTGATTGTTATAACGACCATAGGTACTTGATTGTACCACCCTAGCTGGTGCAACGTAGTTTAGTTTTCAAGTTTTAGTTGCTTGCTAGTCAACATGCTATTTTGTACTTATGCGACGCCATGAGGGATCAAATTACACCGCTTCGAACCGGTATGGGTTACCGTCATACCATTTGAAGGGGCTACCCAACCGATTGGGTTTTTGATTACCCTTAACAATAAATCATAATGGTTACCATTTCAATACGTAACCCGAATTGGTGGGCTTTAAAAGGGCTACCTGTTGAAATAGGTTATCGTTCATTAGTGTTACCAATATGTTGTGGGTTTTTATTAAAACATTCAAATAAACCTAATCAATACCCGTTAAAAAGGTAACCAAAATCGTCCCTGCGCAAGAGTGAGGCGCGGGCGGGTGGGCGACGCGGGGACCGCGCGGCCTCCTGCAACGTTTTTTCGGTTTTCTCTCCACAGGGGCCATGACGGACAATGTTGGGCGACGGTCAGTAACTCTTTAAAAAACAATACTACGTAGCCTGTGTTGAATTAAACTTGTATTTTTACGTATAATCTATTCATTAAACCAATAAAACACAATGACGTTTTTTGGCCGTTTCCATGTTTTTCGGTTGGCCCAGTGCTAAAGTCGAGTGTCGCCCACCATTGACCGTCATGGCGTTGAACGTGTTAACGCAGCAATGCCAAACTACATTATGTCTTGTAGGCATACGTCAAAATTTCATGAATATTTACATGTCATAGGTTTTACATAAAAGAAGAAATAAGCACAGTTTTATATTTAGTTTTGTCTAAAGGCCGTAAGCCGCCATCAATCTGTAAAAGGCGTAACTGGCAACACACAACACACTTACCTATTCCTGTATCCCTAGTATGAGTTTTTACTAGCTCGATATAGTACGCGTCAACTAGCGCTTTTGTATGAAGATCCTGTACGTACAGCGCCCCTACCGGCGCGTTTATGAACGAAAAATCTTCATACAAAGAGCTAGTTGACGCGTACTATGTTGAGCTAGTAAAACTCATACTCAGGGCACTGTTTACAAAATTAAAGTAAGTTCAACACTCCATTTGAATTAGAGAAGCGTTTTCGAGAGCAATAAATGGTTTTTGAACGGGCATAATGACTAATTTTTGCTATAATTGTGTGGTTTTCGAACAAACAAATTTACTGCCAATTTTTTTTTAGGTTAGATGTATAGATTTATTTTCTTTTACTATTTCATACTATTATTGAGGGCAGGTTTGATTCGTACTGCCGCTTGCTGTTTGACCTACTAGTTATTAATCTACACCGAAGCTGTGAAGCACGATTGCTTAAAGCAAAATCCTCAAATCGTTATTTTAACGCATATTGCAGCCCATTCGGAAGTAGGGCTTTCATCCGTGGTGTGTTATTGAATATGACAACCGAATTCTATCATGTGGATATCATATTTTCAACCAAATTACGTTTCATACTTGCGGACGGCGCCGTCTAATCGAGGATCTGAGCTGGAAATCGGTGAGTATGCTTGCGTTCATTACCAGAGCTATCTATTAAAAATATAAAGCTGTTTATATCGCATATTATATAATATTATACAAAAACAAAAAGGGACTCCTTCTACCCGCGTAGGAATTTCAATTAAATGTATATATTTTAACATTCATTTAAAATGAAAATGAATACTCAAGTTTCCATGGGTTGTCTTGTAGTTGGTTATTATTATTTTAATGAACTTTAAATTTTTGTAATAATCATGATGTTTAAACAGTTAATACCAGAAATTTCAAGAAATTGAAATAATTCAACCGTGGGTGGTAGGTAGTCCGTAAAAAATAATATAAACAGTAGTTATCACGTAAACCTTGGACTTGGCCGAAATAAATTTAAATATTTTAGAAGAAAAATGTATTATTTCAACATCGACCGACATTGTGTCCACAATGCCAAATACCTGGATGTTTGGTTAAATTATTGTTCATTTAATTATGAAAATTTATACGATGTGAGGTATTGTGCTACAGATAGTTTATAGATTTGATAATTATATCTGACTAAATTATCATATTTATATTAATTGTTTTGTAGTTAAGATACACATCTTAATTATATTAAGGCTTCATAATTACAATAACTCATGATCTTAATTTATATAATGGTATTTTCATACATTGAGACAAATTCTGCGCTTCTCCGAAAAAAATTGAATATTTTATCAAAGTCAGCTACATCGGAATGTTATATTATTTCGAAGTAGATAAATACAGTCATAGGTGACATTGAGGGGTGCCTACTTTTAATGGCTCTATTAACACCGTTTTATTGACTACATGGTGTAACTTTTGCTTCTAGTGGAAAAAAAAGATAAGTAGTGTAGAGTGTGTTCTGTGTAGTGCGGGTTCTGTAAGAGTGTTCGCGCACTATTATAGTAGTCCAAGTCCAAGGCTTTTGGTTGCCTCAGATGTTTTTTTTTTATTTTTAGTCTATCGCGTACAGTCATGTTCGCTTAGTCCGGTAGATAGGGTGGTTACTTGGTTAGTCGTCTGGTACCGTCTACATTGCGTCCAATGGTGTTGTACTTGTACTAGTGCACGAACACCCTAAGGCATTATTGTTCCATATTCTCAGTCTCAGTGGCTAGTTTAACCGATAGCGCGCTATCCGCAGCGGTTCGAATCTCATGACAAGGACGGCTCTAAAGCGATGCACTGTACCTGACACCAGTTAAATATTGCTTTATTGTTTCAGTGACGATAATAAAAGCCTACTTGAGATGAGTAGGGGATGTCACCTTTAAGTAATACGTTTCGAAAGATGTTTTAGAAGCATCTTCATTTATTCAACAATTTGACTTCAAGGTGTTGCTTGGAGTTGTCCTCGTGCTGGAATTTTGGGTTGCCAATAGGGGTTCAAGGCAGAAGTCTCCCCGAGTGGATTTTTTATAAGTAGATCCGTATTATTTTTAAGACGTCCGGTGCACCCTAGAGTGCTAATACTCGTATGTATGTACCGAATGTTAAAACATTTCATATTATTTGTTCAGCATTTCTGATGTTGTGTTTTGTTTAATGTACGTGTGGTTAGTATACAATTGTATTTATTATAAATAGAAGCAACATACGTAAAATATGGTGGAGCGGAGCAGCCCTTGGATCGCCTTTGTGCCTCATATTATTATGTTTATTATGACTTTCAGTTATTACGGCTAACGTTATGGTTAGGTATAATAAAAATAATTGGTCGGAGGTTTATTATAAATAATTCACACTTTTATTTTTGGTGTATAACCTTCATCAACATCATTATTATTTACTAGATGACCCGGTGAACTTCGTACCACATAAAATTGATATGATTGTAATATTCTCTAAACGGCGTCGGCGTCGGCATCAGTGTCAGCTTCAAATCGCCGTCAGCGTCGGTATTACCTTCGTCAGCATCTACATCGGTATCTGCGTCGGCCTCGACGTCAGCGTCGGCGTCTATAACGACGTCAGCGTCAGTATCGCCGTCGACGTCGATATTGGTAACATTGGAGTTCATTACTCCTAACCCGGACCATGTTTCTACAAACAACCTGATTCAGAGTAAATACCTGTGATTCACACAAACGTTTACCCTACGAAACAGAAAGGTAACCCTCTCCCGTGCTTTACCCCACTTTACCCTGTTCGGGAATCAATCCTACAACTCCACACGTCGCAGTCAGTTCAACCTTTTCAGCCGCAGTGTCCGTGAAATACGTAGGTACTTAGACTTTGAACGGAGCACCTGAAAATTCTATTGGAATTTCAACTCGTAACGCAATCATGATCTTAGCAGCGATGTTTAAATACCTCATGCAAATTCCCCATTCCTATCATTAATCACGTCTGACAGATTCTCTGACGAACTTGACCGAGTGTAGAGATCGTTAGCTTTATTTGAAAGCCTATCTTCATCTGGAGGCTGCGCGTGGCGGGTCACGCCGTACCATCCATAATATCGACAACCTCTATGCATTGTTTTCGTATAGACATATAAATTCTTGCAAAGCGGTCCTTTTAGGTAGGTATTTTTCTAGGAAGGCGAAACGGGAGTAATGCAAAGCGGAACTAGCCTAATGAAAGAGCTGAGATTTCCATTTTTTCGTTATTCCATTATATAGAAAAATGGATTATTCAGCGCTACGGCAGAAATATGTTATTTTTAGCCAACTTCACTAAAAAGAGAACTGAGAAGGTTCCTTGTCAATTCAGTAGTATTTTTTTTCATGTTTGGTACCTCACAACTACGTCATCCTCACCTCTGTTTTTTATTTGAGAAAAATTACTTTCAGATTGGTCCCACAGAAATTTCTAACTGTAATTCCTAACTAGAAGAAATAATGATGTCATTCGAGTGAACGAAATTGTTCCGGAGTCTGTTTTTTAGTCTAAATATTTGTTTTTCATCGGAAGCTTCATGCTCATTGTTTGCGGTAAGCTGATTTAAAATCTACGCACTGCGGTGTGCGATTCGGACTCGCAACCGACTGAGCAATTATCACCTTAAATCGTATTAAAAGTATCTCTTTATAACTTGCTGTTGAAGCCTTTGCTATTAGTATTATTATGTCAATAAGACAGACAATAAAATACCAAATTAGACGCGCAGTCCTCATTCGTGTCCAAAGACGATCCACAATTCATGTAAACTCTGGCGAATCATGCGCAACCGCCATAAAGTTCAGTGAATACTGAATATACGGCTAGTGCAGCCTGTTTTCCTTTCACCAAATTGACCGAGCGAACGTAGGTCTGATATCGGTGGCGTATAGGTCTAATATCAGTGTCGTATTGGTCTGATGTCGATGTCGTGTTGGTGGCGTATCAGTGTCGTATCGGTGTCTTATCGTCCTGATACCGGTGTCGTATCGTCCTGATACAGGTGTCGTATCGTCCTGATGTCGGTGTCGTATCGGTCAGGTATCGGTATCGTATCGGAGTCATACCGGTGGTATCGGTGTCGTATCGGTGGCGTATAGGTCTGATATCGGTGTCGTATCGGTATCGTATCGGTATCGTATTGGAGTCGTATCGGTGTCGTATCGGTCTGATATCGGTGTCGTATCGGTGTCAGACTATGAAAACACGTTGTTCCATACAAACTTTGCAACCCTTTAGTGCCAGAAATCATCCCTAAGGTTTAGTCCTGTCTAATGCTTTGTGTCACATTTGAACCTTGTGAAAACGAAAAGATATGGCAGTATAGGTTAGAGTCGTAAATAGAGATACTAGGTAGGTCTTCATAGTTCCTGGTTACTTAGCAGAATTCTTTAGGGGCAAGGATATAATAATATTAGGTACCTATGTCATTGTGATGATAATGATTACAATCATAATGTTAGGTCAATGCATCAAGTATTAAGAATTATTTATTTAAGAATATTCGCGGATGCGTCAGGTGGTAAGGTAATTCGGTGCTGATAGCTGAATCATAGGATAGAGATGTCTCCGATTACTACGTAATTACGCTGATAGGTGGTCGCGGTCGCGGTGTGGGCGGAGAGCGATTTGAAGTCTAAAATCTTGGAACTTGGAACATCTTGGAACTTTAACCATCAACAGTCGAACAAAATTATTTAACAAGTATAAACTTAGTTGTAAATCTGCTTAATACATATATTTGGATTTGAGATATGTTTTTGTAAAGGGTTGATATACCTTCATGAAACATTTTTTTCTAACTATTGCCACGTGCATAAAACTATCTATTACACACTACAACAGTTGAACAATTTACAAACTCCTCAAGTATCATTGCAAATCTTCCAAATATTATACTTTTATACAGCCAATAACAGTCATAACCACCAGGAATAACCAACATTGTAATAAATTCATGTATTTTTTAATTCGTTTTAACCCCGTTTTAATCGCTAAACGCTGCAATGTGGACACGCCCCACGTGTTAAACTGTGAACATTACGATACATTTGGCATTCTCCGATCTACGCATTAGAGGAGACACCAAGGATGTTCTGCGGGATTGCACAATACATCGCTGGAAATGTTTATCGTAATCGTAACGAATTCACAGGTACCAATAAATTGTTTTACTTCGCACCTAGGGTCTAAATGGTCTGGAACTGGGTTATTGGATGGCGTGACCCTCGTTTGACCTTATAGGGCTATTTTTGTTTTCGATAAGCATTTTAGTTGGGAAGGCCCTGAAAAGAGCGAATTGATTTCATGTTGTTGTCAATCACGTGTAATTATCACTCGCTTTTTGGTAACGGACACCAACATGCCTGAAAATTATTTCAGAGGTGATCTATCAGTCCAAATTGTGTCTTCGTGGCTTAATCTCGTTATATACATCCAAAATGCGTATAATATACGCACATAGTTTCATATAACTGAAAACCCTACATGAGACGACAGAAAAGTGCAACAACTTGTACAAAACAAATAAACTACTCATATATTTTTCCCTACTGAGAAGTTCTCAGCCAGCAGTGGGCGAGATTGGGCTTGTGACCGATAACTCTACTGGTGCTAACTCGATTATATTTGTATCTACGAGTAGTTGATGTAAACCCAAACACGGCTTGTTGGTATCACATCGACGAAAATACCTGCATTCTTCGGTCGTCGCCTCAAGGTTTTTCAGTGATATAAAGTTATGTACGTATGTACTAGTTTTTGGCGTATATGTAAAACCCAAAGTCCTATTAAGTATATTTCATTATTTTTAATGATTCGATTTGAAATGTACTTATACGTATTATTTAAAGTTAGATTATAGTTTCACTTCCTAATACAAACAATAGCTGTGATATTTATCTCCAATGGTAAACAATTACAGTTCTAAATCAATAATAATTGCACCCACAATATTAGTTTTTTATTTATCACCAACTAGAAGTTGTTGAAAGGAGGTCTCTTTACTGGTTACGATTCGACTGCGAAGCTATTGAGTAAATTTTTTTAACAATAGTGATAGGAGAGGTTGTTAGCGCGCAGCACCCATCAGAAGTAACCACGGATGGCCCATATATTTATAGTTCTGCCATACTTCTACAATGTAATTTATTTATCACGCAAAGGAAACTATGTCTTAAGCATTTTCTGATGCTTAATAAATGCTGTAATAGTGCCACTGTTTTGTCATTCCAATGAGGAAGTGCAGGCCCCCAGCTTACCCCCAGTTTCTGAAACGTCAGTCAACGTTGACAACAGATTAATTCTATTGCCATCCTTGTCATTTGTTTAGTGTTAGATAGAGACAACGATAGTTTTAATCTACTGTCAAAGCCAACTAGCGTTCTAGAAACCGGGGGTTAGACTGCTAACGACAGGACCGGGTGGCTCGAGCGGATGTAACAGGTTATAATTAAAAATAGTATCGTCTAAAGTTCTCTATTCGCAACACACTTTGTAGTTTAATTCAGGTACCGCAAGGCCGACCAGTGCCATAGCATTTTATGTAAATTTGGGATCACACAGATCGCTGATAGAGCGCATCGTCACCGCAGATGATATCGACTCTGCTCGCGAGGTTATTGCGACGCCAAAACATGAGTTTCCTTCCTGGTATAAGGTCTGTGGAATTGTGATAATGATGCAAAAGTGGTACTTAATTTTCTTATATGTAATAATTGTAATGGATTAAAAAAATCCTTATGGTTTCATTTCTCATTTCAGCTATGTCATGCTCTGCTTTAAAATAAAATGCTTCCTGAAACTTGAAGTAGACTAAAAAAAATAGATTGCAGAATGATAATATTTTATTGGATTGGTATCTAATAATGTATGTAAAATGCATTATTCTAAATCATCAGTCTGAAGACGTCCGCTACTGAACATAAGCCTCCTCCTTAGACTGTAACACCGAACGACGATAGACTGGCAGCCACAGCGTAGGTAGGCCTCCCACTAGATGCGCAGAGGATATCAAAAGAGTCGCAGGCAACCGCGATGGATGCAAGTGGCAAATTCTAAATAAGCCTAATTAAAAAAAAACTAGACGAATTCGATCTGATATTTAATGTACCTTCATAATCCTCTTAGTTCTATAAAACAGCTTCAGGAAACTATTGGGGTTAGCATTCTTGCATAATTAACCAAAACCCCATTCGGAGAAGCTGTGTTTATATTAAATTTTGAATAATTTATTTATTTTTATCAATGTAGTGTGGCTTGTGTGATGTTACACGTGTATTGTATAATGTATTAAGTAGCATGTTATAAAGTACCTATAAGAAATAGCAAGTATTTCAAAATTAATAATTATTTGATGAATTCGGTAGCTATTAACCAAGTCAATATAACAACTTTATTGCAATCATTATACTAACAATCATATTTTTTTATAATGTTCTTATTGAATGCACAATGCTAATTGAATTGAACTCCATATTCGGATAGATCTATTATTAATAAATAGGTGCCTAATAAATAAATAATTCTAAATTTAGTCTTAGGTGCGGTTGTATTCGGCCGATGTGATGACTGTTTTGACACTTGATTCAATCATAATTTTTCAAATACCTAAATAATGGGTCACGTGCATATCAAAGCCAAATCATTCATTGTAAATGATTTGACTTTGACGTCATAATATAGGTACATAAACAACATCATCATCATCATCATCATCATCACCATCATCATCATCACCATCATCATCATCAACCCCTAGCCCACTAAGCACGGGCTTCTCCTCACTTTCGTGAGGATAACTAAGCAATAATCCACTAGGGGGGCTCGAAATAACTCTCGGGCAAGTGGGTTTCCTCACGCGTTTTCCTTTACCGAAATGCGAGTGACAATTACGGTGAGTGCCCGCGCTGAAATTTGAACTTATCACCTCCCGCCTCAGGAGGTGGTGAGTTCAAATCTCCCGAATCTTCTAATCTTCCGAAGGTCTTCTATTTTAAAATATCTAAAAGGGAAGTCTTTTAAGCAGTCCAAAATTACCTGTTTTTGTGTCTGGTCGTGGAGTGCTAGTTGTAAAAGCCACGTGTGGCACAAACAAATCCGAACGTTAGGACCAAAGTTATTGTGGTCTATTTTTTCACAACTCCATCAGAAGTCTTTTCTGAAACAACACTACCTAAAAACTGGGTCAAAGTAATGCAAACATTTGAAACAAATGCCATAACAAGGTTATAGAAAAGTAATAGATCTCGATTCCTTTACCAGATGTGTTCGTATTGCAATGTAAATAGCCTTTCTTGCAAGGTATTGCATTAATTATTATCCTATGGTGAAATTAAAGTTCCAAGTCCTTTACTTCGACATCTGCTTAGGTTTTACATATATTACGTTAGCAATGTTTGCTGCCATTACACCACAAACTAATGATCAAATCTGGTAATTAACCTGTAGTTAAGTAAACATAGGTTTGGTACTGGCGTAGTACTTTAGAACTTTGTCAAAATATATACCGCAATGGAATAAGTACTTCGTTTTTAGATATTGCAAAAATGTGAAAAATAACATGCAGGAATATAGATAGTGTTTTCAAAATTATATCCTACATTCTTCCTACAACTAATAAAGAATGTAAAAGATAGTTCTACGAGTAGATCTTCACGCCTCAACGGCCTAATGGATTTTGATGAAATTTGGTGTAAATGATATATCAAGTTTTGGAATAACATAATGCTTTTGAACCTTAAAAAATATTAATTCCTGGTGACGCGGCATACCGTGGTGCCTGCTTAACTCTAATAGGTAATATTATGGAGTAGCATGGTGCCTGTCTGGAGGGAGCTGATGCCTACTCCCTTTGAGATGTCTTTGGGTTCCTTGGTGGCCTCTATGGAGTGCGGTAGCAGTGGCGACCCACCAAGGAGGTCGAACGCTTCTTTTCGGCCAAAGAAAAATAAATTAGACAATAAATGTCAGTGTGCATATTATCGGATTCGCCGAATGGCCGCTCAATCTAATAATTCAATGTGAAAATTCATAGAAACTTATGTCGTGCATATAATTATGTCCGCCTGTGCTGTTTCTTTTGTGACCGTCGCCTTTCCGTCGCTGATCTGCTGTAATTCGCCTCCTGGAGCTGCTGGGGTGCCCGGAGCGTCGATTTGGTGAGTGGGCACATGACTATCAGTTTCCTTTGCAGACGAAAGCCACATGTTTCTCCATAATTTTCACGAATTAGATTCTTCATAACAGTACGCGAGTACGCCGCGGTGGGGCTATTTACACGCTCCACCATTTGTTGGTCCTTTCGAGTTACGGATAGGTGTAATTTTTGACCTTACCAGCTAGGTTTTTAAGGGTTCTATACGTAATTTGTTCGTTGAACTTCCTTTCATGACCATATAGCATATTCATAACCATAATATACGGATTCCAATACGTAATTTGTTCGTGGATTTCCTATTCATAACCATATATCATAACGTTATAATATTATTATATGCATATTATATTTCTGTTCGTGAGTTTTACGTATTTATAGTTGGTGAAACTCCATGTACATCCCATAATATTATATTATATACTTACATAAATTATTTGTATGTAAATTCATTTCATGTGATTAATTTGCTATCACGAAAACAATTGAATTTTCTGTGGCATGACATTCGTGCCTTTCATAATTTTCTTGTATTTTGTTTCCGCCATTGCTCATTTTGCAAATCTCAGCCGATTTATTTGAATTATCGCGTAAATATATTTTTTCGATTTTTTGCTTTAAAATGGCGGAAGAAAATCTTGAAACTTCGCTTGCTTTGTTGATATGCAGGCGAGAGATATTATTTAAACGGATTAATCGTTTGTATAATGTCTCAAAGAACATAACTTCTTTCGAGTCAAGATTGAACGAAGATTTTCTAGCTGAATCGGAAACGGTTGATGACGTCCGTGATAAGTTTGAGTCGATTGTCGATCAGATTAATCGGATTATGCTGACTTTGAAACCGGGTACGTCTCCCGACTACGCGAGCCTAGAGTCATTCGAGGATTTGTATAGTCGAGTAAAACGCACTAGGAACAGGATAAATAGTGTTCCACAAACTTTACCTTCGCGAAATAACGCCGATGGGTCGAAAACTGTTGCTACGCATAGTATCAATTTGCCACCGATTACGTTGCCGAGTTTTGATGGGAAGACGGAGAATTGGCCTGTCTTTTACGAGTCGTTCAAGTCAAACATCCATAATAACGATCAGTTGTCTGACTCACAGCGTGTGCAATACTTAGTAGGTAAACTCACTAATAATGCGTTGAAGGTCCTCGCTGGTATCGTACCGACAGGTGATACCTATAGCATCATATGGAATAGTTTGGTGAAAAAATATCAAGACAAGCGTGCGTTAGGTATACATTACCTGAATAATATTCTGGACTTGAAGAAGTGTTCTCAAAATGCCGATAGTCTAGATTCGTTCGTAGAGAGATATTCTGCGTCGATCTCGGCTCTTAAACAGTTAGGTATAGCTGACCTGACTGACTTTATTTTGTTACACTGTGCGATGCGTAAGATCGATTGTCAAACTGCTCAAGCGTTTGAGATGTCAGTTCGGACCACGGAAATTCCTACTTCGAAAGAATTGATCAGTTTTGTGCAGGATCAAGTTAAGATTTTAGAGCGTGCGAATTATATGCAGTCGAACTCTAATAATTCGCGAAGTAACTACGGTAGACCGACCGCTTTTAAGCTACGCGAGTCCGGCGTGAATAGGTCTAACACATTCGTCGCTAGTGAGAAGGTAACCGCTCAGTCCGGTGCCTCCGCTACATCTTCGCTAGTCTCGTCTGTGTCACACTGTCCGTATTGCCACGATGGTGGGCATATGCTACTGACTGACTGCACAAAATTTAAGAATTTGAGCGATGCGAAGAGCCGTTACCGATTCATCCAATCCAGACGTGGCTGCGTTAACTGCTTAAGTATTTCGCATAGTCTAACGGGTTGTAATTCGTCGTCTGTCTGCGAAGTTTGCAACAAACGGCACCATAAGCTCTTGCATTTTGGAAACCAAAATGTGAGCACGGTTACACATACGCATACTGCTGAGAAGATAGTTTGTAACCATAGCGAACCGTCGATTTTAGCTATATCTCAGTCCCACGCGTCTATTGCTCCTCTTGCGCCGCAATCGGCAACAATTATGGACGAGTCGTTACTTCACTCTTCCTCTGATAGGAATAAGACTGATAATATACGTTCCGAGTCTCATCAGGTTTCGAGTGCAACATTGCCGTCACAGCATGATTCTGCTGTGATGCTTGCTGCCAAAACTAAGCCTCACTCAATGGTTTTGTTGTCGACCGCCCAAGTGTACGCGCATCCTAAAGGTAGCACGGGACAAAATAAGATTATTAGGTGCTTAATTGACAATGGTTCGCAAAACCATCTAATTACGACTGATTGCTGTCGGATGCTCAACTTGCCAATAATACCTTTGAGTAATTCGTTTGTCAAAGGTATTGGTTCGACATCACGACCTATAATCGGTTTTGTAGATTTCGATATTGAATCTCGTGTGAATTCACAACATAAATATTCGATTCATGCGTTAGTGGTGGAATGCATCACTGACCAACTGCCGTCGCAGTTCATTGAATTGGACCATGCCGCGCAACATCTCCATGGTTTACCACTTGCCGATTTAAGTTGGAATATACCCGGAGATATACATGTTGTGTTAGGTGCTCAGCTCTTCCCTTATATTTATCTGGGAAATAGAGTCGATTCTGGTTTACGGGGAGCCCCAGCGTTATTGACTACTTTCGGTTATGTTCTGATGGGGGATTATCCTTGTAAAGACGTCATACCCACCGCTACTTATACGGGATTGGTATTGAACGATTTAGTGCAGAGGTTTGAGGAGTTAGAAGAACTACCTCAAACTCGCTTCCTGTCACCCGAAGAGATAGAGTGCGAGAATAGTTATACGGCATCAGTGGATCGTGACGATACGGATCGCTATGTTGTATCTTTGCCATTCTGTCAAGATCCATCTGAACTTGGCAACTCTCATGCTGCTGCTCACCATTTTCATCAAGTTGCTGGAGTGGAAAATCGAAGTGACTGCCTTTCTAGGGGCATGTTACCGTCCAAATTGGTATCGCACGACCTATGGTGGAATGGCCCATCTTGGCTTGGCAGCTGCACTGTTGAAGATTTGCCGATTGAACCTTTCTCTCCTACTGATTGTGGAGAACTTCTCGAGCTCAAGGCTACAGTTCTTACTGTTTCTGCTCATCTTCAGCAACCATTATTATACGAGCTAGCTCAGCGCATCTCTTCATGGGGCAAACTTTTGAGCTTAATTCGATATATGTTTATATTTGTACGGTTGAAGGCTCCTTTGGAATCTATTCAGGGTTTGGTAGCTGCGGAACGAGCTATGATCCGCGCTGTACAATCCGTGCATTTTAGTCGAGACCTTGAACTTATCAAAGCTAAAAGAATGCCGACTAAAAGGCTTCAAAATTTGTCTGTTTTCGTTGACGAAGAAGGCATTCCGCGGATTGGCGGAAGACTTTCTAAATCATGTCTTCCTTTTGATGCCAAGCACCCTGCTCTTCTTCCCAAACGTGACCATATTGTGGATTTAATTATACAGCATTATCATGTGATGAATTGTCACACTGGTCCGGGTTTACTCATGTCTATCCTAAGACAACGATTCTGGATATTGGATGCCAGGACTGTCGTGAGATCCAAGGTTCGTAAGTGCAACTTATGCTTCAAATTGAATCCATCTCACCCGACGCCGATGATGGCAGACCTTCCTGCGTATCGCATTTCAGAAGCAAAGGCTTTCGTGCATACTGGGGTAGATTATGCCGGTCCTATCCGCATCCCCTCAACGCGACGCAGAGGTCGACATGCACAGAAGGCATATATTTGCCTGTTTGTGTGCTTAGTGACAAAAGCTGTACACATAGAGCTGGTGTCCGATTTGACTTCCGATTGTTTTTTGGCAGCTTTCAAGCGCTTTATCTCCCGTCGTGGCCCAGTTTCGTGTCTCTACTCTGATCATGGGACCACTTTCGTTGGAGCCAAGGCGCAGCTGGTCGAATTATATAGCTTTCTGTTGAACTTTAGCTTCAACTCATCTGTACAAAAGGAGTTAGACGCTCGCCGTATAGAATGGAAGATAATTCCATCTAGGGCGCTGCATTTTGGATTTATGTGGGAGTCAAATATAAAAAGCCCCAAGTCGCATTTATATCGCGTGGATGGCAACCAGATTCTTACTTATGAAGTATTGCAGACCGTGATGGTGCAAGTGGAGTGTATTATGAACAGTACACCCACTCAATAAATTCCAAAATTAATTTCACCTTTAACATAATCCTATTAGTGTAATTACGTAGATAAATAGTAGTTAATCATATCACTGTAGTTACTTATCTAATTATTTGTAAAATTGATCGCTAATATTCTTAACCGTTTGCGAGTCTATCATAGAGTTCATAAAATGTTTCAACATAAAATTGTTATGCTCATATGGTTTTGAAAGTCTCGCGACATTTCAAGATGGGGTGCATGGTGACGCGGCATACCGTGGTGCCTGCTTAACTCTAATAGGTAATATTATGGAGTAGCATGGTGCCTGTCTGGAGGGAGCTGATGCCTACTCCCTTTGAGATGTCTTTGGGTTCCTTGGTGGCCTCTATGGAGTGCGGTAGCAGTGGCGACCCACCAAGGAGGTCGAACGCTTCTTTTCGGCCAAAGAAAAATAAATTAGACAATAAATGTCAGTGTGCATATTATCGGATTCGCCGAATGGCCGCTCAATCTAATAATTCAATGTGAAAATTCATAGAAACTTATGTCGTGCATATAATTATGTCCGCCTGTGCTGTTTCTTTTGTGACCGTCGCCTTTCCGTCGCTGATCTGCTGTAATTCGCCTCCTGGAGCTGCTGGGGTGCCCGGAGCGTCGATTTGGTGAGTGGGCACATGACTATCAGTTTCCTTTGCAGACGAAAGCCACATGTTTCTCCATAATTTTCACGAATTAGATTCTTCATAACAGTACGCGAGTACGCCGCGGTGGGGCTATTTACACGCTCCACCATTCCTGTGGGATAAAAAATTCGTCGCGCAGCTAATCTTCATCATACATAATGTTCGACGTTCGTCCTGTAATAACTTATTATAAGTATCATAGGTAACTTAAATATTATACAGCCTTAACACCAAGCTCCGCGTGAGTTCAAGCTCAATAAATCTTTATAATGCTATTCTATAGCTTAATTAATTTGGTAAGTAGGTCACACGGGGCGACTATTATCATTTTAATTTTATTTAAAATATTTTACGAATAAGAATTAGAATAGTAATTGTAAATCCAATATTTTATTTCAACCGGTTGAGTGGAACACTAGTACGTACCGTATCAGAAGCTAACTACGACTACATCGACCACATTGTCACGAGAGATAACGGTCAAAACTCTATGAATGAAGTATAAAAAATATGAGTGAAAAAATGCATCAATATAAACGTAAACGTTAAATAAATAATAAAAATCTACTTGGACGATATAATTATTATGTACAACAAATAATATATGTAAAACAGTAGTTAAGTCACACAGAAATATGTGAAAAATGTAAGACGCTAGACATTTTTCTGTTATAATTATTAAGATTGTAATTACATTATTTTGAAGTGCAAAAAACGCATATTTTACACATTTTGTCTCTATAATTACCCTTATTATTATCTCTATTTGTTTTTATTAAGCTCCTACTTTTAATTTTTTTCGTTTACTTTTAGGACGTTGTTCAACCATAGTTATGAGCTGTTTTGGTTTCAACAAACATCGTAATGCCCGGATTATCAAACTAGACTGTAAAGACGTAGTTAGCTGGCTTGGGTGCACCAGATTTAAAAAAACGGATCAATTGATCAAACATCACTCGTATTATGAGCAATACTTCCAATAATTCCAATAAAACAACGACACATCGATCACGAGTTAATCGCGACGCAATACGCACAGGATGCGCTTGCGCAACATACGTCATACGTGTCAACAAATACCAACATCTGTTGAGACGCCGAGATGTATGCAGTGTGTGGTGTTCAGGAATGCAAACTTTACTTTAGTTACATACATACATACGTACAGTCGCGTCATTTTCCCGGTGGCAGCAACTACATATTTCCAAATGCTACGATCCTGGTACACTACACCTCTTTCGCTTCTTCCACTTTCATTCATACCGGCTCGGCGGTTAATAGGTACCTACCTACTTTTTTGACTTGGCTTTCGATGCCCCGGTACTACCGCCTACGATCTTTAGGTATTGTTTCATATCGAAACAACACAGTAATATTGGAATATGGCAAGAAATTAATAATCCTGCGCCTTTAAAGCTGTAACCTATATACCTACTCATAGGTAACAGAAAACGATACCTATACAATCTTGCTCCGTATGTATTCAAATCAATGTTGTTATATATTTTATCCAAAGGTAAAACGTGCAAGGCCGTCTAACTCAAACTGTGAATTACTAGGGTTGACACTCGTTATGAAGTTGGTGTGACTTTGATTCGAGATCGAGTTAGCGATGAAATTAAGGTTATATCAGATTGGCTTTTGTAGGTACTTTTAACCGGATTGAACGAATTTTTAATTCGTCATACTTTTTTCACAACCCACATTCGTCCATTGCTGAGCAGGGGTCCTCGCGTCAGTGAGAAGGTTTCCACCATAATGCAGTTAAAGTGTATTACAAAAATGCGTCTTGATAATACCTGAACTATTTTCTTACGGATTCCGTCATAATTTTTTGTTAATTTTTAATATTGTTCGAAAAGTGAATTAATGTTTTCGCAGACGAGTATTTTTTCTTAATTTTTATCATTAGTGAGAATTAAGTGAGTTTAGTTTGTAGTAGTATCCACTTTTAAACACCAGTAGCCGCAGCTCTTCAATCAACTGCGGTAACTTTATTTATTTATAGTTTAGATGTTCACGTTATTTACTTTACGGGAACGTGACGTACTTGGAATTAATTGAATGATTAAATTAACGAGCAGACACAAAGTCGATGACACTTTTAGACTATTCATAAAAACAATTTGTGTGTTTTTGTGATTTGTTCATGAGAACAATGATTGTTTAGTTTTAGTACTTGAAGTTTTAGTACTTTAGCTAGGCAATGCATGTAGTGGATTTTTCACGGCCAATTAATTGCTTACTGTAGTGTTACTGTAGTAAGTATTTAGTATTATGCAACCATTAGAATATACCTACGTAAAGTTTCCTAGGAACAAACTCTTCAGTTCGCTACGTTTGTTTGTTTGTTCGTTTGTTTGTCGTATGTGATTGTGCTAGCCGCTAGTGTCAAAAGTTATCAGGCTGTCTAAGGGCCTAATATAGCATGGCTTAACGACTGCTATCAACGATAACAAAGGGGACCGAAGGATTAACGTGCACTCCGCTATAATTTATGAAGTTTACTATATCCCACCAATTTATAAAAACAAATTAGGACCTAAGTTCACTCATAAAATCTAACAAAACTTACAGGATATGGAAAGTAAAAAACACTTCTATAAACTCCAACTGCTAATTACAGGTAGTGAGGGGCTTTCTTTGCCGAAAGAGGTAGAACCGGTCTCTTGTGTCAGAGTTAGTAAAGCTGCCCGAGAACCGTAGCAATCGTGACATATCAATCAATAACAAATGACATGCCCTCCGAAGCACGAAGCGATAGAAAACCACACATAACCATTAGTCTTTAAAACACACTTTAAACAGTTTTATATTAGTCATCAAAATTATGTTTTAACCTGAATCATTGATCATTATGAACTTAAAACAAGATTTAAAAAAATGATAAATTATTGAAGCAACAGTTGCCTTGAAACAGAATGCTTGTCGTTATGAAAAACAAATTATTCAAATCATAATAAGTGGAAAGATGTTTCGAAATTGGACATTATGCTTGTACCAAATTGAACCGGGGTTTATTCTGGAGATCAATCGAGTTTCACTTCCTATGGGATCGCTTCGATTCATTTATTTGTATATTGGACACAATAATTATTAGTATGTCCACGTCTGTTGCAAAAGACAACACTTAAACACATTAAAAATGACAACACAACACAAACATGAATTAAAAATTGAAATACAATAAAACATTATATAAAAAATATATACCTATTTCGACCTGCAGGTTTGTTTATATTGCTTCGTTCAAATAATCAATACAGGCATCTATTCTCCCATGTGCTGCTCATACAATGTCTCGTTACAACCTAACACATTCTGGTGACATAATACATATCGTCACTGGAAAGGCAAAATTACTTAACCGCCAAATTGGGCATATTGAGTTACATACAAATTCGGAATCAGTGATTTTTTCTGCATCGATCTATTTAGGCAGCATTGCAATCGAAGCACTTTAGTGGCGCTTCAGTAACCCGTCAAAAGGCAGGTTATTTTTTTTTCGATTACGGAAGTGACACTCTTTTCGATATTTTTCGTACGAGTGTTACTTATGTCATATTTACTTACTGTAGAAATGTGCCAATTTCCATTTAAGTAAATTTTACTTTCTGTTGTCTGGAAAATAATGTTATATTAGTAGTTTTGCTCGTTTTTGAATTTAATAATAACTTGGTTTAAGTAGTTTTGATTTACGTAAATTCGAATGAAGCTCGGCGTATAAAAAGAAATGCCTTATTATTTTTATCGAGTGAATGGCGTTTCAGTAATTTAGCCTGACTGTTATGGATCAGTTTGCAGGCTATAAGCACTTCGCTTTGCAGTTAAATTTCTGCAAAAGACACAAAAGTATTTTATCTTTTCTGTCCAAGTAATACTACCATCTCTTAAGTAAAAATATTAATCACAAAATTATTATTATTGATGAATAAGTATCGACTTGTTGGTACAAAATTGTACATGAACGCGCCCACGCAGGCGGTTAAGCCAGTCGGCCCCAGAGAGAGCTTTAGCGAAAGGACGTGTGTTTTTGCTGCCGCTGCTGCGTACAATTTGATCGAAAACAATGTGACAATGTAATAACGTTGTTTTAAATAGGTACCTAAGTAAGATAGGTAAGTATTTATGTTTCATTGATTATAGTACATTATAGAAAACATTATTATTAGATAGAAATAGAATAAAATGGTCAAAATAATTATGTCATACCTACCATCCGATTGTAAAATACCTACATTAATTTATAATGTTTTTCGTTATTACAATTAAGTTTGATTTGCAGCACTTACCAATAAAAACATACATAGATATTAATATAGGATAATAAAGATTAAGACTAGATTTTATAATAGCTGGTCTTGTTGGTGTGAAAACAAACCAATAGGTTTCTAACTAAAGGGCTGACGTAATAGGTATTTAACTAAACTGTAAACTATGTTCCATACGTCCCTTAAATTAAAGTTAGGCAATTTAGATTTTAAAAAATAAGTAGGTACCTCATCTGTTTTAGAGAAGAAAAGGATGTAAATTAAAGAATGTATGTGCAGATGTCCAAAGAGCGGCATCTGAGAAGAAGAAAGCTTGGCTAGACTGGTTGGCTATGAAATCCAATCAAAGAATGCAAATGGCAACGAATTTGGATGTAAGCAAGGCAAGGAATGAATATAAAAGGTTAAAGGGTGTGGCAAAAGAAGCTGTGGAGAGGAAGAAAGAGAATGATAGAGATGAGTTTGATAGGAGGTTATCTGACGACTTTCAGAGTAACATAAAGTTTTTCTGGAAGTCCATAAGGACGGCCAGAGGTAATCATTCAACCTCGCAACTGGACAAAATCAGAAACCAGGATGGAAGTGTTGTGAGAGGAGAGGTATGCGTTCTAACAGATGGAAGGAATATTTTGAAAGTTTATTTGAAAAAGAGGATATGCATTAGGGTGGGCCACTGATGTATGAAGAAAAAAAAAATGTCTGATATAGATTCGTAATAGTTGTAAAAAGGTGTTACGCTATAAGAGTAGTATGTTCTGAAAAAACTATCACTATAGAACCTTATCTTCTGCCTCCGGATTGAGTTTGAAAAATCATGATATTTTCAAAAAGAGCTTTTTGTAATTATATTCCTAGGAGTGCACATTCAAGTTTAATTTCAATTATTTTGTACTAATAAGAGTACCTCTGTAAGTTGTGTTTATAATAATTAAAAATATTATTATAAATCATTACCCATCGAGATAATACCTCACACGAATAGCGAAATTATTGCAGATTTTTACTTAAAAATTTTCGCATCGCCTTGCGAGACTATCGGAGTCGTTATTAACCCTGGTTTGCAGATTTATCGCACAAAGAACACGCTGTTTCAGTCACAGTCTTGACAACCATTTCAACTTCTTGTGTGTGGCAAGGTAGGCGTAGCAGAAGCAGTTCTCGCTCTCATTTATGTGCATCAAACATTCTGTAACTCCGCGTCTTTTGCAGTCTCGAGAGCTGGAGATTCCGTGACATGTAGGTGACAAATTGATGAGAGTAGCGTTATAAATTGCATACAGGATAAGCTCTGGATGTTTAAGAGTTGGACATTTGACTACTTATAGGCTCGAGCCTTTAAAATACAACACGTTGCTCACGAATGTGATTTCGCGGATCTAGTTCTCGAGATAAGCGAAATAACAATTTCTTTGTATTACTACATTGATGTGGGCTTTGAGTTAGACTGGCAGATACCTAGAAGCACAATATACCAGCGTCCACAGGTGTCGTGCTCCATCCTTACAAGTGGGATGAGCTTCGGTAGCAAACCAAGTCGGAGGGTAATTTTTTACATCGTAAGTTGTAAAATCTTTAGTTTTTAGGTGGAGTTTTCGTCGAAACATACAAAATACAATGAAACCAAGTAGGTCACTATGGCCGTTTGGTATGAGACATCTTGCCTGGGGAATACTGGCAATTTGTTGGCTAAATTATCAAGGAAATCAAGGAAAATCGCCGAAGAAATCTATACCGATACGATTGTTCGGTACTGAACTCTTGAGGTGTTAAATCTGGTAACACTATGGTTATTAGTTGGAACTAAATCACCTGTGTATTATGAATAGTTTACTTAGTCTACTTTATACTCGTAGGTGGTTTCCGATTACTTTTAAACGTTTAAAAACCCGATGTCCCACCGGTAATGTACGGAAATAAATTTAGAAATAATAATAATTTTTGATGGCATTTATTTGCACTTGCCGTGGTATGCTTTTACGATTTGTATGACTCTTGTTTGTTAAACGATAGAAAAGGGTACTCCCGACAATTATCTTTAACTTTCAAGCATCATACTGATAGCAAACTGTTGAAATATGTGTTCTTTTCGAGTACCTTTTCCTAATTTTAACTGTCGCCTTGTCCAGTCTTTATACTTTATATGAACGTCTGCATAAGTAAGCAATATTGTTTTTAAATTACCTATGCATGTTTCATAACATAAAGAACATTTAGTTGTGTTTGACTTGCGCTTCATTTTTAATAAGTACGACCTCCTACCTAATAAGCCGCGGCATGATTGAACCGAGACTTTTTTGTGAAAAGTGCAATAGGTGCCTTCTCATCTTATACCAAAAACTAACTAGTCTACTCGTTTATTGGTTTGTTTATGTAATAAGACCATATAAGCTATCAAATAATGTGACACTGATGCAAATATTATGTACACAATCCATAACTCTTGGTTCTTGAAGTCACATCTAAAAACATATTTTTCCGATTTTTCAAAGTGAATCCGGAGGCAGTTGCCAATAAGAGAGACAGATAATATTTTGCATACGTCATTTGTACCCTATTTAGCACCCTTTTGCAACTATTACGTTACAAGAATCCAAAAAAAAAAAAATCGGCCCACCCTAATATGCATGTACCAGTGCCACCTGGAGACATATATGAAGATAGCGGTGAAAGTGATATCAGCATGGAAGAGATTATGAAAGCGTTGAAAAGTATGAAGTTAGGAAAGGCTGCTGGGTATGACAGGATTTCGGTCGAGATGCTGATAGCTGGACAGGGTGTGGTAGCGTGTCAGCTGTACCGCCTATTTAACCTTTGCTGGAGGAGCGGAATTGTACCAGGTGACTGGTGCAAAGCCGTCATCGTACCGCTTTATAAAGGAAAGAGGTCACAGCAGGACTGCAAAAACTACCGAGGCATTATTAGCTTGCTCAGTATCGTCGGCAAATTGTATGCAAAAGTTTTGATTACGAGAGTGACGGATGAAACTGATAAGAAAATATGGGATGTACAAGCGGGTTTCAGGAGAGGAATGGGAAGTATTTTCCTTGCGAAACATAGCCGAAAAATGTTTGGCCAAAAACTAAAAGGTCTATTGTGCATTCGTGGACTTGGAAAAGGCTTATGACAGAGTAGTGAGGAGTGAGTTGTGGTCAACATTGTCTATGTATGGAGTGCGCGGCAGTCTGATACGAGCATTGAAATCACTCTACGAGGGTTCCAGTGCTTGTGTCAGAATAAACGGAGCTGTCACAGACTGGTTTAGCATCGAAAAAGGTGTTAGGCAGGGGTGTGTGGCATCACCGGGTCTGTTCAATCTATTCATGGATAATTGTTTGACAGATTTGAAAGAGAGTATATTGTGTGGACTAAGAATGAATGATTTAACCGTCAAATGCCTCCTAAACGCTGATGATCAGGTTTTGTTAGCATCATCGGAGGAGGAGTTGCAAGCGATGGTTAATATTATGCATGATGCTTTGAAAAGTAAAGGGATGAAAGTGAATATAAGCAAGACGAAAATAATGGTTTTTGAAAGAGAAGAAAGAATGACAGTCTGTGAAGTTAAGATTTCAGAAGAGAGATTGGAACAAGTGGAAGAATTTGTGTACTTGGGATCAAAGTTTACAAGAAATGGTAAGAATGATAGTGATATTGAGCGAAGAGTGTTAGCAGGAAATCAAGTGAATGGGGCACTACATAAATTTGTGAGCAGTCAGAAAGTGTCCAAAAAGGCACGACTGGCTGTGCACAGGGGTGTGTTGGTGCCTACGCTTATGTATGGTAGTGAATGCTGGGTATGGCAGAAGAAGCATGAAAGTAAAATTAATGCTGTGGAAATGAGAAGTCTGAGAAGTATGATTGGAGTGACTCTGATGGACAAAGTGGAGAAC
This sequence comes from Hylaea fasciaria, assembly GCA_905147375.1. Lineage (NCBI taxonomy): Eukaryota > Metazoa > Arthropoda > Insecta > Lepidoptera > Geometridae > Hylaea > Hylaea fasciaria. The sequence continues at coordinate 12,422,373 of LR990197.1, forward strand.
AGCGTGATAAGGGAACGACGCGGAATGGTAGAAGATGTAATGACAAAAATAGAGAAAGGAATGCTTAGATGGTTTGGACATCTAGAGAGGATGGATGAAAGTAGATTTACGAAACAGATTTATGGATCTAGTGTGAGTGGACCAGACGGTAGGTGTCGACGTAGACGGACGTACCACGAGCAAATCGAAGACGTCTTAAGCAAAGGTCAAGTCAAGAGTACGCATAGCCGGAGAGCATGTATGAAGCAAGTCATGAAAGTAGAAGAAGCGAAAGAGGTGTGTCAGGATCGTAGTAGGTGGAAAGATGTAGTCTCTGCCTACCCCAACGGGAAAAAAGCGTGACTGTATGTATGTATGTATGTATGAGTACCTACGGGCTGGACGCATTTCGTGGTAGGTGCATGGTTTTTCATCTTAACCTGTTTTGGGACTTTTAAACTTTAAAAAAAGTCGTTCAGTTATATTGATAACAATTGTTACGTAATTTCCAAGCATCTAACTATTTTATTTTAGATTTCCGTATAATGGATAGCCGTCTTTTTAAATCAAATAAAGTCATCAGTATTTTTAATGTAGTTAATCAAAGTATCATTAATGTCTTACGTCGTTTATATCATCTATTATTACGACAAACTTACTGCAAAGAAATTGTGCTTAACTTTGTAAAGTTATCTGGTCACCCCTTAAGTCCTTGTGCTAGACATGTGAAAATGAAAATATGTCCAAGAAGTAATTTTACTTCACCAGCATAGCAGTATAGTTATATTATTAGAAATTTTGTCATACTCTCATTGCTTTATATTATGTGTTATCAGTAAGTTTAAATAACAAAGAAAGTTTAACTTCACGGCATTTAAGTAAATTTAACTTTCTCTGAAATGAGGTCACATTACTTATCCACCACTTATTTCCTAAAAGAGCCTTTATAGTATCATACAGGATATTAATAAAAATAAAACAATTAAAAAGGTTTACATATCAAGTTATTTGATCAAAATCGGATCATAAATTAAAAAGATATGATTTTTTTTATAAAAACAAAAAATTAAAATGGCTTTATCTCGAAATGGCTTTTTGGAGCTCCAGTAATTTTGCCTTTCCAGTGACGATATAATCGAATGCCTTACAGAATACGTCCATGGTTAGAATCAGATGTCATCACTGGGTTGTGATCTCCTACAGGCCAGAATAACTTTGTTACTTTAAGTCACAATAGAAAGCAGAAGTCAGTACTCAAAGTTAGTACAAAACGTCAAATAACACGAATACCTAGAAAGCGTTACATCAGCTGAAAGCGCGATACATAATTCTTGCCCAAATCGGAATGATATCGGTTTGTGAATGGTGATTTTTTTACGTTGTCAACTTTTTAAATCGCCACAACCGGAGTCAAAGACGACTGGGATTTTAATCAAAAATAAGGCTGCAGTTTGCGTCGTTGGTTGACCGAATAGTGCTAACAACTTTTTACTCACACAAAATTATTAGGTAGAACATTATAATAATATAGAATACCTGTAACAAGCAAATTCATCATCATCATCAGCCTGAAGACGTCCACTGCTGAACATAGTAGGCCTCCCCCGTAGACCGCCAAACCGAACGACAATTTTGCCACTTGCATCCACCGGTTGCCTGCGACTCTTTTGATGTCGTCGGTCCATTTAGTGGGATAAGCAAATTAATAAAAGTAAATTGAACATATACAAAGAAAAAATTTAATGCCCATAATTATTATTTTGCATTAGAAATCTCGCGCGGCACTGCAATGTGCTGTTCAAAAATCTCACTTGTACGCATTAGAGGTACGTAGGTACTACTTTATACTTTAGCTTATGTACTGTTCTATATTGTACTGCGTCCTAAAGATTATAAGGTCAAACACTCTGACCTCTCAGGAAGCGAGGTCGCCGTATTAATACGGTATTTAAGAAAGATGTTACCTAAAGTCACGCAGTAACTGCTAGTTAAGCCATGCCATACGCGTCGCGGGGTTTCTGACTTTCTGTATGGGTCTAATTTGAAATTATGAATACGTTTGTCTGTACTTTGAAGGTATTTAAAAGCAAAAGAGCGCTTAGATGATGTCAATAAAGTACGTTATTCTTGGTATAGTAGTATTGTGTGAATTAACGGTCACCCGACCGGCGACCAAGGTGTAAAGGCATGTTGCTCTGTGATTTTTTATGCCAACGTAAGACACTTTTTCTTTCGGGATATAGAGCGTTTCGCACCACGGCTGGTTCTCACTGCGATGCGAATCGTCCTAGTCTCTTTTTCATGGGGTCTTTCAAAACACACCCCTTTTGCGGTGCGAACTTACCCAGAATTCATTTTGAATTCATTTGAATTGTTGCCCATTTCTCTTTCTAGTCTGAATATTACATACCCAACGGTTTTCAGTGTTTGATTTAAGTTGCAAAGGTTTCTGTAAAAGTAGTGCTTAGGACAATTTTTCTCTTATTTACAGAAGATTGTTGAATTCAAATTAGGACTTACAAACCGGAGGTTTTGGAGCTAAGTAGGATGAAATCACGGGCCAAAGCTAGTGTTAAATAACCGAGCAATACTGACCATGCTCGAATTGCTTCAACTGGTTACCATGAACTATAGAATGCAAAATGAAGTACTTAGAGATTTATCATCTTCATCATTGTCTACTTAAAAATGATAAGCGTTTAACTAATGATAAATAATGTTCGTTTGCTTGTTGCAAAACTCTTTGATGGCTCTATGAAGAATGAAGGGGGAAAATAACTTGGCTAAATTTTGTATTGATGGTGGCGCGATAAGCGCAAGTGATTTATAAAATAGAATATTCACGTTAGGATTTTGTTCCTTACATGTACTTATTTAAAATGAATTACATTAATTATTAATTTCGCAGATGACGCTGAACGCGATTGAAATATGGTATCGTGTAACTAAGGAAAATAGGCAAATGAACATCAATCCGTTATTTGGAGACGAGAGACAGATTTAAATGGAAGTATATGAAATAAGTCATTTATTTCAATAATTGGCCGTTTACATGGTTTTTTATTGCATATAGAAAAGAATTAGACTACAGTCTCACCTGATATAATATCTCGCGTACTATAACTTTTATGAACAAGTTTTTGGCCCCGGCTTCGTCCCCGTGTCCCTCCGGCTTATTACAATAAAAGTATTCACGTTCTTCTACATCGTCCTACATCTTTATACCTATTTTATTATTGATTTAGCGGTTTTTAATGTGAAAATGTTATAAACAAACAAACAAACTTTCGCGATCCTATATTTAGTACAGATTTCCATTCTTCAATCAAGCACGCTACTGCAAACTTTAAAAACACATTCTGTTAGGTGTCAATGTAATTTATAACTAAGAATTATAATTAAATGGAAATAAAAGTCAAATTATGAAGATAAAGTCGTAAATTATGGTATCCGGGAATCGCCATATTTCATTTTTATTTTAATTCATTGATGAAATTTTCTATCTTAATTAGTTAACAATGTTATGCAGGTCAAGACTTTGTTCTTTTGAGTCTAAAGTGCAAGGTAAATAGTAATGTCGATTTAAAATTACGTTTACGAGTAAGTCTAGCGATCAATCTCAAATGAGATAGCTTAACGTCCTGTAATGTCAAAATTTGTCAGACCACCTAAAAGCCATCGACATCGGTATCACTAGCAATCGAGATAGATACTACGTTATTTAAAAAAAAAAAAGGCAATTCAACTATATGTATCGATTTTCACGATCTTTGTTTTGTTGGATTCGCATAATTGGGTTTTTGAAAAAAAAAAAATTATTGATTTTTTTTATGTATTTTAAAACTTTATCTTATATATATATAAAAGCCAAAACTGACTGACTGATTGACTGACTGACTGACTGACTGACTGATCGATCAACGCACAGCCGAAACCACTGGGTCTAGAACCATGAAATTTTGCACAAATATTCCTTATGTGACGTAGGCGAGCAATAAGAAAGGATTTCTGAAAATTCAACCCCTAGAGGGGTGAAAAGGGGTTGCAAAGTTTGTATGGAGCAACGTGTTTTCTTGGTCCGATCAACTTCAAACTTGGCATTTATTTTCTTTAAAACATTTAACTAAACACATGTTTCATCGTTTTCTAATATTCAACCCCTAAAGTGATAAAAAGGGGTTGCAAGATATTTTCATCAGATTTAGTTCAAATTGAAATTTGGCTCAATTATGCCATAAGTGACATAGGAGTGCACTAAAATGTGAATTTTAAAATTTAACCCCTAAGGGGTGAAAAGGGGTTGTATTGTTTGTGTGTAACAACGTGTTTTCTTTGTCTGATCAGCTTCAAACTTGACATTTACATTATTTATAAGATTTATTTAAATACACTCATAGTTTTTTAACATTAAACCCCTTAAATGATAAAGAGGGGTTGCAAAATATTTTTCATCGGATTTAGTTCAAAACTGAAATTTTGTACAAATATTCCTTAAGAGACGTAGGTGTGCACTAAGAATATAATATTTTTTTAATTTAACCCCTAAGTGGGTGAAAAGGGGTTGCAAAGTTTGAATGGAACAACGTGTTTTATTGGTTTGATCAATTTTAAACATAGCATCTATGTTCTTTAAAAGGTAGGAAGTGGTAGGTTTTGGTAGAAAATGATAAATTAAAGGTAGGAAATGGTAGATTTTTGGTAGGAAATGGTAGGTTTTTGGTAATAATGGTAGATTTTGGTAGATATTCGTGAATTTGAAATTAAAATGGTAGTTTTTGGCTAAAATGGTAGATTATGTTAAAATGGTAGATTATTGTAAAATGGTAGATTACGGTTAAAATGTTAGATTTAATTTAGGAAATGGTAGTTTTTTGTAGGAAATTGTTGATTCTGGTAGGAAAAGCTAACTTTTGGTAGAAAATAGCACATTTAGAAAGAAAATAATAAATTAAGAAACAAAATTTTAGATAGAAGTTCTTAAACTTTCGCGAACTGAATACATGTTAATTAGTATTAAACGGGTCTAATTCGCGCGAAAGAGTGAAGGAGCACATCGCAGCAGTAAAGAACCGTCAGGTGAACAAGTCAGCCATAGCCGAGCACTTGCTTGATTCAGGACCAAACCATTGGATCGAATTACATGATCCGAAGATCCTTTCCACTGATCGTCATTTCTATCCTAGAATTGTTCGTGAAGCGATTGAAATCAAAAAGTACCGGAATTTCAATCGGGAAGATGGGTTTAGGTTGTCTGGTTCATGGAATCCAGTTATTAGCAAGTGTGTACGGCGCAACTTATGTTCAAGTGGGACTTCGGATACTGTTAGTGTTGTATGTCGTGACGATTATGTTTTGCAAGATCAAACGCGGGTAGTTGGAAACAACACCTGCCGCTCCGGACGGTGATACCCGCATTCACCAGTCTTCTCGTGACCACGGCCGATGTAACTCGGTCGAAACGGCGAGGTATGTCAAAATTATATATTTTGATATTAGTTTGTGCGCGAATTAGACCCGTTTAATACTTTTTAGATTGTGGTAGAAAATGGTAGTTTTTGGTAGCACATGGTATTTTGGTAGAAAATTGTAGATTTTGGTAGGCAATGGTAGATTTTTGTACGAAATGTTACATTTTGGTATAAAATGCCAGGTTTTTGTATAAAATGGTAATTTTGATAGAAGATGGTGGATGTCGTACCTACGAGAATGTTGGATATCGCATATCGGATGTCGATGTCGAACTCGAGGTCATGGTCTATTTTTAGTTATTTGGAATTATGGTAAAGTATACAGTCCGCGCCGACGAAGTCGCGGGCAACAGCTAGTTATTAATAATATTGATATTTAATGCAAAAAACTTCAAAAAATTTTTTTTTCAATTAATTATAAACAATTAAAAATTTATGAAATTTAAATAAAAATCACGTGACTATAAACGCGCCATGATTGGTCACCATAGTTGTGACGTCATAATGTTATAGCTATTTAATAACAGTACAGCGTTTACGGCTATTACACGTGTCTAGACAATAATATTAAAAATTTATTGCTAAAATACGAGTTGTTAGTTGGTTTCGATTAGCTATGTGTGATAAAGGATTTATTAAGGCAAAGTCTGATAATATTCCTGATGTTGATATATTTATGATCACCGATTTTTTTAAAAATGACGTTCGGTTTAATTCTGCTGAAGTTCGAGGTGCCAAGGCATCAAGGTAAGTTTGTTAAAAAATAATATAATAAATGAAAATATTTAATTATTTATTCTCCATTACAGTAAATATAATTATTTATTTCATAAATTGCAGAGCATCGCGTGAGAGTTACGGCGACAAAGCTATAGGTTATGTTCAACTAAGTCGTAAAAATAATATTTGTATTGTGAAAGGACGGGTATGTCCAGAACACCGAGTTCGGAGTAAAGCTTATTCAGTTACTTTAACTATTAATGAAAAGTCAAAAAAAATTCAGGATGTTCAATGCCATGATTGTGCAGCTTCAGCAGGTATTTTATACTCCTATTAAATTTAAGTAAATATTTAATAATGACAACAAAATTAAATAGATCAAAACACAGTATTTATTATTTTTCTATCAACTGCAATGAGTGAAAACTAACATTATGACGTCACACGCGCTCGGGTTTGTTCGGGAGTTGTCGGCGTGTCTTCGGTACTGGATTCAAAAAAAATTTTTATTTTGAAATAACTTTTGAATTATTGCGAAAAAAAAAATAGTTTTGTTATAAAACTAATATAATATAATCTTTCCATTTATCACAAAAAAATTTTTTTTTCAAAAACCCAATTCTGAGTACCAGAATAAGATATAAAACGTTAAAAAATATACGAAGAAGGAGAATAATTAAAATTCATTTATGACTGGACAACGCCCATTGGGACAGATAAGATCTTACCAAAAAAGAATTAAACTAGAGTGTAACAGATGAGTCTAAATCTTTTCTCCACAAATAGACGTCTAACCCTCGCTTTTTCTAAATCAATAACAAATTGACAAATCAAATAATTAGGAATGTCAGGATGAGTCACAAAACGTGAGTGGTAGAGGTAAATTTAGTGAAATGAAATTTTAGAACATCTGTTAAACTCTGGTCTAATCTTTTGTAGTAAGACGGCTAGTTTATTATACTATAATCTTCCATTATCAATTAACTCCTATTCACCCACTGCTGTCTGATCACTATTCTCACTTTGGCAAGGAAATAATCTTAGAAAATAGTAATTTAATTTTGTGGTTTATAAAAAAATATAATATTGTATCAAGGCTATAAAACTGATCATCGTAATTACTATGAAATAATGTCATTGTCAACCACATTGTTGTACAGATAATAGTTGTAAATAATATTTACAACTATATAATTTTCTCATATAAAATATATTATACTATAAATTAAGTATTACGAGTATATATATATTTTATATTATAATATATAATCACGATTGCATTAAAATTGCCGCACCTTTACCTAATTGCATTGCGATGGGTGAAAATTAGCGGACAGGGCAACAAACATCTTTTTGCCCCTTTCCTCCAAATTTTAACACCTACGTTTTCACAATTTAATACTTAAGGTTTCCACCAGATAGCATAACTCTAGGCCAATAAATGACGCTACAGTAAACTTCCCTACTTTTTGCCCCCATTTTTCCTCCTATCGAAAATCGCTCTCGGCAAAAAAAGCGAACAAAGAACCTGTATACCAAATCTCGTAAAAATCGATAATGAAATGTGACCTGTAGCCCGGAACAAACATTCAATTAATTCTGAGCGAAAGCAAAAACGGCCACTCATAAAACGGAGTCCTCGTTCAGTTCGTTCGCTCGGCTGATTTTAGTTTTATGAGTATGTTGTCAATCAAAATTCCATACTTTATTTTTTACTGTTTCGTACCAATTGTAGCTATAAAAATGTTAAAATTGTTACTATAAATCAAAAAACGTCAAAGTAAAAAATACTAAAATGTCAGATATAAAGTGGTTCACCTTTAATTAATTTACTACTCTTTGTGAATCCTCGTTTATTTGCTAATGCAAATTATCACAATCAAAACACAATTACAATTTAATAAAAATTTGCATTAAAAATAAATATTACAATAATAATATTCGTGTCACAATTATATTCAAACAATTATTTTAAATTTAGACTTGAACAAAGAACATAGATGAGTACATAATGGCAGCCCATGATAAACTAAAAAGCTTTTTATCGCTAAATAGCGATGTATTATTCACAATTATTTATAGTAAACATAATAAATCACGAACGCAATTAACGGACTTCAGCAGCATTAAGGTATGCAACAGAAAAAAGCGGAATTATACACAAATACACACAAACAATATTTGAAATAAATACTTGCTCAAACCACCCTCTATGAACATGTTTTTAACTTATTTGACATTAAGTTACTGTTCTTCAATAACAGCAGACAGCAAAATGTAATTACCTACAATGTACAGTCACAGAATACAGAAGGGGTACAGTTTCATAACAGATGGCAGGGCTAGATTGTGCTGGTAATACCACGCAAACGCTTATTTGGTGTTTGTTGAAAGTTCTTAAAATAACCGCTAGATGGCGTTATACGAAAAAATAGTCTTCCATACAAAAGACATCAACGGGGTGCCTCGTAGTAAAACTTCACCATGATATTGATCTCATCCACCATGCAATAGCGTAAATATTTGGTGGAAACCATAAGTATCAAATTATGAATAAGTTGATGTGCAAAATGTTTTTAAAGTTGAGGGGAAATGTGGGGCGAAAAGGGGAGATGCCTATCACCATGATATTGGATAAGCTCCTCTCTGATCACGAGGTCTACTGTTTACAGAACCTCCAGTATTGTATTATCATTGGAACTCGACAGCCATGCATAATTATTATTGCAACCCAATTGAACAACGAGGACTAAGATCGAACTTATCCCCATCGGCCTACGGGGACACGGACCTATTTTAAAATAATTTAATTTACCGCTTTCACCGTTTACGGGGATACGGCTTTCGGGTACAACGGAACTACATCACATTAACTTGCAAAATATAATTATAATTATAATTAAAACAGTAAAGTTCCCGGTATCTAATTTTAAGATTATTACTTTATTTAGTACTGCTAGCTTATGTCTAGTCACTATTGTCTCCAGTCTCCAGTGTTAGTTGCTAATTAACTTTTTATCATAACGTACCTAGTAAGAACAATGGTAGAGCCATATCCTTGCGATTTTTCGATCTTAGCAAAAACGTCCAGCTAATTTCAATGAAGCTTTGTAGTCGAACCGGTACGGTCGGCTTCACAAGTAGCATAAAGACCATATATTAATATGTCTTTTCTTTAAATAAAAGTTATGTCAGGTACTGCTGAGGCTGACGGTACCTCAGTAGGTGTCACTGGGGCTGGTTATCTAGGCAGGAAAAGTTGTCATTCATTTGTTATTTTTAGTAACTGTATTCACAAAAGGAGAATTCGATGCGAATTTTAATTTTAGTAGAGTTATGAGGAATGATAATAATTATTATCCCTTTAGCAAGATCTAGTGTGAATTTTCACGTCACAAAAATAATGTGGGAAAATGGAAAAAAAACTAATATTACAATGGCCGACCTTTTCTTTTTTAAATTTGAATACTAAAGTGAGAAGAGATCTGATACATTGTAAATGAAGTTTATACTAATTGTAGAGTTTGTGATGCTGTTAAAAACTACGACGCTACATTTAGTACTATAGTTGTCATTAGGTACTATTGCAAATAAATTACCGGGTTATTGCGCTTGCGCATTTTCCAATCGCATTTTATGTATGGAACCCGTTATGTAGGGTGCCATATTTAGCCGATTAGAGTAACGTACGTCCAAGATGGACAGCAAATCATCCGCCATAGGATTGTGATCTCGTCATGTCAAATACCTGTCATAGTTATAGCTTGAACTATTTGCAGCTTGAGCTAGAGTTTATAATGTGATAAGTTCTTCGATCGTCTACTAATTTAAATTATTATTTTTCTTTACCGCGACATCATTTTCAGAGTATTAATTACTATAGCTAACAGTAGGTGTGACTATTTGGCGTAGGTACTTCAAATTATGTTAATCAACACAATTCAAAATTCATGAAAAACTTAACAATAGTGTGAATAAACTTATGAGCCCATTTTCTATTCATTATGTAATGTAATTAAATACCCCTTCGTTGGCTTCGGCGTAGTCGAGTAAATAAAATAGATTTTTTAGGAAAAAAAAACGATTCTCAATCACAATTTTATACATACAATTTATTATCTTAATCTATTTATACATTTGATTGTAATATAAAGGCAGTGATGAATGAGAACTTACAATTCTAGACACACAAAATATTTAACATTCATGAAAAATTATTATGAATACAAAGCCAGAACATATAAAAAATAAAACCATGATCTAATTACAATGCAAAATATGAGCTTGGAAACGTTGAAATACAAGTAGATAAAAGTGAAAGATATTATAAATTATATTACAATAATACATAGTTCTTATGAAAAGTACGTAAATACCTACTATTATTATATGCTACTCATATGAAATAATCAATTCTAATCACATAATATAATGGTCTCTTGTAAATGTAAAATGAACTCATTCAAGTTCCACAAATAATAGTCCGGAATTCCCAAACAATTGATCGTTTATTGACCGGTGCTCGAAAATCCAAATACAAAAGTACATTGTCTCCTTTGGGAATAAAGGCGTTGACAAGCATAATAATATAACTTCTTAACGGTAGCCACATTCATAAGCATTATAATAATACACGTCCAATATATTATGATATGTGAATTCTGATAATATTCGTTCGTCTGTCATATTTTTGCACGTGATGTGATGATAAATATGTTAGTGCCTAATAATATGAAAACTTTACATAATGTACATTACACTTACGTATGTATAATTGTATACGTGTAGATGTATTTGTATACATATAAATATTATATTAAATATAATTGAGTAATATAAAAGTATTAATTTGGCAAGCTAGATTCTTTTTATAATATAAAAAATGGTCAGTCAGTCAGTAATATTATAAATCGTTTTTATTATTATGATATTCCATAATATTATTATGAATAGGTACTAAATATCTTGATATCACATTATAAAAAGTTTGAAAGGAGGGTGAGGTGGGGTAAAGTGAGATTACTTTAGTTTGTAGTGCGTGTTTAGCTTACATTTTCATGTTGTCTAAATAACTACTAAATAAAATACAGCACGTGTAATGAAGAAATCACAAGATATGGGAAGTCCGTAGACATTTGATAATAAACTAATATTTAGAGTACTTAATACTGGCTTTACTTGCGACCTGCCGTCATCTACCACCAATAGCCATGGTGACCGTACCCGCCATACGGCCAGTAGCCGTAGCCACCGCCGTAGTGTGGATAACCCCAGCTGCTGCCGTAGTAACCTATGAACAAATCAAATAATTATTACACATTACGTAGGTCTTTCCTATTTTTGTTATTACCAACGTTGATCGAACTAACACGGCCAAAATCGATACGTGGATAAATTATGTACAACAACTTATTGAAATTCACGCAAAAATCTACTTTTCATTATGAAACGGTTTAATTGAAACAATACTGCGATTTGTGCATTGATCTGTGATTTTAAAATTAGTTACACTTTTGCGAAATACAAATTGAATGAAACTAGCTCTTTAACAAATGCTTTACCTGGATATCCCCAATGTCCTCCATAGCCCCCCCAGCCGCCGTAACCGCCGTATCCGCCGTAACCGCCCCAGTGGCCGCCCCAGTGAGAGGCTGCGGTCTTCAGGTCCTCCTTCTCTGATGCTGCCAGGTCTTCCTTCTCTTCTATCTTCTCTGCTTGCTGTTCCGCTGGAGCGGGCGCGGAGAACGCCACAGCCAGGAGGAGCAGGAAGATGATTGAAGAGAAGATTGTCTGAGAGAAGAGGAGAAGGATTATTGACGGTATCTTCGGTAGAAGCTCGCGGGGAGCTGATTGCTCTATGTTGTAACCTAGATCCAATTTGTTATCAAAAGTTTTTGAATCTGCAGATTCATAGAACCAATATTTGGTGGACAACCAGGAACGTTTAATTGGTTTTTGCTTCAGAACCCTCTGTAGCTACATCAAGAAAGGCAGAAACTATTTGAGGAAATATCACTCTTCTACCAGATTTTTGACCCTGAAGCAGTTAAAAGTAGGCCAATATTTCCCCTGATATTTGTGCCAATTTGTACGAGGTCGTTGTGCAATACTGATGGCTCGGTACTGTAACTGTATGGTATTTGCGATCGCAATACCCGTGTGTCTTGCGCCAAATTGTAGTTGATATCGCGAAACAGTAAGTTGATGAAATTCACTAGACGTTACAGCACTCAAAAAACTTTTGATATCAAATTGGATTTGGACAAAAAATCGTTAAAGCGTTAGACCACAAATATAGACTTACAATGTGCGTGTAACTAACGGATCAATAAAATAGAATATAAAAGTTTTAAATAATATTTTGATACGAGAACATGAAAGTGACAAGACGTTTTAATTCACATTAATCAAGAAAACACACTAAGATACACTAACTCAAAATACAATGCAGCTAGCAGTTTGGGAACGTTGCCCATTGGTAGTGGACTATGAGATTAGGTTATTTTAGTTTTCATTTTTTTTATATTACCCAAATATTTGTTAAAATAAACATTGTCTAAGAAACAAATTTTAAATTAAATGTGTAATTCCCAAGAGATAATCTAACCTAACAATGTCATAACGATAAAAAAATCAAAACAGAATACGCTTGCCACAAAACTAAAAATACTATTTAACAACAGCCCCAAAAACTTCACCAACATTACGAGTAAACAAATAAATAAATAAAATAAGCCTTTATTACTGTAAGATTTTAACTTATGAGTATAAATAGGTAAATCAGCAAAATTATTTATTATTTTATTTAAAATACTTCCATTCCACTTCAAACGAATCACCACCAAAATATCCAAAGACTTACTTTCCTAGCCATGGCTGTCACTTGGAACTGATAATCACTGGCGACAGTGGAACACTGGACTGTGCTGCTCGGTTCCCTGCAATGCGTTTTATACAGCACAGGTGTCCTAGACACGCACGGGCCGCTGGCTCGCTTCCTTTGAGACATTATGCCGAGGGCTGGCCGGTAAACTATGGAAAAGATAATTTCTAGCGGTTGTGAGCTCTATTAAAAAAAATGTGTACAGAAAAGAGGCTAGACATCAGATCAGAGCCTGCATTGTTTAAGAACGACTTGATAAATGGAGGGGCGGCGGGATTTAATTCTACTAATACGCAATGCCCATATGGGGCAGTGTCCCTAGTACATTTCATAAAGATCTATAACTCAATAAGCAATCTGGGACGGTTCAAAACATAAAATATTAGTAGTAGACACGACCACGCGTTGTTGTGGCTAAGGTTTTTGTTATTGCGACTGTAAATCGAGATGTAAGCTATCCTATCTTTCAAGTTAGATCAAACTGCACACGGATTGCATTTTTTTTGTAATTTAGTTGTATTTTTTTCATCAGAATGAAATGTTTTTTAGGGCTGTCACATTTAATATAAACACGTTCTCACATACTCACACATTCTCATACAATCTCGCCCACTGCCAAATAACTCGATAGTTTGTTTCTACAAAGCAAAGAAGCGAAGCAGACACAAAGTATATATTAGATAATTTGAGATATATATCCAAATCTACCTTTAAAAACGAATACAGTTCTAGAGGTGCAACGTTGATCGGTTCTTCCCAGGTTCCAAGGCCGGGTATATAATATGTGTATAATATAAATACTAAGGTATGTGCACCCGGACGGACTCTGTAACTGAGCAAGTCTGACTAGTTCGGACCATCGCTGGCCTTATTTTTGTGACCTTTAGCAAAGATGTAGTACTTATCGCTACGGGTTTACCAGGTGATATAAAGCGATCAAAGGAAAAAAGGTATAAACTTTTTTCGCAGCGGCTAGCGGTCGCCAATAATTTTCTTGTATGAAAGTAGCAATATAGAAGCCTCGAGTGCAGTTCTTATTAATCGATCCCTGTGATCCTTGAAACTTCAACAAAACTACCAGAAACCAGCACTATGGTTGAAACATGGGCGCGAGAGAAAGACAGAAGATCATAGTCATTATCTTATGTAGTGTAATCCACCCACTGCAGTGCATAAGCATTTTCCCTTTTACACCATTCATCTCAGTTTGAAGTCGATTCGATCCAGCCAGTTACCAAAGGGCATATCTATCTACCAAGAAACAGACAATATTGAAATTTCTCACATAACTTTTATATACGAGTTTGAAATATACAGATTATCGTTATAGCGCAAAGTGTAATAAAAATCACGCTCCCTTACTCTCTCCCGATTATAGTTTCTATTTGCATTATACTAATTGAACATATTTGCATAACCAAGACAATAATCGACTGTGCAAAGTAATAATAATTATAATTAAATCAATTTTCCAGTCAGCTGGTCAGTCAATCATCGATTGAAGCTACCAGTCATGCTTACCCACAAGTACATCTAATTTTATGCATGAGTGTTTACAACTTTACAACAGACTTGTCTAATTGTCTAATCACTGCATTTATTTGCGCGACACTGTATTGAAACATGTTTAGAGGCAAGAGTTTAGAGACATGTTTAGAGACAAACATTTTGCTCACCTGTAAAACTAAGTATAGAATAGAATAAAAAAATACTTCATTTCACACCCGTTATAAAAAACACGAGGTATTACAGAAGGAGCATTATCTAAATCAAAAGCTAATTATGTCCTAATGCATGTCCTAAGGATGTATATAAGAGTCAAGTTGCCAAATCATATATCGTGCACATAATAATAGGAACTTCCAATTAGCTCGTAAGGGTTTACAATCAGGCTTAATTGACATTTTGACGGGATGAGGACTGGTTTGCTTTATAAGCGGAAGCGATCGCGGTTATAAATTAAAAAAACAGCTTGTTTTATCTGCGTTGTAATAGGAACCTTAACGTATTACTATACGAGTTTCCCTCTTTAGGTATACCTAGTTAAAAACATACAGTCCAATTGAGAACTTCCTACTTTTAGATGTTGGTTAAAATGGTATTTTGTATGCTGAAACTTGATTTGAGATTTTAGTAACCACATCTGCTGTTTTGATAAAATTTTTATCCAATTTTTCAGAACATTATAAAAACACTCAACGTACTAAATTGTATACTGTAGGTAGTACTTATTTACTTTTCCCGATTTAGACCTACCACGTCTGTCACATCACACTTTAGTGTTCCAAATCCTTTTTCCATGGCTTTTCCTCCACCAATCCACAACCCAACAAAATATAACTGAATCAATAGCTACATAGATACTGAAACCCGCTCACGCTCCCTCTCACCACCCAGTCGCATCCTACAACGGACGTCTACGTCCTTCCTTCCGCGGACCATTGTGATTACATCTGTCATTGACATGGCTTCGTTACCAGTGGTTAACATATTTGCTGTTTGTCGCCAACCATTGTTTGCATGAGAAGCAATTTAGAAGGCTGGAAGACATGCTTCAAATGGTTTTGAGGACGTCTGAAGGTACACACCCAGTGGTGATGGAGTACGTGGAATGTTTTGGCAAAGATTCTTAAAAAACTATTGCATACGTCGTAGCACTTTTTTTTTATAATTCGATCGTGGTAGGCGAAACCTACCACAATCAAATAGAGGAATTCCTAAAAAAAATCCAAGTCAAAAGCACTTATAACCGGCAAGCATGTATGTATGAAGAGAATCGTAAAGAGAAAGAAATGAAAGAGCCAGAATTATTATATAATAGATGTGGAAAGATGTAGTCTCTGCCTACCCTGCCGAGATACAGTACAAGAGTACCTAATCCACCGCTTTTCGTGAAAATAATGTAGATGTCCACCAGAGCACCATTACAAATAAAAATATTACTGGTCAAAAATTCTTGAATCCGAGGTACAAAAAAACAATTAACTTGAGAACCACCTTTTGATATAATCAAAAAACCTAGTCAAACTCAAAATGCGGCCCTTTTATCTACGTACATCGAAAACTTTTATTTATTTTCCCTTTCAAGCCTATAGCATCCTGGTAACAAGTGCTTAAAACCCCACACTGCGCCAATCCAGAGCCAGGTCTGACGTTACCAGTGAAGGACACGGGTACGATCTCAGGGCTCCAACTTGATGGAGTCATCTAACTGCCAATATATTGTCAACATAATATTCATACATAGTATACTCAGAAGTTAATTATTATGATTCAGCCTGGTAACTTAAGAGAAATAAATGGTTTTTAGGTTTTTAAAATGTCGAATATTAGTACTAATTTTTCTTTAGCGGGTAAATATCTCTACTAGTTTCCAACTACAAGCAGCAGTCTTTTGAACAACCTAAAAAAATATATAAGCTCATAGATAACGCAAGTGTACATAACTTAACTAAATAAAAGTAGAGGCTCATTTTTCATTCAGATTTTTAACACCCCAAATTAGCCCCTAAATATGTACAAGGGCTTAATACGGCCCTGTGCAAACCAATAACAGTAAACCAAGAATTGGCAACAAAACCCACACGGCGACACCATCCTGAACATATTTCGCAGAACACCTATTGTATAATACGCGATTTGGATCGCTCCATGCGTCAGAAGTCGAAATGTACGGAGATGGCATACGAAGTAGCCGGCGAAATTGACGTGACAATACGTAGAGATTCATTGATGGTGCTGGATTAGGATGACTCGATGACTTGAATGGAATTCAATTCGTAGTTGAAAAAATAACAAAGATTAAGCATTAGAGATAGATTATTGCACTAAAACTAAACTATACATCGATTATACCTACTAAAAACGCAGGGGTTAGCGCGCCCCGAACGAATTTTATAACACAGGTTTTCCCATTTAAAGTCAATCCCAAGCCACGATGGTTGAATCATCGACACGAGATATGAATAAACATGTCTCGGCAGAATCATAAATAACACTTTCTAATAAAATACAACGATAAAGTATCTCTCACCGTGCTTCAGAAACAGCTCCTTTATCCTCCGAAAATAATTCAAAGTCAAACCAAACCGAAACCGTTCAACCAAAACGAAAATAAAGTCTTCAAAACTACAAATTCTATCCTACTCTATTGTAGCATATCAGATTAAGTTATATCTAAATCATTTACCCAAACACCAGTGTTAATTCGCGGGACATTCCGCCTCTTAACTTCTGAGGATAGTTTATGACTCTATTAGCGAGTGTTTGCATGTATGGCTGGTCTTTCTTCATGTATTTTCCCACGGGGACTGCTGGCCCACTAACGGATAGTAGGTATATTGATGTTAATCTTATGTCCTAAGTATACTTGTAACGTATTAGGTACGCGTATGAATACTATCAAGCCTGGTGTACGCGAAGATGCGGTTTAGCAAGGTACACGCTTGCCTAGAAGCCACTATTATATTTTTGATCGAAGCCTAGAAGTAATCTAGGTTTAGAAGTAATCTAGATCTATTCATTCACTCGCCCGTATGTGTCATTTTTCTTATAATAATATAGTACGCATAAAATTCGAAGTAGTGGTCGAACGTATTCGAACGATTCGCTTTGCTGGAGTACCTTAAAGGTTATTAAGTTTTTCCAAAGAATTTCTTTCAGTGGCAATACAAAGTGGTTACTGGTTAGTGCCCATTGGATAGAAGCCGCACGCGCTCCTTATAAGGTTCTCGTACGAAATACGAATCTTAATGACCTGTAATGAAACATCTGCGGTTAAGAAACTACTTCTAAATTAGAGATAGATATACTTACTAGAAATAACGGGAGAAGCTATAAAGAGAACTTTGACTTTGCTCAGTAACTCACTTAGGAGCTAAGGTTTTAATTAAGTTGTTCATACACTAGATGGCGTCACAGATAGGAAATTTACCAATGGCATTTTTCATGTTATCGGTACACTCTAAATTTGACAGACAAGGGCCTTCGACCAGTATGTTTGTGTTACCAGTGATGACATATGGAACTGAGACGTAATTCTTAACTGGCCTTTTGGAGAAGCTCAGCGTCACACAGCGGGCAATGGAGAGCTATGCTCATGCTCGGAGTTTCTTAGCGCGATCAAATCCGGAACGAGTATATTCGCTAAAGAACTAAAATTTACAACATAGCTCTCAGGGTTTGTAAGGTGAAGTGGCAATTGGGAGGCCTAAAAATAAAAAAGTTGAGTCAAATGGGTACATTATGTTCCCAATATACATTGTGCCAAAGTTATCAGTGTTATCACAGATGTGGTCTCGCCACTTTTCAAGCGAAAGTTCTGTTTACCTCTTCACACGGTAAAAAAAAACGCAAATTAAGAAACCGCTTTTTACCATCATTAACGTTGAAGATATAGGTGAAGAGCGTCTCGAATCGTCAATGCGAATCCCTTTGTCATTAGCCCTGCTATTGTTTCGGGTGTCCTTGGAGCGTGTCATGTAATTAAAGTAAACAAAACCTTTAATCTGTTCCAAGAGTTTGGGGGTCATCTCGGCTGAAAGAAAGTCGGCCGAACGGGCGAGCTGTACCCATTCAATTCTACCTATTTTTGTGTGAGTTTACCATCACTGCCAGATTATATTCAAACGCCAGTCTACTTAAATACGTTTATAACCCACACTATATTATAGTCCTCCCATACAATTAAAGAAAGCAAACATAAAATTTTCAGTTTTACAAACAAAATGACACATTTAAGTAACCTTGCTTGGCCAATAAATGCAATGACCCACTTCGAGACAGCTACTTAACAACAATATCAACTAATAATCGTGTATGTCTGTATGTACCACGTCTAATACCATGGTGTGGAGCCGGGGAGGCATGACAAAAGACACACTGACAGTTGCGTTTCGTTATGTCATTTTGGTCTGAAGTGCACTTGGGAGAATGTAAAATTATCTAATTCTAATCACCAACATTTTGGCATAGGAGTGTGTCTTTAGAGCGTAAGTTTTTATAGTTGTGGATTAAGTAGACTAGGTCGAAGACGCCGCGTGATAGCAATGTATGTATAATTATAGAAAGATGTTCAATATACGTACATGACTATAGAAATAAAATTCGCCATTTTGCTTGAGTCATGAATATATCATAATCATCAATATAGTTTGAATAAGTAGATACTGTTTGTATGAAAATGTGAGCGATAGGGTTGTGTTTTATCCAAATAACTTTTTCCATTTTTAACTATTGATACATTTTTATCCAAACTAGGTAATATGACAGAGCTAGTCAGAAGCATTATGGTGAAATTTGGTAGCTAAGTAATTATTACAAAATAAAGAGTCGTTAACCTAATCCTAGGTCTAAACCTAGAGTTTCAGTAAAAGTATTGTTTAAGGCATGTTTAGGCACAATGATCGGCTCTCCGTGGGAAGTCGCTTTGTCTAACAATGAACCGCGTAATTTACTTGTGTGTAGAGTGGCCATGTTGTTTCACACTAGTTTAAAAAATATGAGGTATGAAATTTTTTACACATTCGCACCTTGAACTATCCTACCTTTTTGTGCGGCTTTAACACGATGATTTAACAGTCCTAATTTATTCGTGGAATTGGTACTTTTAACTACGTTAGTAGAGTCTTTTGCACAATAAGTTTTTTGCAGCTATAACTTTGAAATATTACAGTAATTATTTTGTACATATCCTTATTAAATATAAATAAAATAAAATAAACTAAAACTAGCTTAAACTAAACCTTACAAATCTAACAAAAGAGGGTGTCCATGTCCATAACAGTAATATTACTGTAATATTTACCAATTATTAGTGATATCCTTGTGCAGAAATTGAAGTGGCTACCTCTGCATTCTCAATAGTCGCATCGCCAAAAGAATCACTACGCCACGAACCTCGTCAACTTTGATGTCCATATAGCAACTTTTAAATAACATAATAATTTTCATGGTTACCCTGTTAGTGTATTAGAAGCCAAGACAGTTTTTGCCTATTGCCTGTGTAAGTACGAGGTAATTAATTGAACTGTACTACCTCTATACAGTATAGGTACACTTGATAAAAGGATTGTTTTCGACTCCCACAAAATGCTTTGTATGGGCATTTGTTTTACTTTTTAGCCCTATTATGTTTTAATTATTTTTTAACTTTCGTTCACTTAACTTTTAATACTTTTTTTTTGTTTTAGTTATGGCTTCGCACGGTTTGTGCATATAGCCAGTGTCAAGTATTTTATTTTAAGTATTTCTTAATAATGCCACATTAAGAAAGTCACAGCAATATTATAGCAATCGTGGTCAAGTAGTCAAGTCAATTATTTACATCGTCAAAGTCACGATTCAGTAAAGTAGTGGATGCTTTACTGAAACTTCCTGGGAGTTTTGGAAAAAATGCGAAGTGACACGTTTTTTGAGTTTATATCATTTGCCTACACTCGTGCACGTTAACGAACACTTAATGAATAATATTCCACCAATATTACACATTAACACACGAAGAAACACAAGTTTGAGAAAATAATACAAAACCAACAACGTGTCACTGTCGGATTCCCGCCAAAACTCAACTTTTAATACTTAGTTATTAGGTATTGCAAAGACACAGATGAAAGGATACTGTCGTTTCAATAGCGCGTAAGACTGATTTTTGAAATGTTTATTATAATTTGGTGCAGATAATAAAACTCATTTCAATAGTTTATTTGTATTTGTCATGGAGTAGGTTGACTTACATTAAAACAACTATTTTGGTACTTACCACAATGTTAGTAAGTATAAGTAAGTACCTAAGTACCTACTCTTTTCCACCCACTAATATTTCATTAAAACGAAATGGCATTTTTTTAACCTACTATCCCAAAACTATCTATTTACAACAATAAATAATTTGGCAATAAGCACTAAAGACTACCATCTCCTGCGCAACGTACATTATTTTCTTAAAATTGGTTTTAGCGCCATCTATGTTATAACCACTGTTCTATGGGCGAGTAGTCAACTCCAGAAGGTGGGTAGCCCGCGAAGTTCGAGCGCCGGCCGCTAGGTTGCGCTTGGCGTTTGAAGAACTCTGCTACGTTGCCACTCATACTTCCGTAAGGGATTCCGCCTGAAATAGTGCAATAATATAGTAACATAGTAAATTAATTGGCAACTAATACAACGTAGATTATGTAGGTACATACAGTCGGGGCCTGAAGATGTCTGTATTATAAGTCAATTCCTTATCTCTATTTTGCTATGTTTGCATAATAATGCTTAAGTTTATGAATAATCCACAAAAATGGTTATGGACTAGGATAAGCTGTGTCATCTGCCACATTTTGATGGTGTTCGGATTTAGAGGGTTAATGTTACCCAAATTTATTTGGATATCTAACTTCATTGGTTTAACCCATCGCGTAGTATTAAAAACTGATATAAGGCAATAGCTCTCTACAGTATATTATATTAGCGCGCTGTATTACACACTATCATTATAACGAATAGACGGCGTAGACGTGGAAGAAGCGTGGTGGCTGTTCGCACTTTCGCAGCGTGTTACGCGGTCGGTAGCGCTTGCTACACGTAGCACGCTATGGCTGCGCTCGTATCAGCGCTTTGGCGCTGCTCGACGCTACCGCCGTTCGATCTCGATGACTGCGCATTGTTCGTTATTCGCGGCTCAACGAGATACATAAGGTATACGATATACACGACCGAGGTATACGAGATACATAATATAGTGGCGCGATTTTTATACGAGTAGGGCCAAAGGAGAGCCTAGGGTGGCTAAAATAGCGGTGATATTGTTAGTTATACGGTAGCGCATAGCGACGCGTCGACGTAAGTGGGACATTTCCGTTTCTTTAACTTTGCTAAAGCTGCTTGGTTAGTGAAAAAGAGGCTTAATAACTCATTTCAAAGTAGTCTTTACCGTAAGAAAGTCCAGGACCCGGCAGCGGAGGAATGCCGGCACTGTCGGGCATCCCCGAAACAGCTGCCAGTATAGATAATACACACAACAGTACTGCGATCTGAAAAACAATAAATTCAAATCTGTATCACATTAATTATCTATTCCATGATTTTGAAGCTTTTAGCGTTTCTTGCACACGGCAAATATTTGTGTATACAATATATTAATTATTGTGTCCTGATTTCCTGTCCTGAGTGGCGATGTGGTCAAACGTCGTAAACATGCTCAGCTTAGAGTGGGGCTGGTTCTCAAGGACCGCTGATGGAACTCCCCGATCGGGATTTATATTTATACCACCGAAGGTTCTCTACATACAGAGGATACTAGAATCCTAGTTCGAAAATCGTTACTTAGCCCGAGCGAAGTGAAACTTCCTTCGTCGCTGTTGCTATTTCGTCGCTTAAATTATTCCGGCGTCAGGACCAATATGTAGGTGGTCGTAACGAGCGTTACCTAGGCCCGTATTAATAAATCAAACTTAGCTCTGAGAGCTACCTTCCTTCAGTGTGCACTTGCTCTTTCGTTCTATTTAATATACTTACCTACATCTAAAGTTGTAGATTAGGAACCGAAACTTACATGATATCTGGATAATTAATAAATGACACTCAGCGGTTAAGTGCTATCCGATTATGACACAATTGACACACACAAGACAGTAATCTACGAGTAGTAGCCAGTGCTACATCTCAATATCCATTTCTTAAATAGCAACGATTTCAATATGCAGATTACATTTTGAGTGTGGATCAGCTGATAGCGCACTTGGTACCGCTATTGAGGTTTATTTATTAATACGGCCCATTCTATATTTTTTGAACTCAAGTTCAAAGCCATACAACGCATGAATTGCACTACCCGTTTAATTTGCCAGTACCACACCCGTTTAATAGAATGAACCCTGACTTTTATACCTACGTGGTAGCGCTATTGATATAGTAACTATGTATTATCTGTGGTTGCACTTGTCTATGTCTAATCGTTGCCAAGTTTTTTTTAATTGGCGAAGATGTTATTTAATTGGTATGCGGAATTTATTTTTATTGTTGTTTCCGCGTTGTTTAGCCGTTTTGGGCGTGGGCGTTGCGTTGGTAGCGTTCCAAAGTTATATTTTTGTTAGTATGTATTTGATGATTCCTTCAATACAATACTAACATAACATAGTACAAATAAGTAGCTTATTGTGTGCAGTACAGAAAGACAGAAATAAAGAAATAAATTTATTGAAATCGTATTGCAAGCAAAATGTTTACAGGATAGATTAATTTATTATTATCGTTAATCAGTAATTTATTATTATAAATCATATTAATTTTGTATGTAATCATATTAATTTATGTTTGTAGGTATGTACCAACTTGCTTCTTTTGTCATTTTTGTATACAAATAGAGAAATTATTTCAAAAATAATTTAATAACACTTTAGCTTCATCTTACAGCGTATTTCAGTAACCATGATAATATTTGGATAATTACTTATAGCCACTAAAAAATATAAATCTTAGCTTATACTTAGTAGTATTTTTTGCATGAGACAGATTTACAGCCGAAATTAATATTGTATCTCCTATCCAAGATTGAAATCGATCTTGGATTGCTGCCTATCTTTCGATCGATTTCCAATCTGCGTGCCTTCATAAACAAATCCACGGATCGGTTATAAACACGTTTGACCCTATAAATGGATTGTGATATCAATCCCAGATAGCAAAATTTGGATTGGGGTTGATTATTAATTTTGGCCGAAAGCTAACAAATAAAAAAACTTATTTGTTCGTGCATAAAGCTCACTTACTGGGATTTCGAACAATCCAAATAAGCTTTGAAGCTTTGTATAATTTATTACAATAGCTATGACGATCGAGTAATCTGTGCGCTTTATAATCCAACAACATTGGGTTCGAAGCTTTGGCCCCGCACCAATGACCTTATTTTTGTGCTTCAGAGGACACACTTAACCATGTCGGTCTCAGTTGTTATCGATTTAATCTTAAAACGATAAATTAATTAATTAATAAATATACTCCTTAAATTAATACTCTTAAAACAAATAGAAATCTAAACACCATATATAATGGTATGCAAGTAAGAAACAAACGATAATGCATTCAAAACCAAGGTTATTAGGTACTACTTTAAAATGCCACCTGGTTTGAACTGACATGAATTTCATTGTAGTGGCATTGATAGAGACAAGCCTTTGTTGAAACCATATGGGACCTATTTACAACGTGTCGGTTGCTAAGAGAAACTCGGCCATTGAGTCGTATTCTCGAGACCCTATGCGGATTAAGTTTTAAAAGTATATTACCTATTACATGCCACATGTTTTAAGCTTTAACAAGACTACACTTTACCCAAGTATGTGTACAATATTTTCTGAATCCAACATATTGAAATACAACACACACAAAAGTTTAAACTGAAATTCCTTTTTAAATCCTAATAATGCTATTTCACTGAATACCGTTGAGATTATTCAAAACCACGAGAGAAGCTTTCAGACTGACAGGCAAGAATTTATAGAACGGTCATTTAAGTTAGACAACATAATATAGGTAAATAGCAGTTTTCATCCAACTTCAGCCATTTATCCTCAGTCCCGTACCAACTTTTCATAAGTTATGTGTGGTTTTTCATCACTCCGTGCTACGGACGGCACGTTAAGCCATCGGTCCCGGTTGTTATAGATTGATAGCAGTCGTTATGTCACTTAAGAGACCCTTGGGCGGCCTTATAAACTATGACACTAGAAATTAGCACAACCTTGTACGACAAAACAAAACAAAAAAAATATACATATGTAGCATTATAAATGTATAGATACACTTGCACATACAAAACGTAACATAAACAGGTAAACCGATAGGTACAGTTACATTTGTCCGGAATCTCAAAACCGGTTGGAATTTGAGCGGCACATGTAATATTTAATTGTTATGCCATACTGCCTTTCAAGGATTCTACTATCATGACGTCAGGTTAAATTAGTAACGAACAGTAGCCTAGCCCTAGCCAAGGGATAAAACTAATAAGTTTTCAGTTTGAGCTAAAAGTAATATGTCAAAGTCTTTGAACATCTCTTTACTTATATTAAATATTTTTATGTAGAACTCCCCCACGGCACAGGATACTAATTACTTATACCTATTAATACCCTAGCTTGACTCGCGCTATACATTTCTCCCGGGGTGTATATAATTATGTATATAGGTACCTACTAGATAGCTACATGGAAATTTGAAAACTCTAATAATAATAATTGTAGCACCGATAGTCTACCGCAGCCCGAGACTTATTTTACGTACTTATTTTACAGCGGTACTTATTTTATTTTTACACGCAATTTTACCATATTTTAAATAGTTGGTTATTCTGCTATTCGGGGTGGAGTCAAATCTAACAAAGCGAAAATTATGATGTTTGCTCCAGCCATTTTATGTTATGAATGGGTGCTAACTTTGTTTTGTCAATAATAACAGATATTTAAATATACCTGGGTTTTTTTAGTTTGTTCATGGCAATTGAAAAGATTGAAGTACCTTTACTATAAATTATGTCCGATTCGAGTACTATCCCAAACCCTGTATCTTTACGTAAATATGAGTAATTTCGAAAGTATAGCATATATTATTATGCACTTGCTATTATATTTCATTACGTCGTCGTCCCACAATGAAAGTTGTGTGACAGGTGTACGGAACAGCTGTCAGTTGTGACAACTGAACAGCTGAACTTGATCTTGGATAATCGATATCAAAGCCTCGAGGTTACACTTTGATTGATCGTCAAGGCGACATTTGATCTTAGATAGCCGAATCTATAGGTAATTAGATTAGAATAAATAGAAGATTGAAATTTAGATTACATTAATTTTTACCTGTTTAAATAACCGGCTGCGGTAACCGTTACATTTAACGACCTGTCTTTAATTCTTTTATATTTGCCATTGTATTTAAACAGATTCATTAACAAGTCGCTTTAAAATCTGGCACAAAACGATGTGATACAATTTAATTAAATGTACTTTAAATTACAAACTTGCTGACGAAGTAATCAGGTGATTTAAATAAATAGGTAGGTACGCTATTTACGCAAACTAACGAAATATCTAAGTAATTATTTTAGAACAACATTGCCACTCCAAAATAACTTTATAAGTGTAACCATACCTTGTTGCATAATTTATGCTGTACCTTCTACCTACCTCGTAAGTAGATAAGTATATTGCATAGTATTTATTTTTTACTAGAGCAGGGTCATTTTTATTAAAATTATGGTAACTTATTTATTATTTTTACAAAGGCTTAAAACGAAACATGTTAAAATACATCCACATTGTATGTACAAAATAATAAATCATAATAACATGTTTTGGGTACATCGTAGAGTTCTGAGGGAGGGATTAAAAATGTTTTCTAAGTTTTAGCGGCATGTTCGCCTGAATTCTTCACGAAAGGCATATTAAATGATCTGCTGCAATAGTGAAAATGCACTGATACAATTTATTATGAGACACTCTTACGTTTTAATTAATTAAATAAAGCAAAATTAATAAACAATGCACTAACCTGCTTCATGTCGATGGGTTCGCTCTAGTGCGCCCGCCGCGGCAACCTTGCGCATTTATACCGGCGCGTGCGCAGCGGCCGCGAAATGATTATGGAGTTGTTTACACGAACTTTGGACGAAAGCTTCTGTTCAATTATGGCAGCTTTGAAAGTGTGAAACGAATGTTAAGATCTCTCAATATTTTAATGCATAGAATTAACTTGAGTCTACCGAAACCACGAAAGAGACAGACAAGTGGAAGTGACAAAACATGACTCGTAGCTTTTGAGCTACGAGTCACATGTTGTTGTCATATGATGTCGTTGGTTTTGACCAACGACAGTTTTGCCAAACATACTTTGTCATGCTCTACGTCTGCATCACAATGCCTCCTATCTTTGTTCCGTGACCAAAACCCACATTTAAAAAAACATACAATATACTGATTCAACAACACCAGAGAAATCATGTAACCAAAAAAGTGGAATAATACATAATTATTTGACTTATCTTTAAAAAAGTTGTATGTTGTAGTTTAGTAGATAGTTGTAAGTCAAAAATCATTTTTCATTGAGAACCAAGAAATCTCCTGTTTTCAGAACTTCCGTATTTGTAAAGTCTAGCTGCTGTGTGTAAAGACCTTAACTTTATCAATGTTTCCAAGAAAACAAGCCAATAACGATAACTATTTACAAGAAAATAAAAACAGACCTGATTAACTATGAGCCAATAATGATATTTATCTAGATTTTATTCAAATTAGTTCCGATTTTTTCCGGACATCTTATATACATAAAAACGACTCCTTGAGCGAAGGTTTCTAATCAGCTTTCAAAACACTCTGGGAGCCGGCTGTTGCTAAATGTAAATTACTCGAACTTACTTGCTAGAAATCATTATATTCGTTTATTTTAGAAACGGTTATCAGTGTTCTGTATATAAAATTGAACAGAAACCAGAAGACAGAGAGAACCTTATTTATGATACTATAGGCAGGGTATAAAGGACAATAAAAGTAGAACACTAATAATACGAGGTGCGACTATCTGTGAACAAAAATCGTCTTTTCTGTGCTTCATCTACACAGCAACTAGTTCCAATTGGAATAACTCAAACTTTGACAATTTCTAGAAATGTTTTACGCTCATAAAGAATCAGTCTGGGGAATTGGGTACAAATTATACATAAGTGTTGTACATTTCGTTTGCTTCCTCATTGTTATGAAGGCTGTATCGCTAAAAATTAATGAAATAACTCAGTCATTTTCAGGACTTCATCACCGTGGGTACCTAGTTATAGTGCGGTTGCATCACGGTGTAATATTTAATCGAGTTATCAATACAAGAATCGTTTTACAATTGCAACGTACCCTAAAAATCGAGAGCGCGACTAACTCGCAACTTGTTACCGAAAAATCGTCGTGACGTTTTGCCACAGAGCCCCGACTCGATCGAAGGTCTAGAGGACAAAGAAGTATGACACTTTAGCACGGCCTTCTGTTATACTCTGTTACAGGCTGTGAAGTCATGACAAGTCATGACTGGTGCCTTGAAATGGATTATGGTGGACACCATTGGTTGACTTGCACAATGAACGCAGGATTGTTGAAAACATCGAGAACAATCGTTTTTTTATTGGGGTCGCTTGATTTCATTTCAAAAGTACTTTTAATACTAATTCTCTGTAGTTGTAGACCTCTTCTGAGTGTAGTTATTTTCTTCTTTAGTCAAGCAGTGTGTCAACGAGTGTGTTCCGGGTTTAAGGCCACTGTTTATAGAAATTACAGGGCATATTATTATAGAAGTAGTTTGGCTAGTATTATTGAAGTGTTTTAATTGAATAAGTGATGAAGAGTTGATGGTTTTGTTCCTCAACATTGGTATGTGGTTGCAATAAGTGCGATAATATTCCAAGTTTAGTGTAATGTTTCTTTAAAATTGATTAAAGTGTTTGCATACTCCAGTGTAATTAATCTTTTCTTGGCATTAGTACCTATATAATAATATCATCATAATTGATGCAATACTTTCTTATTTGTGCATCTCCTACTCGAATAACTTTCACAGAAACTAATTAGTTTTACTACCATGCAAATACAAAATCAGACCATTCAAATTGACAAATTAGTGTCATAAATTTACATTTGAAATTGAGACATTCACCCAATAGTAGGAGATTAGTTGCAAACTAAATTACTAAAATAAAATTAAGCCACTGATAAGTAATCAGCTAATTATGCGCCTTGACTCAGGTCATTGACGCAAGGTGAAGCTGGGTGCCTATTTAAGAGGAAAATCCAATGCGCATCTCTTTATTTCTAACAAGCTACGCTTCGCGGCCTCACCTGTGTTGCCTGTGATGCTTCAAAAGCTGCCCTGTATTTAGGGCCTGGATTTCTACTATTTCTACACATCATGCGACTGGGAAAGTGTGTCCTTTTGACAGTCTGGTGTAGTGTCGAGAACCTCGACTTCTTTGAGCGAATCAAAACCAAATTCAATTGACGGCTGTCAATGGATTTGTAAACTATTCGTTATTCTGTGCTGTAAGCGAATCCGAAGCAGTTGTCGCAAGCAGCACAATGTGTTT
Organism: Hylaea fasciaria; assembly: GCA_905147375.1. Lineage (NCBI taxonomy): Eukaryota > Metazoa > Arthropoda > Insecta > Lepidoptera > Geometridae > Hylaea > Hylaea fasciaria. Next base: position 12,451,519 of record LR990197.1, read on the forward strand.
GAGCAACGTCGCGGTACATTTGTTTATGTAACGCCGCAATTAGAGAAATGGAGCATTGAGGTAACAGATCGTGTGCTGGAGTTATTGGACAAGTTCATAAGAATAGATGGCAACACTATCAAAGCTAAGATAAGTGTAGATATTGTAAATTCCATCACTAAAAGTGTAGACTTTCCGAGTCGACACACCGCGCCGTGTCGTGAGATTAGGAGCTCTGATTTATTTACGGAACTATCTTTGCTTCTGGTGGCAACACAATCAAAACGACAAATCACGTGATCAAAATGCTATCCTTTATTTTTGGAAAAATAATAAGCAGCATTTTGAAAACGTTCCTCATTGGCTGCAGCTATAATTAGTTGTAATTGGTTGGATTTATTCTCAACCACTATTACGAGTATGTCAGCGTACTACTTTACACATATGAATTAATTATTTTACTCTTTCAGTCGTCATTATGCGCCTTTCAGAAACACTTCCACGCAACGAGTGAATCACCTCTTCTCTTACCGCACAAAGCGATCCTGATTAGGCAAACTGACGACTAACGAATTTATGCAAAACAGATTACGGTAACAGTTGTAACGAATTGCTTGCGAACTTTTTTCTCAGTAACGAAATCAGAAGTATTGAATGCTACCTGTAATAGATTCTACTGCTTAATCTAGAAATTCTTATCGTTCTTGTATTTCTGATTATATCTTGTATTATTATTGTTTTGTTGGTGCTTACACCGAAATGGCTGGATTTTCATTAATGGAATGCGAATGGTAATTGCGTGGTCATCAAAATCTGCTAAGCAGTTTTTGAATCTATATTAAGAATCGACATAATACATAAAAAAATATTTTAGAGTTTTCGTTTTATTTTCTACGTGTTTTATTTTCACTTTTCGCCTCAAATTGGCATTGCAAATAGAATCACTATTACAATCCCCTAATCAAAATGCGGTAAGTACTTAGGTGGGTATATAATCACGATATTGCCAAAGATCTACAACTTTCTTCGAATAGGTATCTAAATTATAGTTAAGCATTTTAAATACAGTTATTGAAATTAATGAGTAGGCACCTACAGAAACGCACATTACTTTTTAAGAAGATACTCTCGACGTTATTCCCAGTTCCTAAGACTCATTTTTCATAATTGAATTGTAGTTTATGGATGACCGGTGAAAATGTTTGCAGCACAAGAATACTTAACCTTTTAGCTTTTGCTTGCACCTACATAGACATACTAACATAACCCTACATAATATAAAACGAACGTAAGTGGTGTATTTATAAAAGTACTAGATATATAATTAAGTAATTATTAATGGTGTCAACTCTGTTTACATTTACCAATATTTGGGTAACAGGCCCATTACCTTTTAATTTATTACAAAAACCGTGAAATGTTCACAACGATTCATTGATTCATCATTATTTTAATCATTAATTATCGTTGCACAATCTGCGCACTATAGTTGGTTTGAGGTCGAATTGTAAACTATCTGATGGAACTAACGAAGCGTCAATTTAGTCGTTTTGTTGGTTGCAAGATAACGTCTAGCTATTTAAGTTCTAGGAATGTAGTGCGAAATTTCAGGCTCTCTGTCGTTACTTTTTTGAAATATTTGATCTATTAGTGTAACTATTACACTTTGATTGATAGTAGAAAATCAATCATTAAGCAACTGTACTTCCGATTAAATGTCGCTACAGTTTCAACTGCATCACAATTTCAACCACATTCGCTCACCCAGTAGGTATATAAACCAATCTATTATTTACTAGCTGATTCGACAGATTTTGTTCCGTCATACAGAAATTGTCATTGGTCCTGTCAAGAAAGTTCCATTAGAAGAGTTAAGTATGATCGCTAAGTTTTCTTCGATTTTTGAATGTTCCGTGCAACTTTCTTAACTTTTTTTTTCGTAGAATTAGCAAAATTGGTCCAGGCGTTCACGTGTGATGCCACGACCAAGGGAAATAGGGATTAGTTTTTTTATTTATTGATTGATTGAAAAACACAAAAAAATATAACCTGAAAAAAATAATTCCAGTAGATACTGTCTGTTCTAACGGGTGTACCCCGAAGCAGTGGTAAAGTCAACGGAGCTTCCTTTTATTCCTGTGCTTACTTTTGCAATTTTAATATTGGTATGTATATTGTATACTAAAATAGTGCAGTTGCATTGAACGGTTCCTATTAACTTACCGTTTCATCATTGCTATCTCAACCGACTGCCTTTCGGAACATTCCATTTCATTTAACTCTCTGACATGGACTATAATTTGTGCAGCAAGAATTTGCAAGACTGAAATGATCACCAATTATTAGTATTTAGTAACTCATAGCCTAAGATGTTGCAAACTTTGGTCATTCATATTCCTTCCTTTTGTGCAGTTTGCCGCGGCACCGGTCTTAACCGTATTATGTTTCTCCCAGAGAAAGACTTGGTCGGCATATTAGTTAGTGTAGGTAATAAAAAAAACACGGCTGGTAGCTTTAACGTGCCTTTCGAAGAACGGAGCGGTGATGGCAATCCGTACGTAACTCCACGAGAATTGGCCGATGATTGAACGACATTTGAAAAGGGACGTTCCTTAACTAGATCAAAAACCGATCAAGTTTGAGTCGGACTTGCACACAAAGTGTTCCGTACCATTCACTATAAAGACGACAAAAAAACGCGTTTGTTGTATGAGAGCCCCCATAAATATTTATTTTATTCTGTTTTTTAGTATTAGTTGTTACAGCGGCAATAGAAATACATCATGTTTGAAAATTTTAACTGTCTAGCTACGAGATCACGGCTCATACGATACATCCTAGTGACAGACGGACAGACAGACGGAGAGTGGAACCTTAGTAGTAGGGTCCCGTTTTACCCTTTGGGTACGGAACCCTAAAAAGGGCAGTTGAAGAGACAAAAGGCACACTATTCATTAAACTAACGTCACTCATTACTAAAGTCTTGTACATTATCATTATTCTTCGTTGCGATAGGCATTACTTTGAAATCGACTCTAAAACAAGGAGTAGGTTACTGTTCCTTTTGTTTATTAAAGAATCTAATTTCCAACATCGACACCAGCCTTGTATTCCGCAAGCTTGATACAGCCCTATTTTGCACATTTTGAATCGAACCCAAGCCAATCGTATTCAACGATAGTCTATTACTTTTTCTGTCCATAATAATACGTCTTTTAATTTTATGCACCGCACTCCAATCAACGTTCCAAATTGCTCGATCAAAGTAATGCAACAATCCATTCAAACGTGTCTGTTGAAAGTCTGAGACCTATTTATGAAACTTCATTAGAAACGCCGACCACTTGTCCAGCCTTTGTGTGTTGGCTGCGTCCGCCAGCCTAGTCCCCTATTGTTTTCTGACCATTCATCTATTTTGCGAATAGGTACAGTTCTGTTGCACACACCTATTTTTTTTCTTAATTTCTCTGTAAGTGGTGTATGGTCCGAGTTTGAAGATTGGTACTTATTTCTTTTTGCATTGATAAATTATAGATTTATCCTTGAGACAATATTTTACCTAAAATTGAAAGCGAAATTATATTTTCCCTCTTTCGTTTTTCATTGAGCTACAAGCCACATTTACATTGTTATATTAATTAGAGAACAACACAAAACACTACAACTAGGTAAATACTTTTACGTTGAACCCAACTGAATATTATATTCACGTAAGTTAAACCTGACCTTCCTCTATTGTAATGTTGTGTGTTGTCACTTGTTTGTTACTTTCTGTCTTTCTGTCTAGTCAATTCTTCGTATTTAAACTGTGATATAGTCGATAGTATTGAGATATGAATTCCAAAAGCAATCTTTTTTCAAACTACGCTTTAACCGCTAACCGCCTACATATTGCACCTGACACTTTGACAAAGCGAACGGCCGCAAGCAATCGGGCCGCGACGAACAACCGAGGAGATAAAAAGCATCGGCGGTCCATCGAGCCAGTTCAGTCAACCGACGCCACCCGCGCGCTCCGTAATGTGACCCACGATGCAAGTGGCAAACGCCCTCGTACTCCTAGTGACCTGTGAACTGTGCCTTGCTATCCGAGTCCCCGTCATCTGGGACGCCAGTGCTAGTGAAGTGAAACAGGAAATTAAAAAAGACAATGACGACCAGTTCTCCGTAGAGTCGTTCAGACCGCATACTCTTCAATCACAAGTATTGAATCGGGATGAGACACCTGTTCCAGCGGATTATTTCCAGTACACGGCGAAGAAGCCGCAGTTTGCCGTCGACGTTGCAAAGTTCCATGGAGTGCAATCACCGGAAAACCATTATAACGCTTATCCAATCAAACCGGTCACCGGTAAAACCAGACCGGAACTTGGAAAACATCATTTGTTAGTTAAAGGTAGCACCATACACAGGCCTCTTCAAGAATTTGCGAATATCAATGAAGATGTTGTTGGTCATGCGGTTCCAATAGCTTCAAACTATGAAGTGTATCATCCATATGAAGCTGAAAAACCGGCTTTGCAAGAGATATACAAAGATCCTGTGCTAAGTAAAATACGAAATGACTTGGAAAACAGCAAAATTAGGCTTCAAAGTTATGAGAAGGAAACCGGGCAACCAAACATTCACAGTGATGAATATTTAGAGAGTCCAGAGAAAACTGAAAACAGATTAGTTCCACACAAAAACGTTCCAGCTCCATATGAAATACATAGGCCCCAGAGAAGACCTATATACTACAGACCAGCACCTAAACATCATCCACGGGAGCAATATTTGAATCAAAGATTTAGGCATCCTTGGAACCAACAATCTATCAAAATTAGGCCTATGCATTACAGGCCAGTAAAAAACCACATACATCAGTTAAGACAAAATCACGCTCTCAAATACGATGATGATCGTCATGAGTATCCTCAAGTACAAATATTAGAAAATTATTCTTCTGATCCGAAAGATGGCTACGATATATACGAAAGAGGCAAAGAAAAGTTTGTACAATTAAGGAACAATGTGGATGAATCTATTAACAAAGCCGTCAAAGAAAATCGACCAGTGACGTACCAAAAACTGGAAATGCAAAACGTTGATTACGCAAGTAAAGAGGAGGACGATGACGATGAATTTGTTCCGATTAAAAATTATGCCCAAGTAAGAAAAACTGAGACGTTCAAACATTTACCAAGAGCAGCTGCGCTAGAAGACGCTGAAAGTTTTGATGAAATACGAAATGCACCTCGCTTAAGAGAAGCTGTAAAAAGCACAAGAGCTCAAACAGTTTACTCAGAAGAAGGATATGAAGATTCAGCTTATGATCATGCTGGTGAACAGAAACACGCTTCAGAAAACGAAGGTCATGGTGGTTATCTAAAGGAGCATGAAGTAAGCGGCGGAACATATAAAACTCCATCAGAGAGTGCTAAATATGAAAATGGAGGAGGATTAGCCTACAGAGATCAGGTAATACATGCTGAAAAATGGAAAGATGATAATAAGGACACTAAAGAGGAAACGGACGACGCAGATTATTCAGAAAATGAACATGAGAAGTCAAGCGAAGCAGAAGAGTATCAAGATGTAGCTCCTAATGACGAGAGTTATAGAAACAAACGAGAAAATTATGCAAAAAATGACACTGGTGCGGTGTTCTCTTTTGCAATCAATAAAAGCAACGACTCAAATTCTCAACATGATGTTGCCAAGCGAAATGTTAATTTTAAAGTACCAGAACTAGACTTAAAATCAACATTTTTGACTGAGGAAGAAATTATTGAAATATCGAAACAAAAAATCGAGCCAAAGAATGATTTTAATAAACAAAAGTATCCATATTACTTTAAAAACTTAAGTGCGATCAATAAACACTCACCATTGCGTTATGCTGAAAATCTTAAATTAATTCCTAAAAAATCGAATGGTGGCACAGAATTTTATGACTCTAGGTCTAAATTTATATGCCCAGAAGTAGATGAAGTTCCTGATCCCTTACCTGAAAAATTGAAGCGTGATGGGCATCCTGACGATAACGATGATGATGAAGATAATTCTTCAACTAAAGGGGATGAAAATTTTGACACTGTTCAAAAGACGCCTAGATTAAAAGGCCTCGGAGACAAAATTGACTGTTTCAAAGCAAAATATTTTGGAGAGAACCCGTTAGATAGCCCTTTTTTTAAAGAAGACATTATATTAAATCCAGAACCAGTGACCCTTCCAAAATTGGTATCATATAGATTGAAAGGTGCAATAAATAATGAACAATCCAAAGCAGAATCTAAGCTCGTGAGTGTTTTAGATACAAACGTAACACGGAAAATAGAGAAAACACCTGACATTTTTGATCTAATCGAAAAACTGAGAAATGAACAGGCAGAGTTAAAAGGCTCTTTAGTAAAATCGAAAGAAGAATTAATATCTCCATTAACTGAAACTAAAACTCTGACCAATGAAAATAACTATGATTCTAAACAACAATCACATGTGTACAGTGGAATTTTAGATAGTATTAAAAACAATTTCACTAAGATAATTATTGTGCCAACAAAAAACAATTTAAATATGAGAACAGAAAATATAACAAATTTAAATGCTCCTACTGATAACATTACGTATAGTTACTTTCAAAACAAGGAAGACATAACACAATTACCTCCTGTTATTAGAAAAAGAAGATCTTCTTCTTTTGTATATGAACCGTACAAAATAATACGTGACGGCCAAGTTCAAGACTCGAAGAAAACTACTACTACCAGTAACATCGGCCCACTTATAAGGCAATTGCAATCAAGCAGAATTGTAGATAGAGTGCCAAAGGTTAATCAAGACTTTGAACTAACTGATAAGCACGTGAAACGTAATATAAATTCTCGTGTTTACAAGGACATTGGCAAAAAAGAAAGGGAACCTACTAAAAGTAAGAATGACAAAGAGTCAGTGGATACAACTTTTGTTGACATTAGTTTAGATAGCAGAAGAGGAGAACCTAGGTATGAAATAAGACGTCCAAATCATAAAATGAAATACACACCAGTTGAAAATAAGAAATCGATGACAGTAGATGATTACAAAGCTCAAACGAGTTCAGACAAAAACACAGAAATTCAATCTAAAGGTGAAACCAGTGTGCAAATACCTACTAGGCGTAGAACTACAACCACAAAAACAAACACAAGCAGAGACGTTCAAAATGTAGCAGCATCCAGCAATAATGTCCGAAAAACTATTTCTACTACACCAAAACCAACAAAAAAAGAAGAAAATGATCAAAGGAAAGATGATAGTGAGAGTGAGGAAGACTATGAAGAATACGACGACGAAGAGGAAGAAGAAGAAGAAGAAATTATAGTAACAACAACAACGACGCCTAAGCCAAGTTTCCAACGAAAAATTAGGTCAACAACGACAACTGAAAAGGTGTTTGAAAGTACTGAGAGGCCTAAACTAAAATTAGTAACTAGATTTAGAGATTACAAAGATGAAAGCTTAGAAACACAAGATGACGCCACAGATGACCAGAAAAAACGAAATGGTAAATTTAAAAAAGACGAACATCAAGAATCAGACGAATTAATTCCAAAGTATAGAGAAAAGAAAAAGAAGTCTTCTAAAAGTACGTTAGTAACAGATACAAAACGGTACGGCGATGACGATGATGATATGTTAAAAGAAGAAGTAGATGCATTGATTGGTGTAAAGCAAGATATGGATGATTACATGCCTTTATATGAAAAAAAAGAACTCAGCAAAGCACGTAAACCCCCTCAAAACAAGGGTGGCAAAAATGATGAGAAAGACAAAGAACTAGAAGATGATGATGACATTGATGATGATTCTACTGAAGATGAAAACGACAATGATGACGCCAGTGACGATGAAGATGATGATGAAGATGACGAAGAATACGATGAAGATGAAGAGAGTGGTGAAATAGAACCACAAATAACTACACCAGAACCTACAAAACGTACTCTATCTATAACAACTGATGCTCCCGCTACCACCATTTCTTCTCGCATTGTGAAGCCAGAAACTAAGCCAGTTATAACTAGAAAGAAAATCGAAATCCATAAAGAATTACCTGTAAACAAATCAGCTCCTCACGTAACACAATATAAACAGGACATCAAAGAAATTGAAATTATTAAGGAAATACCAACAGCACCAAAAAGAAAACCTCAAAAGAATTTAGAAGCGCTTCAATTATATAAAGATGACAACCTTGCTAAAGATGTAAATAAACTGGGCGGAGTGGAAGTATTTAAAGAAGACATTGATTTGAAAAATGGACCAAGACATGGTGGAAATTACAGGAGCGCCGTTGAACCCGGCATAGCTGCACCGCTAAAAAAAGTAAGAAGCAATAAAGCTCCTAAAGAAGACACAGAAGCTTCCCAAAGTGAATTTACTAAACATATAGAGCTAGATGACGACACCCCAAGTAATAAAATGCACGGTGGCAACTTTAGATCACTAAACGATGCCCACAGAGGTAGAAACCGAGGCCGCAGTTCAGAGCTCAGCCATTCGCCCGCAACATCAATGCATGGCGGCAACTTGAGACATCGCGGTAGAGGCAGAAACATCAGAAAAAATCAGAAGCTTATAGAGCTCGATGATGACCACAACCGCAATGAAGATGACCCATCGAATGACCACGAATCGTTTAGCAACTCTGGAAGTTCGGGGCCAATGCACGGTGGCAATTATCGCAGTGAAAAGCTTGTTGCAGAAGAGACGCCTAAAGCGTCCGATCTAGCAATTAGGAGTAAAGCCAATGGACTACGAAGAAACTCAGCAGCAATATTGAACAGCTTCGTGCAAGCCGCTCCCATACTTACCTCGACACCTTCGTACATTTTGGATCCTAGCAAGCGAATGTATTATTACGTCGATGCATAAAGTGGACTTAAATTATACCCTTGGGTATTTTAATATTAAATTAATTAGGGTGTAAGGTAGAAAGTGCCACAATAATTACGTATCGACAAAACTGTGAAAGTAAACGAACTGAATTGGATAAATTATCAAAAATGTTATGTTTATTCTTTTGATACTTTCATTTTGTAGACAATGAAGCGTCTGTGATAGATTTTGTTATATTTTCATGGGAGGCGTTTGTATTAATTTAAATGTTATTGTTATAATGACCTGTAAGTAATTAAAGTTTTTTGCTAAAAACTATACAGTTATTTGTTTTATACAAAACGATTATACCTTAATATTATACTTATTCATTTTCATAGATTTAATCTATTTGCACTGAAACGAAATGACTTGGTTTAATTCATTGAGCATTGAGGTTGTTATAAAATGTCTCAACCACAGCCTAGTTTTCAAACAGATCACAAGTGTTACGAAGTTTATCAGAGCCAAAGCAATTGTCCAAGACACTTCGACGTTCAGAGTACGTTCAACTTTGACTAAAAAGTCATGCGCTTTCACTTTCAAACGTACTATTGTCCGTTATAGATCGAACAGCACTCTAACTTAATAATTGTTGACTATGGCGCAACACCTAAGAGCTTATCAAGGCAATCACTTCTGCAAATAAAATTAATGGAGTAGGCAACACAATTTATTGTGGCAAGTCTTTACAAAAATCTTAAAAAAGATTATCTTACATCTATTTAGGTCAGTACAAAGTAACACATAATAAATTAAAATAATTTAGTAGACATAAATACTAACAATTTACATTGCAACATGGATTTGGTTTCGTTCAATTTGTGATAAGTAGGTAGGTATAATATTGCATTAAAAACCTTAATATAAGTTTCATATAGGCGCACAAGTGTCGATATCATAAAAATAGCATCTATATTACAATATTTGAGTGGTTTTCAGATATTAGACTTTTTGATTTAGGTACATACATTTGCAGCAAGTTTTTAATACGGAATCAATAATTGTATAGATTTTAACGTTAGATCTACCTTAATGTCTTAGCTTCTTTTATTTTTGCCAAGAAATAGGTATAATGAGTAATGTCGTGCGCCAAATAATCTTGAAATACTTATTCTAAAATATCTTTTTACCTATCTGCTATCTATTTATGTTTCTTACGTCCAACTAAGTTACTACTCTGTACATTTCTTGACGGGGGATGGTTCATTGGCTTCCATTCTGATTCTATGGGAGCTACAAAACTATCACTGTCTTCTCTGTCTATAGACTCATCTTCCATTTCTTTTCCATCTTCTCCAAAGAAGTCTATTATCGGATGATAGTTGTAGTTAATTCTTTTTCCATTTGATGTGAAATTTTCATTATTATTCTCTTTTTGTTCCTGTTGCCTTGATGTAGTAGATATTTTCTCAGTGGTCACTATAGCATGCAATTTCGGACCAATGGTTGCTCGGTTTGGAGGTACCGGATGATTGAATTGGTGGGAATTCGCTATTATGCTAGCTTGGCCTATTTGAGGATCTTCTAAATATTCGTCAAAGTTCTCCACGGAATCCATATTACTGCTGGTGAGCGATTCAACTGCCGATGAACCCGATGATACAAGGTCATCAGGTCCACCTGATATCTTCTTTCTAATAGGTCTCCGGTTTGGTCTAAACGCTCCTCTCTTGAATGGGCTTCCCGAGTTTGTATTGAATTTAGTTGGAGTTTCTTTACCAAATGAAAAGCTATTGGAGGCCGAAGGCGTTGGTGGTTCTAAGTAGCTTGGCAGAGTGACTGAGTCGGCGTTGCCAGATGAAGGGTTTCTAGCTGCAAGTGGCCTTCTCACGTTTCGAATGGAACTGGCTTGGTTAAATGAATCTGGGAAGTATGAGTTACCATAAGAATCCATGGGATTGGTGTGAGTTGGACCAGTTTCATCATTATCCACGTGCTTTGCTTTGTTAAACGGTGATCCGGATATTACATTTTGATTGCTGTCAGCAAACGGCGAGAAAGATTCATGGTTTTTGTGCGTAAAGGGTGGTGTTTTACTGACGACGGGTCTTTGAATGGTAGACTGTACGGCTTCAAAAGCATGGTTGCCGTGTTCTGCAGATAAATCTTCTCCTGGGAAATGTTCAGATGATGTTTCATGTATTCTGTGGCCTAGTGGTGGAAACGAGACGCTGTAACCTTCAATGTGGCAGGAGCAACACGTTGGGACCTGCAAATAATGGATTTATGGTGGTTGATAGATAGTTGATTTGGAGATTTGAAGTTGAAATATCGAGTCAGAAGTTAGGGGTTATTACCTTGAATATGTCCATGTGCAGACCATTTTGCTGATCCCAAGTCAACAATCTGTGATAGTTATAGACTTGTACGCATTTGGATTTAAAGTTGTCGGTTAAATATGTGCAGGATTCTTTAGGTTTTCTGAAAAATATAAACAAATAAAACTGTATTTAAAGTGGTTTAAACCTCTATGACATTGGAAAAGTATTATGCTTGTTATTAATACAAGCTTTTTTTCAGTAATGAGAAGTTTTACTGAGAATAGCTACGTAGGTAGCTCCTTTTATACATTTTCTTTACGTTGTGTCCCATACTTATTTTCAATTTAATCAACCACGTGCTCCATTAACATGGAAAAACTAATATAAAATGAAATTTTATATCAAGCTTCAATAACTTTTCTTGAAAGATGCGGTACAAGATTATAATATTATGCTGAATAAAATTGCATATTTTTGAAAAAGGAAACATAGGGCCGTATTTATAAATGAACCTCAATAGCACTACCAAGTGCGCTACCAGCTAATCCACACTCAAAATGTAATCTACATCTTGAAATCGTTGCTATTTAATAAATGGATATTGAGATGTAGCACTGGCTACTAGATACTGTCTTGTATGTGTCAATTGTGTCATAATTGGATAGCATTTAACCGCTGAGTGTCATTTATTAATTTGCCAGAGATTATGTAAGTTTCTGTTCCTAATCTACTACTTAAGATGTATATATTAATTAGAACGAAAGAGCAAGTGCACACTAAAGATAGCTCTCAGAGCTAAGTTTGATTTATTAATACGGCCCTTAGATAGTTTAAGCCGGTACTAACAAGCATTTCTCCAGCCTCAGAGTCTGCGTGTGCTCGCCGGTGTTGACTATGTACTTCCACTGGCCCGAGGTGGCGCGCGCGCGCTGCGGCCGCGCGTACTTCACCGTGCTCGGGCACATGAAGCCAGCCTCGCCGGCGCCGGCGAAGTCGCGGCTGGCGGTGTCGCCGCGTCTGAAACTCCAATTGCTAATACAAATACACGTATTTACAGTCTGAGGAGTAATATTACTTGGTAGACTTCGCCTTCTTTCCTTAATCTTCCTCGCGAGATTGAAGCGATGCCTTTCCTGTGTGAATACATTGTCACAGCTTAGGCAAGAAGTTAGTGCTGAATTTAGGTTAAATCTGTACTCAACGACACTCCAACTACTTAGGTGCTACAATAACTTGATATTGGCTGATTAGCTGAAGCACGCTCAGCGAAATTGTATGGACTCGTATATTAAAAAGATTCCCGAAAGAGTGGACAGCAGATAAACTCGAGAGAGGTCCCGAAAAGCTCCATCGATATTTACCAGCAACTAGTTCTAACACTTGCTTAAACTCTCACCGGTTGGAGACCAGGTAATGGTCAGCAGTGTACTTGGACTCCTGCGCTGCGGTGACGCCGTCCAGGGCGCCTTCGCCAGGGTCCTTGAAATCAGCCAGCAGGGCTCCTGCCGCCGCTTTGTTACGCCGTATTGAGAGCACGATCGCCTCGCTGAAATAACGCAAATAACTTTTTGTGAGTTACGGTTTTTTTCTTCGCCTTTAGGGTCGATGTTTCAATAGTCGTGGTTTGAAATAGGCTGCGTCGGTTCTGCTATGGTGATGTTTGGTTGGGGCAGTTGCAGAATGCACTAGCTAGTTTCATCAGTGATTTCATAAACAATCTAACCATCTCCAGGTTTTCTCTATACCTACCAATTAATTATTACAGCATAAAACATCCATAATTATTAAATAGGTACTATAAATCTTAGAGCACGCTATACAAAACTAGTCATAACCCCAACTGCATCTTTATACATACAGTTTTTAAAGAAACACCACTTTAATCGAAAGAGGTGTTTGTTAAGCAATATCAGAATATCAGACAACTATACATGAATACACGTCCAAACCTTATGTAACAATTTATTCAATACACCAAACCTCCAGCGGCACTCATACTTACTTTCGCTGGTTAACGTAGTAATAACAACAGTATTGCTCTCGCCGCGACGGTGCTAATGTCCTACTCTTATGCAAGCGAGAGCTTGTAAGACTACAATTATTATTATAGAAGTATTATTTCTAATCATAGATTATATATAATGCATGGTTTACGTGTAGCATTGTGAGTTACTTGCGTAATGCCTCTACATTAGTCTACATCCTGTATTTTTGGAAATCCATGAAAGCGCAGATGTCTATAAACGGTTCAGACTCTAGAACTATCTAGAACTATCTAGTAGTATCTAAACTAATCTAGAGGGTAGTTTCGTCGCTGGAACTATTCGTCTGCTGATAGCAAAAACTTACGTGGGATAGTCTTCGGCATGCAAACACAGCGTGTTCGTGAACAGTTCACATTTGGTCTCGGCAGTGGCCGTGGGTAGTTTTCTCGCTGGGGCTGGTCTTCTCCTGCTGATAGCTCCGAGGGGCTCCACGGTGGTGCGGCGGGTCACTGTGGAGGTGTAGGGCTTGGGCGGGTAAGTGCCGCGGCGGATGAAATTTCCTGGAAAAATAACGTTCCTAGCTAAAGTCAGAAATGTTGATGTAGACTTTTCCAACGAATTATTCTAAAACGAAACGGTATTCAGTATAATTGTTTATTGATTTCAAATGGTAGATATACGTGATTTCAAATTCTGATAGAGTAGGGAAGAGGAATAATGATGTGGCTAATAATTAACAGCGGCAATCATTGTCATGGTCCAAATACTCGTAGCAGTCATAGAAGTACAGTTATACAAGGTTGCCTGTAGAGGGCAGCCTGAAAAGTTAGTTCTTGTACTGCCATCTAGTTACTAACTAAAGCAACTTTATAATGAATTACTACTTTCATAAGAGGCTTCGCCGATTCTTTTCACATACAAAACTGTTTTATTGGGCATACAGACAATTAAAGCTGTACCTTTTCTTTCGACGTATCGGTTCAAAGCTCTCAGCTTCTCTGCGACCGGAAGGTCTTGCGCCAGGGTCTGGTTGGTGGAGTCAGCCATCAGATCCAACGTGCCATTGTCTGCTGATAATACCGTCATGGACCTGGATATGTTGTCAGGCTTGGGTTTGATCACGGCCGGTGTCGAGGCTTCCGTCGTGGTAGAGGTCGAAGATCTGGTAAGGTTTCTCTAAAACATGAATGGTTTTGGAGTGAGACACATTGTCATGGATTAATAGATACAATATTTTGCATTGTTTTTTTTCGTGAATAAACCCACGCGGCACACCTAGTTGACCTAAATAATCGTATCTCTAAATTCGGTTTTATATTCATCTTGTATCTACATAATGCCCATATCAAAGTATTCACACGACAAACTACATTCTAAACAGCTAAATCTTTGCGTGCAACTTATTTTCAATCCTAATTAGGAAGCAGAACTTTGTGAATGATCATTTTGTTTTGCCAATTATCTGCTGCTAAATCTAGACAACCTTTAAATTAATCTGATTATTTGGAACAAAGAGCAATTTAATAACAATAATATCAAGATAACCACGGTCATAATAAAAAAAACAATAAGCTAATTCTGGTGTGATTTCTAACATAGGTACACTTAATTGTTTTTTGTTTTTACTAATGCCTATTCCTTCAAGCTCATTGCTTTGATGCCGCCAATTATGTGGAATGACCGCAAAATCTGGAGCGCTGAAATTTTATCACCAGACTAAGTTATGACAAGTAGGCGTAGCAGATCATTATATATCTGTGCTTATTACATCTCAAATCGCACTAAGCAATTATTTTATAAGTAAGTATATCAAACGTCTCAGATTCTATAAACTAAAACAACTCGTCTTCTACAAACAGGTCTTTTCATTTAAAAGGTTGAACAGAAAACAAAAGATTAGCATGATCTACCTGAGGTTTCATTCCAGGTAAAGCGACTTCAATTACCATAAGGTATATTTTTTTATCTAAATTGGCTATTTAAATTTAGCATTACCTATTATATTCAGTTTCATGCTAACATCAATAATAGGAGCAGTATCATCAGCTATTCATAGCTGTTTCAAATCCCTGGCAATAGGTAGAAGCCCATTAAATGCTTGCTAACGCGATACAGCGCTGAGTTAACTAGACAACCACGTTCTGTTATTTATTGTAATAGCAAATATGCCAGGTTTAATGGCGAATTTCTACTGTGCTTTATGTTTATTATCAATTTAATCCACTTTGGGCACTTCTGTTCTCACAGTAAGAAAGTCACTACTTACATAGTCTACCTCGTTTGTGATATTAGAATTTTCTCTAACGTTAACTTTGTTAGTGTCGTTCCTGTTAGTTTTGTCTGTATTAGGTTTTGTTGCTGTATTTCTTTGTGTTTGAGGTAGGATTCTGCGGATGCGCGGTCTGGTGGATTGAGTAGGTGCTGGTTCCACGCCAACTTCAAACATGTCGTCGTCGAGGGTGTCTTCAGTGTATGCCCGTCTGAGTAGCTGTGACGTATGAGGTATGACGTCATCAGCATCGTCCTTAGTGTACGACCGTCTCAGTAGTGGTGGGTAAGGTTGTGTGACTTCTCTGACTTCCTTGCCGGGTCTGACGGCGCGGCGGATGAGGTTCGCCGTGTCTAGTAGTATTGGGAGCATTAAGTCTGTGGTGTTTGCTGTGTTGCCGAACATTGATCTCACCTGAAAAGAGATATTTTTTACTACAGTCTTAAAATAAAATAGCAAAATTTCTATGAGACCTTCAGAATGTATGAGATGATGAATTTGTGAGAATTTACTAGAATAAATATAGTTTTATAGCAGACACGGCCACGCGTTGCTGTGTCTAAGGTTTTCGTTATTGCTAATATAAATAATTGAGACGTAAGCTATCCTATTTTTCAAGTTAGATCAAACTGCACACGGTGTGCAAATTTGATTTAAATCGGTTCTGTAGTTTAGGAGTCCATCGCGGACAAACGTTATACGTAATTTATATATATAATATTAGGATAGGATAGGAATGTGTAGGTATAAGATTGTTGTACCTTCAACAGTAATGTATTAAGTCGATTATAAGCCGATGAACTCAGAAAGCAGCATGTAATTGTGGCCAAAAAGCTTCAAATCACTATATTCAAGCTTTATTAGCTATTATTATTTCTACAAATCTCCAAACAAAGTCATAAACACACAGATCGTAAGCGCGATAACATTGTTACGTTATCAATAATGGTAATTAATCACCGCGAGACAATTAAGAGAACATTGCATTCATTCCGACGCCATTCAAACGGATCTCTGGTCAATTCACGGTCATGAGAAAACCTAGTTCCAGTTTCGAGGCTTGTGGTTTACTGTGCACAGTGGTTTAGAGGTTATGAAAGATCAGTGTTGAGAATGTGTAGAGTTTCATAGGCCCATATTAATAAATTAATCTCAGCTCTGAGAGCTGCTATCTTCAGTGTGCACTTGCTATTGCGTTATATTCAATAATATTATTAGGATCTGAAACTTACATGATCTCTGACAAATTAATAAATGACATTCAGCGGTTAAGTGCTATCCGATTATGACACAATTGACACATACAAAACAGTATCTAGTAAAAATAGCAACGATTAAATAGCAACGATTTCAAGACATTTTGAGTGTGGATTAGCTGATAGCGCACTTTGTAGGGCGATTGAGGTTCATTTATTAATACGGCCCTTAGTGTAGTAGCTAAAGTGGGCCCAATCCATATTTACTTCGGCTTTGGGCGCAAATATTTCAAAATATTTAGCAGTTACGATAAATTGGCCTATTTACATTCGGGTTTCGATTGTCGAAATTCGGAGATTTACCTTTGAAATTTGTCTGGTTCGTCCGTCTGTATGTGACGGGTGATTTACTTGCAGACTATTATAATAGGGGTTCAACGTTCATCTAGAATGTATTCTGTCAACTTCGTTGGTGTCATTTGTAGTTTAGTCTCAGAATATTTATGCTTATTGAAACCCTGGAACCCTATATTGAAACCCTAGGATTTTGTATGATTTGTATATTATTTTATTTATGATTTGTATATTATTACCTTTGTCTCTTTCTTCCGTGGATTTCAGTAGGTAGGTACTTTTTGAACACGGAGTGTCCACCCTAGGGTTTAATTTCTTAGTAAGCTAGCTAAAGCTCCAAATCAAGAAATAACTCAAGCGATGCTAATTTTAGTTTTATTCAAGTGACGCAACTCATAATTCATTTTAGACAGAGAAACTTTAAACATAACATGAAATGGTTACGAAATTTGCACTTGAATCGCCTAAGCCAGTTTTGGAAATGCAAATGTTTGTTACATAAAAGCGCCGTAAAAGAAAGTAATCCGACCATTACAAACCAAATATTTTATGAATGGAATCTCGATGAACCTGATCGGATTTGTGACGTAAAGCCCGTCCCACATGAGTGCGATACTATCGCTTGATAATTTGCAGGCGTTTTTATATCTGTTGGTACAATTAATATCGTCAAGATAATATAATAATGTAGAGCGCAAACAAAACATCACGGTACTCAGAGTTTGTGGATCCCGCGTTTTTGTGTTTTTGTTATATGTATTTGCGCCCCGCGGTGTTACCCGCTGTTTTAGAAAAAAAAAGTAGCCTATGTGTTACTCCAGGGTGTTAGCTACCTCCATACTAAATTTCATCAAAATAGGTGCAGCCGTTTGAGCGTGAAGAGGTACACTCACAAAGTTTTGCCTTTATAATATTATTAGTAGGATTGTGTTATGGGACTCGTGCGTACTTGCACACTGCTTCGATAATGTTGCCGGGACGCAAATAAAACACGGCGACGCTCGATAAAGCGTTATTATCGATCTATTTTATTGCGTCTGTGTAAGAGTGGCCTAATGATCGACAGTTCGCACGTCCGCCTTTCTGAGATTATCGTACTACAAAAATGAAAGTAGTAACTCAACTCTTGAAATGTATAATTTACGCACACTTACATATTCAATAAGTGACCGACTTGGTCAATGTCAGTGTTTTGACCTCGTGTTATAAAATAGCTGTGAGATCACAGATTGTTTTTTATTTTGAAGTAGTCATTTGCAGCCATTATTACTTCATAACGACTTTTTATAAACAAATTCAACAGCTCATAAAAATATCTACGATAATATATTCTATCGCCCTAGATGAAATTATTAGCATTAAGTGTAAGTAATATGCACATGACTTTGCTTTTGACTAAAAGTTCCTAGCTCTTTTAACGAAACAATTTAATTATTAATTAATGAATAATTTAATTACCTTATTTACGTTAGGTAATTAGAAGTGGGAATATGGTAGGAAACGGTATCTAATAAGTATTTGTGCTGATTTGAGCTACTGCTTGCTCTACAATATTGTGTTACGGTGATCATAACCCATAAGCCATAAGCATTGTAGCGAAAGCGTCATTGACGCAAGTGCGAAATAAAAATCGAAAGTAAGTGCCCGGCGACAGTTCTTTCAAAAATAGTTTATGAAATACCACATGTGATCGTCGATTACTTCGTCATGCTGTATTGATACATAATTTTATGTAATTGGCAAAGTATGTGCGAGTTCTTTTTACTAACTTGATAATACGTGATATACCTAACATCACATAATAAAGTGAATCAATTGAACACGGGAAGAAAAGATCTCTCTTCTGTTTTCAGTGTATTTAGAATAGTTTTAAGGTTCCGTACCTAAAGGGTAAAACGGGAACCTATGACTAAGACTCCGTCCGTCTGCCTGTCTGTCTGTCCGTCTGTCACCAGGCTGTATCTCATGAACCGTGATAGTTATACAGTTAAAATTTTCACAGATGATGTATTTCTGTTATCACTATAAGAAAAATTACAAAAAAATAGAATATAATAAATATGTAAGGGGGCTCTCATCCAAGACAGGTGATTTTTTATGTCGTTTTTATAGATAATGGTACGGAACTCTTCGTGCGCGAGTCCGACTCGCACTTGTCTTGTAATTATGATAGGATTTCCGCGTCACAGGTTGTTTGTTTGTTATCGTTTTTCTCTGAGTGAAGGCTTGTATTTCAACTGTGGGAACCTAATAACCGGTGAAAATGGTGGTGATGTGATGGTAAATACGTAGTTTTAGTGCTATGAAGAATTTGGACCAGATGTTTACAAGTAAATATAAGCAAGATGATCAAAGTAAACTAAACACCATCAATTTAGGGTTTTTCACTAAGAAATTCCGTCTACTTTTCATCTCTTGGCACATCAGCTCGAAGTCACCATAATAATATTATGATAAGAGCTCATCTATGTAAAATTCTGAATTGAATCATGAAGGCCAAAAAAAAATTACAAGTTTCGACCTATCTTTTGATAAGCTGAGTAAAAGATTATAATAAAAACAATTAAAGATAACAAATTATTATATTGAAGCACTAAAAAAGTTAACTAAACTCATTTTATATCTACTATATTATTTATAATACTGTGACATTACATTTGCGGCCAACAAAAATGCTCCACTTTATTTTACAACACAATTGTATCGGTAGAATTGGCTCACACGATTATAGGGTTTTTGTTGATAGTTTCTCCGTCATTGTACTGTGTTGCAATTAGTTTATGTGAAATAATATTATGCTTGTACGTGATAAGTACCTTAGGGATACCATTATTTATATTTTGTTGGGAATTGGCTGACTCCCAGCAGGTTTGTATATTAACAAGAGATACATAAGTAATGCTGTACTTAGAGACGTTAATAATTAAGATGTATTGTGCAGTAGGTAATTAATGACTTCTGCGCTACGCAAAGTACGCAGTCATACAGATAACCACGAGGGAATTTCTTAGAATTATACTTAAGTTTTCGAGTACATTACCTTTACCTTTGTAAATAGTTATGAAAAAATATTTTGCACAAGTTATAAATATTGTAATTAAACAAAAACAATACAAAACTATGTGTATTTTTACTGAATTGGATACTGAAAGAGTGATAATGTTTGAAACTATCTGAATATGACTGTATAATATTATAAGTACATACTTAGTACTTAGCTTTTTAATTTTACAGCGATAACCAACAATTTGTCTTCCAATAAAATAGTAGTTTTTAATTGCCTACTAAATTTATATTGAGCAGATACGTTTTAATGGCGCTATTAAAATAAACTTTACGAGAAACAAGCTTTTACTTGTTACTTTGTTTACTTGTCTATTTACTAGTCGCATCACATTTGCATAATAAAAATGTATGAAAATCGAAAATTAATCTGTCAGAAATTAAACTAAGCATAACAGAGCGGTACCCAACCATTTGTTCCTAACCTTTGTAAATGAACTAAAATTGAAAAAAAAACTATCTATACATAATTATAATAAAAAGCTGTCCCGATAGACGTTGTCTTGTCAAAGATATAATATGAGAAAATGAATTATATATTTTTTCTCTTTTTCGCTCTTTAATCTCATGTATTCTGCTATTCGGAACAGAGGCGAATCTTACAAATCAAAGATCATGAAAATGGGTTTAGCCGTTCTCGAGTTAAGAATGGTGTAATTAAGACGACTTTGTTCTACATATATATATAAATAGTTCATGAAATTTATAATATCAAAGATATACTTTTTATGATTAATTTTTCATAGTACTAATCTAATCTGCTTTTTATCGATAGCGGAAGTAAAGGAAATGTGGCATTACAAAAACCTGACACAGTTTATCATTGTTCTCATAAAATATTGCTAAGATACACGAGAGTCTAACAAGTGAGATACACGAAATGAGGCCATTTTTTGTCCCCGAGTGTACCTATATTTTCAAACGTGGCGCGTGTTGTGGTCGGAGCGTTACTTGGGAAACATTTTGCTTTGAAAATTTAATGTACTCGTAATTCACTTTAGTTCTGTTATTGGTTTATTTTAATTATGTATAGTATAATTATGTATAAATACGTAGTGTGCTAAATAGAACGCCTCCGCGAGTGGCGTTTTATAAAATCAATCAATCATAATATTGTTTAATGTTTTTATTCGTAGATGTAAATTTATATAGGAGGGAAAATGGGTGTGATGGATTCGTAATGATAGTAGTCGATACAAGTAATACAAGAATGCTTCCAATCGACTTTTTTCAATATACGTACAGGTTTGGTTTTGTCCTAAAGTTTATACTCGTAGTAGGTTCGTATTCCTACCATACGAAATAGAAGAAAAAACTTAGTTTTTCAACCTGAATAAAACCATATGAATTATTTTGTTTCGACAAGATTTAATTTCGAAAGGCTCGGCCGTTAGCTACCAGCCGTGACTTTGATTTAAAATATAAAATAAGTTTGATTACTATTCTGCCGCAGAAAGATAAAAATATAGTCATGAAATCCGATTGCTTCAGCAATTAAAATGAAGCATAACTGGCATTTCATAAATATGATTTGGTAAAGACTGCGTCATTATAGGTCGTGACGTTTTTTGGACCATCTGGCAAATCTAGAAATGTTTATTTCGTTGCAACGCCGACCTGTTTTTGCCTCGCAGGTCAAGTTTAGGCCATTTTCTTGGCACGATTTTGCACGGTTACGAAAGTGAATTATAGAGTCGATGCGAAATTTAGCACACCTGTTAAGGAAAATAAATTACAATTTAAAATTAGAAGACTTTGTAAATGTTGCTCATTATTAAAATACGAGTATTATAGGGCAATCGATGTGCAATTTCAGTAAATACTCGATGGTGAAGACTGATTACAAAATCTAGCGATTTTTCATCTCACACCACTGCATTACCTAGAAACCCAGTTTGTAAAGCCATTTATTATCTTGGACAGAAAAAAGCAATTCCATAAACCTACCATTGCTTTGAAAATACGCCCGTTAGAGAAGATTAACCAAGAAAGTCTACAAGTTTCATTTTTTGAATTTTAGGTTTTTGTTGTACATTAAATACATTGTTTTCTCTATAAATTATTTAGTATAACATCAACATTATTGTAGGTATATAACAACCAATGAGTTTTCCCATTTTAACCATATTATTGAAACAAAATCTAAGTACATAACACCAATAGGAAAACTGTGCCATCTCGGTTACACCTACTAACCGATAAATATTCATCACAGCTACGAGGAAGCATAGTTGGTACCCGCTCGACTGTGGCGGCAAAGAACAGAATTAATCTTAGAAAATTTAAGAAAGTGCGCCTAGACGCCGTTAAAATATACGCAAGCCAAATACTAATTTAGTGTTTGGTATTTACAAATTAATTAACAGTGTAAGATATCAACTATTGATTTTCAATTGGTACTAGTAAAATATGCTAGTAAAACTGCCTATGTAAAAAAACTACATAATATGTTATTTGAAATTGTTCTGATAATTGATGAGTATACGGACGGACGGGTCATTCATTGGTGGTAAATACATTGCATACTCATATAATTTAGTGGTTGCAGTTCCACCTACAACTTTGCATTGCATAATCTTTCATTGCACTGCACTATGCTTGTAACTCTGAGACAGTAGTTGTTAGTTGTGCCCTTTTTGCTAAATTCAGTTAAGTATCTGAAGGCTTAATAAAAGTCTTACTAAGTTTTTACTCTTTAGACCTATATAGGAATTGAGTTGACTTAGATCATAGTTAATTCATTCAATTGTACCGCTTAATAATGTTACATTAATCAGTTACTTACATGCATTTATCGCAAAATCAAAATTAAACACGCAAAAAAATATAGATACAAAGTTACTAAACTCCATAAAATTAGTGTGAGTTCAGCTTCATCAGTGGACTTTTAAGCTGAAAAGTTTACATAACTTTGGAAACACGCTTTCTTATATTTCAATTTAGTTTTGGCTACATACATTCGTATCACTTTACCCACTTTACATAGACAAGGCATTGAATAACCGAATCGCATGTTTAGCATACATTAACAGTGTCTAATTGCGATAGTCGTGACTGAAGCGCCGCGTCGCGTGATGGATAACTCGGTCGATAGGAAATCGATCGCAATTTGCATGTCGTGGTACACGGGGGGATTGTTCTATGAAGTACTGAGCATTTATACAGACAGAAAATGTAACAGAAAGACATTTTCAGTTTTTTTTTAAATAAAAATCTTAATGTATTTGAAACAAAGCGCAAATTTCAATGCATGTAATTATAGTTGCGACGTTTTTGATTATATTATTGTTTTTATGAAAATTATCTACTTAAACAATACCATACCATACCATAGTAAAGAGGCATTTACCTCGATTCTGATATCTGAGCCGTAAACATCTCGTATGTCAGTGGACAGAAAAATAAGGCTGACACTGACAAACGAGCAAGGTCAGTTAACCTGCGCCAGCGCACTTTTACGACCAAAAGTGACCACTTTCCTTTTAAATATGTATCTTTTTTTATTTTGAAAGCGAGGCGATTACGCAAACATTTCTATCGTATTTAAAATTATTATGCTAATATCAGTCAGCCTACTGTGGTAATGACATTGGAATATTTATTTAAAAAAAGGTATGGGTAAATAAAAGATAAATGGAAAACGGTTATAAAAGACAATATATCTAAAATCAATAGTCAAAAATGATGAGCAGTAATCTGTGAAACGCTTTGTTATTCAATAACAGTGAGTTCAAACCCTAGGCCCTTTTTTTTGTTTGAATTGAATTTGAGTTGAATTGGGGGGGAATTGCCTTCGCACTATCCCCTTCCGCCACGGGGGTGGCGGAAGGGGGGCGTGTGGGACTTGAACCCACTAAAACCCCCCCGTGAGCCGTCGATCCGCCTGGAGTGGGGCGAGATGGGGTCGTTTTGGCATTCACCATCCCGCCCCAGCGGAAACCCCAGGTCCTGCGCCTAGGACTTAATGTTCTGCATGTTTTGGAAGGTGTCGGTTCCGGTTGTTTTTTTAAATATGTTAGCGCCCAAGGACCTCTGTCATGGCTAAATGACTAGTGTCACGATTATGTAAATTATGACATGTCAGTAAAACCCTCTATAATAAATAAAGATTAAAAAAAAGACATGACTGTAAAATGGTTACCCATCGAAGTGTATGGGGCTGGGAACGTTCCTTTGCGCTGCCGAAGTAAACAGAAGATTGAATAAGATATCCACTGCAAATATTATGTTGAGTGATTATTATCGCTAATAGGGTTCCCTTTAGGCACGGAGCCCTAAAAATTAACACAATTAAACATTAATCTCAAAATTTTAAAATGTCGTGACTATTATAAAAAAAATAAAATAAAATATTACTATAAATTAAAATAATTAACTTCATTACATACTTCTTAGGATTATCATAACTGCGTAGTTTGTTTAATCTTTTAAATAACTTTCACGGCAAATTAATTGAAATTTATTGCGTACATATTACATAAACTGCTCAGTAATAAAATTATTCTTCTGAAGTGCATACCTATGTTGAGATTCCTTTAAATAAAAAAAAAGTTACTTGTAATAATATGTTTGTGGTGTATGTTTGTTTGTTTTCGCATGACGTAAAAGTTATAGGATTATGTTGCAATTTTTGGCGTAATTTAGTTTAGGATTTTATGAATAAAACGTTGCATCAAATCCAACAGGTAGGAAGTGTTTTAAATAATATATGGATAAGTAAACAAAACAAAATTCCAATAGATAGTATAACAGACCGAGAGGCGAAGACTGGCAAAAAAAAAGAAGTAAAATTGATCCAATATCAGTATATCCTGGGCAATTAGACCAAAGAAGTTACTTCGCAACAGATAAATCATACAAAATTTAATGTGCTTAATCCAATCACCGTCAAGTCACCAGATTTACCTAAAACAATCCATCTCAAGCCACAATACTCGACATTATATTGCCATTAATGAAAAAAAAAACTTAAACTTGAAGTAATAATACCTGTGCTAGGTTAAGAGGTGGCCTGCCTGGTGGCGTGGTGACCTGACTCGCCACCAGCGACGCCAGCGCCAGCCGTTGCGACCCTGACATCGCCCTGATGATGGGCAGGATCTGCGCAAACTTCCCCACGTGATCTTTCCTCTCCATCGCTCTCAGAACTGCATCTTTCACCATCCCCTCCTTAGCCCTCAGCTTATTCGAAGATTTGTAATTCCTGACAACTGTTCTTATCGATGTTGGCTCAAAAAACTCATCTAATCCCTCATTTTCTAGAGAGTCCAAGTTGTATTGGGGTCTGTGGGAATTGGTCACTCCAGTTGGCTTCACTATCCGAACGGGAGGCTTCACGACTGTCTGATAGTGTCTCGACTCTTGAGCTATCATCAATTCGTCGGGGTCCCTTTCGAAGTCAAAGTCTCTCAAGTCCTCGGCCCTCGATACCACTATGCAAGCTACGAACAAAATTCTCAATGTAACACTGGCCATTATGAAAAAGAAATAATTTAAAAAGTCAAGTCGAGAACATAATGTTCACACACGATCGCACGTTTGAAATTTAGAATGAGCACATTATTTTTTTGGCGCGCGTTGATGTCTTTTGCTTGGCGCGGCGATGCGCGGGCGCTGGTATGCTCACTCCGACGTCAAATGGCGTGCGAGATTCCGCACGACACACACACAAACATACTCTCTCATCTTGTATTTACAGTGAGATAATTCCGGAACTGGCAACTTTCACCTTTGCAAAGGTCAGTTTTGGCCAAAACTTATCAGTCAGCTATCAATGACATTGCGTTATGGTCAACAATGGAATTGTGTAAGGTGCTGTTTCGGCGAATATCAGCAAACTTACCATCCCCTCTTTTAACTTCATTTATCGAATAATAGACCTTATTGTGAGCCCGTAAGGTATCTGAAATTGTCTTTGAACGTATAAGTATCTTTGTTTGATGTGGATGATTTAGCGAATTTATTGAATGGAGATGCTTTCACAGTGTACTATTATCATCCTATCGTTACGAAAGCTATCTATCACTTTTTATACGTCGTCAATTTTGCCTTAACTCATAACTAAACATGCAGTTATATTTTGAACTCCATCGACTTCGATTTAAGAGTTAAGAAATACTTTCAAGTGATTGTAACGTATTATTTAATTTAAATACAATATCGTTAAATAATATTACAATACTGTCCGTTTGTAAATATCAAAAAGTTCTTAACGAGTTGTTAAGTACTACCAGTCATCATTGCAAAGCAATAAAAGCCGTATCATGCTTAGATTTACAGTTATCTTTTCATTGATAATAAGTGTAATTCATTTTTGTATTATATTAATGTAGCATTTATTATTTGACAGCTTCAGTGGCGATGAGCTGCCAAGCGTGAAATTGCGGGTTCATTTCCGCACCGAGGAGTGATGTTTGAAAATCATCGGTGATTCGTTATCATCAGATAATATTATTTTCATCTTAAACTTGATATTGTATTTTGTATGGTATTTTCAACACAAAAATATCTCTTACAATTAGCAAGCGCATTGACATTTTTACCATAAAAAAGTTCACACCTCTTACCACTGAAAAACGCATGATTGTATTCCGTTATACGTAGTAACTAAGCAAATAAATTAAAACAACCTGCAATTTTGGTGACATGAAATCACTAAAGACATTGAAAAATCACCCACCAGGGTGTTTATTTGTCTAAAGCATTAGAATCCAGTATATACAGATACTACATCCGTATCCGTGTTCGTAGGTTCTATTCCCTTAGAAACCTAGGACTAAGTAGGTGCCCATAGAAAAATATCTCAAGGTACAATGTCTTGCATTTTCACTCTTTGACATATTTGTGTGTTTCTGGTCTATTCAACATCTGCCCAGATTTCTATAGACTACTGGTAATGTTAATTGCTCTTTATTGGTATTGCATTTCTTCTTATCTATATATAAGTGTAAGGCAGAACATAAACGAGCATGGCCGCCGAACGTGAACATATAATGATCAATGGACCGAAATTCGGAAACCCTACGAGATAGATAATAGAATAATTATGTCTCTAGTGATATACCGTGAGATAGTGACCATGAAAGCAGTCCATTTATCTTACAATGGATATAACGATGAGACAAGCATGACCCAGTTAAATAACTATCTTACTAGAATCTACTGAAATAAATATAAGTAAATACGAGAATTAGCTTAGTATTCATTTGCTAATTATTTCCCTAGGGATATATAATAATTATGTCACGGTTATAGCTTATATATTGTGACATATACATCACAGTAAAATTCCCGCGAGATCACGATAAAATGGCGGGTGTCTTGGATTACAGAGTTGATGTTCAATCGTTTAACTTCAAGCATTTTCCGAGGCACTCGGTTTTCTTGCCTTCAGTTTTTACGGTTTGGGAAGCAGAGCGTGAACGCATCGGATGTGTAATTGCTCTCTCGCTGTATCGAGATAGGAATTAATACTCTGGTCTTACTTTAGAATAGGAAATTAGCAATTTATACAGGACCGCGAGAAAGAGAAAAAGCACGTTACTGATTTTTTTAGGTGGCCTTTTTAGGTGGGTATTTTTTTAGTATAGCAAAGCGGGTCTATTGCAGAGGGGAACCAATCCGTTTTATCATACTGTAAACTATGTAGAAATTAACATATTATATATCATTTGAATGCACTTAATCAAAATAGTGCCTCAAACACGTTGACTGGTTCATTTATTTATACGTACCGTCTTGTTGTAGTTTAACTGTATGCAGTAGCTTCAGATATCTTTTTGTCATGGTTTATCTATATGCTGCGTGTTGCTCAAGCCAAACAATAGTCAACAGAACATAATTTCCATTTCGTAGCCCCATGTACATGGCACTTTCGATGGCAACCGCAGTATTGCCGTTGTTGGGCAAACGGCACTTTGTTTGCTATTCCATGTTCACAGGATGGTTATTTTCAATTAACATTAAACGAAGGCAACAACTGACAACAGATGGTGAAGAAAGGTTCTAGAGTGGCGACCACGGGCTGGAAGACGCAGTGTAGGTAGGCCTCCCACTAGATGGGCCGACGACATCAAAAGAGTCGCAGGCAACCGGTGGATGCAAGTGGCAAATTGTCGTTCGGTGTGGCGGTCTAAGGAGGAGGCCTATGTTCAGCAGTGGACGTCTTCAGGCTGATGATGATGATGATGTATATTGTAAAATTATAATTATTTCACTCATTAAATTCTGACTATACCTAGATAAGGTAACGGTTGCTGTAGAACCTATGACGTGCTGAGGTAAGATTGTTATGGACTCTTTCCATTCGTAACTTGTTCACGATGATTCCCGGTTAATTAATAATAAAATAAGAGCCATCTGATAATTTCTTGATGGTCAGTACATTTAGGTTCATAATAATATCATTAGTTTTTGTTTTATTTATACAATACATATTCTTCTATGGTAAAAAATTGAGACTATTGTATAACAGTACTACTCTCTCATCATGACGTCTTCTGTAATTGTCGAGCTTATCTGGTGTTAAAATTATGTAGGTACCTACTTAATTTAAGTATTTAGTGCTTAGTGTTTAATTTAATGTGGCATGTTGGTGCAAACTGCCCTTGGTCAGAGATTTTGCTTCTGATATTGGACATACTTTGGACTTACCTCTTTATGAATCTGCCACATCTGTAAAGTTTCTCCACCCGGTAGACGAAATGACACGCAGTTATGTACCAAGACAATGCCACAATCACAAAGAAAGTAACGAGTCATGTCTCCCAACCGCAAGCGATTACCGATAGTTCCTTCTCTCCTTTACCACTAGTAATGATGAATATTCAATTGGTAGCTGCAGGTGCCATAACAACTGTTAGAGGAAGTTTAAGCTTTATTGTATATGTAGGAAAGTATACAACTGTTTGCTGAAAAGAGTTACGTAAAGTTAAATGTATTTAGCAATTATTTTGTAACATATTAGGTCTCAAGTTGTAAGAAAAGTTGTTAGCTTGAGCAAGTAAAACTGTGCAATTAAGGCGTCATTAGTGTCGCCAGCGTAGGCGTCGCCAGCGTCGGCGTCGCCAGCGTCGGCGTCGCCTGAGTCGGCGTCGCCAGCGTCGGCGTCGCCGGGGTCAGCGTCGCCAGAGTCAGCGTCGCCAGCGTCGGCGTAGCCAGCGGCGTCGTCGCTAGCGTCGGCGTCGCCAGCGTCAGCGTCGCCAGCTTCGCATCGCCGGGGGCGGCGTCGCCTGCGTCAGCGTCGCCGTCGGTGGCGTCGCCAGCGTCGGCTTTGCCAGAGTCGGCGTCACCAGCGTCGGCGTCGTCAGCGTCAGCGTCGCCGGGGTCTGCGTCACCGGTGTCGGCGTCGCCAGCGTCGGCGTCGCCAGCGTCGGCGTCGCGTTCGATTCAATCGACGTTACATTTTATGTATTTAGTTATTACTCAGATGTATTATTAGTCCATGCTAAAAATATGAATTAAGCTTTTCACAATCACTATACCCAGACAGACATTTCCAACTCGTTAAATATGTCTTAGGTACGGAAGAGCTTATATAAATCATTATTGTCTCCTATGACTCATAATGTCGCGTAATGTAATTCCTCGAGTTATGTTATCATAGTTCTCAAATTAATGGGTTGTAAATTAATAAAAAAACATATCATATAATTTGTAATACTTTATATTAATGATAAAATAAATCTTTCAAACTTACAAAATATATCAGATCTTAAAACAAACCAATACTATCGTACATTTTTTTAAAGACTAGAGAGTAATATCAAACTGAGATACAAAGAGAACAAAAAAGACGTGTAATACGTGAATTAGCAACAAATAAAATGAATTTATTAACAAAGTCAAAGTCAAAGTCAAATCATTTATTGTAAATAGGCAATAAAATCGCACTTTTACAAGTCAAACACTTCAATCTAATAAACAAATTAATAAAATCATAAAAGAAAACAAACTATAATTAATTGATAAGGTATGGTTTGAGTTTGAAAAAGGATGTTTCCCTTTCAAGTCCAGGATTGAATCTCAGACAGGAAAAGGAAACTCCGTTTGATTCTACCAGTGCTTCGGAATACACCCGTTAGAGAAGACAGCACCAAGAAACTCTACGGGGATGTCTTTTTTTTTTCTCATATTGTATAATTTCTTTCCATTTTTTTTCAATCACAATATTTACATAAGTAGGTATAAATATTACCATCAAAAATAAAAATTTCAAAACATATTAATAAAATTCACGTTAATTATTACTACCATGGAGCTGGGGGCATTGAGGCCATGCCTTTGTATCTTTAATATAGTCATTAACAGTGTAATAGGCTTTCTTTATGAGATTAGCCTTAATATAAGTTTTATATCTTTGCATGGATAATTGATCAATTCCCTCTGGCAACTTATTATAAAAGCGTATACAGTTCCCCATAAATGAACCATTAACCTTCTGCAACCGAAATCTTGGTACATGGAGTTTATTTTTATTTCTAGTGTTGAAATTATGTACGTCACAATTTTTAGCAAACTTGTTAATATTTTTATGAATATACAATAAGTTTTCATAAATATATTGGCAAGCCACTGTAAGAACATTGATGTCTTTAAATCGTTCCCGGAGAGAATCGCGGGTTTTCATATTATATATTGACCGAATTGCTCTTTTCTGTAGCACGAACACAGATTGGATATCCGCGGCTTTGCCCCACAACATAATGCCATACGACATAACGCTGTGAAAGTAACTAAAATATACTAATCTTGCAGTGGCTTCATCAGTAAATTGTCTGATTTTACGTACAGCAAAAGCTGCAGAGCTCAATCTTCCAGTTAAAGATGATATGTGAGGACCCCACTGTAATCTAGAATCTAAATTAATTCCCAGGAACGTGGTTGACTCTACCTGGTCTAACGGCTCATTATTAATTAAAATACTTGAATTTGTGAGGCCTCTTCTAACATTGGGTAGTGAGAATTTTATACATTTCGTTTTTTTAGAATTTAGCACTAAATTATTTACCGTGAACCATTTAAGAACTAGCGTGATTGCTTTGTTAACATCGTCAAAATTGTTGTCTGTTCTGTCAACCTTAAAAATAAGTGAAGTGTCATCAGCGAACAAAACAATATCACATAAGTTCTTTACAAAAAAGGCAAGATCGTTAATATACACCAAGAACAAGAATGGCCCCAGTATTGAACCTTGAGGGACGCCCATTGTAGAGAGCGACCCAGATGACCTTACTCCATTTATATCCACTTTCTGGATTCTGTTACTAAGATACGAGAAGACAAGATCGAGAGCTTTCCCGTGAACCCCGTAATGCTGTAATTTAGAAATTAATGTTTCGTGACTAACGCAGTCAAATGCTTTGGAAAGGTCACAGAAAACACCAATAGCATCCTGCGACTTCTCCCAAGCATCGAAAATATGCTTTAAGAGCCTTATCCCTGCATCTGTGGTAGAACGCCCTTTAGTGAAGCCATATTGTTCAGTATGAAACAGGCTGTTTAAATTAAAATGAGTCATTAATTGGTTCAAGATAATTTTTTCAAAAATTTTACTTAGTGCGGGAAGTATTGAGATGGGTCTGTAGTTAGTCGGGTCATTTTTATTTCCGGATTTATACAGAGGAATTAGTTTACTATTTTTCATTACGTCGGGAAAAACTCCTTCATCGACACATGTATTAAAAATAACGACCAAATACGGGGCAATTGAATTAATAATACAAGTTAAAATTTTTGTAGACATTCCCCACAGATCCTCAGTGTTCTTAATATTAAGTAATTTAAATGTCTTAACAATGGTGTCTACATCAATATATTTGAACTTAAATATATCATTACATCTTTCAACATTATTTAATAGTATAGAAGCAGCCGCAACCGGGGATGACTCTAACGACTGGGTAGTAACAATAGGTATATTGGTAAAAAAATCTTCAAACGCATTGGCTACTTCGCAATCTTTTGAAATTAATTTTTGGTTTATATTTAAGACATATTTCCGGTCCCGAGGTTTAATTTTGCCAGTTTCAGTGTTTATTATTTTCCACGTTGTTTTGATTTTGTCTTCGGCCTGCTTAATTTTCCTACTCAAGTGAAGAGACTTCGCGGTACGGCACACAGATTTGAATGTCTTTGAGTATTGTTTAACATAGTCTAAAAATTTTGTGTCATGTGCATTTATACATTTTTGTGAATATAAATCATACAATTTGTTCCTGCTTTTATAGATACCAGGTGTAGCCCAGTCCCCATCAAATCTCGCCTTGGTGCTACCTCTATATGTTTTTACTTTAAATATTGTATTAAACTCTTTATCTATCATTTTGAACAAGGAATTGCAAAGGTCATCTGGATCCTCAAGAAACGGTAAATAAGTAAGTTGCTTATCAATGCTTTCCGAGAACTGTCCCATACGGTTGGTGGTAATGGGTCTGTAAGTAAACTCCGTGGAGACTTTATTTGAATTGCATGGAAACACAGCGCTTTGGCCACAATGATCCGAGCTAAGCTTGTTACATATGGCCATGCTTTGTGGTTCACAGTTACAGAAAACATTGTCTAAGCAAGTTGCAGACGAGGTAGTGATTCTAGTTGGCTGATTAAAAAGATTTTTTAGATTAAAGCACAAAAATAAATTTAGTAATTTATCACTTAATGGGCACTTATCAAGAATATTAACATTAAAATCACCACAAACAACTAGATATTTCGAGGTATTAAATGATTTTCTCAGCACTTCTTCCATAATGGACTCAAACACTTTGAAATCAGCTGTTGGGGGTCTGTATACACAAACAATTATATGCTGCTCTAGCTCTACACATGATAACTCTATAGTACGTTCTATAGACAAGGACACAATGTCTTTTCTCTCTTTAAATTGGCAATTGTTTACTACATAAATTAATGACCCGCCGTGGATAGCTTTTTCCCTAGTGAAAGAACTTGCAATTTGGTAATTCTGAATAGGCGGTAACACAGTATTTTTCCTGAACCAATGTTCAGTTACACACATAACATGAATTTTACTAAAGTCTAAAAATAGTTCTAATTCTAGTGCTTTGCTAGAAAGGCCTTGAATATTCTGATGGAATATATGAATGGTACCGGGCCTTTCCATTGTCTTAGCGGTCAGTTTAAATCAACTGTCCTAGTCAGTAGTAAGTAAGTAACAGTCTGTAGTAACAGATACACAGCAATTGACAACTATAACGTAAATAAAATTTGTAAAATTATATTTACAACAACACAAACTTTAGTCAGTTAGTTAAAAACACCATCGTGATCCAACACTGATTTATTTTTACAGATTCAAAATAGTTCTTTGCGTTTTAATGAAACACTTAACGTGTTAAGTAGATAAATATATTATGCACTCATAAAAAATACCTATACAAAACACACTACCACTTACACCATGCATAAAAACAGTTCTTTGTTACAATTAATTATTTACAACACAATAAAAACTCTATACGTAATACATTACAATACTGTTATAAATTATCAATTTATTTACAATACACACATAAGTTTACACATATTTCAATTTTACTAAATTGAAATGTGAAATTTAGCATCATGAAACAAAAAGCACACAAGCATAGTATGTAAATTCCTATAGGAAAATGTGCTAATGTTTACGTCACACAAGAAATATTTCTTCTTTAATGGTATACACAAAACTTACATCAAAATAAATAACACACGTAAAAGTAGTCGAGTGAGACGACGCAAAATCACCAATCTCGTATCTGAAACTAAGTTCTTGTCAATACTTCATATTACATCACTGCAATCAGCTTAAGTTTCTTGAGATTCAGAATCAGATCTCTCAAAGAGAGCAAGAAACAGTGAGAGTATTCTACTCTCTCTTTTCATGTATATAAGGACCGATAAACAAGCCTCACTCATTAAGTCTTGTCTAACATCTTCTGACCCTGGTCAGATATCGCATTCAAACTCTGGAACTCTTTTATTTCTACCATCAGGGCTCATCTGGAAGTGGTTATCTCGTGTGCCTATTCTAGGGAAACCGTTGAAGCTATTCCTGCTCACTATAGGAGTTTCCCTCTCTCTTTCTCTTTCCCTGTGGAAGCTAGAGGTGGATAGTTTTCCGTCTTTCCGTTCGGTGAAATTGGTGTCGTTGAAGTTTTTGTCTGTGAAGTTTCTTTCGGCGAATTCGCCGTCGGAGAACGTTCGGTCGTTGAATGGGAGGTCTCTGATGCCGAATCCGCCCATTCGGGGTGTGCCGATGCCGAATTTGTTTCGTAGCTCTTCGTCTCGAAGGTTGAACGCTCGGTTGTCGAATTTAGATGGACCGGTGGCAAGTCTGAAACGAACAACAGTAAAGAAGTTAGCTTGGGATCAACATTTTCGAAATGGCGCTCTATGATAATCGTTGCCTAGCTGGTCATACAGAAGTTTCGGTTATAAAATCTTATGCAGCAGCAGTACTTCTGCTGTGTCAAGTTCAAAGGGTGTACAGAGTCTTCAAAGATTTCCTCATAATTTCCTCACACACCGACAACTCCGTTTAAAACGGTCCAGACCCTTCGACAGTCTGCAACACCGGAGTGTCACAACAAGTTTAAATGAAGAATGATTCTCCTAGAGTTAAGTTTCCAAGACCAGTTAAGTAAGAAATTCGGAGTTTCTTTGCGCGATAAAATCCGGAACTAGGATAATCGCCAAAGAACTAAAGTCTACGACATAGCTCTCAGGGCTTGCAAGCCGAAGTGGCAATGGACAGGCCACATCGCTCGTAGAACTGACAACCGATGGGGAAGAAAGGTTCTAGAGTGGCGACCACGGACTGGAAGACGCAGTGTATGTAGGCCTCCCACTAGATGGGCCGACGACAGCAAAAGAGTCGCAGACAATCGGTGGATGCAAGTGGGCTGATTGTCGTTCGGTGTGGCGGTCTAAGGGGGAGGCCTGTGTTCAGCAGTGGACGTCTTCAGGCTGATGATGATGAGATCAGTAAAGTAACAGAAGCGTCCTCACTCTCGGAACACGCTCCGCTCTCGGTCGTACTCGGCCGACAGCCCCTGCTCGTCGTGTATGATGGCGGAGGGGTCGCTGTACACGGACGACTCCTGGTAGAAGGAGTCCAGGTCCACGTAGTTCCCCTCCGCGGGCTCGTTGTCCAGCAGCTCCGCCAGCTGGCCCTGGGGGGTACACTCCTTTGTTATTTCCTACGTCAGAAGCACGACATCATTAGTGGGGATTGCCGTCCAAAAACGAAAGACGCTATTGCTGTTGGCTGTATGTATGTCCTAGTAAATTACTGAAAAAGTTACCGATGTGAGCGGCGACCCGCAGTTTTAACTCTGTTCAGAACGAGGCTGGTTACCAAAACACCCCAAATAGTCTCAGTTACAGAGAGTCCATTAAATGGATATTTAGCCAGACGGATGGAATGGATATCTAGCAACAATCTATCGTACAGAGCAGGTTTTCATAAAAATGTAGAAATTATACTTTAACCTTAAACTTTCTAAACCTTAGTCCTCATCTTTATAAACACCGTATCCAAAATCTTCATAAACTTAATGGTTTTTCCTGCTTTCATGGTTTTTGCGGAGTTTCACTCGTCGGCTTGCACCTAGCAATGGGCACATTCGTATCTAGTCATGGCGATAGTGAGAAAATATTATGGTCACTCCAGGTGTCGTTCTAACCTTGAGCGTGGCGAAGGAGGGCCGCTGCGAGGGGTCGGCGTGCCAGCAGGCGTGCATGGCGCGGTACAGCTGCGGCTTGCAGTGCGGCGGCCGCTCCAGCCGGTAGCCCTCCGTCACCGCCGCCAGCACCTCGCGCCCGGACATGGCCGCGTACGGCGTCGAGCCTAAGGGAGACAGAAGGGAACACTCAGTTCAATGCTGGGGAAAAGAGTCTTTGTTTCATTATGTTTTAGGTTCGCATATACGGATCTTTTGCAACTGATCAAACGAAGTTTTATCGTCATATCGCAAATTAGTTACATATTGAAATTTTTTCACGTCACATTAGTTTTTATGAGAAAAAAAAACATTTGTCCTTTTACGACGCCGACGTTGACCCTGAAGACTCTGGCGATGTAAACGCCAATAACGCTGACGCTGACGACGCTGACATCGACGACGCCAACACTGTGGACGTTGTCTCTGTGAACGCCAACACTGACGACGTCAACGTATGGACCTATGGACGCCTAGTCTCTGGACGCCTAGGCGCCCACAGACTAGTCTGACGATGCCTAACGACGCCTGACAAAGATAACGCCGATGCTGACGACGCTGACAACGCCGACGCCAAAGCTCGTTTTGTAAAATGGCTAGTCGTTTTGTAAAATGGCTAGTCATTACGGTAAATGGCTAGTCGTTTTCTAAAATGGCTAGTCATTTTGTAAAACGGCTAGTCGGTAAGTAAATGGCTAGACGTTTTGTAAAATGACTAGTCATTTTTTTAAATGTCTGGTGTGTTTCTCAAATGGCCAATCATTTTTTAAAATGGGTAGTCATTTTGTAATATTTAGAGCTGTCAAATGAAAATTGAGTTTAATTTGTAACAACAGAATAGGCACCCTGTTATAGGCCCTCGGTAGCAAGCAGCCCAACAGTGTCTCAAAACGCTCAAGTGATACATACCAAGAGTGACAATCTCCCAGAGCAGAATCCCGAACGCCCACACGTCGCTGTGGTGGCTGTAGACGTTGTAGAGCAGAGCCTCGGGCGCCATCCAGCGCACCGGCAGCGCGCCCCGCGGCGCGCGCGCGGCGGCGCCGGCGCAGCGCGACATGCCGAAGTCCGCGATCTTGCACAGCTTGTTGTGGTCCACCAGCACGTTGCGAGCCGCCAGGTCGCGGTGGACGATCTGAGGCGATTACGTGTTGGTTAGGCAAAGGTCCCCCTTTGACTTTCTATCTAGAAATGCTCTTTGTGTGCTGGCAAAAAAATTGAAATCTTTTGCAGAAGAATTTCAAAAAGGATTGCTACAAAAAGTCAGACAAGAGTTAAGGTTAATAGCACAAGGGACGAGGTGATGATGTCGGAGACAAGATACGGCTATTAAGGGTAGACCACATTTAATCTAAATTTGCACAGCTCGATCGGAGAGAAGTTACTCACATTCCTGACGTAAAAAAATCTTCTCATAAACCTATCGAGCTTAGACCGCTACTTTCAAAAGCTGAACAAAAGTATCTTAGGAACTTAGAGCTTTTGCTCACTCTCCTTAAAGAACTAATCGTGCAACAAAAAAAGTTGAACGCAATTATCACTCACTCCTTTAGAAGCGATGTAGTCCATGCCCCGCGCCACGCAGTAGGCGAACACGGTGAGGTCCCGCGACGTGAGCGCGCCGCTGCCGCTGAACCGGTCCGGCCGGGAGCGGCGCTCGCGCAGGTACGTGAGCAGCTTGCCGCACATCACGTACTCCATGAGCAGCAGGTACGGCTCTGGAAGCGGGGGGATGGAGGCGTTAGTGGACACGAGTCGGCTTCCTCTTCTCTCGATGATCTGCTTTTGATGACATTCATAAGCTTCCATCGTGCCGTGCTTTGTAGACTGATAGCAATCGTTAAGCATGTCAGAGGCTCTCTGGTAGCTTGGTACACTCTGACACCAGAGACCGGCAATATCTCATTCGACAACCAAACGACAATAATTACTATTATGAGGTGGGCGTCGGCTGAATGATCGTGGTAACCTGATTATCTACGAATAGTTAGATGTAGTCTTGTAGCTAGCTACAAAACTGCTGGTTCTAAAAACGTTATTAGACCCAGAGATTCTTTAGAACGCCACGCCGGATGGTTCCCGTAGCATCTCTTAATGATGGACGCAGACAATAAATTGTCTTTCGTCAAAGTTAAATTATTCAGATCTTTGTTTTATACCTTGTTCAGTGCAACAGGCTAGCAGTGTTACCACATTGGGATGTGTGCCTATCTTCTGCATGATGTAGATCTCATGGAGCAGTTCCTGCTTCTCTTTCTGCGATGCTGTCTCCTTGATGCTCTTGACTGCCACTAGGCGGGTCAGGCCGTCGTGTCCGTTTAAGTCGTCTGCCTCAGCTTTCCAAACCTGGAAGTTGAAAACAAAATATTATTAATACATTTCGTGAAATTAGTAATGATAGAAATTACTATCTGACAGAAATGCGTTTGTTTCAAATTTGTTTTTAATTACTCGCGTTGTTTTTACTTTATTATATAATATGAATGCTTGAGTGATGGACTGACCTGTCCAAAATTCCCTTGTCCTAATAACGTTTGTAGCCTCAACTTGTTTCTTGGGAACTCCCACTTCTGGTCAGGTTTCGCAGATGTCGGCAGCGGCGCTCGAGCTACCGGAGTTATAGGCGACTCTTTCTTGATATCTCCACCCTCTTCGAAATACCCCTCATACTCCGTATCTATCTCTTTGGTCTTTTTATTCATAATACTCCTTAATACGAAAATAATTATTGCTGCTACTGGCAAGAAACCTAACCCAGCTAAGACGTACGAAGCCGTATATGTCTTCTCCGCTTCAATCACAACTTCTTCATTTGACGCTGGGCCTTCTTTTTCCAATGTTACGTTTATTTTAGATTCTGTTGTATTCTGTGGTGCAAACAACGGCTTTGAACTTGATTGAGTGGGCATTTTATATGTCACTGCCAAAGTTCTAAACGTAGCATCCGTGGTTTCCATACTTGATGCTGTTGTAGCAAAATTAGGGGCTGGTGATGAATCGGCGATATTCATTGGAGAAGTAGGTGCAATAGTAGGTATTAGAGTCGGTATTGAAGTGCTAGAGGTTGTTGTTGGTCGTCTGCGCCTGATATTTTTAGGTCTTATTGTAACATTAGCTGAATTCGCGGTATTTTCGTTCTGGCGGAAATAACTTGTTAGTCTGTCGGGCATTCTAGATACGGTTTCATTTCTTACTCTAGACGTCGTGGGTAGTTCACTGGTCAAAGCACTTATAACTGGACTTGCGTTAGCACTGCTTTCAGTCGTTGTGGTCCTTATCCGTATTCTGTGTTTGAATGATCTAGGATTTGCTAAAGTTGTTGTTGTTATGGGTGCTGCTGTAATGGTTTCAGTTTCATTTGAAAGTAGTGCTCTGGGTGTCGTTTCGTTTTTTACTTCAGGAATCAAGTTCACCGTAACATTTTCTCCAGTCTCTTTGAAAGCTGGATCTGTATTATTTTTTCCTTTCATAGATGATGTTATTGAAATTGATGTAACAACTGCTGTGTAAACTGTGGATGCTTTTTCAGTTGTTGTAGTGTTTACTGCAACGGTAGGTACAATGTTCTCAGTAGTTGAAGCGGTAATCCTTCCAGGTCGTCGTCTTAAATTGAAATAGCTTCGTGTATAATTTCGTGGGGATGCTGTAGTAAGTGTTCGATTTAAGGTATTTTCTTTAGTTGAATTACTGTACTTAGGAGTTGTTATATCTTTGTTTAGATGAGTACTGTTTGTTCGGTTTCCTTCTCGATTTTTGTCAATTATGTCCGGTGTGATATTTGTTACAATAGGCTCCGTGACGTTGAGCTGAGCAATATTTAGGGATTTATTAGTGCTTGGCGTGGTGCTTGTATATTTTCTATAAGCATTTACTAGCCCTACATGACGGGCCGGCGCAGGTCCTTTTACCGTATTCCTAATTTTATTTTTCTCAATGATATTTTTAACGACAGACACATCCATATCTTCATTGATTTCTTCTTCGTCAGTGCTCGTATTCTTATATTTTTCTGTAGCAGAGTACCGTGAATTGAATTTTCTCTTTTCAGGCGGAGCTGCGATGAAATTTACAGACTTTGTAGATGCTGACAACGATGGTGAGTAAGTTAAGTTATCATTAATAACGTGACCACCAAGTTTCTGACCAAAGTAAATAAATGGCGCCATTTCTTCGACAGGCAGTTCAGTCTCTAATGGTCTAAAATGATTATAAATTTCCTGAGACATAAACAAAGTTGTGTTATCTTTTTCTTTTTCGTTTTCAGCTTTGATATTGGTGTCCGTGCTATTAGCTATTATGTTTGTTTCAGGTTTGTCTTCTTCTGGGGTTGGTTTGGATGTAGTAATTTCTTCGAAAACATTGCTAGCTCTTGTTGTGGTTTCAATTAAGGTAATGTTTTCTTTGACCTCGGTAGTTCCAGTCGTAGTAACATTTATATCAGGAGCTTGGGTAACATTTTCAGTGTCTGAATAATTCAGCAAATATAAACCGTGATTAGATTCATCTACTTGGAACTCTTCATCTGGGTCTAATTCTATTTCTTTATCTAATCCTTCTAGTTTATCAGGTGGGACATATATTATAGAAGTTTCAGTGCCCTGATCGGGAATATTCACTACTTTGATTAATTTTCTATTATTTACAAACCCTGCTCTACTTCTAGTGTCTAACGATTTAGGGACGAAGAGATGTTTTATTTCATGAGGCTTGACTTCTTGACGGATTTCTTTTGTTCCATCGGAGGTGATAAGCTTCAGGGTGGGCGTAGATTCACTGCTAATGTTGTCGAATGTCAGTCTCTTCACTATAGAGCTATTCGCGTTTCTTATTTCTAACTGGGCGAAAGTTGTATTTGTTCTGAAACAAAAAAAAATACAAAATTGTATTAAGGCTTGTTTAATCAAGAATATAAATTATCTTTCGCCAGTTTGCTCACATTTTGTTGTAGAAGCCGAATATATCGTAGTTCCCAGTGCGATACATTTTATAATTTCTTAGAACAATTTCCCAACTAGAAGTCAATAAACAAAAGCATAATAGTCTAGTCGGCATTGCTAAAGTTCCCAGCGCATAGAAATGCGTGGCCCTTCACTTATATTGTGTAGTGATAGGAAATAAAAACAGGTACGCACTACTTATTTACTAATAGTAAGCCTTTGAAACTTGACACTTGTGACCTCACAATTCGTTGTTTCCTATGTTTTATATACAGGTGCTGACTACAATAATGTAATTGAAGGTAATAATCAACACTCAAGAACTACATCAAAAACACTCCGAATGTGGCTTGGGAGCGTATGAACTGAAGGAGGGACCCAGAGAACACTTCCTTTCACAAATGGTTTAAGCGATATCAATACTTACTTGTTAGTCTTCTGTGCTAAAGAAGTGAGCGTGTTAAAATGTGTGGCCAGTCTGCCATTCAGGAGTTGTCTCCTTCTGGCTGCGAGGAGTGAGAGCAGTTGCGAGTCCCTCGTCGCATTTGTGCTGCTTTGCGTCGTCGTGCGCCGCGAGGCACCTGCAATGTATAGCGAAGGGTCTGGTTAAGACGTGACAGAATCTCTGCAGATGTTCAGCTAGTAAGTTGTCATATTTGACTAATGCTAAAACATAGTTAACTTTCGCTGACAGAAAAGTCTACGTTGTCTTTATCTGGCACTAAACAAATGACAAAGACAGCAATAACCCTATCTTTTGGTCAAAGTTAACTAGGTGTTCAGAAACAGGGCATCAGTTTGCTGTTCAATTAAGTGTTCATAGTTCATAGACAGATAAATTAAGCAACTGTAGAATAAATACTGATGTTGATGATACGAGGTGTAGAAGGTATACACCTACATTCAGAGTGGGACGTCCTACATTTCAAGTCAACGTGGGACTTAAAGCTTTAAAAAAAACTTAATTCACAACAGAATGTGCTGTCTGTCCAACCAACAATCAATCATATTATTACGCGCTTTCGCAAAAAGGTCAGTACTCACACGTGGGTCAAAATATTACCATCATATACTTCAGTGAGCACATTGTACATTAGACATGTATTGTACAAGCACTCGGCAAAATGTTTACGCAGCATTTAATTACGATGTCAATCACGTATGAGTATGTCTAATGAGAAATAATTATCGAGTGTCCATTTGTAGCCACTATGTTTTGGCGGTATAGAGTCAGACAGTACGGAAACTCAACATATTATCTGCTTCGTAATAAATGGGTATGTAATAAGCTCCCACTAATATTCTTTTGCATAATTTATAGACTAGTATTTGACAACTATCGCATTAACTTTGTAAAAATATTATGTACTGTCCGTATTGCCATTAGCAAAACGACTGTCCGTAAGCGACAGATCGCATGTAACGACAATAGATTTAATTGTTGGTAATCAAGTAGCTGCGATCCGACCATCTCAGCCTTAACCCAGATAGCCACAGTGTAGAGAAGTATAGTATGCTAACCAATATGTTGTAAAAGTGTATCATTTATGCACGTACTTTTACAGAAAATGGAATAGAATAATTCACATATTATAAAAAAGACAAGATATTTAAGTTCCAAACGAATCGGGTGTAGCTAAAACAAACTTGCTAACATACATAGTACATACTATTATATTTATTTACAAAACAAAGTATATATTTTATAATAACAATCGTATCCTACTAATGAAATCCAAAGTGAGTGAAAGGTAAATAAAAGGATACTTCTGCAGAAATCATGTATAGCAACTAATAACTAATGAATGTACACATAAGATCACCACGATCACACCTGCTGGTAAACTCTGGACAGTCCAGGGGACTTACCATGCCGTCTCATCGCGATCCAATTTAGGACCTAAACAGGATCGTTTTACTATTTATTCGTACCATGACGTCTTGTTGTGTCATCTTGACGCTCAATTTAGGTTGATTTTAAATCTAAAAGGATCTACGTCTACCTAAATAATATCGAAAGCCATGTATTACTATTATTTAAAGTGAAACGATTCTGTTTAGGTCCTCAATTGGATCGCAATAAGACGTCATGGTAAGCCCCCAGTGAACCTTCTGCATTTAACTCAACTATGACGGCCATAGCAAAGACAATAGCAGTAAGCTTACTCGTCACGCGCAGCCTTGGCGCAGGAGAAAGCTGATGACACTTTATAATAGCAGTGACACTTGTAACGCGACCATTTGCCAATGTGACATTATTAA
The DNA here is from genome assembly GCA_905147375.1 of Hylaea fasciaria. Taxonomy (NCBI): domain Eukaryota; kingdom Metazoa; phylum Arthropoda; class Insecta; order Lepidoptera; family Geometridae; genus Hylaea; species Hylaea fasciaria. The sequence continues at coordinate 12,494,448 of LR990197.1, forward strand.
TGAGTTGCGATACTGGCGCGGATTATACTGTGACGTCATGTAGTCAGCTTGGGTGTTATTTAGAAGTTAAGTAATATTATGAAGTGAAGAGTTAACATAGTGGAAAGATGTTTGTTTTGTAACTTAGTGTAACTTGCTCCATACAGATAGAATCAAAAAGAGAAAGATAACGAGCACCTAATAACCAAACATCTGCTATCAAAATACAACGCCTTTCGCTAATGGGCATTACACTTACTGACTTTGCATTAGCGTTAATTGGCTTTTCCACAAACATTAAGTTGATCGTTAACAATGAGTTATTTATATCAATATTACATTTTTATATAACTTTAGGTGCAATTTAATTTTCTGTTATTTCAACATTTGCATGCAAAGAATGTCGATATATTGCTGTGACCAAAACAAATGCCCTAGATTCAGACATGTAGAATTTTAATTGGCGGCAAAGAAAGCTGCACTTTAAACAACATTTCATACCTATTAGGGTGATCGATATCGGTCTAATTATAGTCGACACATTTTTTAAATTAAAAGCAAGACATGATAAATGCAAAAGAAAGTCATAAGATAAGATTCAATAAGAAGAAAATAATAACCACAGCGTCTAACTAACTGACTACATACAAAACAGTTTGTTGGACAACCTACAAAGCATTACAGGCTAATAATACTATTATGTCGATGTAACACAAGTGTAATTCTTCCAATGTGATGAAGCCATTCACGGTCTTATCACAAAATATTTAAACAAGTGTTGAACATATGAGTCTAAATATTCCCTCCACAAATCGACGTCTAACGTTCGCTTTTTTTAACCAAATAACAAATTTATAAGTAAAATAATTAGGAATACCAGGATTGAGTAAGACACCGCGAGTGATCAACATCGATTTTGTCGAACGAAATTTTAATAACATAGGTCTTCACTTTTGTGGTAAGACGGTCAGTGTTTAAAACGAATTCGAATAATCTAAACATAATCTATCAATCAGCTGCTGCTGGTGCTAGCTGATAATAGTATAATAACCAAGTTTAGTATAATAATATAACCTATAATATGAAGAGTAAGGTTAGTATAACCTAAATGAAGAGGTCATACTAATTTCAGTTATACTAGTCTCAGCTCTGTCTCGGGGTTCGTGATGACCGATTTCCTCGCGTGCAGCGCAGGCGCAGCGTCGCCACTTTTTATTGTTATTTGAAATTCGCGAGTTATAAGATTATATTATACCCTCTTGTAGAAACCTTTAGTCGTAAATGATATTTGAATTATGTCGTCACTGTATTGTAACCGTTGTTTACTTTTTCTTTCGTGTTGCCGTTTCATCCATTTTGTGGGTTAGTTCATTGGGTCAGTAAATAAGTAAGTATAGGTTTTTAAAAAAAATGGGTTTCTTCGAAATAATTTAGGGTTCTTCAAAAAAGTTTACCCAAGAAAGTGTGTATACCATTCATGTACCTATATACCAATATATGACTAATAACAGCGGCAAAAATATAAATATACATAATAAAATACACGAAAGCTAGAGTCAAAATAGAGAGGTAGATAGAGGGTATATATAATACCTATAGGGTACAGTGTGGTGGTCTTATTGTTGCGAAAGACAATCTGGACTATAGAAAATATTCCATTGTTATTATATCATAATTAAAATGTGTATGTAGAACATGGCAGGCAATATTAATACATCAACTTTTAATTTCAATCCCATTTCATCCAAATGTGGACGATTAATTCTATTGTGGCACTTTAATAATAACCTCTAAGCTGGCTTTAGCACTCGATTACGCGATAATTGCTTTAGCACCAGTTAATAATTATTAATGCACGTAGAAATAATTAATGAATAATTAGAATTTCTTAATTACAGTTGTCATTTTGATTTATTCGTGCCAAGGATAATTTTTACTAATGGTTTAGTAATGTCTTTGTTTTAGTTTTGAATAGGGGGTGTCCATAGATTTGAAAGGTTTGCTCGGGCCAGTGACGAAAAGACATCTATTGTTAGCAATTTTGCGTGTAATGTTTATTCGACGCTATCGTTCAGTAAATAGGAGTTCTGTTAACATTATAGTTATTTTCAAAACCAACTGAGTGACTGTAAATAGAGATACGCTTCGAACGATTTCCTTTGAAGTTAAACGGCGTTAGAACCGTTATTATTACGTTACCGTTATACCTAACCGTAGTGACAGAAAAAACAATTTCTGGAAAATTATTTTAATTCAAAATATTTTTGGAAAAACAATTTCACGTTAGATATACTTAACGGCTAGAGTAACGAATGCATTGTAACATTAATGTTATTACAGGTTGCTTCAAATTAGAAACTATGGTCAAGCCAATTTGAAACTATCTCTACCTACAAAATCTCAGATTCCGCTCGAAATACCACTGCATATGGAAAACGAGCGCGACTCTACCGCCATTAGTTGCAGATGTCGCAAGCTAGAGTCGTACCGAGGCTCTACATTCAACGCTACAGCCAAAGGGCCGAAGGCTGAGAAAATTCAGCGTTTCGCAACTTACACCGGCTCGTAAACTGTTACAACCTCTTGTAAATTATACTTCTTCGATAAATGTCGAATGTTTACAGAGTTATCGAGTCGTTAGGTAATTCCTTACAAAACTCGATGAGTACATGCAAACTTTCAATTAAGTGCTGTTCTAAATATTATACATTTATGAACGTTTGCAAAAGCGAAGATGTGAAAGGGTTAGCCCTTTTCCAAACAGCGTACCTTGAAGGCCCATAATGAAACTACAAATTCCCACATGTAAAGTCACACACTCCAAACTTCGGCTATGTTTTTTTTACACATTATTGTAACACTTTGTAACTTAACACAGATTGCAAACGGCGAGAATTCTGGTTAATTAAACAAATTTCAATCTCATAAAACCGTTATTTGGCAAACGAACTTGATATCTATCTCAATATATACCTACACAATGAGTATATTCTGCAATGGTAAGTAAGTATACTTATACTCACATGTTTTTGCTAAATCGCGGAATACGGAGCAACGCAAAACTACTGTGGGAACAAAATTATACGTTTGTAAATGGCGATAGAAGTGGTTATAGATAGCTGTATACGTATAAATATTTACTTTATGATATTTTAGAATATTACGTCTCGATTACTAATATAGATGATGTCTAGGAAATTTGAAACTACGAGAACCACAAACACCAAGACAAAAGTCTGTGGTCCACATACATTTTGGCCAGTACGGGAATCGAACCCGCAACTTCATGCTTCGAAATCGACTCATCACCTAATTACGCATGGAGGCCGTACCTATATAAAGATTACTTAAGTATTACATAGTGACATAGCTCGTAACTTGTCCATTGAGTTATTCCTCTTATAACCTATGCCAGAGCAAACACACTCATTGTCCATCAAGATTTACGTAAAGAAATATAAATCTATCCCAAGAGTTATGTGAACAAACATTATTAACTCGAGATTTACGAGCACATCGACGTAATCCCTTGTAAACGCAGCCACCTGCGCCCGCGCATCCTTTTCAATGGATGTCGTACAGATGAATCACAGAGTATTAAATAAACATCATCGCTAGTGACGTGCCGCGCATTTCGTATACGTCGCAGCACGGTGGTCAGCGGAGCAGAGTGATAGTGATGGGCGAAAGAACTGAAGGATCGACGTGAACTATCGATAAAAGATCGTATGACGACACTTTTTTGCATTGTTTATGATGCCTGATAAATTTCATGATCCTACTACGGGCAACCAGTATTATGACAGTACCATAATATTTCTACTCGAAGATGCTTAATCAGGATCTGTACTAATAGGTGATTCTTGATTGAGATGTTGGCTCTAAAGTGGCAAACGCCCCGTAATTTCACTCCGTGCAATACCGTTCCAACCGGAACACGGTAATGTTGCTTGTAGTATAAAGTCATGCTAGAGCCTCTAGTGTCAGAGTATATCAGACCAGAGGCCTCTGACATGACCTAAATACTGCTATTAATCGATAACAACCGCAACAAACGGCTTAACGTGTCATCCGAAGCACTGAGTGATGGGAAACAGCATATAACTTCTAAAAATTCAAATTCATTGGTCAATTTCAAATTAGTCAAATTCAATTTTAAATTGGTCGAATTCAAATTCATTGGGATCGAGGTACTATTTGGACGGTAAAACGGTAATAATTAGACACTACTGCAAGGCGTATGTATACTGTGATAGGTTAGACAGACTCTTACAGAAAAGATTTATCACTAGACTGTCGACAGTGGTTGGCTGGAAGTTGTCACATCACTATTCTCATTGCAGTCTCTATTCGCGGCGTGCAGTGACCGGCAATGGGGTCATCTGTGCACTGTGTCGCAACACTACGGCTCCGTGTGTGAGTAAACACAAACGGGTGCACTGAGAGCGCCTATCGTCTAGAAAGTTGAGCTCAAGTGAGAAGAGTAAGGTCAGCCTGTTTACTAATTCCACGGTAAGCTGTTAATCTTTCGTCTTGTACAAATATCTATTAGTAAGGATAAAAGATAGGAGGCAGATGTTAATTTTTAAAGTTCTGAATGGTTCCAACACAAACATAAATAAACACTAAAAACCTAAAGCTTAACCTTAAAATGCTAAGTTGGTGCCCATAAGCTAAGAAAATAAGCTTGGAGACGTAATAGGATTATTTATGTCTTATCAAAAAAGTTTAGACTAGAGTTAAACAGATGTTTCTAAAATTTCGTTTGACAAAATCGACGTGTAAGTATCACTCGCGTTTTCTCACTCAACCCTGGCATTCCTAATTATTTTACTTGTAAATTTGTTATTGAGTTACAAAAAGCGAGGTTTAGACGTCGATTTGTGGAAAAAATATTTAGACTCATCGGTTAAACTCTGGTTTAAATATTTTGTGGTAAGATCGTTTGTGTCGCGATAAAATTATGTAGTTCACGTGGACTTAGCTGCGGACAACAGCTTGTAAGCTAATAGTAGCTATCTATAAGTGGTTGAGGGATTTTTCATTGGGTTCTAACGACGAGGGACCTGTAGCTACAAAGCGAAACTTAGTTTACGCTCGTAAGCAAAGGTGAATTTACGTTCGCAGTGGCTAGCGAAATAAAAGAGCAACCAATCATACCGGGCTAGTTCCCCTCTGCGCTAGTCCCGCTTTGCTATACTAAAACAAATACCAAGCACGCAATCTAATCCAGTGACTGTTACAAGGAAACGTATTAACTTCTGTTGTATATTATTTTATTTATGAAATCTAACCCAAACTTTTAAGTGTTGAATCCAGTAGTCGAAGTGATTTGTATAAGAGTTCATACAGGTATATGAACTCTTCCGGGAATTTTTACCTGGTTCTATCCCTTTTTTACCCGATTAATTATGTTTTTCGAGCGAATGTATTTATTATGTAAATTTAAAGAGTTAGTACTAGTTTGTTTTCTAAAATTTCCTTAACTAATTTTGTTTACAGAATGGACAATTTTGTATGGAGTGATTTATCGGCGAAGTACGAGTAACTATTTAATAATCCGTGGTTGAGGTCTTCTCAGCAAGAAGGCGCCATCAATGCGGGTCAAGTAAGTAGAGTCAAGAGCCGGATCCTCCGCCACGACCGCAATGCAATATGAAAGCAGTTATCCAATCAATATCACTGCATTTATAAAATATAAGTAACACTGTTCATGACTTTCTTTACCTTATTATTGTAACTGGAATATTGAACATTGAAAACGATGTACAATTATTTTTAATACGAATTATTTTAGAGGAGTAAAAAGTAACTATACACCTACAATAATAATATTATTATTATAAAGAGGAAAACTTTGTTTGTTTGGTTGTAATGAATAGACTCCGAAACTACTGAACCGATTTGAAAAATTCTTTCACTGTTAGAAAGCTACACTATACCCGGGTAACATAGGCTACCTATTATCCCGTAAAAATTAATGGTTCCCGCGGGATAGTAGCTAACGCGTGTGAAACCGCGAGTTGCTTCTAGTAATTTATATACCTAACGCTTTTCAAGGGTTTTATAGTTTTTGCTTTTTCGAACTCTAGAACAATGGTACTAGAGACACAAAATGAACTCTTTTTTATAATGTCAGTTGTTAGTACAAGTATTGCTGTAGGTATATCTTATAGTAAAGTGTGTGTTCAATGTACCTATGTTTATTAAAATTTTTACACTTTCAAATTTTTATAAAAAAGTTTCACAGACTTCTCATTCTGATAGCGAGAAATATGCAAGAAAGCGCAATTAAGGTCAGGTACCGAGCCGGAACCGCATCGCAGACTGACCGCAGTTGCTTAACAATACAGAACAGCACTGATAAAATAAATCCGATTCGAGTTGGACGTAATTAAATCAACGTAACTTTCACCCGCACCTTGCCGTGGCTTATCCAAGCGGTGCAGCGACAGTTATATAATTATAGATTTGAAATAAGTAAAAAACCGGCCAAATACGAGTCGGAGCCCTGCACGAAGTGTTCAGTACCATTATCTATAAAAACGGCAAAATAATCACGTTTGTTGTATGAGAGCCCCCATATTTTTTTTTTTTTGTGTTCTATTTGTTGTTATAACGGCAACAGAAATTGTATCATCTGTGAAAATTTCAACTGTCTTACTATCACGGTTCATGAGATACAGCCTACCGCTTGGAGACAGAGGGACCGATAGACAGACAGACGGACAGCGCAGCCTTAGTAATAAGGGTCCCGTTTTTCACTGTGGGTGCGGAACCCTAATAAAGAATATAAGTCACGGTTACTTATAGTGTCAACAAACAACACAGAAATCAGAAACACATTTTCAATGATAATGATTGTGAAATTAATTTCACAGTAAAAATACAGCGTTTGAACAGATCAATATAAACCGAGCAACATATTTTGCAGACAACCATGCATGGGTTATCAAAATATAATAATGCGTACTTAAGCATAATATTATTAGGAGCCCCATAGTCTTTGCAAGTGACTATAATATACCTACCTACATGTAAAATATAGGTAATCTTCACAATTAAAGTATAAAGTAGATTGTTGAATGCGGGACAAAACGATTGAACTACACTCGATTCTGTCGTTTCGCGTCTGGATAGTTGTTGTGACAATGTGCTGTCTCATTTTTTTCCTCGTTGAAGAATCTACTATTATATTATAACAGCTTTCACTCGTAATACCACGCTGTGGTGACTTATTGGAGCGGACAGTGCTAGTTATGGACGCGGATTGGTTCCTTTTCTAATGTCACAGAGTGGATAACTAGCGCTACTATGTGAATTTAAAATTATGGTGTAGATTTAATCATAACTTACAAACAGTTAAGCCAACTTTTAAACTTTTTCAATAAAAATGAACTTCTCTCTTTACTTCAACCAGTAGCTATTTTAAAGTCCAACTAATTATTGTAAACTTTTCAAAGTCAAACACTTATATCTCATAAACAAATAGAGCCAAAATCGTAGCAAACTAAACCAATAAACATCGAAATATTACGTTCATTACAACATAATGCAGCATTCGAATACAGTGCGCTAGGCATGCCGTACGCGACATGCATGCAAAACGCGAATAGTACGCATACAAAACGCAGCATGCTAAAGACAGAATTATTACTTCTAAGAATGTTGAATACATACAATATTGTGTCCATTTCTAACGTTCGCGATGTTAGTAGCCATTTTCCTTCTATGAGAAAGTGGTTAACAGTTGCCAAATATAGGATAGGTTTGTGGTTCCGTGTCAAATGACTAATTCGGATATAATAATCGGTGGGGCATTTTTAAGTAACGAACGGATATTATGCCATATTACATTCAGTCGCTCGTCATTATAAAATTACTTTGAAAGTTATCTATTTATTTAAACTTTAGCACACAAATAAAAAAGAACGTTTAGAGATATCTAATAAACAGATTTTTTTGTTTCATACTTTACCGAGCGGGTTTTTAGTTAGTCTCGTTTTAGGGTAGTCTAGTTGTAGTTTTTAAACATATAGTTTACTAGCAGACACGGCCACGCGTTGCTGTGACCTAAGATTTTTGCTATTACGACTTTACATTGAGATGTAAGCTCCTATCTTTCAAGTTATATCAAACCGCACACGGTGTGCAAATTTGATTAAAATCGGTCAAGTAGTTTAGGAGTCCATTGAGGGCAAACATTGTGACACGAGATTTATATATATTAAGAAGATTAAGATTATCTATTGTTTAGCTTTGCACGATTTGTGCATTTGGTATCAAGTAAAGCGGGGAACTGATAATGCATTTTATTATTTCTACGTTTCTGTACTGGTGGAACATATTTTATTTATTATTCTAAATTATGTTAGTGTATAATATGCACGTTGTCAGGTAGGTACACATTGAACGCGTAATTTCATGTGCACTCCAAAATTCCCCAGGAATACACAAACACACAATAATAAGTACTTAGGTACCTAATTATGTAGATAATTAAAATGAATAATGTAGATAAATACGATTATTTTGTTGGTTTTGAAAATATCTTTAATCTAACAGACATAGCTCAGTAACCCTTTTTAATAGGTATACCATAGATAAACTACCATTATCATTCGTATTTAGTAAATAGGTAGTAGTAATACCAAAACCCAGTCTAACTAACTTATTATTATTCTTATTCTTTTTTTAACGTAGCCCCACACTAGGATTGCTCCTGTATCGTGGGTACCGCTTACAGACATATACTCGTAATTTCACATACACATCACACCCAGACCAGAAACAAATATTTGTGGATCGCACAAATATTGTAAATTTAAATTTGTCCCAGACGGGAATCGAACTTGCAATCCCTAGCGCAGCAGTCCAATTGCTCAACCACTATGTCAAACGCGCCGTCTAACTACATATATACTGCTATTAAACATCTATCTATTTACGTAGATCTAGTTCTAGACAGGGGAATGCAATCCTGACTAAAAGATTGCCTAAATTTCAAATGGTATTAAAATCATCCGCCATGAAATTAAAATTTGCAAAAGGTTAACTGGAATTCCGCTTTAGACAAACATTTAGATTGGTCACACTCTGATTATGATCATGACAATAATTACTCGTTTCAGATGTCCATAGGCTTATAATAAATTCACAAAATAATTAAATAAAACGGATTTTGTTTCAATATCATCAGCTAATCAAACAAATAATAATTTGTTTGATTAGCTTTATTTTTCTCTGTTTTTTAAATCAAGTTTGTAGGGGAAGCACAATTTTGTGTCCAGAAGATTTCCAGATTTGGCAAAAGCTTTCAGTATTTATGAACTCAAGTAATAGTTATACGGCTCATAAGTCATAACTAACGATTAAAACTATGGATTTATTTGCCAACTAGCACTAACTTACTGAATATAACATAATACTATTGTCATTTACGTAAATATTTCACGCATTAACGCGTTATCACCAACAGTTATACCCATGAGCTCAGCAAATAACTATCGCTTTACACGTTAATCATGGTCGTGCTGTATCAGCCACGAACTGTATCCCACGTGGATGAATGACGGCAACACGACGGACTATAGAACTTATTTATATACTTTAAAGGCATATACTTAATTACAACCTATTATACTAATAACGTCATAATACAAATAATACCGCGTCACATAGATCGTCCCTAATTTGGGTCTAGGGAATTATGTGCTGCGTTCTTGTGGTTTGAAAGTTTTACGTCTGTACAGGCCCTTATATCTATGTGCTTATTAGGGTTCCGTACCCAAAGGGTAAACGGGAACCCTGTTACTAAGACTCCGCTGTCCGTCCGTCCGTCTGTCCGTCTGTCACCAGGCTGTATCTCATGAACTGTGATAGTTAGACGGTTGAAATTTCCACAGATGATGTATTTATGTTGCCGCTATAACGACGAATACTATAAAACAATAGTAATGGTAGATCCGTGTAGGTACGCCCTTTAGTCCGTCACGCCTCACGCCGCCGCGCGCCACATCCTTTCCTCTGATTTATGCCACATTTGAAACCTGCACACTGCATTCTTGTTATATTTCGTAACAATTGTTTTCAAAGCGATCGATCTCGATCAGATAGTGGTGTCTCAGGTCAACCTTGCCAAGTTAGGTGCCTACTCGAACGCTTCTGAGATCGCTATCGATCGATAATGCCCAAAAGCGAGCGTTTTAGCACGGAAGCGTTCAAATGTTATGCCAATATACAAGCGCCCGTCCAAGTGTGGGTCGCTGGGGGAATTGCCACACTTATCAACGACTGGTACAAATAATAACTCAAAGAACAAATAAATTATCGTAAGTGCTTGATCAAACAATGTAGTGCCAATCAGGGGGCTTACCATGACATCTTATTGCGATCCAATTGAGGACCTCAACAGAATCGTTTCACTTTAAATAATAGTAATACATGCTTATGATGAAGTCAATTACTTTAAATTTAAAATCAACCTAAATTGAGCGTCAATATGTCTGAACAAGACGTTATGGTATGAATTAGTAGTAAAGTGATTCTGTTTAGGTCCTCAATTAGATCGCAATAAGACGTCATGGTAAGCCTCCTGAGGTTCGAATAACAAAACAGTTTGGGCCGCGCTGCACTGCGCTCAGACATAGGTACTTTGCGCTAATACTAAGTAATTTTGCTAGAATCCGTGCCCTTCAGAACACAGTAATATCACAGATTAAAGGTTAGTTAGGCTGTGGTAATAACACTGTACTTTAATGATAACATATTTTATCGCAAAGGTCCGTCTATAATCTGCATTGTTGCTGAACTCTACTAGAAAATTTTGGAAGTTTTATATTAATTAAATACCATTCAATAAATGAAATGTCGTTTAAAAAATGTTGTCAGCATAAGTATTTGCACTAATATGGTGTTTATTACCTAGATGCATATACCTACCTTTTATGGTCCGTCATGTGTTATCGTCGATTAATGGAATTTCGCAGCCTCAATTACTACAATCTTGATTATTCGCACACCTTGCGAACTCTAACATTGCGTCTAGGATAATAGCAAGTAACCTTTAACCATAGAGCATAATATTTAAGCTGTTATCTGCATTGCGAAATAATCCACCCAGTGTTGATTTTGAAATTGAAATACGATCTCTGATGGGCGGAACTCATTTCGCTCGAAAATTGCTTAACCTGTTCGTGGAGTACTAGATTTGTTGTTATATTGCATGAGGTTGACCTATATTGAACTTTCCTATGGGGCAAGGTAGCGAATGCTAGCGCAACCCCATCAGCGGAAGACACCTCAAAGGGGGGTTCAAAGTCAAAGTCAAATCGTTTATTGTAAATAGGCAATAAAGTCGAACTTTTACAAGTCAAACACTGAAATAGAAAGTGAACTATAAAAAAAAACATAATTAGTTGAGTATGGTTTGTTTTATGTGCGTTAAATTTAAACTTTAAAAGTGTATATTACAGCTTTTTTTAATCTAATAATTGTAAAAAAAATCGTACAAAATTTTCTTGTCGTTTTTCTTTTAGCAATATTTTACATCTTTTTGATATAAAAATTGGAATATGTTTGCTATTGATTTGTTGTCTATTGATATAGATATCGAATGAAAATTTTTGTTTTTATGACCTCTACGTGGGTATCTAGGTACGTCTAAATGAGTTTCACAAAGCGGATTGCCGCTTTGTGAAACTCATTTAGAGCTTAGCAGCGAAAAGTCCAAATTTTAAGATTATATAAAATTGGTTGATGTTGATGTATTTTTAGTTCGACTTCATTGTGTTTTGTGTTTTGTCTTCTTCCTAATGTATTTTATTTCTAGTGCTAAGTTGGTCCTCAGGTCAGCGAATTGGTAACCTGTAATGCTACCTGAAGGAATAATTTCATAAATAAATAAATCAATAAATTAGCACAATCACTGGTGCTAAGATTCCCAAAAAACAAAATGGCTGCCATTTTATCATGTTGCAGAAGCCCCACTTATGGGGGTGATTTGTCGATAAAATGTATCATATCACCCCCCATGAAGGCTCCAACACTAAATACTGAATCAACCTGTATAATATTGTACAATAGGTAGCTTATTTTACTATCTCTTCACTGTGCAGACTTCTCATTCTTCAATGCTCGACCCACACATACCTCTTTTGTTCGTGACCCCCCACTCATTATAATGTTTAACATGAATATTAATATTATGACATACGAGATTACTGTGCACTTAATTTCAAGGTTTGTGTCAACAGAACCTATGTTATAATTAAAATAATTGAGTTGAACTATGAAGTCTAGTTTCAGTTCAAGTTCAGTTTCGTCCAGTTTCTAAAACGTTTATTAACTTTTGGTTGTTCATAATATTAAAGAATAAAACCATGGTATGTTATTCACTGACTAGTCATTTTGTATTCATCATCTGCCTAATCATGTTTCGTGATTGCATCACTGACATTACCTTACCTATAGTAGGAGTTAATATTAGTAACGAGCCATTACTTGATAACAATCTATCTACGCAGTACAAACACGGACCATGTTTCTAGCCATCGATTTATTGCGATATTATCTTAACACGGTCTACAAACATTGAAAGAGCCGAACCACTCGTCTTTAAGATAATAGATAACGATGGCATGCCTTCTAGCATTTGTTTCCGGTGATACAAACATATACCGCGGAATATTGTAAGTCCATATCGGTCAGTACATCTCTATGACTACCTGGCATGCAATTAAATGCACGAACGCATAACAATTACTCGTCTTCGTGTAGTAATAATATTACGTAGGTATACAGATAAGGACTAGGTACAATGGTTTGAAGTTTTATCAACACTTTAGGCTCGATTTACAGTTTGGCGTTCCAACCGTGCCGCGATGTGAATTTGGTGCAACACCCCCATGGAAACTTGGAAAATTCACACTGATGCGAACCGCTAGTGGTGTGAAATGGCCCTGTGGTAGGTACCGGATGAGATGAGACTAATTATACTATAATACCGGGATTGATCAGCGCTTTATAAATACCTAACAGAAGTTGTTACTACAGACTCTAAAACTTATTCAACTTGTCATACGTTCATACTTGTAACAGAATATGCTAGAGGAAGTGAATAATTTGTCTTTTTGTCGTTTTGACGGTGTAATTTGATATCCCAACCGGTTGCATTTAGAAAACTTAAATCACTTTTGATGAATGTTATGTTATGGCTTTGACAAGGACACTTATAGAGGTTATTTTTTGTCCCTAAAGCCATGAAACGTAATTGTCTAGCGTCACATTATGCCATGAATTGTCATCAATCATACTGAATAGTAAAATACCAGGTATAATATTATTAGAAAAATTGGGAATAATTATGCGGTAGTTCAGGGCCAGGCTGTGGGACTCTTGGACACATTACCCATCCGATTCTATTTGTGACGTTTTGTACCGGGGGAAAAGTACAAAACGACACAATTCAAATATCTGTACAATTGTTATTCTTGTTACATCTCTGATCAATCATCTAACAGATATGACATTTAACTCAAGATCCGGGGAAAAAAGACAAGTGTATACAAATAGACAAAGGAGTAAGTAGGATAGTACGATGATGTTTTGCCTTTGTCGGCGTATGCTTTGCTGCAGAAGCAAACCAATCTTGACATTTTAGAATGTCGCACAAATGATTGGAGCATCACCTAAAATAACGTGTATTAACTTTATCCGATTTATAGGGGTTGTAGCCAAGTGTGCCCATTTCATGTATACGCTTTTGCCAGGTCCATCTCTGATACTACGTCCATAAAATGTTTCATAGTAGGTACTGTAGAGTTGAAAGGGGGAGGCAACCGTTTAATTTATGCTACCTTCATAGAGTGCTAAGAGTTTGTCCAGGTGTATCTGTCCAGGAGGCGGCAACCGATATCAAGCGTTTGATTCAATTTTACAGTGTGAACAAAACTCAACTAGCTTGCGCAATGGAGAGTTCTAAGAGGTTTTTAAGGTTTACCTCTACACAAAGTTAACAGTAAAGAGCTTATGTTACTTTAAAAAATAATTTTAAGCTAATAGGTAGCGTAAGAAATAGCTTAATCAAACAGACCTTGAAGCTAAGTGTAAATTAGCACGCCGATTTTACAATAGATACACTACTCGTAAATAGCAACCAACTCATATCGCATTGTATTAATAACAGTTATTTTACCACGCTATTTTTATAACGTGTTATTAGTAACACCTTCATTCTCAAAGCTATCACTGCTAAGGTCACAGTCACCTAAAAACCGTATAATTTACACCAATTTCGTATTAAAATAATGAGCACTCAACGAAATCCGGTAATTGGGCAAGCCTCTAATCTAATTCACATTAAACATTATCTCGCACCTAATTTAATGTTTTTTTATGTTATACTATAATTTTATTACAATCTCAACATGGGATTGGCAAGAGTGATACGTGAAGCAATTTTGGTACAGAAGTGAAGCAATCGGAAGAATATTGCGCAAAAATATGCTTAAGGTTATCTTTATAATTTTAATGTTTTTACAATAAATTAATAAGTGATATTCTTTTACCCTGGAAAGAAGAAATATTATTATAGAAAGACTAATTATTGAATGGAGACCTTCCTTTTAATTAGTCTTTATATCTTTCGTCTAAAAGTTCTAAAATAGAGATCAGACAAGACAACGCATCGGCAACAACCCGAGTGCAGTCAGATGTGACTGTAATCGTTTTCTATAAGGCAGGTCGTCGTTTAATTTGCCACTCTATATCCATGTGTTCATTCACTTACAGTAACTAAGGAAATTAACCACACTAGAAGGCTTTGAACTCCAACATTCTTATAGGAACTAAATAAAGGACACTTAAAATAACTTTGGCTAACATAAGCAGTGGCGTAAAGGTGTACCTCAAGGAAGCCTACTGAGCCCATATCTATTAATCTCCTTCAAAACACTTTAGCTTTTTTTTGCTACGCGCCTTCACTCCCTATCAAGCCTATCTAATAAGAACAACCAGAAAAACCTGTTAACATGTAATCTTCAACCTAATATTAATTCATAGAACAAAAGATAACCTTGTAGGCACATTACAGTACAGTAACTGAACAAAGGCGCGTGTATAAATAAACATGCAACTGATTGTACGATTTACATACAGTACCTACACTGCAGGCCGAGAGGTGGAGTATGTTGTCGACAAGTTAGGACCAGTGCACACATACAATAGTGCACTAGTGTATCTGGGAGCAATAAGTGAAATAGTGTATGCACGTTTATTCATTTATTTATGTCTGAGATAAGATTTTCAAATTGTGCTATTACAATTTTTTTGTAGGTATTTATGGTACAATTTTTAAATATTATTTTCCATAAAATTTTAATTAATACACATTTGCACATTTTGTGTCTGTCAATGATCAATAAAATAACAATTTTATAAATAAATATTCAATAATACATTATTAAATCTTGATAAAAGCTAAGCGCTTATCTATGGAGTCAATCGAAGGCGGGTTTTTATTATAGTGTCAGTGTAAATAACGAAAATAAATATATCCTTCTTATCTTGAGAAGTAGGTTACTTAGCTTCGGTAATAACTCTTGATAAAAATCATCCGCATTAGAAATTTTCCAACATTAGTTATGCAAAACATTATACATCTCGTTTAAACTTTCACATAAACACAACTTTGGCGCATCATCGTTGAATGCATTATTACGTAAAATATTCTTAAAATTGTATTTATTAGTCATGTCAAACTTACATGTAACTGGACAGCTACCATCTTGTCAATAACTTAAATTTAATTACTGACAACTTTAGTATTCATGATATTTTATTATTGAAATAAAAAATAAAATTTTCAAAACTTGAATACGTAAATGACGTTAAAAAATTTTTTAGGTACGTGTGAAACAAGCCTTAGGAGGCATAACATGCAAATACTGTTCTGTCATAAGTCATACCAGATTGAAATGTTGATATCGATCCGGACAGACGCGGCATTGACTAAGTTTTGGTTATGGTTTGCCTTCGACCAACATGAACCATGGGTGAAAAACTATGTTGATTGTAAAAGGAATTGTGTTGACAATAGTGGGATATTTTTTGTGTTTGAATAAACGCAGTGAAGTAATATCTAACGCATATCTAACAATTTTATTAGAGAAGCAAGATCAAAATAAAATTAAAAATGCTACGCAAGCGCAATGCAACTTTGACACGCTCAAGAGGGTTCCTTAAAATCTGAATAGCAAATTCGCATCGCATTCTCCGATGCCAATGCCAACAATCGAAAAATTAGCAAACAGAACTGCAGCCAACTATCACTATTACAACATCGATAATTATATGCAAACTCTACATCGAGCCATTATTATTTTGTAGAGCCCAAATATCAGCGGGTATGTAAATGATTAGAACTAAGCAAATAATGTGGAGCGATGCTAGACTCTATTTGTCTCTACCGTTAAATTGAAGGAAAGAGATGGTGGTCGTTTACGCTAAGATTATTCTTTTTATAAATACCATGGGTAAAAAATCTAGATTTTAATTTCTGTTGTATGTATATACTCGTAATATGCATTTGAATTTTCACGTAATATATGACAGAACACTACTCGAACTTGGAACTGTTGGTAACAAACAATAGATCATTGCCCCTAAGCGAAATTTAGCATTATATTAATTGATGTATGCTAATTTGTGTGTATAAGCTTACTCAAAACCAACAGAGGGTTTTAAGGGTCTTGTAGTCTATTATTCGACTTATTTTCAGCTATAAATTGGACACCAAAACGAGTGAAAGTTTTCTGTTGTTGCTAATTCGATCTGTGGGATAATTAAATAGTCGAAGATAGTAAAACTAATACGCATTCAAGCATCTTGCTCTCTACGACAGGAGTCTCTTCCATTTGGCCTTGACGTAATAAGATTCCCGCAGCTCGTTTGGCTCGTGACGCAGCGACCGGTTCCGAATCTAAATGACCCAGATGCAGCAAGACTGATTTGCATGGAGCTTTAGATACACAGTAGGTGTTTTAGATAGCGGATTTCCGGGTACCATTAAAAACTGTTAAAGAAAGCCATTAAATTTGAGGCCAGTGAGATGTGAGACCAATCAAGTAAAGTCATGTGGTGTTATATAATTTCAATATTCGGTCGTATAAACAATTTAAGAACAAACACTTTCAAAAAAATATGTTACGTTTATATTTTAGCACAAATTAATATTAAAATAGCCCAAAATATTCCAATAAGTTTAATACATGGCATTGATAACTACATAATATCTAAGTTTTGTTACACGTGGCACTTGTTTTTTCCTTGATTTCGGTAACAAAATTGCCGTCGTAATTTAGCTGATTCTTCTTTAATACTTAGATCATTTAGATGTGTCTCGAATCCGGTGAGTTAGTTAACTTTCATGAGTATTGAGCATAATAATATCAACTTCTGCTTCTTCTTCAATGTTCTCAACATCAATGATGTTGATAATATTTGTTGATAATTATATAATACCATTTCATCGAAAAAAGATGATATCCAATATAAATTAAATAACAAAGAATCTAATTGTACAGGTAGGTAGCGTTGCGCCACAGCCGATTCAGCTAGGCGATTCAGAGCCTTCGTGATCCGATCGTAATCGATATTCCCTTGAACCGCACTACTCGAAATAATCGACAACATCCTTCGCTCCCAGTGTTTATGTTTTTTCTATAGCTAAGTTGAGTTGTCCGGTTACGGTCAATTTAACAGCAAGTTTTTTGATGTTTTATTAGGTGTTATGACATTTATTCCCGTTTTATATAAACCTAGCCATCGCATTGTATCAATTGAAATTATACACCTAAATACATTTACAGCCGAAATACATAGTGTATCTCCTATACAAGATTGAAATCGATCTTGGATTGCTGCCTATCGTTCGATCGATTTCCAATCTGCGTGCCTTTATAAACCAATCCACGGATCGGTTGTTGGCACGTTTGACCCTAAAAATGGATTGTGATATCAATCCCAGATAGCAAAATTTGGATTGGTTTGATTATTCATTTCGTTAGTGGTCAGCCAGTCCTCGCTAATCGTTCAAGTATTATTAGAACAAACGTTTATAAAAACAATGCAGTATTATAATTTTTTTATTCCTCTAAAACTCTTACAGTATAAAACGAGACGTAAACGATTACTATTAGCATAGGTCAGCACGTTTAGTTGCACCTCGGTCGTTACATAAGAATTATAATTGCTTTAATTTGATTAGAAAACAAACTAATCTTTACTACAAAAGGCAACTGTGGTCATAAAAGGTGTTTGCAATAAACTCGTTCTATATAATCAGATTGGCGTCAAACTATAGGTCATCCAAATATCAATGGATTTAATTTATATTGTTAGATTGAATTGGAATGTAGTTTCTGTTTGTTATTTTGCGCCAGATACATTTCTTTGTTTGTTTTTAGGGTTCCATACTCAAACGGTAAAACGGGACCGTATTACTACGACTCCGCTGTCCATCCATCTGTCTGTCTGTCTATCTGTCACCAGACTGTATCTCATTAACCGTGATAGTTAGATAGGTAGTTGAAATTTTCATATAATATTATATATTTCTGTTACCGCTATAACAACAAATACTGAAAAACAGAATAAAATATATATTTAAGAGAGCTCCCATACCATAAACGTATTTTTTTTACTGTTTTTATAGATACGAAACCTTTCATACACGAGCCCGACTCGCACATGCCCGGTTTTTTTTATTGTTTAGGTAACACGAAATTGTAGAGCAAAACGAAAAGGTTAGTGTAATAACTTTAGGGCTGTCAATTAATTTATCTTAGCTTTTTCTTGAGTTCAAGTACCGTCAGAATAGGTACCCACAGCTTCGTGCATTACTATAGTTTGTTGATTTTCTGCAATTGACTACAGAGAATTCTTATCAAGACCATCAAATTCGAAATGAAACGGCTGTGGGAAATGCAATCCTGACCCGACTGCAGAACGACTACATTACGCTGCAGTGGCAGCCTCGTTCGATAACAGATTTATTGCTGGCTTCTTCATAGGCGCAGGTGGCGCCAAGAATCACAACCATATTATCCTACTAATATTATAAACGCGAAAGTTTGTGAGTATGGATGGATGGATGGATGTTTGTTACTCTTTCACACAAAAACTACTGAATGGATTTTGATGAAACTTCACAATAATATAGCTTACATATCAGAATAACACTTAGTCTACAATTCATTAAGATATATTATTGTATATTATACAAACGCGGGTAAACCGCGGGGCGCAGCTAGTAAACTTATAAAGGGCATTCTCAATTTCCACAGTAAACCTTATTGATATTACATTAAGTACGAGTATCATATATCAATGTAAATGATCGCAAATGAAAATGAACAATAACTCGTAGTCCTTAAATACAAAATCGTATCGTTGAATTCTTTAAGACTTGAGTGGGACAGTATCTGTGATTTATTTGAATGCAATATTCTCATACATGGTAGGTTTCCGAGAACGTGGAAGGTTGTCCATAAGTTAAACACAGTTTGAGGAAAGTTGATAACATCTATTTCAAGAACGGTTAGTTTTATGCGCTTGCCAATGGTAGATTGATTAGGCTGTGGCGCTGGGTAGAAGGTTGGCAGTTTTCCAAGAAAATTTCAGTTAGGTGATGTATTGAGGTAAACGAATGGAATTTTATAAGGTTAGCTACTTGTTACTCTCTATTTGAGTATTTTCTGTAGTATCTAAAAAACTGAGTCAGAAATTTTGTCACTCTAAGAGAAATTGTAGAGTCAAGATAAACAGTTTTAGTAATTGTTCCTTGTTAAAATCTCGTCAAAATCAGTTTTACGTAGGGTTTATGCAGCTACGGCTCCATCGCTTGTTTGGAACAGATTGCAATACCATCAGTTCCAACAAGCCATCGATTGTCACAAATATTTGTTTGTCATACTGTTTCCTAGGAATGGCGACGTAATGCAAGCAGAATTCACATTACCAGAGAGACATCTAAATAATCATTCACATTCACTTGTCAAAAAAGTGAAATTTTCAAATATAAATCATAAGACGTTCAGAAGGATATGAAAGTAATGGCAAAATCTTACCTAACACAAGTCCGAGCTGCGCAAGCGCATGAAAGGACTTTGGCATTTAAGTAGCCAACAGAATTAGAAAGGCGTAAACGACATACCTACTCTTAATTGTTCATTAGCTCATTAGGCTGGCGGCGAGCGACGACATTTTGATAATTATCCACTGACGGTTTATTTTAATTCTCGCGTGCCGTGAGCTTTTGAAATGGATTAGTATGTAACGTACTTACTTGAGTATTATAGCTGTATATTATGTTCAAAGGGAACGAGTTTATATGAAATTTATATGAAACTAATTCTATAAATGTTTATTTCATTTAACAGTATAATGTATTCTATGTAAGAGTTTTGTTCTTTAATATTACTTTTTATACCTACCTTTTCCTTTGACTATACCTTATTTGCCTTTAACATGAGATTTTCTCGATCATTTCGAGAGCGGCCCCTTTTGCCGGAAGAAATATAATAAATTAAATCAATCCAGCGTATGGGAGCGCGGTCCCCACACCTACCGGTCCTAATCGACGGAAGCCTCACTTTAACTGATAGAAGAACAGAGAACATTATACAATGTCAAGATCAGTGTGCTCAGCGCAGATTCTGTTCAGCAATCTCCCTGGTAATAAGGTACTCGGTAGACATTGGTTCTACCGACTGGGGCAGGAAAAGAATAAAAAAGAATATGGACAAGAATAACTAATTGGACTAAAAGATATCAAAAACAGCCCAAACATATTGAAGCTGAAACTGTTTCCTAGTATGACTGATTGAATGACATTTGTGTTTCATAGTTAGTGGGTCTCTGACAGCATTACATACAACAATGAACATCGAGGGTTGTGGACGGCTTTCTATAACAGCTGAAAATGTGAACTTAGGAAAAAAATTCACTGCACGACTGTTATTGCCACAGAACATAGACAAGAGTGGAAGTGATTTTACTTGACATCTGTAACCGGAACCGCTGTCACCAATAAAATATTGAAAGTTACTATGCCAATAAGTCCATAAGTCAACTGCCGTGTATTTGCAAAAGTGCCTTAATGTGTAAGTTAATATTTTTCATTTTAATGGGCTCTTAAACTGCACATAAGGCAGTTTTCATTGTGTGACAGACGAAGATCATGACATAGCATATTATTATAATGGCAAACCTGGCGTTGGTTTTGAGCTACGAGTCATATGTTTCACACGCGCGCCCCGCCTACTACACTTTCACTTACACTTGTCTCTCTCTTTCGTGGTAATTTTAATGTTTCTTTCTTTCTTTTTATGATCTTAGAACCATAGTACTAAAATCCACTTACAAATACTGTGTATCAATAAATGACTTACATGAAACATCAGTTACAAAAAATGTGTCTAACTTTAGCATTACAATACAATTTACATAAGTTCTAAGTTTACGTAGTTGCAATATGCACTCGTGTCTGATTTCATGGTCCAAATATAAAGCGCTCAATAAAACCGGATGTTATGGATGGATGGTCAACACAGCTATACGAGTACAAACAAAGTCATGCATCGGAAAGTATTTGTACGAATTTCTGAACCGTTTAAACTAATAAATTACAAATATAAAAGCACTGTCTTTTACGAATATAAAATTGGAAACAAAATGCTAATATAATCACAAGAATAACCAACTTGTGAGCTAATAGAAAACAATAAAGTATCAATTAGCGAACCCTTTTAACCGAAATAAAACAAACATGATAATATTATTCATTAAATGTATCCGTTATTACCTATTAATTCTGGTCTAACTTATAAATGTGCTATTATTTCCTACTAACAATAAACTATTTTGAGTTTAACTTACAAATTACACGTTGTTGGTCGGTCTATAACTACATTTCAATACTTCCGTCGCTTAATGGCATTTACACACAACAGCGGATATTGCCACTGGATAACATAACGTATCTTAGTTATGACTACAGCTTTCTTACAAAACGCAACATTACTACACTACTAGGTACTAAGTATTGCTCAGTCATCGGCTGGAGATTTTAGATAAGTTGTATTACCAAATGAAATTAACTATCTGTACTAGATAGTTGCTTAGCTCGACTTATCAGATATATAGATAGTCTTTATTGACACCGGAAAACAAAGAAATCTTTAAATCAGACCAAACGCACTACAATGAACTTAACTTTAACTTAACGGTAACTTAGTATTGGGAGGCATAGTCTTAATGCAACCTTATTTACACTAATATGTAGTTTTGGGACTTTTAACATGTACAAAATACGTTGTACGAAACGACCAATGCTAAATGAGTATACTGGGTCGATTCGCATCGCGGTGCGAACTGCGAGCCGGCCGTGGTGCGAAACGCCTTATACCCCGACCTCCACGCTTGTGCGTTAAATTCTTTCTCACCGCCCGCGTCAGTCCATTGTTTAGATTGTTCATAATTTGGCATTATGCGTATGATTATGACAGTTGAATGACACTTCCGTCGCTTTCTCCCTTACGTAACTAGGGTTCAAATTTTTGGAAATTATCTCGTACGATAATCTGTCAGAGTTTAGTCATCCAATTATGCGGGCACATCGGGTGATGAATACGTTTTTCTAGTTACAGCACGGTCCGCTTTTTAAAATCTCAGTACATTAATTTGCTAGACGAAGAATACGCAGTGTGAATGCGTATGTTTCGTAAGGGGCAGTGGGGTTGCCCTAACCATAAATCAGAAACCAAAAAAATAATGTGTCTGAAAAGATTCCAAATAAGTAGACAAAACCACCTATATAGTAGTATATAAAAGAGTAGCTACTTACCTGGTTTTTCTAAGGGCTTATTCTTGTTGAAAAGTGTTTAAAGTTAATCAGCTGATCTCATATTCTTGGAAACCATGACAATTTGTAAACGGCTTACCTGAAAAATAGAAAAAAAAGTTGCTTTAAATTTTTTCTAATTCATTAAAACAGAAAAACATTGTTTAAATATCATCTGCCTTCTATTTCATATCGGAATCTAATAACTCATAGTGTACTGGAGCTATTGGGAGCACATGGTTGTATACTTGAAGCGATTGGTATCTTCGATAACTAAGACTTTGTCATATGTGTGTACTGCTCAAAATTAATTAACGCATTAAAAACACCGTAACTTAGATATCATGGCGGAATAGATCACACCAATTGTGGCGCAAGACCGTAGACTTGTACCGTCTTACCACAAAATATTTAAAACAGAGTTGAACAGATGAGTAGGTATATTTTCTCTACAAATCGACCTCTCTAACCCCGGTTTCTAGAACGCTAGTTGGCTTTGACAGTAGATTAAAACTATCGTTGTCTCTATCTAACACTAAACAAATGACAAGGATGGCAATAGAATTAATCTGTTGTCAACATAGACTGACGTTTCAGAAACTGGGGGTTACCCTCGTTTTTTCTAACTGAATAACAAATTCAGAAGTAAAATAATTAGAAATGCCAGGATTGAGTAAGAAAACGCGAATGATAGACGTCGATTTTGAGGAACGAAATTTTAGAAGTATCTGTTTAAGGTAAGACCGTTACAGTTAGGTCCTACGTTTTGACCACCCGTAACTCTATCGACAAATTTCGCGCATACGCGTCCTCCGACAAACTTATGCAAACTGAAATAACTGCACGCTCATAATATTGAAGCATAATATCAATTTCATGTTGGCATATCAACGACATACTAATGCCAGGTAGTGACGACATTGTGACGCAAGTGTACGTGGGCGACGAGTCGCGAGTGTGCGGCGTGACTTATTTCGTATCACTACAAACCCATTGATTAGCTTGGCTGTTGAGGGATGACAAATTATTTATAGATGTGGGAGAATGTAATTATTTGTAGTAGATAAAGGGCCGAAGAAAACATATACAAATATCTTTTCTAGTTGTAATTTTATTTAAGGAAAGTTTCGGTTTATTCTAAATGGCTGAATTGATATCGATGAAACTTGGTAAAGAGATAATTTAATTAAACCATCTATTTATTTAATTAAGCTAGTACCTACATTTCATATGGGTACTACGTATTCATAATCTTAATACAAATGTTAATATGATATTAAGTCCCCCCATCAATCACTTAACAATAAAACGACTTAACGATCGAGATCTCTTTTAATATGATGACTATATTTGCAATCCCGCTTCTGATTGATGGTTTACATGCACGCAACGAGTGTCGTAACGCTATCCAGTCACTGGTACCTATTACTGGCTCATCTAACTGGATCGCCACTTATTGTGCAGTAGAGATCAGAGAATAGAATGGATACGTATGCAATGGACTAATCATATGAGCTAGCCGTCATCATGATGTGTAACTCAATTGAAGATAAAGATTTTTTGAAGTCGCTTTTACTCAGGGTACATATTATCGACTGATAATAATCTATGTGTGTGTGGTATGAGCTTTATTTTGTGGATTCAGTGTCAACGTCAAACGTCAAATCATTCATTGTAAATAGGTAATAAAATCGAACTTTTAGAAGTCAAACAATTAAATGTCAGTAACAGAGAAAAGCAATTTTAAAAATATGGATTATTTAATATACATTAAATTAAAGAATAATTTAGATACATTCCTGCCAGTATCCACTATCTAGTTGTAGCCTATATCATATACTCGTATAATGAAAGATTTTGTTTCAAATGTCGAGCCCCAGTCATTTTTAGTAGTCTAGTCAAATTACAGCCTATAGCTGTATAATTATCCCAGTTATAAGAAAAAACAAACGTTCAAAAGTAGAAAATCTGTCGCCAAATCCCTGCCAGGGTGTTTCGGCAGCTGAGTTTCAGGCTGCAGTACTATTTCAGGCTGAGAATGTTTACCACCTATGATCAGACGCGAAAGTGGTAAATGCTAGCCTATAAAGTACCTATAAAAAAGAAGGGAACGTAACTAAAATACCGTACATCTAACATTTAAGGTATAACGCAAGCCAATGTCGGAAAATACTGAAACAAACTAAACGAAAAAACGACCTATTACCAAAGCAAGAAAGACTATTACATCCACCGGCAGCGTAATAAAACAATAAACGTTTGACCTGCATCAATCCGACACCCTCACTCGACCAATTAGCATCGAACGCATGCGCGCGCACAATCAAATGCGATTACCACAGAACAGTAACCGCGAATGCTAATCGCAATATGACATACCTTCCCTTGCGACACTGATCGATTGCGTACGCGCATCTATTAGTTGGGGTATGGGGCGTTTCGCACTACGGCTGGTTCGCATCGCGATGTGAGTCGGCCCAGCCTCTTCTTGAGTTGGTTATTTCGCACCACATTATTTTTGCGGTGCGAACTCTTTACTCATTACGATTTTGCATTTGTTGTTTCGTGCCATGAAAGAGTTTAAGAATCTGGAGTGTACCGATGGACAAAAGTGTTGTTGCTTACTCTAGGAACCTATGCATGATCGAGCGTTCCACCACCACGCTACGAGATAGTCCTTGTAAGGTGTGATAGTGGTCAAACGCAAACCTACTAATTTATAAAAAAAAAAAAAACCCCGCCTGTCTAGCGTACCCTGACATGCCTAGATGTTCTATACCTTTATGGGGGTGTTCCACTATCGGTCCTTGCAAGCCGGTCCCCATTCTAGGCTGAGCATGAAGACTTCAGATCACCTCGTCACTAGACCAGGTGAGACAGTGGAAAGTATAAAGAACTCAACATATCAGAGTTAGCATTGTTTTATAAGAATATCGAACCCGATAATATATACACCCTGTAACATTATACCTTATTACAAATGTCTATAATATTATGTCACCGAAAAAATATTTCTTTTACGACTTTTTAGATTTCGAAGTTTTTCATTAATGAAATTACTTTTAAAGTTTCATCCAGAAACACACTTTATACAGGTTGACATGTCCACGCTGTAGATATGAGCTAGTTTACTGTCTCCCGTGTTTTGCCAAGGATCCTGCTGAGACACAATTTAAAAATCTATTTTGTCTGAAATTGCAGCAGCGGAGAGGTTATACTTACCTACACGTAAGACCTATTTTCGGGTGACGCAAAGTAAACCAACATAATGCAGGCTCGTTACAATATTCAAAAATTAAAAAAACAATGTTTGGAACTGTTGCACACGTAAAACAATGCACATGCTTGATCCAAACAAAGCTGCTGCGAATGTATAGGGTCATACTGTTACAACGTTGTATTATTATGATCTTAAAATCGTGACCCAAAACTCAAAACAATAACCCCGTCCCCTGGCCTCCACAAGCGACAAGTGCTAAAAACATTATGAAACTCTTACATTTATTAGATAACTGAAAAACTTCACACCAAACCACCTTCGCAGGCATCTGAGGTCGACACTCAATGGCAAATTGTGAACAACGGTGGTAAATGTTAAAACAATAGATCAGTTAGTGCCTTATCAGTGCCTTATTAGTGCTTGAATAGATAGGAGTTAGAATGGATGCTGGGAACAATTAACCTACCCGTCTGTTTACGGCTCATTTATGCCACAGTGTAAAAACGGCAAGTTTATTGGGCTGTGTTTATTATATATGATGCAGTAAAGGACAAATAGTGTACATTTAAGATATACATAATATCAAAAATAGTTAGCCTAGGAGACCTAAAATACGCTACTGATCAGGAATATTTGTTTTCACATAACATAAAATTGCTGAACTCATTATAATCATTCCTCAAGTCATTGTAAGTTTACAATAACTTTAAGAATGATATTTATAAAAAGTTAACATTATTTTTAAAAATAATGAGAGTTACTTGTGATATTTCCTGCACATAATAATATTCCCGTTAATTTTTGCTCTTTAATGTACATTGTACATAATAATCTTACTAATATTATAAAGCTGAAAGTTTGTGAGTGTGTGTGTGTGTATGTTTGTTAGCTCTTCACGCTCAAACGGCTGGACCGATTTCGATGAAATTTGGTATAGGGATAGATTGGACCTACGAGACGGACATAGGCTATCTTTTGTCTCAAAAAATATTCTCGAAGGGGATGAAATAAGGGTTGAAAGTTTGTATGGGTAATTAATAATTCTTCAAGTTAGGAGTCTGAAAATGTATATTTAGGCTTTTGGTAAGAAATAAAGAAATACGGGTTTCAGCTTTTTCGCTAAATCATCCCTAAAGGGGGCAAAGCAAGGGGTGGAAATTATGAGGTATTATTTAGATGCACCCCCTACGGACCACAATAAACGGCTGAACGGATCGTAATGCAATTTGGCAAGGGGATAGATAATAATGGATACGAGATAAAGACAGAGATAGACGGAGAGGGAGAGAGATAGAGGTTGAGGGAGAAGTATATAGATAGAGAGATAAAGGGAGAGGGAAGGAGATAAAGGAAGCGTGAGAGAGTGAGGGGGAGAGATAGAGTGAGTGGGAAATATATAGGAAGAGAGAGATAGAGAGAGAGCGAGAGAGGGAGAGAGATAGATTGACAGGGTACATATTGAAAAAGAGGGAGAGCGATCGAAAGAGGAAGAGGGAGAGAGAAAAAGGAAGAGGAAAGGAGATAAAGGGAGAGAGAGAGCGTGAGAGGGAGAGATAGAGTGAGTGGGAAGTATGTAGAAATAAAGGAAGAGAGATCTCGGAAGAGCGAGATATATAGAGAGAGAGAAGAGAGCGAGAGAGGGAAAGAGATAGATTGTGAGGGAAGTATATACAAACAGAGGGAGAGGGAGAAAGAGATTGAGAGTGGAGAGGGAAATAAATAGAGATAGAGGGAGAGGGAAAGATATAGAGATAGAAGGAGAGGGAAAGAGATAGAGGTGGCATATATCATAGATAGGATTATGCCATAATTATGTGACTCACAAACATACATACGCACACACTAACTCACATTGTTGTAGTCAGATTAGGTACGTTTAACTTTGTCCCACGATCTTGGTTTCATCCTAACTTAGGGGTTTCATACTGTTTCATTTTCGGTACGTATGGACTTAGCGACCGATATTGGAAGCTAACTAATGTACAGACTGTCGCCCCAGTACTCGGATGCTAACTATGATGACAATAATATGCACAAACCTTTCAAATAGCTACCTATAGGTGTTGTACGTGTAACGCGGGTGAAACTGCGGGGCGCCGCTAGTATTATTATATACACGTAGGTATCGTAACAGCCTATTTAATTAAAAAACTATACTTAATAATCCGATTTATCAAAATTCCGATCCAGTTGCGAATGAATGCGAGGCGAGCCTGCGCGTGGGCAGCTGATGCAAGCAAAATGTTAACCGGCTACTGTGCGAAATAACTAGACCACCGAGATTGGATCAATTTGTGCGTGATCGGAATGGATAAACGCTAAATGAGGCATAATAAGGTGGATTAAATAGATTAAGCTGACTAAACTGTGTTAAGAACAGTTGGATGTGTGTGTGGTGCTACAAGATTTCCAAGTAGTCGCATCAACGGCTTCATTTCATAAGTTTATTAAAATTTATTTATAGAGGGTGCTTAGTAGAATGACAAAAGATCGCGAGCTAAACGATGCCTCCAGATATGGCATAGTATTGCATTGTATTCTACATACCGCCTGCTTATACGAGTATACACTTTGAGAAGTGCCTTCTACAGATATGCAGGTGCATACTATAACCATTTAAATCAATCTCCTTGACTGTACTGACTTATCAGTCCACATAATCGGATATCTAGAACTCAAGAATTCATTTCCAACAATCCGGCCCGTAGTCCGACCTTAGCAGGCTGATTCCAAAGCGAAGGCGATAAATCACAAGGTGTATAGTTACATGGTATGTACTTAGATATTTTATGAGATAGATATTTAATTAGGAATAGATATATAGATTGAAACTAAAATATATAGAACACAGAAACGACTAATTATAGGTACAATGAGCAGTCTTATTGCTTTAACCGATCTCTACCAGACAACCTTTGACAAGATGATAGCAGTGTAAAATATTGAATACATACATACTAATAGTTACACAAATAAGCGTTTTATTAACCAATAATATACCTAATGGAGTTAATGATAAGTAAATACAATCTACAATAAAGATTCTAATAGTAAGATATTAGGAATAGTTTTCTCCTACAACTTTGACGTATAATTTATAGACAAAAATTTCAATCATTATCTTTGTTGCAGACGGTTTGAACGATGTGGACGCTGGCTGAACCAGTCAGGTTATTACTTACATAATTAATGATAACTAGTTGTACTTAGAAAGGAGCTGACCGAATAACTGATGTCGAGGTCACATGTGGACCGAGCCTTAGATTAAGGGACTGAAATATGTTTGCATATTTGAAAGGGACACGTGAGCTCGATAAGATAATAAAAATTTATTTGTATAGCTTAGACTAGGGTATGGTGGTAAATCATAAGGTTCACAATTACTTGACAAACATATTAAAAATATTTTTTGTTTGTCTAATTAACATGTATTCAGTTCGCGAAAGTTTAAGAACTTCTATTTTTTTGTTTGTTTGGAATGAGGTGGCCTCTGGTGGCAGAGTGAAAAGTTATAATTCACGGCGTAGGTTTAATCTATACTAGGTACTAATAGTAAAATAGAAGTACCTAATGTATGTGTGATTTAAAGTGACTAGGTAAATATTTATGTTATACGGACTTCTTCTTAAACTGCGTTGAAATTAATGACAAGCTAAATAAATCTCAAACAAAGTTTTGCGTTTACAATGTTAGGATCGATTTCAAAACAAATAATTTAACATCCAAACCGTTACATTAGGTATGGCAATTAATTTAAAGTTATAATGAGCAATCAGCTCAATGGGAGGTGGACACTGGACATATTGACCGGAAACATAAAATATATTGAGCAAAATTTTTATATGTCAGAGTAAAGGCACAGAGAGACTAAACCGGACAAGGAGCGGTCGCGATGACTTAAAACAAAATATTCGCTACACGAGACCGCTTCAGTGCTAAGTATAGAGCAACTAGCAACTGAAGAACATTATTATTCTTTTTTTTTTACGCGTCACGTTCATGCATATAGATCGTGTACGCTAACTATGATCTCCCGCGTCTGAGGAATTAGGACTTACGAGGACCATGGCTCAAGAAACATCCAGACGCAGACCGTACAGTTTCAAAAGAAACTTGATCAAGCGACGGCGGGTTAAATCCAATCAAATTTTTAGGTTCATTTTTCCGTTTCATACTCCACGTTTTTCTACAAATTGCCGTTTTTCTAAACTAACCAAGCCGCAATAGTAATTACGAGAAACCTTCAACTAGGTAAAATACTTTAGAACGCTTAGCGTTGCCTAAAGGTTATGCTTGCAACATTTTAAAATCAACACTATAGGTACCCAAGCGCTGAAGTACCCAATCGTCGTAAGAATTATGAGACTACATTCGGTATTGAATGGAGTTGTCAGTTTTCTCACTTCGACGAGGTACGAAAACGGTGTGGTATTTATGGAAATTTCTGAAGCCTAATCACTCCCGTCTATTTATTTGATGTATAGCTCTGACCTAAAGTTTTTAAACAAAGCTTTGGTTAAGTTAAAATTAATGTATTTAATATTCCACCAAATATAGAGCTATTCTAATAATTATAAGAATCATTATCGTAACCCAAATCGGCCCAAAGCTCGGGTTGGGGCCTTACCTTACATTATAATGTAGAGTTCATAACCCTGGTGTCGGATTGGTGGATCCATACCTCATAATTTTAAGCATGTATGTTTTCTCCCATTGCTTTCCATCACCAAAAAGTGAGTGTAAAGTAACGTACATTGTTTTTTATATACAAGGGAAAATTTTATATTATGCCCGCACTGGGATTTTTCCTACTAGGTTTATAACGATGTGCTACGAAAAATTCTAGGTAGTAATGAAATTGTTGTATACTTGAGCGTGTTTATGATCTATTTCAAGGCAATTTCCGGTACTCTATGACCGAATTTACCATCACTTTTACTTCACTTTAACAGTTGTTATACATAACATAACATTACTTCTATATAACATTACCTACAAGCTTTATTCTAATTTCACTTTGTAAAGAGAACAATAATTAGGTATTTAGCCCATATTTTTATTTAGTTGTTCGAGTTTAATTAAATAATATATCTGTAAGATAAAGATGTGTGTTTCTTGTGGGTGTGTGTGAATCAATCAATGTTTATATGAAAATAATTACGTTGTATTAACCAAGTGCCAAGTTACAATTACATAATGAACTTATGACAAAAACAGTATAACAAAAACTAAAAGTTTAACTTCAGGCAAACCTTGAAGTGTGACTCATATGTCAAATTTAATAGAGTAATTAGTACTCAATTGTGTGCTTACTAACGTATGCGCGTGGTTTTGTTCGGGTTCACAATCAAATCCCAAGCCACAATAAAACAGAAGCTAATAAAATGAAACATGAAAATGTCATCAAAGTTTAGTAGTTTTCATTAAGCTTAACAATATTGTCTATGGTATCACTAAAATTAAGGAACAGCCTCAGTGGCACACTTTAGGATGGGTGACCATTTATTGATACATTATAATATCCTAGGTACCGTTTCTGTTTTATAGGACATGTTAAACAGCCAGTTCCGGTTCTTTCGATTAATAGCAGTCGTTAAGCCATGACAGAGGTCCTAGGAAGGCCTGACAGTCTTTGACACCTAACCAGCGTCTTTGTTTTCTGATAACTAAATGATCTGAAAGCTTTAAAATCTTTTAGGCATGTATAATTTACCGTCGACCGCATCATCACTTACCAGACTACGGTCAGATGCTTGCCCGTTCGACGACAAAAATACATCAGAGAACACATCCACCTAAACATAAACCGTCTTACCAGTAAAGTTTAGACCAGAGTTAAATAGTGTTTCTAAATTTTTTTTCCACAAAATCGACGTCTATGACACGCGTTTTTTGACTCAATCCTGGCATTCTTGATTATTCTACTTGTAAATTTGTTATTTAGTTAGAAAAAACGAGGATTGGACGTCGATGTGTGGAGAAAATATTTTAACTCATCAGTTCAACTCAGGTTTAAATCTTTTGTGGTAAGAACGCAATTGTTTTTTTCATATATGAACATGTTAGAGTTGTGATACATTTTGCACGAGATCATATATTTTACCGGTGATCTTGATGTAGGTGACTTGAAAGTCGTTGGCCTCAGCTCGCAATTATGTTTTATTTATATTTTCCGTTATAGTTGTAAAGCGGAAAATGCATATTAATGCAATGTTGTTTAATGAACGAATGCTCAATTAGATTTGGATTATAAACGTTACAATTACCCTATACAATTTTATTACGTTGACGCATCCTTTATGATGCGCGTTTTCATTTTACAAATATAATACAAATATTACAATTAAAGGAGAGTTTACAATTTGATTGTTTTTCTTTTCAATATAAAAGTAGGTATCATGGTTGTTTCGTTTGGTTGAATAAACGAAAATACCGACTCGTAGGCATGTCCAATTAGCTTGGAATATTCAAAAGTAACTCAAGCGCATCGCACGGACGGAAAAATATTCTATATATGCGACTATTATTCCGTCCCAATTTGGTGGTATAAACTGTAACTGAAATCAATGTAATGTAGTGCAATGTAATGTTGTAACTAAACTAATAATGCCAAATGGACTTGAAAACTCTTATGAATTGCTAAAGGTTATGCGCCACATAAAATGTATAATGAGACTATATTTTATTTTATTATTGAAGACTATAATTATTTTATAAATTGTATGTTTTACCTAATCGGACCACAACCATTAAGAACTAGATAATAATCTGACTTAAAAAATTAAAGATACCTAAAATAATAATTATTGTTGCTCCGACAAAGGATGTCTAACAGGTGTCATTTATTTTTATTTAACAGGGGAAACGCTTAAATTATGTTATTTCATATCCTATTTATCACAGCTTCTAATAGCCCGTCACCCATAATGTAGAGTTTTTGTCATTTGCGATATACTGGAGGAATAAAAAATAGACGGGCCCAGCCCATCGAGGTGTGGCACTTAGTCTAGATTTAGCCTTAAATGGCAGCACTGGTTTTTGCTGGGAAATATGTGAATGCGAATATTTATTACGATGGCTTGTATGGCACGACTTGCTCTTGGCATAAGAATTCAAGGCTTTTATAAATAGAGCATTAGTCACAATACTCATAAGTCATAACTTTATTTTTATTTTATGTAAGTAATTACAAATAGCTTAGTTTATTTTCGCTATGGAAGCAGTTTCTTTCAACAGGTGACGGGTTTTATTTCTTACCCGCTAAGCCCGGCCATGCTTCGCAGTGGCGCAGTATTTGGGGGTTTTCGTAGAAACATCGTAATAAAATGTATGTTCAAACACCTTCATACAAACAGCTCTTGTTATGTAAAATGTTTAAGTCAAACCATTGTCTAGTTTTAGAGTTTTGCGGACACAAACATATAGGTAGTATTGACGAACGGGAAGCGCTGTATACAATGCGGTGGATTCCGCTAGCCATTAGCTAGCTAGCCATTATGTAATACGACAGATTCTACAATTTGGCTTCGACAACGTCGCCAACATGCATTTTCCTAACTTCACAGGAGAGCCAAAAAAGAGGTCGTTTAAATTACAGCACCGCGAATATGATTTTTTTACCGTTGCTTAAATGTACCATACATTTAAGCTGATGAAGTTCCCAGTGTTTATGTATGACAAATTATGAACATTATTGGTGATACAAAGCAAAATTCTTAATGGAAAAATGCATATTCGTGACGTGGTAATATAAACGAGGATAATATACAAAAAAAAGAGGACTCAGTCCAGTGCGTCAGATCTCAAACAAGGCGTAACGAGACATTCTACCACGAACACTTTCACCGTCGGGATGCCTTTTACTCCAAGGACGACCGCTTTCTAACAACTCCATATGTTCGGGATTATGGTAATATGAGCTTTGTGCGACAGTGATAAGGTTCTAGTGTGCACCATTAAAATTTTTGGTGTATTAATTAGATAAATTGTGATGGATTGTGATTAATACAGTTGGTATTTTGTTCAAATTAATTATTCACTGTCCTCGGACAACTCGTTCGACATAATTACTTTCGACTTAGGGAGTGAAAAAAACCTTCTTAAACTTTCGCGAACTGAATGTTATCTAGAATTTAAATGGGTCTAATTCGCTCACAAACTTTTATCAAAATACTTACATATTTTTTTGACATACCTCGATGTTTCGGCCGAGTTACATCTACCGTGGTCACGAGAAGACACTACTAGTTAACAGAAATAAACCTTTTTTTTTATTCGAATGACCCGCTTATGCGTACCGCGTAAGAAATGTTAGAATTCATGACCGTCCGATACGGGAACAACTCTTTAGAATTTTAAAGGACACACACCCCAGTGAAGTTATTTATACACATATAATAATATCACAACTATACCACAAACTCTAAAAATAAAAAAATTCAATGTAGCTCCGTTTCTAAAACTTCTACACTTCATAACTCACATACAAACCCATAATCAGAGCATACATAACCACATCGAATTACCGAGAGAAAGTGCGCCGCTTGGAGCCGCAACTCATGGCATGGCGCGGCGCTGCGGTCATGGCGGCAGTTATAGTTTCCATTAACATAAAAACAATTCTATAAAATTATACCTTGTTACTTTAACATTAAGTTTCTAATTTGCTTGGGTGCAGTGGATCCTCCACATATCAATTTGATGTGTTAGTTCGGATTTGCGTAGTTATCTGTTTCCAATCGTATTGATTTCAGGTCGAAGTTGAAAATATGCCTTGTCGCTTCATAACTAAGACTCTTTTTTGCTTGGTTTCACTAGATCTAAAACAGACGCACAGTTGGAAACCACGTTATCACTATCAACAAGCACATAGGTATGGGATTTATTTAGTTTTTTAACCGACTTATCTGATTTCAGGTAAAATTATGGTGTTATCTATCGTCCCGTTTCATTTCATTACAAAAAACCTTGTTTCAGCTATTAGTCTTACTAATATTATAAAGCCGAAAGTTTGTGAGTGTGTGTGTGTGTGTGTGTGTATGTTTGTTAGCTCTTCACGCTCAAACGGCTGGACCGATTTCGATGAAATTTGGTATAGGGATAGATTGGACCTACGAGACGGACATAGGCTATCTTTTGTCTCAAAAAATATTCTCGAAGGGGATGAAATAAGGGTTGAAAGTTTGTATGGGTAATTAATAATTCTTCAAGAAAATTTATATTTAGACTTTTAGTAAGAAATAAAGAAATACGGGTTTCAGCTTTTTCGCTAAATCATCCCTAAAGGGGGCAAAGCAAGGGGTGTAAGTTATGAGGTATTATTTAGATGCACCCCCTACGGACCACAATAAACGGCTGAACGGATCGTAATGCAATTTGGCAAGGGGATAGATAATAATGGATACAAGATAAAGACAGAGATAGACGGAGAGGGAGAGAGATAGAGTGAGAGAGAAAGAAGTTGAGGGAGAAGTATATAGATAGAGAGATAAAGGGAGAGGGAAGGAG
Organism: Hylaea fasciaria; assembly: GCA_905147375.1. NCBI lineage: Eukaryota > Metazoa > Arthropoda > Insecta > Lepidoptera > Geometridae > Hylaea > Hylaea fasciaria. The sequence continues at coordinate 12,530,054 of LR990197.1, forward strand.
ATAAAGGAAGCGTGAGAGAGTGAGGGGGAGAGATAGAGTGAGAGAGAGGGAGAGAGATAGATTGAGAGGGTACATATAGAAGTAGAGGGAGAGCGATCGAAAGAGGAAGAGGGAGAGAGAAAAAGGAAGAGGAAAGGAGATAATGGGAGAGAGAGAGCGTGAGAGGGAGAGATAGAGTGAGTGGGAAGTATGTAGAAAAAAAGGAAGAGAGAGATATATAGAGAGAGAGAAGAGAGCGAGAGAGGGAAAGAGATAGATTGTGAGGGAAGTATATATAAATAGAGGGAGAGGAAGAAAGGTAGAGATTGAGAGTGGAGAGGGAAATAAATAGAGATAGAGGGAGAGGGAAAGATATAGAGATAGAAGGAGAGGGAAAGAGATAGAGGTGGCATATATCATAGATAGGATTATGCCACAATTATGTGACTCACAAACATACATACGCACACATTAACTCACATTGTTTTAGTCAGATTAGGTACGTTTAACTTTGTCCCACGATCTCGGTTTCATCCTAACTTATATTTAAGGCTTTCATACTGTTTCATTTTCGGTATGTACGTAGTATGGACTTAGCGACCAATATCGGAAGCTAACTAATGTACAGACTGTCGCCCCAGTACTCGGATGCTAACTATGATGATACAATAATATGCACAAACCTTTCAAATAGCTACCTATAGGTGTTGTACGTGTAACGCGGGTGAAACCGCGGGGCGCCGCTAGTAATATCATAAATATTCAAAGGTAGGTTATTTACTAAAAACACTTTTGTTCAATCTAAAGCTAATTTATCTGATACCGACGTGACCAGCTCGGATCGAATCGATTCGTCACCTCACTCAGCCTTAATCGATTTTGTGCCGGTATCGATATCCCATGGCTCCGATGGGCCGCCCTGTATTGACCTATAGTGTTTTTATTTAATTTTATGTGAGGATGAAATTGGTTACCATAAATCATTATTCTAAATTACCTTTTTGTGATCAAAGCAATGATGATAGCAAATAGGTACATAATACGTCCAACTTTTAGGCAGGTATCTCAAAGTTAAGCAACGTTTATGGAAATAATACGTATAAGTATTGTATGTATAACATGTGTGTGTATGTATGTACATGTAATATGTAATAATATGTATATGTATAATGTATATACTCGTACATACTCGTACCGACCTACATATGATACTGACAGTTAACTGAAATGCTGAAATGATTATATATCCTGGGCTCCGAGATGAGATGGTGCCAATTTGGGAGTATAACATATTAATAACATCGATCAGCATCATAATTATTTTAGCTGGGTATTCCTTTCAACAAGATGTTTCAACCAAACCATCCCAGGACATTATGGTTGAAACATCAACAAGAAACCGGAAAAATATGTCGCCGAATTCATATTAACTGGCAGCAGAAAACTAAGTGATTAAGTCAAACATACAGACGTATAGTCGTATACTTCCTTAAAAAATATCTTTGCTTAGGAAGTTAACACACCTAACTACAGTGAACAAATAGGAATAGCAATAAAATAGCGGAAGCACACACTAATATAACATGCTATAATAATTATAACTTTTGTCGACAGTAAACGTGCTAAACACACAGAAAAAAAAACATTCAAAGAGTGATTCACAAAAAAGAGTAGGTACAGAATACGTTGGAGTTACTTGATCTTCCTCATAACACCAAACAAAGGGAATGTCAAAATGTTTGTTCGTAAATGTTTGTAAGCGCCGTGAATTCGCGGTAATTAGGAATAAAAAACACCCGGAACGTTTCGATTGTTTCCAGTAGCCGCCGCCGGAAACGGAGGGCTTCCTCAAATAATGGCCGTTATAATAATAGCAAATATATTTTAACAAAGAAGCAGCTGAAGTAAGGCACATCTCTTTGTTAATATGGTTAAGTGTTGATTACTGATTTATTACATAATGATATGATCTCAAAGTTTTTATTTTCTTAGGCGTTACTTCGATAACCTAACCAATATAATACAGGGCTATTATTAAAGCCTATAATATATATAGGTAGGCTATAGTTATTCCCACGAAAGAGAGAGACAAGTGGAATTGTAAAGTGGGCAAGGCACACGTGTTAAACATATGAATCGTAGCTCAAAACCAACGCCAGCTTTGCCATAAAAGCTACTTCATGATCTACATCTGCCATACAATAAAAAATGCCTTATGTGCAGTTTTAGAGCCCATTAATATGAAGCATATTAGTTATTACGTAAGTAGTGTTTTCAAATAAACGGCAGTTGTCTTATAAACCTTTATTGACAAGGTAACTTTCAATAAGTTTTGGGCGAGAGCGTGTCCGATACAGATGTTAGACTAACCCACTTCTATTGTCTCTGCATTCTGCGGTTATACTAGTTCACTGTCAGATGGCAACGTTAGTTTCATACACTACGTCCTATCTAAGTAAGATGCCATTGATTAGGTTACTTTTTCTCGTTCCTATTCATTTTAGTTCTGGAAATTAATTATTATTTTTCTGAATTTTAAATTAAATAAGCGTTCCAATTATGTAACAAAACAGAGATTTTACGATAAAATGGTAATTTCTTTATGACTTAGTAGGAGTAAGTTTCTGCAGAATTTAATAGGTCTTTCATTAAATTTTATGACGTCTTTTCTACTTTAAGCATTTATATTTGATCATTTTTATGGGCCATAATGATTCTGGCAACATTAGTGTAATTCTAGACCTAAATTCTTTATGCTTTTGTAAAGTTTATATTTGATATTTTGCAAGTGATAAAATATCATCTTTCCGGTCCCATATAAGGCGGGACCTCGAATATGTTTGTCCGATGACTACATGTTAACCTCTGACGTATGGCAGCAAATATATTTATGCGTATTATGTACCTTTCGTCTGGAAAATTTGAGTGGAAAGAATCCGCAGTGTTTTTTGAGTAAAGGACAGAATCGGCTTTTGGGAACTTAATGGGATAATATTTACTTATTCAATGTTAATTGATTCGTTATGTATCTATACAGAGTTTTAGTTTCTTTTGGGTTGAACGGAGACTTTATCTTGTACCCAATATTAAATGTTGAGCGGATAGAAATTTGAATGACACCGAGTTTCTCAAAACAAATCGAGTTGAATGACACCGAGTTTCTCAAAACAAATCGAGTAATATCTCGTATGTTATTACTTACAATTATTAATTATTATTTATTTGTATCAAAATTAGATTATCTCATTCTTCAAATAAAAGCAAATAATAGTTTTGATTTGTTTAATAAAATTAGGCAAACTATAACAACGTTTACCTACACCAAAAATAGGTTTAATAATCCAACTTCAAATGCAATAATACCTAGTAGCTATTAATTTCCGTGTTTTCTAGATTCTACCACAAAAACCATTGCATAAACATTAAACAAGTAGGTACCTACCTATATAAGGAAATCATAAATCACAAATTCCACAGCAAAACTATAATGAATGAATTTTATAAGAGTTCATAGAATCAAACAAGGTGACATCATATCGCGTGGGTGGTGTCACCGAACTCTGAATGAAGATATTTCTTTAACACTAGCTATTGTTTACGACTTTTCTACTAGCTTGTATGTAGGGATGGATGTATGTTACATGGTATTTTGTTACCCAACTGCTTCTAAGAATAAATTATCCTAGTGGGCACAAACCTGCCTGCCAACCCAGGTGACGAGCTCTAATACACAGGCACTACCCTTTCCTTTCTTGTTAAACATATACGTCACAATATCACTCGCTTTTCGGTGAAGGAAAACATCGTGAGCCCACATGCTCTACAGTTTTTAGAAGGCATGTTATCCACCAATCCGGACCGTGCCCCCGTGGTGGCTATGACCTAATCCTTCTCACGAAAGTGGCCGTGCTCAGCAGCGGGAGAATAGAGGTATCAAACTCTATCCGCCCGCACTAGGACTGCACTTATTTCATCATCATCATCATCAACAACTGATTATCACAATGATGAAAGAAGTGCTTCAACGCTACATTCTAAAGTCCTGATATAACTTAACCATTTTAAAATATGTTATCGTTCATTGAACAGCTCAGTGGAGCGAATAAGCAGCTAGTAGAAAAATAGAAAAAAAACTCAATAGTAAACACGAACAGGTCTTTGAACCTAAGTTGCTTTGCAGATATGAAAGTTTCGGTCGTCAATGTGTTTGTATGAATAAACATTTCGCACGCGCGCCCACACGTGTTACAAATATTTTTGGAATCAAATGAGTACATAATGTGAAGTCGTTTAGAGCGAGTAACCTAGCTACTTTTTAAACTTTGCAGACTCGTACATATAAGCAGAATAGAGTAGGACACAAACAGTAACTGTTGGCTATTATTACTCAATCAGGCCATAATGGCTGAACGTATAAAAATCATGTGGCTCAGCTACTCCGAAATGAGTACTTAAAAAATCCTAACTCTACTGTGCTCTACTTTTATCAAACGTACCTACTTATTTATACAAAATTATTCTTCGCAATACCAAAAGGAGACACGAGAACAATTAAATAAGCAAAGCTATGAATAAACAAATTCGTTACACAATACCTAATCTAAGCACCCGAAATTTTGGTCACGTAATATTACGCTACAAGGTGGCACAAGCAAAGATTCTTTTCCGTAATAACAGTTTGGTCGTAAAAATAATAAGAAAAATCATTATATAACATCTAAACACTTATCTTTCCGTTTATAATAGTCACGTAGAAAAAAATTGATGAGCAGCATTATAAAAATAACACTACAATTCACTTTTAAGTTACAAATAATAGGTCCATAAATAATACTTCGACAGAACCATCCTACAACCATTTCACAAAGTAAACATCTCGTCTGTTGGCTAGTTAGTGAGCAGACGAGATGGCCCCACAATCAGGGGCCTTCGAGAAGTCAGCCGCAGTACCTCTAGTGTGAGTTTTTACGAGCTCGAAATAGTACGCGTCAACTAGCGCTTTTGTATGAAGATCCTGTACCGGCGCGTTTATGAACGAAAAATCTTCATACAAAGCGCTAGTTGACGCGTACTATGTCGAGCTCGTAAGAAACTCACACTGGTGTCAGAGTTTATTAGGCCACCCATCAACTGCTATCAATCAATAACAAACGGGACCGCTAAAGCACGGATTGATGGAACGCACATAACTTACTAAAAGTGCAAAAACCATAACAAGCCCTATAAAGCAGGTGACCGTGCAAACTTGCACACGGGGCCCCACGTTACGTGAACACTGCAATGCTTTACACGGCCTAGTAATATCGCGTGCTCGCGGGAAGCCGCTTTCACTCGCACCGTGAATTATGAGGCCTAGATAGGGCCTTATACTGAAAGAAAGAACGAAAGAAGCTCCATTTATTTACTTACTTGTGTGCTCAGGAAGAGCACATAAGTTAGTAAAAATAGGACATTGGGTTATGTTTACTGTTGGTAATCGATGAGCGGTTATGATGCCCTCTCAGTTTATAACTAAATAATATAACGACATACTCAGATTACTCAGCTTTGCACGGGTAGGACTAAGTATAAATCTACGTCAGATCAGATGACTTCGTAGCGGTCCTAGATTCGATTCTCATTAAACTTCTGGGGACAGTGGTTAAAACACCGACAAAAAAGAAAGTTACGCAAGTATTTCAACACATTTGGGTCAAGCATGCAGTAACGTTCATATTAGGCTTAACTTGGCCAAAAGAACTTAAGCACGTTGATCAGGATTTAGAGATGAACCGTTTAATGACGTCTGGAATAAGTTGCGTAAGACACTTAAATAGCTATCGGGTTGCTTCGTTTGCATTACGGTTTGGGTGCTATTAGCACCGTAAAAGATTCATTGCAATTCGTGATTATGCAAGTTTTTTTATGGGTTGATAAGATCTGAATAATTATGTACTGTTTTGTTTGTTGTTGTGGCTGCGGAAAGGTTACAAATCTAGATAGGTACTATAACAAATTGTATGATATAACTTTTCCGCTTACTTATAAAGTATCCTTTCACTTGTGTCTGAATGTCACTTAGGATTTTACATTATTAGAACCAGAAGGTACTTAGGTAATTCCACATTTCCATATAGTTCTGAATTTATCCGAGATAAAGCATAGATTAAAACTCAGAAATTAAAACAAACTTACAACAAATCCTCTAGGTAGTTACAATTATAATATTAGGATACATGTATCCTTCTTTTATTATAAGTAAATGCGAAAGTTTATGTGAGTTTGTCCTCTCTTCACGCCTTAGCACATCACCGGATTTCGTTTAAACTTGGTACACAGATACTAAAGGTCCTCGAATAGACAATAAAATACTTTTTGTCCCATAAAAATGAACAGTTCCTGTGGGATAATAGCGAATATGAATGAAATTGCGGGACACTGTTAGTAACTAATAGAAGTACTTAAGTACTGTGTTCATATGTGTGGGTTACAAACGCAACTTTTCCGTAGACAACCAACGCTATACCTAAAAAGGTTCCCGGCTCATAAATTGTGCAATACTGGTCATTATGAGCGAAAGCGTAATTAGCCCACACCGGTTGGACACGAGAAAGTGCGTACAGCATCATAGAAATTCCCACTTAACGTAAGTGTGGGCAATATTGTGTATAAGTTAGCTTATGTAACTATTCATGGTGATCGTCATTTTACGATGGTATCTTCTGGGGACTGTAGTTTGCGATGTCATTTGATAGCGTGGTAACTTATTGCAAATTGTTGAAATTTGGCACCTTACACAATGGTACACCATAAAAATGGTCTACCTCTGTTAGTCTGATTTTCACGGTTCCGTATCCAAAGGGTAAAACGGGACCCTATTACTAAGGCTGCGCTGTCTATCTGGTCCGGCGCGGCCGTGTGTCCGGCTGTCTCTAGGCGTTGACCGTTTTTATAGATATAGATACTTAATGGTACGGAACCCGTCATGCGCGTGTCCGACTCGCTCTTGGCCGGTTTTAAATGAAGGTAATAAAAAAGCGAACTCAAATGGTGTAGGTAGTGGAGTTCTGTTGACAGCCTCTGCCGTGCGTCTGAACTTCACACCCGTTAGTTTAAACCTTATTATACACCGTAGACAGTATCTATGTAGGTACCTACTACTCCCAATGAAATTCACCTTTATTGGTGAATGATACGCGTGCTTTCTGAAATGCCAATCTTATCATAGCTTGAAGGCATTGACTTAACGTCATTAATTTCACATCGAGGGCCACTTCATCGTTATCTTCTTTAAAAAGTTCAGCGTCAATCAAGAGGTCCATTTCAACATTTCACTGAGTAATTACCTTACATTTTAAGTGGATTTCTGACCTGCAGCGACATCCAACTCGGAGTCTTAGTTAAAGGTTTTCTATTTTATATTTATATAAATATAGATTTGTACTGGTGATGATGCTGCAACCTTATAAATATTCGCGATGTCTTAACATCCTCAGCGACTACATTATGTTGCGATAGAAACCATTATTGTACCTGAAATCTATGTGAACAATAACATTTGGAGTCATTGTTCTGGCCGTCTATCGATCATACACTATCGCAGTATGTAATGGAGCCTAATAGTCTAGAGCACAGATAATGCAACAGTTGCTACGCCTAAGTGCTGTGCCTCGTTGCCTAACTCAACTTACAATGCGAGGTGTGATACATTCTGTAAATTATCTGGTAAGTCGACTGTTGTTTTGTTATACGCCTCTCTGCTTGCATTGTCGCATTCTTGTATGAATGTTTTATGGGCTGCTATTTTGCGACATTTCTCGTTTTAGACTTCGAGCGATTAGTAATTTTTAAAATTTTAACATCTAGATAGTTTTATTTCTACATTAGTATAGTATAAGTAGAACGAACTTAGAAAACAGCTGTGCGCCTTACCCTGGTTTCGTTAGTGGTAACTTACGAAACATCGATATTCCGTAAGTTATGTACAGCTTTCCATGGGTGTGTTCCATGTCGTCTTGTGCTTCAGAGGGAATTCAGTCGTTGTCGCGTCAGGGAACCTTGTTGGTACGGCCTGACGAACTATCACCAAAGACTGGCACTGCCTAACTCAACAAACAAACGACAACAAAAAAAAAACAATAAAACAAATGCCAAGTAAGATGTACCGTCATCAATTCACCTAAACCTTTGCAACAGTTGAAAAACATATTTCTGGTTTAAAAGTGATTCGTAAGATTACTGTCAATATAGAAGGGAGGTAAAGGTACAAAGTAGGTACTACTATAATATGTTCTGTGGTAAAGGGCAGAGTCGTGCGCAGTATACTCGTAGTGGCGCTTGTTCGTGTATATTGTGGTAATAAGGATTTTGACTGTGATGTTATTTATTTGACTGTCATTTTACAAATTTTCTCTACAGTCATAAAACGCGCTTGATCAATTTCGCACCACGCTGTGTCCTGAATGTGGTGCGTAATGCACAATCGAAAGAGAGGCACTTACGCATTTCGCACTGTAGTGCGAATCATCATTTTAGGGATCTGAGAAAACTGAGTGCAAAACTTATTTCAGAAAAGGTAGGACAGAAATTTATTCATGTAATTTGAAAAATGTATGTATTTCAGTACCACTTCTGCTATCGATTAGGTGCGTGTAGGTAAGTTTTAGCAATGTAAATTTAAAGTGTAAGTATATGCATAGAGTATATGCTTTAATTTTGTATGCAAGAAAAGGGCTATGGAGAAACTTTTTTAAATAATGCTGACATTACCTTCTTACAAAGAACAAGGATTTCTTGACAGAGCTTATTTCACGCTTATAAACTTACGTCACAACATTTCAAAAAAGCCAACAACCCTGTCAGTTTGCCTTTTAAATCAAGACGGTGAAGACCGAAGATAAAGAAATCAAAATGAATCCACTGAAAAAATTATCTACCTCAATAATTTACCTCATTTACAAATATCACGAGAAAGTTTTCTGTTACGTTATCGTGTTTTTGTTGACACCCGGTCTCTACATATTCGAAATGTCTGTTGTCCGACCAACAATTGTGGAGATTTACAACATGGGGTCAACACAACATATACTGCACATATTGTGTTCAGCGATATGCTTTATTAATGTCGCTGGGAACCTAGTTATGAGTGTGTTGACCGATCCGAGCTTGAAGAGATCTCACAACCATGGCGTGTACTGTGCGATTTGCAGAATGGTCAGACCTACAGGAGGCTGGCATTGTTCGACGTGTAACGCTTGCATACTGCGGCGAGACCACCACTGCCTCTTCCTATCACGCTGCATTGGATTGAGCAACCAGCGATACTTCATTCTGTTTCTCGGTCACGTAATGCTATCCATGATCTACTGTTCCTATTACAACTATTACTACGTGTCGTCCAAGTTTGAGGACTTGGGGATGTTCATATCGGCGATCAGGATACTGAACCCGCTGTTGAGGTTTATGATACCAGAGCCGATGGGTGTTAAGGACCTTCTGATGCTGTTTTTCATCTTGAACGTGGGTCTGCTTATCTGGTCTTCGTTTATGTTCGTGTGGCACTTGAAGAATGTGCTGAGAGGCGTGACGGCTTACGAGAGTAAGGTCTGCTATACGGATATGACTAACTGGAGGGAGAACCTAGTGAATGTTTTCGGTGTGAGGTGGTATTTAGCTATGATCTTCCCTTTTGTGAATAGCCCTTTGCCTGTAACAGTGATAATAAAGTACTCGTAGTTCTTTAAAGCTTTTTAATTTGATTTATATTGTAAGATACACAAAAATCCCGTTTGTTGTATAATGACTGACTTTTGAAGACTTGCCCCACCTGATTCTTGAAGGAAAGAAAGAAGGAGCATGGTCATCCATAGATCCAGAGTTATAGCACCAAAGACGGAACCAACTTAGCAATCACCGCCTCAATAATAAGCTCCATTTTCCTCTGGCATTTTACAACACGGTTTACTGTAATTTGAAACAAACAACATCGAAATGCGGAAACCAGCTGCTTATTGGCAATGCATCAACTCTCTAATCCTTCAACTACGTTCTATACACGCAACCTTAATACAAACGAATAGAGCTCAAAATCTTACTACAGAACTTGAGACTCCAACTGCATAGTCAGTTCCTAGATCCGAGGGATAACAAACCGAAGTGCGACCGATCAACGATCTTATCACAATCCATTAAGGTTCAAATACTTAGTCCAACCGGGTCTATCAGATTCAGGATCTGCTCCTTCGAAGGAAGGTTGTTAGGACGAAAGGTAACGTAACGGTTACATAAAGTGATAAACGGCGGTGGCCACAGAATATGTAAGTGGCAGGAAGTGACTCGCAAGTGCTTACTCCGATTGACTTTACTATGATGTACTGTACTGTTATATGTAGCTTATTTATACTGTGACGTGCAGTCTATACGGACAAATAAGGTGCATGGGTGAGACATATATTATATAGTTATCGCATGATAGCCCATACATTTTATTATTGACGTAAAGTTTTAGTACCAGTAGTGGATTGGAAATCTATGCGCTTTGCCTCCCAATGATACCAGGATCAGAATTTCAACAAATAACTAAAATGATTTTTATACTTACTCAAAAGTTTTCAAAACTCCAACCCCATCTGTATCAACTATGTATCTGCACTCGTCCTCGAAATAATTTAAATTAATTTAGAGTGTCGCTCCCTATTCAACTGAATGCACAATACCCCACTAGCACGCCTTGCGCACGCGCCGCCCAAACCTGGCACCGTTATGTACAACGCGAAGCGTACAGGAACCCGTTACTGCACTGACCGGCATAGTGTTATGAAACCGGCACTATTGATGTTTCAAATGCAGGCGAAGTTAAATAATAATACGGTATTTTACTATCGAATTGTATTTTATTGAAGGAGATTCGAAAATTGAACGGATTCGGTCGATCGAGAACTCGATTAATGCACTTAGTGGTGTAGGTAAAGAATCTTTTATCAATATAGTTCCTACTAATATTATAAATAAGAAATTGTGTGTGTGTATGTGTAAGAGAGAGAGGGTGTTTGTGTGTGTGTGTGTCCACGCTTCACGCCTTAACAGATGGACGGACTTTTATAAAAAACTATAAGTCCTGGAATAGAAAATAGAATACATTTAATCCATAAAAATTAACGGTGTCTGTGGGATAAAAGCAAACACGGGTGAAACCGCGAGCCGGATCTAGTACAAACCTAACCGTGTAATAATATACATCCAAGGTAAAGTGAGCTCTAGTCAGTCAATGTAGATCCTCCTCATGGAAGTGAGGGAAGGTGGTAATGCATTGCTGATGCTGATGATGGAGTAGCGTCAGCATTTTGAAACAGTCCAGTGATGTCCTTGAGCCACCACATAATATACCAAAATGCTCATAAAACCGTTAAGAGCCCTGTTACAACAGAACATCCTACTATATCATAACCGAAGAGAAAGGAGCAGTGAGCAGTCATGCCTTGCTTCAAATGTCTTCGAGTCTTCGTGAGGCGCCAATAAAGATGATCGATTACCTTCAAAAAGATACTATGAGAATACTTAGTTATTGGATAAAATAAGTAAGGTCCCGCTACAGTGTATTTTTACAAAACAAAAATTTAGTTTTTTTTTACATTTTTTTTTGGGAATTTATTCTTTGACAGTTGCAAAGTGACCACACATGTAGACTATGGTAAACAAATCTAAAATAATTTAAATGTACCTAATTATTATTATATAACACCTACTTACTACAGGTAGGTATTTTCAGCGCTCTGAGTCTATTCCTGTTTGTTTCACCATGGTCCACGTAATCCCTATGATTTCTTAGATACGGGACATACACTACCTACTTAAGGACCAAGAAGTGTGTGATTGTTTTTAATGTAGATGCCGGCGATTTCGTTAAATATAATATTTTTATGTATACAAATAATACGTAACCGTTCGTCAAAGTTGTCTGTAACGTCCGTTGTTACATGTATAATCCGGAGGTCAGGGAATCGAACCCGCAACTCTCCGGTGAATGTATTACCTACCTAAGTTCAGCTAAGGTTTTGTAAATGAAATACCAGAAATAGTAATGCCCAAACGAAATTGTTTATTAAAATAATTGAATTTATACAATGAGAATGGAGGCCTCCAGTGAGACCTCAGTTCCGTGGAAGACGGGGCTTTATTACAGTAAAGATCTTATAATTTAAATACTCTCCTACCTATTCAGTGTGCCAATGGTTGCAATTTTGATATATATGAAAGGCCTAATCGGAGCCGGATAGCTCGCGGTTAAATTTAGATAAAGATTAATGCCAGGGTTGCTCTCGAGTAAGGCAGAAGGTTCGAGCGCCACCCAGCGTGGGCGCTGGGACCTTGTGGTTATATAAATGAAGGTACGAAGGTGGGATTGGTACTGTCCTGTACGGCACGCCGGCACGCAGAAGGAAGCGACGACCTGGCGGGCCTGGTACGCTCGCCGTTGAAGGTCGCAGGCCGACGGCGTCACGCCACTAGATGGAGGGCAGCGGGCGCTCACCGCACTCGAGGTTTTCCGCTCAAAATGGCGGTCCTCCAATGAACTGGGGGTCCTCCAACGAACTGGGGGTCCTCCAACGAACTGGGGGTCCTCCAACGAACTGGGGGTCCTCCAACGACCCTGGAACGCGCCGTCCAAAAGACACGTTACAAGTTGTAAAATGACGAAAATCTCCTGCCGGGGCGGAGGCCCGGCATAGGAGGAAGAGGTTAAACAAGGTTAGGGCTGGAAGCCCTAAATGATTGAAAAGATTTGAAGTGATTTGGTACGCTTGACGACTCCGCGGTTTATGCACGCGGGCCGAATAACAAAAAAATGGCTCACCTTTAAATCAGGGTAAAAGAAGGCGTGACCTCGCGGCGGATCCGCGCCGGCCGCGTGGTCGAAAAGAAGGGCAGTCTTCGCCCTTTTGGAACCCGCGGGACGCACGTGGACAACGTGTAAACGTTCGTCGGGTTTGCTGTAAAGAATAGGCGTGATTAGCATTACGAACGAGCCAGGGGCGCCCGAGAATCGAGGCGAGGGGAAAACCACGCGGTGCTTACCTGTCGGCGGGCCTTCCCGTGCGCGGGAGTCGCTGCTGGAGCGCCGTCAAAGTGCGCGTGGTCTGCCGATGGAGCGCCGTCGAAACTTGGAACTCACTACGCGCACAACAATTCAACTCGGCACCAACCACGCACAAGCACAAGGGAGCCCTAAACACCGACAGCAAAACGACCGGGGCTCCGCGTAAATTCGGAAAAAGAAAAGGCAGCGGCGCTCGGCACCCGGGTTTTTATACGTATTCGTTGTGCTGGGAAAAAATCGGTATGGCGCGAAGGGCGGGGCTGACATCTGCCGCACCAAACATCAACTGATATCGATTCTCAAATTTAGTCGATTATAATACTCGGCGGCAATCCAAAGATGGCAGACGCGCCCGCCGGAATTAACTTTAGTAGAGATCGATATCGGTATTTAGTCGAGTGGCGACATTTGCGCGACCGGGCGAAGCCAAACCAAAAGAAAAAGGAACGCGAACTGTCAACTTGTCGCCCGTCATCGGCGCGGTCAATCTGTCACCCGTCGTCGGCGCAGTCAATCTGTCACCGCTGAGTTTTCAAGCAAGACTCGTAAACAAAAGTAAAAAACAATCCCCGAAATTACAGGGGTGAGAAGGCCTTGTGGAAAGAATGACTATAAGTTAATGTTTAAAGGGTGAGTGTGAAAAACATACGTAACAACACCCCCTTCCCCGATAAGGATTTTATCGGGATAAAGCAAGAGAAAATCCTGAGCTGGACCCCAGCTCGAAACTACCCGATCCCCGAAGGTGAAGAGGACGAGCTCTGGATCGAACCCGGACTCGTCGGATCGAAAAGCGTCGAGCGGGCTCCACGCCCATAAGCGTAGGTAACTACTCCAATCGTGAAGCGGCCTCACACAGTAGGTGGAGGGCAACAGTTCACCTGAAAAGAACTCTCCGAAGCTTAAAAGAAACGAAACGGAAAACGACACTAAACCTGTTTGATCAATCGGAGCAAACAGAATGCCGATCACTATGTTTAGAATCTTGACCTGTAAGAAAGAAAATTAAGAGGATAACAAATTTTAACTGAAACGAACAAAAAAAAATTCAAGAATGAACATTAACGCCATCTATCGGTTGACCGCGGGTGTTGTCATAGATAGATTGAAACTACGAATCGAAGCTGTGTCGCTTTGAGATAGTTCCGGCGCACGCCGATAGGTGGAGCTGTTACGGAAAGGCCGACTAAAGATTAGCGAAAAGGCCGTCATAGTCCTAACGAAGATCTACATTACCTTTGTCAAGAGTAACAACAAACTGCAAAGTATAACATGATAATTTAGTATTAATTTTGTAAACACCTGTCCTCCAAAGTTATATCAAATAAATTATTACCGATGCAAGCTGAGCTGTTTATTTAAAATAATTTTAAAGGCATGAGCGAAGGGAGCTTTCGTGTCGAGGCGCATGGATGTATGGTTACGTACGTAGGGGTGACTATGTTGACGAGTGGGTATAAATGCGTGATGGTGTTTAGACGTGTAAGTGTGGATCTGTTGATAGGGGTGTGTATGGGTAGTGTATGAGTAAGTGTAGGTTGATATGGGTAATTAAGAGGGTTAGTATGGGTCTGCGTATAGGTTAGTAGCGGATAAAAGCGGGGAGGTTAAAAGGTTAGTGGGTATGCAGGAAGGGGGTTGAGGAGTGAAGGTGCGGGGGATGTATAGGGTGGTTGGTTAGTGTGGTTAGTAGGAGTATAAGCGGGGAGGTTAATAGAGGTTAGTGGGTATGCAGGAAGGGGGTTGAGGAGTGAAGGTGCGGGGAGGTGTATAGGGTGGTTGGTTAATGTGGTTAGTAGGAGTATAAGCGGGGAGGTTAATAGAGGTTAGTGGGTGTGCAGGAAGGGGGTTGAGGAGTGAAGGTGCGGGGAGGTGTATAGGGTGGTTGGTTTGTGTGTAAGTGTGTGTGTGGATAGTGTCATGTTGATAGGGTGGTGTTACCGAGGATACATGAGTCAATCATAATGCGTCCGATCGAGCCACGGAAGGGGTCTTGTTCTGCTCGTAAGACCTGTCCAAATCGGAACAGGCGAAGTTAAACTGAAGCCAGTAAATCAGAACCAGCATAATTCAAAACGTTAATATTTAGATTATTATTTTCAAAATTTACGATGGTACCTTCCTATCCAGTAGTAAACTATATTTAAACCGGGCCGTACGCTCGGAACAGTCTCAAAACAATCCAGCTCAACAAAATCCTCACGAGAATAGTGATATCTAACGGTTGAAACGGTAGGGGAATCGACGGCGTAACGTATCGATTCGCGATCTTCAAGTTGTTCCACCGCTAACCGACAGAGGGCGCTAAAATAAAACGTTTACCTGAAATTTATATAAGGGTGAGACTTGTTTACGGTCTCCTCCGGAACTCAGGAATGCAAAAAAAAAGAATTACCTGCCAATGCGTACCATACGGTTGAAATTAAAATTGAAATTAAAGTTGAAATTAAAGTTGAAATAACAGTTGAAATTAAAGTTTAAATTGCGGTAACTCCTATCGCGAAGCCCGTCTTGAAGATGTTTCTAGAGGAGAAACATGAAAAGGATGGTTCGATCTTGGTAGCTACGATCAGCCCATGCGGAACTGAATCGTAACGCCTATCAAACCAAAAGCGTGTTATAAGGTGCGGTAACTTCTATCGCGAAGCCCGTCTTGAAAATGTTTCTGTAAGAGAACCATAAAAACAAAACCTAACCATTTAAACTTTAGTGGTAGCGATCTGTCCCGTCCATTCTGCCATAAAATACAAAAATCCAGCGCAAAGCCCACAATTTCTGGGTCAGGCCGCGCCATGGTCGAAAATAAAAAAAACGAAGAAAAGTTCACTTCCCGGCTCAAATCACCTGAAAGTAAAAAAAGGTGCGGTAACTTCTGTCGCGAAGCCCGTCTTGAAGATGGATCTGTAAGAGAACCACAAAATAAAATCCTAGCATTGTAATTTTCAGAGGTAGTGATCTGTCCCGTCCATTCTGCCATAAAATACAAAAAATCCAGCGCAAAGCCCACAATTTCTGGGTCAGACCACGCCATGGTCAAAAAAGTAAAACCTAAAAAAAAGGAAACAATTTCCGCGCTGAAAACACCTAAAAATTAAAAGGGTTCCCTCTTTGCCAATCCGAAAGCCGAGGTTATTTCTAAATGGAAAGCTTAGTTAAATTATAAATAGGACCTAGGGCTATTTAATGTTTGTCGATCTGTAACAAAAGACCTACATTACCTAAGAGCAATTGTTTACAACGAGGGGGTTATGCATTGTGAGTGGTCATCATATTGTAGTATAAGGACAACCTAATATTTGGGTAGGAAAACTAGTTTAATGATTTCTTACCCCGTGGACTCAAGTTTAGGATTTTAATTACGAATTAACAACAAAGTATTTTTCCTTTTGAATTAATCCTGGCGTGAAGCGCTTGAAGGATGGTTTTATTGGTACGGTTTTGAATTTTAGTCGAAATTCGAAAGGAAGGTAAAGACCCGGTATCCAATGGCATTTATTGGCACAAGTTGGGTACCGTTACACATATAAGGCTTGTTTTACAAGTTATGCACCGCTTGGCATATAAGGCTTAATTTTACAAGTTATGTACCGCTTGGAAAGAAGTAAATTTAGGAAGGGCAAAGCTAATAAAAAAAATTGGAAATTTACTGATGACAACTACAGACTACCAATAGAGGGGGGGGGGGTGGTAACATTCTAATGTATTTTAATTGGTAGAGGCAAAATTTTGATTCTAAAGGAAGAAAAAGACCCGGTACTCAATGGCATTTATTATCTCAAGTTGGATACCGTTACACATATAAGGCTTGTTTTACAAGTTATGCACCGCTTGACATATAAGGCTTTATGAAAGTTATGGACCGCTTTGAAATAAGTAATTTAGTTAGTAAAAGGTTTGTTGTCAAATACTATTAAAGGTTTGTTAATTAAATTGTTTGTTTCCCTATTCCAAAAGTTATAAATTGTTGTGTTTTAATTTTGTCGCCCCGAGCCAACGAGGAAGAAAGTCAATTGTTAAAAGAATTCTGTGAAAGAAAGTATACTTAATTTGAAATAAGCGAGGGGTTGATACCCCAGCGGCCGGAACCGAACGCGATGAAGCTTAACCTCGGTTACACAACCTAATTCAATGATGAAAACAATTATCCACTCACAACCATACCCCACTTAAAGTTGATAATGAAAAAGAAACAATTCTTTGTCCCAGTATGCAAAATAAGCATAAACAAGACGCTCAACTAAGCTCACAGATTTCAAATGAGCCAAAATGAGTAGCTCATCCTGAAAAAAAATAGAAACCTCGAGAAGAACTCGAATCGACCTGTGAAGACCCTAAAAAGAGGGTAGAAAAGAGAAAAAGTAAAAAGGGGAAGGCTTGGAAGAATGTGAAAAAGGAAAGGAAACGGTCACCTTGGCTTCACTCATCCCGGAGTGGGGCTGAATGACAGAATGTCCTACGGTGTCAAATGAAAGAAAATTGACACCATAGAAAAAAGAGCGAGAAAACGCTAAAGGCCAGTGTGACTCGTTACCAAAACAGGGTTGAAGCTCGCACCACAAAATCCGAAAAAATCTGCCGGTCCGAAAACTGAAAAATAAAAGTACCCGAACCCAGCAAACCGGAAAAAACGTCCCTCTCCAATAGAGACAAAAGGTGGGGCGAAGCTTTTCAAAAACCCCTGCTTTCCAAAAACAAACCAAAATTCAAGCCTCCTCAATCCATGAAAAAATAAGAAGTTTGTAAAAGTCTAATAATGTCCCAAAAATAGGCAAAAAGGGGTGGCAAAATGTTTGAAATGACAAAACAGATTCACTACTTGTAATGGAAAGAAAAAAAAATATGTTTGAAAACAAAAAGAAAACAGGAAATTGTCCAAATTAAAGGTACCTACCTAAGTACCTACTAAAATGATTAAGTACTCCAACTGAAAACTTCATAAACCATTCTATAACCATTCAAAATTAAATAGAATTGTCAACATTCAACAACAACAAAAAAAAAAATTACCCAATAGAGGCGAAATTGTAAACATTGAATTTGTAAAAAGAATTGCATCAATGAAATTATAAAAGTCAACATTCAATAATATCCATAATAAAAGTCAACAATGCATTACAACTGTCTAAATAATTGCATAATGTAAGATAATTGAATTAATGCACCGTTATGAATGAATTGGATTATGCAATTTAATATTTGAATTATTCCTAATCGACCACCAGATACTAGTACTGCAACCCCAGTTCATAGCTGCGGAGCCCATGGCAATATGGTGCTCCATTGTGAAAAGTTAACTTAAATGTATATACTGCGACTACACCGTTGGCACAATGTTAACAATGATTAAAATAATAAATGTGTCTAAGGTATAGATTCTAAAACAAATTGCAAATACACCCTAGTACACAATAGCACAATAGAATTGTCACAGCAATAAATGTAAATAGTAAAACCACAAGTAAAAGTTAAGTTTCTAAAAGGTTAGTACAAAAAGAAAAAAATTTGCCTTTCCTTCCTCGGTGCAGAAGGCACTGTGGTTGGATCTCGAGAGCAAAAGGTTCCCTGTTCGTGGCGCCACTGTTGCATGTATAATCCGGAGGTCAGGGAATCGAACCCGCAACTCTCCGGTGAATGTATTACCTACCTAAGTTCAGCTAAGGTTTTGTAAATGAAATACCAGAAATAGTAATGCCCAAACGAAATTGTTTATTAAAATAATTGAATTTATACAATGAGAATGGAGGCCTCCAGTGAGACCTCAGTTCCGTGGAAGACGGGGCTTTATTACAGTAAAGATCTTATAATTTAAATACTCTCCTACCTATTCAGTGTGCCAATGGTTGCAATTTTGATATATATGAAAGGCCTAATCGGAGCCGGATAGCTCGCGGTTAAATTTAGATAAAGATTAATGCCAGGGTTGCTCTCGAGTAAGGCAGAAGGTTCGAGCGCCACCCAGCGTGGGCGCTGGGACCTTGTGGTTATATAAATGAAGGTACGAAGGTGGGATTGGTACTGTCCTGTACGGCACGCCGGCACGCAGAAGGAAGCGACGACCTGGCGGGCCTGGTACGCTCGCCGTTGAAGGTCGCAGGCCGACGGCGTCACGCCACTAGATGGAGGGCAGCGGGCGCTCACCGCACTCGAGGTTTTCCGCTCAAAATGGCGGTCCTCCAACGAACTGGGGGTCCTCCAACGACCCTGGAACGCGCCGTCCAAAAGACACGTTACAAGTTGTAAAATGACGAAAATCTCCTGCCGGGCCTCCGCCCCGGCATAGGAGGAAGAGGTTAAACAAGGTTAGGGCTGGAAGCCCTAAATGATTGAAAAGATTTGAAGTGATCTGGTACGCTGGACGACGCCGCGGTTTATGCACGCGGGCCGAATAACTAAAACAATGGCTCACCTTTAAATCAGGGTAACTGAAGGGACCTCGCGGCGGATCCGCGCCGGCCGCGTGGTCGAAAAGAAGGGCAGTCTTCGCCCTTTTGGAACCCGCGGGACGCACGTGGACAACGTGTAAACGTTCGTCGGGTTTGCTGTAAAGAATAGGCGTGATTAGCATTACGAACGAGCCAGGGGCGCCCGAGAATCGAGGCGAGGGGAAAACCACGCGGTGCTTACCTGTCGGCGGGCCTTCCCGTGCGCGGGAGTCGCTGCTGGAGCGCCGTCAAAGTGCGCGTGGTCTGCCGATGGAGCGCCGTCGAAACTTGGAACTCACTACGCGCACAACAATTCAACTCGGCACCAACCACGCACAAGCACAAGGGAGCCCTAAACACCGACAGCAAAACGACCGGGGCTCCGCGTAAATTCGGAAAAAGAAAAGGCAGCGGCGCTCGGCACCCGGGTTTTTATACGTATTCGTTGTGCTGGGAAAAAATCGGTATGGCGCGAAGGGCGGGGCTGACATCTGCCGCACCAAACATCAACTGATATCGATTCTCAAATTTAGTCGATTATAATACTCGGCGGCAATCCAAAGATGGCAGACGCGCCCGCCGGAATTAACTTTAGTAGAGATCGATATCGGTATTTAGTCGAGTGGCGACATTTGCGCGACCGGGCGAAGCCAAACCAAAAGAAAAAGGAACGCGAACTGTCAACTTGTCGCCCGTCATCGGCGCGGTCAATCTGTCACCCGTCGTCGGCGCAGTCAATCTGTCACCGCTGAGTTTTCAAGCAAGACTCGTAAACAAAAGTAAAAAACAATCCCCGAAATTACAGGGGTGAGAAGGCCTTGTGGAAAGAATGACTATAAGTTAATGTTTAAAGGGTGAGTGTGAAAAAACATACGTAACACGTGTGAAATAAAATGTAACTACCTACTTATGTAATTATAACTGGTAGGTAATAATTTTACTAATGATCTACGAATTCCGGTAATTACATATAATTTCCTTTTTCTGTGTTTCCTTATTAGATTGCAACTTTCTACAACTTGCGAAAGTAGGTGAGCAGAACTGCTAATTGATTGGATATAGTGACAATGCATTTTTGAAAAATAACATTAAAATGCATAATGGAAAAGTTAACGGGGTAACTAAGTTCATTATTATTTGAAAAAATCTTTTACGTGGAAACAAAATATACAATAAAAAGAAATAATTATTATATAGGTGCAACATGAACACTTTAGTTCCATTTTTAGTTTTAGTTAGTTAAATTTTTTGAATTTTATTTAACATAAACTGTATTTTTTTAATGTAACCTTAAAATGAATAATTATGAGACCTAAACATAATGCATAATCAAAAATTTTACTCTACCTACTCGTATCTAAGGTAGGTACTCTGGTAACTACATTATAGAAAGTAAAAATAGGATTTGAACTGGCTGCATATTTTTTTAGATCCTATCAATCAGGAGACCAAAAGCTGATCTTTTTTTTGCGCAACTAATAGTTTAACCACTTTTGTTTCAAATAAATGTATTCGCGTAACACAGCAGGTATTTTTTGTTCGTCGATTCCACTAAATTATTCAAGAGGATAGAAAACGCGCGGAAGCAATTCATCAACTAAACGAGGCTTACAAATTAACACACAATTATTTATTATAATCATATTTTGCATACTGTATCTTACCGCAATATAGTCGCAAGTAGTTCTAATTTGCTATAAAATATCAAACAGCTAAAAGCATCGGGCATTGCTAAGATACTCAAAAGTCTACAGCTCTACTTTGAGACGGTGTCTTATAACGCAAGACATGGCAAATAAATACTAACTATAGCTCCCACACCCTGATTTTATACTGAGTATACTACCGCAAAATAAAAAGTTGTTTATAAGTTATAAGTGAACGAACGCAGGTTTGATTTCCCGATCATCATCGGTGTCGACGCTACAGTGTTGATCCACTGAAAACGACTATACATAAACCAGCTAAAACTATAAAATGTGAAAAGATCTTATCCTCGTCTCTGAAGTATGAAGATTTTGGTTTCAGCAGCGGGAACACAACTGATGTAACGCAGTAGACCATTATAAATGGAACAAGTGTCAAACACGCTTGCATAAACAATTTGTCCAGCCCGCGTTGGAACCAAAACTTAATTAACGAGTTACTTTCCCCTCGGTGCTATTTTAATTCATATTCAAATATTAAGTAATTTGTTTTTATGGATATTATATCGGGCATGAGCCGTTAGATAAGTTGCATAATACGTAGTACTGGGGCACGAGGTTAACTCGTCTCGATTATTGGTAGAACTAGTCGGGCCTACTTTTGATAAATCGTTCTCTAGCCCAATCGACTGAGTTGGCCTATTTATTGATATAAATAGTCATAATTACGTATGAGAAAATTTCTATCACATAATCATTATTTTCTCCAAACATTTTTCGATGATCAAATTTTTTTGACTTTGATTAAAAATATTTTTGACAATACTTTGTAATCAATGCCTCAATCCCTGCCATTAACAGCGTGCTAAATTATACACATCTTTTAAAAGGTTTTAAATTCAATTTAATTCTATTACAAGTTTCGCAATAGAAATAAATAGCCCATTTGTTCAATATACAAACACTATACACAACACAATACAATCATTCAATAAACTACTGCACAATGTATCGATCTCACACCTGTCTTAAACCTATTGTTATCGACATTTGAACCGATACCCTATTCGATAACAATACAGTAACAAGTCGATTTCGACAATCGTTATGAAACAATCGATTTTATTTCCGATCGAGTAATTACATCACGAGATGGGTTCGATTCGACATCGATTAACTATGATTGAAGTGTTAGGTAAGGTTAATGACGAATTAGGATTTATTGTTAGTTGCTCAGTCCGTTTATTACTGTGAGTGCATGAAATTGTGCAACAAATTGCTATATCCAATCATTTATATATAGATAGATATAATTTTATATGATTGATTTTTCGGTTTTGTTTTATTTTATCGGTTGGCACAGCCCATATAATTATTATAATGTAGACTCAAACAAATGTATTACTGTATTAGCGATTTTTATATTCTAATCGGGAGCTTAAAATACGCTTTGGAATAAAAACGTGCCTTTCAAAACTAAGTATATATACAAAATGTACATATTTCAAACGTCAACGATTACAATAAAGAACGCTAACCTTGCTTATTGTTCATAATGTAAATACCTAAAACTTATATTATTTAGCATGGTTTGTAACTCATAAAATATATCACAAAACAATCAGTTTCTACTTAGGACTAATTAGGACAGCAAAACATAAGCAAAAAACAGTCTTATGAACATTATTTATACGCGATAAACTCATTCCTTAGTTCCACATAATATTATTTTAATTTCCTGCATAAAGCCATATTACAAACATTATTGTGTATCGCTAATTATAACTAAGCTTATGACCTTTTAAAGTAATAAGGCAAAACTTTGGTATCCACTGCAAAACAGTCGATTGCATTATTAAACTTTTAGATTTTTTCCCAAGAATCGAGTGAAACACCTAATCGTTTTCGTGAGTTACGATTACCGCAATACTATTACAACATTTCAAATCTAGTAAAAGAGTGATTATAATTAGCGAAAAATAGTGTCTAATTGGCTCAAAATATATGTAATAGACTAAAATTACGTCTTATGTAACTTACCGATCGCTTGAGTTACCACATAGAAACTTTGATGATTACCTGTAAAAGAAGAGAATGGAAAATTAGCTCAAACATTCACCACCTAACAATTACCGTGTATCTGTTCTGAGATAGATCTTAATTATAAGCAAAGCAGTGACTTGCTTTGGAACTTAACACACAAGGTGTATCTTCGACCAGTATAGGTATAACATATCTTCAGATTACACCGCTGCGTGCTACGGAAGGCACGGCTGTTATTGTTCTATTTAAAACCCTTTAGCGGTCTCACAATCCCTCTAACTTAGGTGAAAATTGCTGGTGTCTGCCACTTTTTCAGGTAGACGAGCGTAGCGCTGGGCCGCGTAGGATGAAATGCAAAGTTCAATGAAGTAACTGTTATGGGTAAGCGTCTGCGCTTACTATCGGGTAAGGTAATTTCTAATAACAGAGGCTGGTACTTCTTCATTTGGTCACCAATTTACAACCATCTAAGTAAACATTATATCACCAGCCCATAATACTCTATCAGTTGAAATCATTATGTAACTAGCGGAAAAAATAGTGGAATAGTGCAAAAATGCATTGTTCATGCTTTCACTTTGCACTTGGTCTTGAGTCCATGAGAACAAGGAAGTAATATTGGAGGTAATAAGAGGTATTTTAGTTAAATCGACCTCTGACATACTTTGTTACGTAATCATCAAAGTAATTGATAAAACTGTGAACAAGTGATTTGCATGCGCGTTGATGACTTTTGTACGGAGTGGTTTAGCAATTTAATTTTTGGCTGAAATTTTGTTTTCCTCAACTATGATGGCGGTTTAATGATTATTATTGAAAGGCTAAATTCAAATAATACCTCAAACGAGCATAGAGGCATATAAATAACATGCATTTTTTCTGAAGATCGCAAAAAATAATCTTTTCGTGTTTTTATAATAAAATTGGTACCTACCCGTTGTGTCTGATTTCAGCAATTAAATAAATAAAATGACCACTTTTTGCAGCGGTTCTAATTACTACACAATACCAGTTACGAATTATCAAAATAATGGGAAGCTATAAAACTCAAAGAGCGATATTTATTTCTAATTTTTAACACTCAACGGTTTCGTATGATTTTTTTAGCTATATTATCTATCTTCGTCCGAGCAGGACCCCGCATAGGGTTGTCCGATTGGCCGTTGTGCGTTTTTACGAACATAAAACAGTTTTTTGCGTACATAATCATAACAATTACGAATTCGCTCGTCTCGCAATGAGCTGGTCACGATTCGCAGTTTGGACATGGCGTTCAACGCCCGAGCTTTTTTGTCGCTGTTGCGATTTTACAAAGGGGCTTAATGTTGTTTTGTAGACGTGGTTCTTGGCTGATGGCTAAAAATGCGTAAAAGACTAATACTCGTAGAAAGAAAATACCGAGAAAAACGTACGGTTGTTTACATTCCCACACAATACCTTTCCATGAGAACGAGAGGCAGATCAGAGTATAAGTTTGATTAAACGTATTTTCCTAGTTTCGCAGTTAAAACTTAGTTACGAAAACATATTCGAGACGGAAGTTACATAATTACCAAATATTGTCACACCCCTGTAATGAAAAGCAAATTCATATATTTTCTGTTAGATAAAGAAATTCACACACGTAAGAATGAACATAATTATGTTTTTAAAGAGAGTAAAAATTACTCTCCACAAAAATTACATAAAACAAATTAACGTAGCAAAAGCGCTCTAACGAATGTGAAGTGATTATTATGTAATAGTTTTATTAAGTAATAAGGTAACACTTGTACGAATGACGACGAATAATATATAAGTGTCTTCATAAGTCATAAGTGTTGACTTTTGTATAGGTACGTTGACAGTCGCTTTGTCGAGTTGAACATTAAATAATTATGTGTTTTTCATATCTCGACTTTTGATGTTTAGAATGATCAATTTCTCTTTGCCTTTGTAATAGGACGTAATAAATAAAGTCATATTATATCTATGTATAATTCGATTTTGACACACGTGAGAAACTTTTGCCATTTTGTATGTTTATACTACTAGCTTGTGTCCGCGATTTCGTCCGCGTGGACTACAGTGTATACGACTTCTTAGGATCTCCTCCAGGTTTTACCATTCCTCATAAAAATCAACAAAGTGGGTTCAGCCGATTTTGTGTAGGAATATGTTTGGCCAGATTCTTGTGTTAAATAAATTAAGTATTTTAAAAATGCTGCTGCAATCGATAGGGTAGACAATATACCCCTACATGGATAAAGATTTTGTTAAATAGCCGCTGTTCATTGCGGAGCTATGTAGTACCTTCCATCTTTTTCATCAAATCAGCTCGCTGTCACCACACTATGGTATTTACGTCAAAAAAACTGACGTGTAACTCAATTGAACAACGTGAGCCAAGTAACGTGAGACCAAATATACTTCCAAGATTAGACTTAAAAACCAATAGGTAGTTACTTACAGAGACACGAACAACATACAATAAAGATTGTTTTTATTCTATATCCATACATACATAACAAGACGTGTT
This sequence comes from Hylaea fasciaria, assembly GCA_905147375.1. Classification (NCBI taxonomy): domain Eukaryota; kingdom Metazoa; phylum Arthropoda; class Insecta; order Lepidoptera; family Geometridae; genus Hylaea; species Hylaea fasciaria. The sequence continues at coordinate 12,555,737 of LR990197.1, forward strand.
AATTACACCATACATAATAATTATACGATAACTTAAGTAAACGGCTGGGCCAATTTTTATGATACTTGCTTTGTCGCCGTCCCAAATAGCAGAATATATATTAAAACATAAAAAAGAGCATTTATATTGTCCTAATATATTTTGTATCGGAAAGCTTGGGACAATGTCTGTCGGGCCAGCTATATCTAATCTACCTAAAAATTAATAACTAGTACCTAACAGATGGTAGAGGAAAAGTCTAGCATTGATTTATAACAACAATATTATAATATGACAATACCATAATATTCATCATCATAATTAAGTTTCCTGGTTTCAAAATAACTTATTCATGTATTAAAGTTTTGATTTATTCGTGTATGTAAAATTCTCTGGAGATTTACGATGTCAATAAATCTGATTTCAATTATTCAATCACATAAATATGCTGAGAATAATACCATGGGTCGATTGTTTTTATGTATATAATAACTACATACCATCTACGTACAATGTATCATAGTAATTGACGGTTGTTAAGAATATAATATTTTATCCTAAGGCGAGTTACTCGTGTCAGTCCTTGGAATTATCATGGACTTAATCGCTGTGTGTTTGATTTTAGAGATCCATTGCCTAATTGTTATTAATATTATATGTTTGTTTCTTTCGTATAAATCGACTTATTATGTCATATATACTTTCTTTCCTATAAAACACGAGCGACGCTCATTGATAGTACCTTACCACTGGATTATTTTTATTCATTTATTTGCTTATAGACGAGCAGCTGAGGTGCTGATATGTTTAGAAGGTCTACATCACACATGTTGACAGTGACTTAACAAAGAGCTTGTCAAAACACAGACTTTAGCAACAATGAATTAAAAACAGAGACTTCAGAAAACCCAGAAAAAAAGTATTTTATACCTACCTAATTTGTTTTTCATCATCATCACCCCCAAACCCACTGCTGAGCACGGGTCGCCTAAAAGTCGGACAAATCCCAAGCGGCATGGTCAAGAATTTAAAAACTATACATAGTTAAATAATAATAAAACAAATAAAGAAGTTAAGAAGTGTAGACAAAAGCATCTAATTACATTGATTCATAGTTTTATTATTTCATTAATAAAACAATTATCACCCTGTCATATTTGATTTATTACCTTGATAATAATTCTACCCACGTTTTATATCACGTGTACATAATACGAGATTATAATTATTATATTGTACTGTACCATCTTCGTCCATAATTACTACACCATTATTACAATAATTACAATCCGTGTTAGCAATAAATGTGAAACTCATGTTGATTCACGTGTTTTGATGTTATGGAAATACCGAGTTATGCATATAACATTCAATAATTACCTAATGATAGGCGATGATAGGCATCGTAGACTATGATTTAATAATAACCCGTCAAGAGCGAGTTGCACTCGTACATCATCTCAAGTATCGCAACTCACTTGAGGTGTTATTTTTTCCTTTTAACACGTAGGTATTCTGTTCATCGCTTTTTATAAGCCGTATATAAAAACCTTAATTGTCTTAAAAATACAGGAAAATGAAATTTATACAATTTATTATTGAAATTATGTATCAGTTGGTTCCGTCTTCGGATTGCAGGCTGCCGGGAATATAGGTTTGAAACCAGTTGATCGCAAAAGATGCATGCGCTTTGTTAAAAACCTTCATGGTAAATCTAAAGTATCCGTCGGGCTACATTTTACCCAGAAAAGCAACAATCTGCCCGCAAGAAAACGGAAAATCTGTGGAAAACCCGCAACTGGATTATTATAATTGAGCTACGACAGTCCATGAGAGCCAGTCCTATTCCAGGCCAACCATTTTTATAGCTACTAGCATAATATTTTATGTACTTTTCGTAACAAAAACAAACTATATCTTCTACTCAAATGATGTTTTATAAACAATAGAAAGCCTAAAATACATTTGTCATAGAGATTATATTATGGTTCATAAACGAAGATAATTAATTGCCCCCGACACACGTCATTGTTACGCTATTGCGTGGATTTAGATATCAATATCTGGATGACCGAGCTTTGCTCGGTATTTTTTTTTTTTTATAAATGTTTTTTTTTTTGAAAAATAAGTAGTATTTGCCAATAGATGTCCGGAAGAGTCATATTTTTCAGTTACAATTGGGACTACTCAAACGCCTCATTTTTGTTATTTTTCTTCCAAGTTTATGTTTAAGTTGATAAAACACGAATTATCGCCCCCGATATACTAAATTTCATGAAAATCGTTGGAGCCGATTCTTATATATATATATATATATATATATATATATATACAGGGTGTATCGGCAAGGTGTAGTAATATTGAAATGTGGGTATGTGTACCTGGTGATGAATCATTTGCCAGGGTACTAAAACCTGAAATCGATGAATGAAATGGATTTTTTCACTCAAATTGACAAAATAACTAAATATTACAACCCTAACATGATACGGATGACGTCACGTTACGCGGGTCACTGGCATTGAATTATTTTTGTCGCAAAGTGCGCCGCGGTCTTTGAATTTGCCGACAATATTTTAGGGTTCAGTATTGTAACAAAGTTGAAAGCCTTTAAAATTCATTTCAGATACTTACCGCCTTAGAATAGAATTTTGGTAGGTACATTACACGGAGCAGATATCACTCACCCACCAAGAAATACTTTTGTCAGGTTGCATCTGTCCGGGTTGGTACAAATTGGTAAAAAACATTATTTAAAAAACAAACGGAACCCTTAGTAGGTACATTTACGAATTCTTATTGACGGATTTGACGGCGGATCACATGTTAGTCTTTGCGTCAAGTTCACTGACTTTGCCCAGCTGATAACTAGGGTTGAACGATGGTTAGTTTTGCAGTAAACTTTGACGTGTCTTAATTCATTACCGTGACTACTTACTGATTTAAAATACCTCCAGACTACTTCGAAATAAGTATGTGTATGCATAGTTTCAGTATTACTACACCTTGCTGTTACACCTTGTATATAAGAATTGCTCATTTAAAGATATAAGATTATATCACGTCAAAGCGTTTATTTGCATAACCTCTTTCAATCGGGGTTAGAAGTGCTTTGCGCCATGACCACGCACGGACAATTCCGTTTTTACCTGTTCATTGTGGAACAAGAGACTGTTGCCGAATTTGATGTCAAAAATCTATAATTAACCGTTTTTAGTTTTACAATATCAGGTTTTATTTTCAGCGTTACTAGATGCTTTTTAATTAATGATTCAATCTTGGATCAGTGCTTGAAAGGGAAACTTCATTTCTAAAACTCAAACCATAATCAATGACTCTTGAATTTAATCAGTTCACACCAACATTTACTTAGAATCAAACCCGCAACCTATACTTCACGCTCGGTCTCATCACCAACTACATCACAGAGACTGCATTATTAATAAATCCATAAGATATTTCCATTATAATTATAGTGCTAAAACCTGTGAGTCTAATATCTATCCAATTTGAAACTACGCGTAACTCCTGCGCTCTATCTTCATATAAGTAAATTAAAGTTGTTACATTCCGAAATCGCTGAAGTAACCGCTTTAGCCACATAACTGACATATCCATAAGCAACCAGGTCAATTGTTTACAAGTAAACATCTTAAGTTACGTAACAATGCAGTATAGTGTAGGAGTAAACAGTACCACAGCTCGGATGATCTTGCTAGGCATTGGCAACGTTCGAACTTTTCATAGATAATGTAGGCAGTCGGCGAAGAAAGGTTCTCGAATGCAATCACGGAAGGACCAGGTGAAGCATACTACTTCTTATGAGGAACTGACAGCTAGTAACTGCTCATGGTAGCGTTATTTCTAGAATCCTATATTATGTTCAGCATTGATCGTCTCTCGCTGATAATGAATTTGAACAGCACAGTATTTCTGACATTGTGTGATGTGCGTAATTAATGTCATCGAAGCGATGTTAAGCTCCAAGTAAGAGAATCTTGATGCAGACAATCTCTTTGAATTGAGGATTAGCTCCAGTCTGTGTGTTTTACGGTACACCAGTATGGTACACTATGGTTGTACACCATACTGGTGTACCGTACACCAGTATGGTGGTACACCAGTACCAGTCACCAAATACAACTTCACGAAATGAGTTGAATAGAGAAGGCATATAAAAAAACCTTACTACCACATTTCAAGCAAATTTGTCTAAAGCATCATACTTCGGTTGCACCGCAATTGGGTCTTTACAAGCCAATGGCTGTAAACTAACCGTGACTGTTTACAGTTAAACAGAATTGTTTTGTTTAGCCGTACGGCTATGATAATGTAATTTTAATAAACTGAAAAAATATTTATAATAAGTCTAGTCTAGTCACGTAATACGGTAAACTTTGTTACAACAATTACATCCTGTAATCGATTTATTAACGGCTTTTCAGAATCATGTATTTTACTTTACGATTAAAGCATCTGAGATACCTTGTTTGATATGTGATGATTAGTTTTATATTCAAGTGAAGAATTCGCATCGTGCTTGACCAAATATTACGAGTAGATTTCTACCGACGTTTACGGCATAGGTATCTCACTCTGACACGTTCTGTGCTACTAATAAAAGTTCATATTAAATCATTGTAAGATAATTTCGTTTTCATCTATCTCATACCTTACCAACCTTTAACATTCTTGCATAAGCTCTAAGAAAGCACCACCAGGTATTACCTCAAATCACCATGCGATAATTTTTCCTAATAGCATCTAATAGCACATGGCACACGGAAGAGTCGTGACGCAGAGTCGTGACTAGTCGACAGTCGATCGATCCGAGATCCGACCACGTACCCCGGAGCGACATGTGGTTCGACTAGATTACTGTCAAAACGTGCTAAAGGTCTAATTGGACGTGAGACCCGCCTCTGAAGTTAAAAGAGATAACGCCTATTTGATGTAATCCTTTGATCTACAAAGTTTTTTTTAGTAGTTTGTCGGTTAATGTGCATAATATGCGCTGTATGCGCGCTCGATACTAGATCATTTTGTGTAGAAGCGTGCCTTCTTACGTAATAGTTAAGGGTTAGTATGTTCGTTGCTTTGGCGTCAGCGACATTCTTTTTTTTCTTTTCTTTTTTTAAACGTACCCCCACACTATTATTGCTCCTGTATCGTGGGTACCACTTACAGACATATAATTTCACATACACATCACACCCAGACCAGAAACTGATACTTGTGGATCGCACAAATATTTGTCCCAGGCGGGAATCGAACCCACACCCCCTAGCGCAGCAGTCCGATTGCTCAGCCACTACGCCAAACGAGCCGTATTCGCGTCGCGATACGATACAGTGTAGAATCACAAACGTTATCGCCAACTGGCATTTGTTAGATGCGACGTAGGCACGTAAGGACGGTTAATTCCACTATAACCTGGGCGTAGAAAGTGGAAAAAAATGTTTCTCCTTGCACCGCTTTCACGGTAACACGAGTCGATATTATCGGTAGCTTTTGTTTAACTTGGAAGTATGACGTGGGGCTCGTTGTATATATTTTCAAAACTGTGACAGATTGGGCTTGTGCCAGATGTGCCTGAGTGGTATACACCCAGGTGAACAATGAACATGGGCCACATTTTCATTATCTAAATGCACGTAAATACTTCTAAAGAAAATAATAATATGAATAAATTTGACACATGAATATAAATACACTATCATACTATCACTCTTCACGGTCACAGACTCACATACATCCTGTGCCTTGAGTATGAGCTGTTTTGACTAGCTCGACATAGTACGCGTCAACTAGCGCTTTGTATGAAGAGTTTTCGTTCATAATTAAGCGCGCCGGTAGGGGCGCTATACAGGATTTTCATACAAAAACGCTAGCTGACGCGAACTATGTCGTGCTCGTAAAACTCATACTAGAGGTAATTGGCCTCTTACTTTAAGATTACCTACTCGCATCTATCAACTACATGGATCATTATTCCTAAAAGCCCAGACTCTGAACGAATTACCTGTGGCTCAGGCAAATATGTTTTCCCTGTGATTGATTTACTCACCCTTGGTACTTTAATATTGCACGAGAACTTAATAATATCTTTGCAAAGTAGGTACATATTATAAGTACTTACTACATCTAATTGACTAACTAAATCACCAATGATTCGCTAGTTCCCTGTTACAATTACTATACCGATACCTGCCATAAACAGAGTCATAGATCATCGGGCACAAAAAACAGTACAATTGGTGCGTGGGCGCACTAATTGTTTCTTTTATAATAATGACATAATAATGGGTTCATAATGATTTTACTATAACAAGGCTATGATGAGAATATTTGGTTTTGTCTATTAAAAGTTAACGCAAAGGAGATTTATAAAATACTAAAGTAGACTCACATCTCTTCTTACCATAAAGTCGATTTTTGATGATTAAAATACAATATAACATACTGTAGCAACTGCAAGCTGAAATAGGAGTAGTTTTTACTACACTAGGACAATACATTTACAATGAAAAGCGATGTTAAATAAATCGATGTAGGCTGCAGCGAATACAATGTACTCACTACCTTGGACTGCTGTAAGCACTCGATGCACCTCCACCAACGACCGGACACCAGCCGGCTAGTTCAATATTGTCAGTAAAGATTCACACAGTGTCTGCAGCACACGCAAAAAATCAGGAAGGTTCGTTTTCCCACAGGAAACAACTGAAACGATGATCCGCGCGGTTTGAGCTCTCACACTATATACCTACTTGAGCTCCAATTTTTAAGAGTGCGCGGTGCGTCGGCGGTCGAATATGCGACTACCCTCCGCTGCTGCTTTTCCGAGAATTGAACATCGATGTAATTAGAACAAGGTATCGTTAGCTAAATGATAACGAAACATATTATATACCTTAGTACGACCTCTGTGGCGAAGCATGAGGTAACGAGTTTGATTCCGTAGAATGCAAATATTTTTGAGAGCCATACTAAGGTCACACTGGAACCACAAATATTTGATCTGATTCTGTATATTATTTATGGTCCATAAATGGTCCATAAATGCCCGTGGGGTCCCGGCAAAGAATAGGACCTCTCCATCACCTCCCGTGGATGTCGTAAAAGGCGACTAAGGGAACACAACCGGGAAATGGGCAGCAGCATTTCCTCAATGTACATACCACCAATACTGCGGTCACCAATCCGCCTGCCAAGCGTGGTGACTATGGCAAACCCCCCCTCCTCGCCATGAAAATGAACACGAACACGAGACGGCCCCTAGTCCCCGGCAGTTCTGCTATTCCTGGCACAGGTGGCGGCCATGGTAACGGCAGAACAAGGGGTGCGAAGAATCTCCGGCAGAGATCCAGCCACCAACCCCCAAAACAAAGACCCTTGGCCCTGGCAACATATAACGCACGCACACTGAGGACCGATGAGAAGCTGATTGAGCTGGAAGAAGTAGTCAGTAAGTTGCGCTGGGATGTGATAGGATTATCAGAAGTCCGAAGAGAGGGGGAGGACACGATCATTCTAAATTCCGGCAACTTGCTCTACTACCGGGAGGGAGACCAGCAATCCCAACATGGTGTCGGGTTTATCGTTCATAAGTCCCTCGTCAATAACATCGTAAAGATCGAAAGCGTTTCGAACAGGGTTATATACCTTATACTCAGAATCACCAGTCGGTATTCGCTGAAGGTCATACAGGTATACGCCCCTCACTCGAAACGCCCGGACGATGAAGTGGAGGCAATGTATGACGATATTTCAATCGCCATACAAGCTTCGAAAACACACTTTACGGTGGTGATGGGGGACTTCAACGCGCGGTTAGGCGTGAGGATTGGCGATGAACTGAGAGTGGGGCAATTCGGATTTGGACAGCGGAACCACCGAGGTCAGCGATTGGCCGACTTCATGGAAAAGGAGGGACTCTTCATGATGAACTCCTTCTTCAAGAAACGGTCGTCCAGGAAATGGACGTGGCTGCACCCCGGTGGACACAAACGCGAAATAGATTTCATTTTAACGACGAATAAGCATATATTCAATGATGTCTCCGTGATCAACAGGGTGAAAACCGGCAGTGATCACCGCATGGTAAGAGGCACATTGAATCTCAACGTCAAGCTTGAAAGGTCTCGTTTGGTGAAATCTACTCTTCGCCCAAGTCCTGCCCAAATCCAAAACCCCGAGAGCTTTCAGTTGGAGCTCGAAAATCGCTTCCAATGCCTCACCGATTGCGAAACAGTGGACGAACTAAACAACGGGCTGGTGGAAATTGTCCAAGCGGTAGGGTCAGAGTTCTATAAGACCCAACGCAAAAATAGAACTCAGAAACTCTCTGAGCATACTCTTAAACTTCTGGCAGACCGCAGTGAAATGAGGTTGCAGTCTTCAGTGGACAGGTCGAAATACGGCTTGCTCAATAAACAGATCTCGAAGTCCATGCGACACGATCTTCGCCTTTTTAATACTAATTGTATTCAAAAGGCGATAGAACGCAATAGGGGCTCAAAAGTGTTCGCTAGAGATCTGTCTGTTGGGCAAAGTCAGTTGACGAAACTGAAGACCGATAGTGGCAACATCGTTTCCTCGAAGCCGGAAATTTTAAGAGAGCTCGAGAAGTTCTATGGACAACTATACACCTCATCGCAAAGTCCTGCTACAAGCACGACTAGCGATGCAAGAGCCCGTTTAACCCGACACTACACAGAAGATATTCCGGACGTCAGCCTATACGAGATCAGAACGGCTCTCAAGCAGCTTAAAAGTAACAAGGCACCCGGGGAAGACGGAATAACGACAGAGCTTCTGAAAGCGGGCGGAACGCCGATACTTAAGGTCCTTCAGAAGCTATTTAATTCTGTCATCATCGAAGGTACGACGCCTGAGGCGTGGGGCAAGAGCGTAGTGGTGCTTTTTTTCAAGAAAGGTGATAACACCCTCTTGAAAAATTATAGGCCGATCTCCTTGCTTAGCCACGTTTATAAGCTGTTTTCGAGAGTAGTTACTAATCGTCTCGCTCGTAGGTTCGACGAATTTCAGCCTCCCGAACAAGCCGGGTTCCGAAAAGGCTTCAGTACCATAGACCACATCCATACGCTACGGCAGATTATACAGAAGACCGAGGAGTATAATCGGCCACTTTGCTTAGCGTTTGTGGACTATGAGAAAGCCTTTGATTCAGTCGAAACCTGGGCAGTGCTACAGTCCCTCCAGCGGTGTCAAATTGACTATCGGTATATCGAAGTGTTGAAATGTCTCTACAGGAATGCCACAATGTCTATCCGACTTCAGGACCAGAGTACAAATCCAATCCACATGCAAAAAGGGGTGAGACAGGGAGATGTAATATCTCCGAAACTGTTCACCTCGGCACTGGAGGATATTTTCAAGCTCGTGTCCTGGACAAGGTATGGCATCAACATCAATGGCGAATTCATCACTCACCTTCGATTTGCCGACGACGTAGTCATAATGGCGGAGTCGCTGGAAGACTTAGGCACAATGCTTAGAGACCTCAATATTGTCTCCCAACAGGTGGGTCTAAATATGAACATGAGCAAGACAAAAATCATGTCAAATGCTCATGTCACACCCATGCCGGTACATGTTGGGAGCGATATCATCGAAGTTGTGGACCACTATGTTTATTTGGGTCAGACGATCCAATTAGGTAGAGCCAACTTCAGTAAAGAGGTCAGCCGACGAATCCAACTCGGATGGGCAGCGTTCGGGAAACTGCGCCACATCTTCTCATCGCAGATACCGCAGAGCCTCAAGACAAAAGTCTATAATCAGTGCGTGTTGCCAGTGATGACTTATGGAACTGAGACGTGGTCGTTAACTATTGGCCTCGTGCACAAGCTCAAAGTCGCGCAACGAGCTATGGAGAGAGCTATGCTGGGAGTTTCACTACGTGATAGAATCAGAAATGAGGATATCCGTAGAAGAACCAAGGTCACCGACATAGCTCGTAGAGTTAGTAAGTTGAAGTGGCAATGGGCAGGCCATATAGCTCGAAGAACCGACAACCGTTGGGGAATAAAGGTTCTCGAATGGCGACCACGAACCGGAAGACGAAGCGTAGGGCGCCCACCCACCAGATGGACCGACGACATTGTTAAGATCGCGGGAAGTCGATGGATGGAAAGGGCTCAGAATCGTTCTTCCTGGAAAGGTGTAGGGGAGGCCTATGTTCAGCAGTGGACTTCTTCGGGCTGAAATGATGATGATGATGAAATGGTTCCTGATTCTTTAGACACAAATAATCCTAGATAAAACATAGATTTATATATGAATATAATATTATATTATACCACGAAAACATTAATGTACTTGAAGATTACGAGCGTAAGTATATTACAGGCAATGTCGTTTGATTTTGCATTCTAGATTTCAGGCATTGCAATTCCTAAACGCACGTCGTGACGCTTACCATTGGACAAATGGCCTGCTCGTTCCATTGCTTGGTTGTAAGCCTTATAATATATGAGAAGTTTATTTTCCGTTTAATTTTTGCGTTTTTGTCATCGATCGATCAAGGAAGAACCAAAGTATAATGTTTTTTATATCTCTTTGTACTTCTCAAATTACTTATCCCTAATTTAAAAATACGTTTTCAATACTTGTCCGACCAGTTTTTTGCTTTTATCACAAAATGCCGGGCTCAAGGTAAAGACGCCTAAAAAGCGAGAGTGTCGGTAAAAATGAGATTCAAATTGCACTGTATGCATGTCGGTGGGATAATAATAAATGTAAATTGTTGGTAACATACAATCGAATCAAACTCATCGAATTGCTAGCATTGCAGTGCCAACTGCTAGTGAACTACGGCTAGAAAACCGTCAGTCTAATTAATTATTCCAACAGTTGTATATACCTAATAGTTAGATAATAATATATAATTAATAATTATAACAGACCGAGTGGTAAGCAGCGACCTCATGTTATTAGTAAATATTTAACTCGCAAACGTAAACGAGTGTGTGTATACAAACGCTGCTTGTGCAATAACAACTGTTTTTATTGAAATCAGTTGTAATAGATATTAATTTAGTGATATTGTTTATTAGCTTCTACTCACGACTTCGATCACGATGTTATTTATCTCTTGGTAACTTTTCGATATTGTTTACATTAAGTATTTATTTCAAAGATAAGTGTATTGATATTGTAGGTACATTAGTATTCAATACCAGACGTCGGTTTTCCACAAAACTTGGACGACTATACCGTCTATTTCATGATTTAAAGGCAAACCCCGCATTTCTATCAATCTATTCGTATAAGTACATTATGTACGAATACATACAGACTGATACCAACATAAACAATTATTGTTGATTGGTTTATTTTAAATCTCTTACGCCAGTTTTTTAAGAACAGCTTCAATGTGACAGATTTTTGTCCTTTATTTCGTTAATATCAGTACCTAAATATATATATTATTATAGATAAATTCATCTACTTATTCAATGTACCTACTTACACGTATTTTGACAGTCGTTTTGCTGAGTTTTTTTTAATAATAAACCTTTTAGACTAATATGTCTGAATCCATGCACACGTGAGCTGTAGGCATCGGAATCCTCCATTAAAGTACCTACAAAAACTTTCGGCCGAAGACCCCACTTAGGGTACAAAAAACTTATACAGCGGATATTTTGGGCGCAAACATCTCAAGGTTACATTATTAAGATATCTGAGGAGCCCATCTATATTTCGTAAGCCTAACGACGGTGGGCGCCAAAATGACCTTATGTTTTTATTTTCATGTTTGACTTAAAATAAGTAGAATATAAAAATGAGACATTTACGTGAAAACACAGAATTAACCGCCTATACTATTACATTACCCAATTTGCAGAGCGCTAAATTAGTTCACTAGCTAGCGCACTAGATCACAGATTACTCAATAGCTACAAGGTAACTAGATGAGCAAGGGTGGCAGAGTCCTTACCGAAGGGTCCATGCGATCGCACTAAATTGCATTCACTAACTGGCTAACTGCCATTACGCGATACACAATTTCGCGCACTAACTCATTTGCAAATTAGATAGTGTAATAGGCACTTTATCAAGATACGAGCCGCGATCCTAATAACATTGTCGGCCTACCTATTTTGCAACTACTAAACTTCACCTCTTTCTCTTCGATCTCTAGTCCATCCCCACCTCATTCCAATTGTCATCACTTCCCGTGGCCATTGAGTAGTTCCAGCGCATTGAACCTTATTTCTTCACGGTATTTCATTACGGATTGTATCTTTGAGTTTGGTGTTAAGGTCATATTATATAACGGTACATAATGTTAAGCACTGATGTTATTCAAAACATAACAAAATGCCCAAAATCTTGAATAACCAGTTCGGTCAATTTACTAGGAGGCATCGAACTCGAGTTCTTAGAACTTAATGACTTTCTAACTGTTATCTGATCTAGACTTGGGCGCTACAACCCAAGCTCTTGTTGTAAGACTGAAGCGAAAGGCGAAAAGAAGCCAGTTTGGGGCGGATATGAACTGAATAGTCTGTATTTTAAGTAATAATATTAAGATGTACAGTAAACCTGTACTAATTAAAATCTCTATACATAAAAACGAATCCTAATTTGCCTTGGTCACAGCATCACGCGTGAACGGCTGGACAAATATTGCTAGTATTTTTTTTGTTGTGTTTGTTATTGTCAGAAGAAGGTTCTTATGTAAAAATGTATAAAAATTAGAAAGTTACGCGGAATATGAAAAATTTAAGACAACTTAAATACTTAGCGACCATGTTAACTTAGATGTAGGGAAAGACATAGAGGGAGATAGGTAGATAAAGAGAGAGGGAGATAGAAGGAGAGTGAGAAAGATAGAGACAATGACAGGACAACGTCTGCCGGGTCAGCTAGTAAAATATGAAGGTTGTATGTTTGTTCGTTACCCAATCACGGCAAAATAGCTGAAGGAATTTCACGACAGTTACACATATGGACTAGACTATTATAATCAATAATCACGAGGACCGTATAGAAAGAAATGACGACAATTATTTCCTTTTTCATGAAACCCAATCGGTCCTAAGGGACCGGATATTTCCACACGAAAGACAGACTGACTAACATGACATTATACGGCAGAAATTGCGCTGAACCAAAATGTGTAAATCACAGTTTAAACATATCGGCTAAGCATTTCAAAATACAAAAAAAAAGTAAACGATCATCCATAATGCAATCAACTAAGCATAATATAAGCTCACAGGTATGTTATTTATTAAAAAAAAATCAAGACAATGAATCCCCAGCGCAAAGTTATTTTACCAAAAAGGCCACTTTATACGAACATCGTTCCGGCTACCTATAAATAAACATACAATAGCAAACAGAATTATGGCCGAGCAAAAAACATATCCGCAATAATTCGTTAAGTCTGTCCGTAATGCTCGAGACATTACGAGGTGGGTAGCAATAAATCTAGAATGCAATTTGCGTTTCACATGCCTACAAGCTTCTGTGTAAGCTTGGTCATGATCAAAAGCTTTTATTCGGGCATTGTATTTACACATTTTTTTAAAAAGAAAGTGTGATGCGTAAAATCAATTGATGAGTATTATTTACTGTACCTATGTAAAATTAGATTACGTTTGATACTTAAATTAATATTTGACCTTTACCAATAAATAACTATGACTACGACTTTGACTATGACCAATTTCTTCGTATATACTCGTAGGTAGAGGTTAGAAATGCTCGAAGTACTCGCATTTGCTCCGTTCTTTTCTGTGGCAATGCCCGCGAGCTTCAAATAATATAACAAACAGCTCTCCACGATATACAAAGTAAAATATAAAAACACAATATGAATAGTAAAGGTACAAAACAGAGGCTTTATTGCTAACATAAATCTCTTCCAGATAACGTTTAGATGAAGAGAATTGAGAATTAAAAGATTTTTGGAAAAAAATCGAAAAAATCTAGTCTCACAAACACCTCGACTGCGCAAAAAACTGGGGCTCACTCATATTTGCACCTCCACCATCTTAGACAACATCGTGACTTAAGTTCACATGAGATAGTATTGAAATGCTATCCTTTAAAGAGTTTAAAGTATTAAAAAATATGTCATGCGCGACAATCGCATCCGGCAATTCATGCTTCGTAATCAGATCATCACCAATATAACGTAAATAATATTACCGTACCCACCTAAGAGATATATTATTTTGTCATATTTTATGTTCTATAGATTTTAATTGTACTATAGCTTTAAACCGTGACAACAATAGATGAGGTAAATAAAAGCTGAATGTTATAGTTTTTTTCGCAGCCATTCTAACTACAGTATGACCATATCCAGTATCCACGCTTTCAAAGCAACAATAGAAGGTATTCCATCGGAAGCACTCATCACAGATTTTAACAATATTATTATAGTGATTGTATCAATGACTGACTCAGGAAGTGAGCCTGGACAATGGACAGACAGACAAAATTATGTAATTACAGTAGCGCATGCGGTTACGTGTTGTATTTATTGTACTTGAGTTTAGCGGACAAGTTAATTCGGAGTTCTGACGGGGCATGAAGTTGTTGATACAAGTGTCTATTTCATACATATATACGAGTACATACATACTGTATCTACATACTTTTCAAAATAATCTGTAGGTATTCGTAAATCAAATCTATAACTCAAGAACGGCTGCCCTTTTTTTAGGATATTTGATTTGTTGGATTTGTAAATATAAATATCAAAACAAGGGAAACATTTACGAAAAACAGATTTTATTTATAAAAATTATCATTTATTTTCTCATACATTATTGTCAGGGCAACGTCTGAAATTGTAACAAATAGTAAGAATTCTGCTCGCACAGCCCCTAGTAGAGAGCTACAGATTTTCAACTACAAATTGCAGTCTAAAGTCTGAAGATGGACCTGATGGATTAGCTCCATACGCTTTGGTAAAAGGTGATGTAACGTTCAGGAAGTTGCTCGTGTTAAGCTCAGTAAGAAACCTTTATGTACCTATCCAGTCGACACACAAATTACTGAATGAAAAATAGTCAAAACTCTAATCATTGATTACGGTGGCTGTGCGATGTACATTGTACAGTGCGCTTTACAACCCAACGACTTCACTCCGACCGTAGGTCACGGATATTATAGATTGATAGGTCGTTAAGTCACGTCAGAGCCGTCAGAAGCCCTTGGACGACTTGACTAACTCCGACACTATAAAGGCCGACAAACAGAACAAATAGTCAATAATTAGCACATTTACAAGACAAAGAGTAGAATGAATAATATGTAAAATACGATATCAGCGGTAGTGGGAAGACATACTCCTACTATTATTAATGCGTCTTACAATTTATTCACGCTTGCATTTATATTTTATCTGATTGATCTAGAAGCTAAAAAAGAAAGCAGCTAGCACTTTCTTATTGGTATTAACATTGTTCTATGAATAATGATGTAGAAAGTAGTTCAAAGAATAGAATGTAATATCACTAGATCGATCATCTGTCTGTATTATAAATAAAAAACATCAAATAGACAAATAGTTTGAATGTTAATCTGCAGAATTAGCTGCAGAGTTACCCCCATTTTTAGACAGATGGATTCTTACATTCCTTAACAGTACTTATCAAAGATACAACTGTAAAAGCTGACAGTTATCGAGATGGTAATTAGCTTTTATAGCCTTCATTTGTAGAAAAGACTGCAACATTTTATAACTCTATATAACTTTTTTTTCAGAAGTTAATATTAGGGACAAGATATCTACCTTATTATATATATACGAGTATATATATTATATAGATAGATATCTACCTATATCGAGGTCGGAATACTGGGAAGCTATCTACCGAAATAGATTGATGGCAACCAAGAGTGGACTTCTATCAACGTTAAATAATGAATGTATCCATTTAGCCTCCAAATGACTTCTAATAATTTTGTGATTAGTCTTTGACTTTGCTAAGTCTAGACTAAGAACCAAGCTCAGGCTGTCTTTAGAGGTATAAGGTAGCTCATTACTTTGCTGAGGAAAACAAATGCTCCCTAAAACTTCGCACAGGACTCAGTGTAGCTTAGTTTTCCACATATTTTAAATCAATGTCCGCTACTGGCTTCCAAATAGAGGTTATTCAAAAGAGTTAACGTCTTAAAGGCCGCTCGTGTACTTCAGAGAAAAAACGTGGGAACATTCTTCCTCCAACGTATAGTACACATTGATTCACCGGAGGCCGCAGAAACAAAGTACACAATTTGAGACAATCGCTAATTTAATACTTGTTGAAGGCTGGTTTATACAAAAGAGTGGACAAATTAGAGAATAGAACACAAAACAAGCAGACCCTGACGTCAGTTTAGATTATGACTGAGGACAAACGGGTTGACTTGTAAGGTATACAAAACCTTCTACCTTTCAAGTCGATTTGAAGCTTCCAATCCAACACTTGAAGTGCTGAAACAAAGTACTTGGCCCCATCGGCCCTGGTACAAAAGCAGAGCCTGGGCCGACAACAAAAATGTTTATTCAAACCATTTAACATGACAACAAACAAACACAATATGCAGTAAATGATATAAAGTAGCAAGTATTTAGAACAACATCACAGAATACTGAAGAGCGTCGGTTGATTAGCACAACTGTTTCAACAAAAGTGGATTAGAATTCTCGGTTAAATCAATTGGAGACCATTCAACCCGTCTCACACGCGATAACGGAAACGAAAATCTTGAATAAATTATTCATTAGTTAATATTCTAGTACGGTATCACGAAATGCACAAAAACTTGAAACTGAACTGTGGCGGACCTTGTCATAGTAAGTAGTATGCTAGGGTGCTGCGTGACAAGCCCAATGCCGTGCCAGATTTGGTGACCAAAGTTCTTGGTAGTACTACAAGGTACGGTCATATTATTATGCTCACAGTCCTTGATATAGTAGTTCTTTAACTCTTTTTAGAACATTTACCGGGAAGCCGTAGTGCGCAAGCGACTGTTTCCATTAACAAGGCACTTATTATCACTGAAATTACTCATGAGACTTAATAGCTGATATTATAGAATGACAATTGAAGTGCTGCAATGCCTAATAGGTAATGTTAATGTCCATCAGGCATCTGAAGCTCCAAAGTTTACCAAAATAAGTAACTTAAAATTCAATTGGCGATAAGGCAAGTGTCAAAACCGATTGAAGCAAGCGCCAACAAATCAATTTAATAACAATTGGATAGCAGATTGTCCTGCTTCTGACCACGCAATATTAACAATAAGGGGGCGAAGTCATCTAGCACAAACTTTTACCTACCTAGCTGAAACTTGCGATGGAATTGGAAAACTTTGTTATGACAAGGTACCTACCAGTTCAATGGTACGTATGAAGTAAGGCAAAATGTCAAAACAAACGGATTCCACAGCGGCCTTGGCAGCGCGTGCTTTTTGGTACCAAGCCGAAATTAGTTTTACTCACTAATTGTTAGTCGTGATGATCAGTTTTGCTCTCTTCAAAGGTGCCGTGAGTTTTTGTTAAGTTATAAACTTATGAAGTAACTTACATTATGACTGTAGAGATGATAATGTGCTATGTTTGTTTTGCGCCGGTATGGAAAGACCAATATTTGGTTTTGAATATGGGTGTAGATATACATGTGAGGCAGAAGATACTTGATAATGATGGCGGTATATTTTGCTCAGGTTCTTTATTAGTTACCACATGATTTTAACTGACGGTGTCGTCAAAGGTGGTATACAAGCTAAGGCTAAGACTAACAATGGAAGACTATACTGTCGAACACGACACCCCAAACGGGAACGCACTACTGTCTGTCGCCATTTTGTTTTACCTCCAAAGAATTTCAGACGAGAAATAAATCTAGATGTTTGGCTACAATGTTCATAACAAAGATAAACGAAGTCTTCTCGTGACCACGGTCGATGTAACTCGGCCAAAACGTCAAGGTATGTCAGAATTATATATTTTGATGTTCGTTTGTGTGCGAATTAGACCCATTCCATAACGAAGGAATAGTTTCACACATATAATATCTTGTCTTATTACAATGATATAAATACAAAATAAAAAACCGGTTATGAAATGGAAAACAAACGCAACTGTCGTAACAACAAAAACACCTTGGATTGAGCTTTTGGCAACAATAAATTAGTTTACAATTTAAAAAAAATATTCTCCTCCCAAACTCAAGATTTCTCCTCATTATACTTAAACCTAAAATATATTTCCCAATCCTGTTTGTTCAGAAACGCTCCGATACAAATCGTAACGAGATCTATTCTGCAAGACATCAAGACGATTTTACGCCTTGCTTGGGAAACGGCCCAAACGGCGAGAAACGGCGCCGTTGCGTCACCGTTACTGTCACTACAGATTAGCAAATGCAGGCTTGAATAAATAATGTATTTGACTGTTGTCACTACATACGGGTATGAATAATTGCTGCCGACGGCGATGGTTTTTTGTAAGACGCTATTGTAAAGGTAGGTTTTGACCGTGGGACTTTTGTACAGACTAATTGAAATATTGAAATATTAGCACTACAATTTCATAGCGCAGTTTGTTTTATTAATATACCTACCTAATCGTTTAATTTTAATTCAGAGATTGCTTTCTTAATTGATCTATACGACAAATGTAAACACCGGGTCCTTACTATGAAAGGTCTAACCAAGAGTTGGTCTAAAATTTCGTTCCACAAATTGAAGAATATTATTTACATAATTTGAAAATAGCTCTATAATGAAACAGTTAACTTGCCTAGACAATACATTTCATTTTGAACAATATCGGCTAATTTTACTAGGTACTTCACTTCATGGATGTTTCAACAGAAGGGAAACTCAACCGCGGACGACATTAGTACATAATACTTTGTACATAGAATACTTTTTAAACTACGGATAATGTGCTGTCACAAATAAGGTTAGTTAGTTAGGTTAGCTGTAGGTAGTAGTAGGTATGTACCATCACAAAATGCAATTCACGATATACCTCTATTACATACAACGTTGCAAATACCAGACTAGTTCTTACCAAATCAGCGCAATGCAGTTGGTTATTTATCAGTTTAATTAATCATCATTATTTTGATCTAGATTTGCTATACCGAGTTGCGCAGACGATTCCGAAATAGCTATAAAATGATCTAAATACCCAATTATTGCCTTTTTCGCAACGGCCCGGATATGTATCCGTCAGTAATTACTAGCTAATCTCGTTTGTGCGAGTTAGGGTTGACACACATCTAAGATACGAGTACTATTATAAACTTATTGGTATCACATCAATTGTATTTTACTAGCTTTTACCTGCGGTTTCACATGGGTGGTGGAACCAATAGAAACGAAATGTTTATATAGATTTATATTATACCATAAAAATACCTATCTTTATGATATTTATAGATAATCAATTTAATCTACTGTTGTTTGATGTGTGCGTATAATTTTTTTTCTTTTTTTTTCTATATGTGTGTTATTTCAGTACTTAAAGTAGGTATTGATGGTGAGATTGCACGATATATATTTTTAATATATAATTGTGATTGAGCAAGATTGTTCTTACATACGCGTGCATTATTTTGTGTCGCCGGGCACAGACCCTGACAAGGCTACTGCTAGTGCAACCCAGTAGTGCGATAAATGGATCATTCCACTTCAATCCGTAGATGATGGATAAAATACGCCGGCTATTAACGTTAGTTTCGGTCTTCACAGCTTTGCTTTGATTTCCAAATATTCTGAAACACAATTAGGCACTCTTTCTAACGGTCCCGATCTTAGCTAATCTTAACCGATTACTTATCTTAGCTTTAAGTTAACCGTTGCTTAATCTTGCTGCATCTCTCGCGGCGTTAATTTATCATTGTAGAAAAGTAAACAAGGTTAACGCGTACCATTCATCATTAAAATATATTACTTGGAGCCAAACATAATACCAGAGTTGGTAATTAGGAGTTCGTCACCTTTATTTTACAGTTAAATGTACCGTTGTGCCTTTTGCTTTTTATAGTGCAATAAAATTGTATCATTATTCTCAATCAGTTCCAAACGTAGCGTCTCTTGATCGGATAATGATATAGTGCCTCGAGGGATGGTTATTCTCTGATCAACCACTGCTATGGACTTAACCACAGTGGTGGTGATGGTGGTGGTGGTGGAGTAGTGCTGTAAATTGTGTGTATGGACCATATTATACACTACTCCGTGACGTAAGTCAGCGATGAACAGACAGCACAGCACGCAGATGCAGACTCAATTCCTTTTCATCATCACATCTCATGGCACGTCACGCCTTACTTTCAAGGATAAGGCCTGGTCAGGATTGGTTGATTACATGTAGGTACTTCCTCAATAATCCGACATCCTTCTTCGGATTCCGGATCTATTCATAAGCAGCAATAATTATACTATGTGTGGAAAGACATGAGTTTACTTTTAGCTCTGGTGCACATGGTCCTCGTAGTTATTGATGCCCTAAATACAGGGCATCGTAGTTTATGACGCATACTATTCGAAAATTATTGTGCTGCCACATAATAATATTGTTAAAAACTGCTTGCTTACATAATAATAGGAAATTAAATAGAATAAATAATATAATTTGTAGCCTAAGCAGGTGTCTCACTTATCTATATTATTATAATTCTATATGGAAATTCTAATGCCATCATATTCATTCGACACGTGATCAGGATGTATTAGCAATTTGCTTGGAAATTTAACAAAATTATTATAATACAAAATCTACCAAAAAAGTGAAACAAAAACTAACAAATCTCAATTAATTTTAGCTTAGAATTGTGCAAGAGGATGAGTTACAGAAAAAAAGGAAAAAAACATAAAAGTCCAGTCGTGACTCGGCCGTCAGACTTAGTTAAAGCAAGTCAATTAATTGATATTTAATTATTTAATGGAATCAATGGAAGGAAATAATTAAAAGGGTACAAGGTTTGGAATAACGGGTTATGTATACATAATAATATTATAAGGATTAGGTACATAAAAGTTGCAAACGGTAGCGTTATGAAATAGTAGCGGCGATATTACTAAAATTGTAACTAGAACCTGGCCGTCAATGCACCAATCCCATCCTACCATCGGACACCACGTCATATTGTTCTTAAAAAAGCCTAGATAATTATTTTTTAGGTACTTAGGTATAATATAGGTACTCTAGGTAAATACATTTTGTTATTTATTCCATATGGTGATGACTTCATTCGATATCTCCGTTTAGATCAGTGGTGTCTTATTTCTCAGAAAATAATTTAGGCACATCCCAAAACAATTCTTTATCATCACAGCTCTGAGGACGCTGGTATAATTTTCCTTAAAAATATTTAGGGCGCATAAAACCCACTTGCTAATGATGTGGTCCTCAACCACTCTCGGCGGATTTGGTTGATACGTTTAGTAGGTATGTAGGTAATTATAAGGTCTTATTTACAACGCTCTAAAACATATTTTAAAACACATTTTTTATGAGAATACCATCTGGAAAAGGCATTCAATCGGATGCAGCTAGTTATGTATAATTATAATATAACAAATATATTAATTAGACAGGTACTACGAGTATATAATAATAGTGATGCTAAGACAAATACCACCAGAAGTGTAATTATTTTGGGTAATGATGCAAGCCCGTTTACAATAAAATTAAAAACAACAATCCATCAAACATTGTGAGTTGGCACAATCTCTGCATGCAACGAGACTGATGGGCCGAGTTCAAACAAAAGTCATAATTTGCATCACTCAGTCGCATCAGCACCTGACCCTAAAACCTTATTCGTGCGAGTGGCATTCGTCAGAATTACTGTTGCACGTTTACATCCAAGTAAACTGCGGGTGACCTTACAGTCGCTTCCACTCCCAGCTGTGGGTTAAGGCACAAGAGACGTAAGATTCACATATTATATCAACATTTTTCACTCTCACATACGCGGTAAGTTTTTATAACAATATCGATTATCGGGTATTTTGTATGAAAGTAATAGTTTGACTTTATGTTCGTTGGCGTCGAAATGAGACGAGAATAAATCATTATGCCAATTTTCAAATATGTATGCGTACATAAATTTCATGGTATTTTAAACCAAATATTTCCTAACTACTACACGGAATAAATATTTGATAAACTGAGTTTCATTCTGTTCCATGTTTCATTACATATTCATACTCATGTGTCATCATATTGTTTTGATAATAAGCTTTGTCAATACAAACGGTGACTGTTCTTTCTCGAGATTTTTAGGTCTTTCTTTCTAGGTGTAGTATCTTTAAATCTATTGTGATTGGAAGTTAAGAAAACAATACTCTACCAGTTGTTTTTATTGTGTTTTATGTAACTATTTTTTTATCAATGTTTAGGCATATTTGTCTCACAACATAGGCCACCTCTCATATGCCATATCAAATCGTGGGGTGTGCATTTAGCCATTCCATGCAGTAGAGGACGTAGGTGTGTTTGTCCTTAAATTACATGCCACACATAGTACTTGTATTAGCTCGACATACCAGTTTTTGTTTTATTAATGTTGTATAAGCGTGACTTATTTGCATTTCGCTAGAATCTACTTTAGTCACGTAAGTTAGTGAGCTAGTCTAGCAAAACATTGAAGTCATTTCAATAACAAAATCTTCACAACAATTTTACAATGGTTTTAAACCTTCAAATCGTCATTCAAATTCAAATTCGTCAAATCGGAATAAGAATTTTTGTGACTAAATCTTGTTGGAGTTATCATAATGTTAATAACTTTTGGAGTCTCCATCGAAACACAATGTCTGACTTTGTGATTTTTGTTCATTTATATTTATTTACTGATAATATTATTATGTACTTATGATCATGTGTGCGAAACAAAAACCAACTGTGAGTTCACAGTGCAATGTTCCTTTATTTTAAGCATTATCTTGATACAATTTGACAGGCACTAATTAAAAATTAATTATAATTCAAATTGTTCATCGATCATGATTGTAAGGATATTTCCTGAGGTCGCTATATCTTCAACATTCACACAACTACCCACATATAAGTAGGTACTACATAAAATACAATCAGCGCTTAACGATACGATGATAATGCCAAGATGCTATCAACACGTTGACAGGTAGCCGTCATGGAAACAATCAACCTATCAACCCATCAACGATTCACCAGGCGTGGCGTGGACCATGGTTCAAAGGCAAGCATCGAGGATCGAGCATCTTCACTAGGGTCAAGGTCCGCCATCGCCGATCTTAACTGCCTACATAGTTGCGAGTATATTAATTAAACATCACGTAATTAATGCGTGTTATTTGCTTCCTGATTAATATGATTCGGTAGTTTTATGATGTTGAATTTATTTGCTTTTTGGAAAATATGTTTATGTTATTTGTTATTTTTAACGATATCTTTTAACCTAAAAATGTTGTACAAAAATAATAGATAATATAAAATAATAATAGATAAATAAATGATAAATCACTTGCAATGGAATTCTTGTTGTTTGGATGAAGCTATAGATACTCGTAAGTGTGGCAGTTAGTACATGCTAACGCTACAAGGAATGTTATGTATTTAATGTGAGTATGTGTAATTGAATTTAAGTGTATATCGACGAATGGAGTGAACAACAAACAACCGACTCAACAGGTAAACAGTTAAACGCAACTTTGTTTCAAGCAATAAGCCGATCTAAACCTATCTTTTGAAGTTGAAGCATCGACAAAACAAAAATAAAACATAAAACAATCCTTGGCGAGACGAGTCTTTGGGCTAAAATTATGGAGTTCTTAGAACGATCCGTTTATGCTTGCTTGTATACAGCTTATCGTTCGTCACTACATCTTAGAAACCAGCTAGGAGCACGTTTACCTGCAACAAGACAAACACACCATTACTTGGAAGAATCATGACTACAATAACGTCTATATTATATGTGTTCCAAGAAAGACTGACATACTACGTCTGCAATAATTTGACAAATATTTGCAGAGTCAAGGAAGGTCAAAGAAACATTCTGAGACTTAGTGCAAGCGTATGTCAGTGTGCCCTTTTTGAGGTAGGATGTAGAATCTATTATTATTTATGAAGGACGGTAAATCCAGACACCGAAAGATAATTATAAAAATGTGTAACGTGGAATAAAATCGATGGCTATTTTAGTTCGTGTTTGTCATCATGTGTAAAGTTTACTTTTCTCTCGTTTAAACAAAGCGCACAGCTTCAATCATTTAGGGCACTGCAATTAGGGTTCTTGTTTGTCTTTAACATTATACATAGGTAGGATAGGTATGAATTAACAAAACTGAAAATAACACCTAAGACTTCATCCTTATCATTTGATTTTATCCCTGAGCAGTGATAAAAGGCATTCTCAATAAACTTATTTGGAAAATAAATCTTTCTTGAAATGTTTAGCCTAATTTTTTATTTAGCGATGTATCGCGATCTCTTGTGACAGAAATTGACGATTTGGTCTGAAGGTATTGCCACCTATTAACCAGTCTGTCCCAAGGGCGTCATCACTGATAAACGAAGCTATATTCCAGTACGTATCTACTTCTGAATTGACTTCACGGAAACCTATCGCATATTACGGATAAATTACCAACAGTTTATAGCACACTTGTGTTAAAACTAGTAGCGTAGAGGAAAGTGGTAGTGGGCAGGTCTAGCCGAGGCCGTCGGCAGACGTATTTGGGTCGACATCGGCTGCGCGCGGTACCTCTATAATATCTACATACTGGTGGGGTTTATGTGTATGGAGAATAACTAGCAAGCTTTTTTTGGAATCGTGGGTCTCTATTTCTCTAAGAAATGTTTATTAAGTTACAGTATTATGTACAGACAACTGTAGAGATTAGAGAGTTGATTCCAGGAATCACTTTAAAAGTAAGATTCCTGTATATGAACTCAGATTCCAAAGAGTTGTTTGTGGTTTCATAAAAAAAGGTCAGCGGGTACCTCTTGAAACTTTTAAAATCCCAAAATATTATTTCCGGCTCTTCTCACATATAAATAAATCAGGAAATCCTTGACTTTCAACCGTACAGTGCCTTGACAGAGGTAGACATTAACTCAACGGAATAACAGTTATTACAGCTTGACATTAATATACAGGGGGCACTACTTATCAGTAAAATACCTACCTCCGACACAGACCTACATTAGGTGCTACTCTACCTACCTAATTACCTGTTACAAGGTAAGTAAGAGCTGGTTCTTTCTGACATAGGAAATAATAAAACTCCTCAGTGTATATAGTACTTAGGTACACTGAGAAATTGCATAGCGCATTATTATGTCATTTGCAGCTTCGACATGTAGTTCCGTAGAAATTAGCGGCAAATTTGTTGCTTAAATAATTTAAATGCCATTGATTGGACAAACAGCATCTTTTTAATTCAATGAAAGTTATAATGCAAATCTTAACATTGGTATCTAGCAAACACTACAACCTCGGACACTTTGTTTAATTACAATCGTTAATCTCAATAAAAATTTTAATTAAACGGATCTGAGATATCATTATTTAAGATTGTCGAATTAAAAGATAGTATTAAAGTCCATTATTTTTGTTGGATAATGTCAAATGTAATTACGTGTTGCCTTTTGCCTCGGTAAATGGATTAGAATGGTCGATTGACATTTTCGTGTTCATAGGTTTATGGATGCACGAAGGTTTATTTAATTTTGAAGGATTTATTAATCGTGGCGGTGCGGTGTTTGTACCACACAGCATTTTAAGATGGAATAAAGCCCTTAGTATTCCTTTGATAGATGTGAATCAATCTAACCAAAGGTACACTGAAACAACGGTACTCCTGAGATTCAGGTTTTTCTTCGTAAAAAAAATTCGTTCGATCAGAACCAGTACTGTAATGTGCGTTCAATACAGTACTAAAGTAAAATTAAATACAATTCCTTTAATCAATCGCAAAAGACCAGTTTACGAAAACAAAATATATGTACAGCAATCGTCCTCAATATACAATGGCAATATCAGACGGTAATCCGCTTGCATCCTTCACTACAGCACTTTCTCTGCCGTCGGAAAGTAAAAGTGCTCCGACCGGTCGCCGGACCGCTGCTTACTCACGATGGTAAGCGCCCCTTTCGCTAACTGAATTGGGTAATAGTTATCTAATCACTTGAATTATGGTGCAGCTCTGAGGTCAAGAGGTCGGGAGAGACAGCAGCCGCGTTTATAAGTTTCTTGGGAAAAGAGAGAGACATAAACTTGAAACAGTGCATTGATCGTTATTGGTTTGTATCACGTTGGACTTGCATGGAGTTGTGACGGAACGTGTTTATTTCTGTTCTCGGATTGTTTGAGATTTCATCTTTACATGACAAGGTTTGTTTCCTGTCATCTTCCGGTTCAAGGTAAACAGAGACTGAACTTTGTCGTAATAAATCATGATTTTCATTTGAATCTGCGTCGGGGAAGGTTGACTCAAACTACCCATAGTTTCACAATAGGAAAGTCATAGCATTATAGCAATTATTGTGGTCAAGTATTTACAGTCAAAGTCACGATTCAGTAAAGTGGTGGATGCTTTACTGAAACTTCTTGGGAGTTGAAAATGCGAAATAACACGTTTTTTGTCGTTTGTTTATATCATTTGCCCAAACTCGTGCACGTCAACGAACATAATGGTTCATATATCACCAATATTACACATTGACACTCGAAGAAACACAAGTTTGAGAAAAAAAAAACCAAACCAACAACGTCTCACTTGAAACTGGCACAATGTGCGAAAAGCACCACGGCCAAACAAGAAAAGAAAAAACGAAAAAAAAAAATACAACGTCTCACTATCGGATTCCCGCCAAAACTCTACGCACAGTTGGTCTTACAAGTTGTAAATTATGAGTGACAAGATTGGAGTATTCTAGACTCTCAAATCATTATATTATCAGCCTTACATTTCGCGTCACGCCTACCAGTATTGATAAAACTGTCATCATCACCTCAATAAACATGCAAAACAACGGGTTTTCAGAACGGATACCTCTACTAGACACTACCGGGTGTCCGTTGTACAGTAAAGCCACTCAACTCGACTGGTTACTGGTTATCATTGACGACATTCCGAGGTTGTCCTTTGCTTTGTTGTGATAGTAAAATGTTTTATGGGCATTTTCTTTTGACAAAGTCAGTCAGACAAAATCGGGTCATCTGTGTAAATGTATGCGTGAAAGAACATCGTAGTTTCCCCACCACATGGCTTATTAAAATGGCTTATTTTCGATATGAACTATGTACTAGAACTTTTCGCGCAGGCAGTAGTAGCAGTAGAACTATTAATTATTTATTTATGCCATTTTGACCTCTAGTTTGTGAGTTTTCAACTAAGATAAATAGTTATAGGTACCTAGTAGCTATACAATTTTTGTGAAGTGTGTGAATCATATTGGGCATGGTTTATATTAGGTAATATAGAATAACTGGTGTGAACTCTAAGGTCGAAGCGTAAACTTGAAGTATTTGCTTTATTTACCTTGTGTTTGTTTCGAGTGGGCGACTCGTGATTGTTTTATTAGTTTGTTAGATTTATTTGTTGTGTTGATTATGTAAGGGGCATGAGAGTCAATGGATTTTTTTTATATACTTAAAAGGTTATCGTTGTGGAGTTTTAGGTTCTTACTTTTCAAACTTGTAAGATCTTCTATCTTATAGCTAGATATACTTTTCTTCTAGTAAAATTCTAAATAAAGGTGTCGTAGTAATTCTATCTGAACGAGGGTCGTACTTTTTGTAACAAAGTCAAGGAAATGCTAAGGCGCCACGATATTTAGTTAACAGACGCACTCGATATAGGAAGTTGCGAATCTGCCAAACAAAAACAGCTATTAGTTAAAAACAACGGCGATTTTAACACGGCAATTAGTCTGAAATAAACAATTAGCTAATATTTCATTAATCGATCAAATATATGCAAAAAGTTATACGCAATTGTATCTAATTGAGAGTTTTTAAAGTTTTCAGTCACGATATTCACGAACCGACTGTATCACTTATTCGAATCAGTTTGTGGTAATCATAATCAATATCTCTTTTAGTGTACTAAGCAAAACTGAGATGATTATAAAATATTGTGAAACCGAGCAGCAGTCACACTGTGTATAACTCGGTTTAGGGAGTTGTCGGGAATTAACAAACGTATACAAACTCTAGATAAAGTTAACAAGGTCATTTTAACATCGCAACAAAACGCTCTAAATAAAAGATTGGAACGGGATAGGGCTATACAAGAAAAAGAGACGGTCTCATGTTTCATGCTACCTTCCGCCACGCCTCATAGAAAGCCAGTAGAAAAGTGCGTGTGCGTTCACAGTGCAAGTACGGACGCTTTCCCAATACCGTGTTGATGTAATCAATTACTGTTTCATTGGAACTAGGGCGTAAGAAAAATTAGATACTTACTAAGAATGGGCTGCAGAGAAAAGCGAAAGTTTGATCTGATCATGTTCGGTTCTTCATGAGGTAAGTATGTCAAAATGATGTTCCTATCATAATCTGATGAGTGCGTATTTTTGATCCTCAGTTGTGTTGGACATGAATTACTATAAGTCGGTATAGTATAATAATAATTTATAGTGGTCTACGTAAGTTCGTAGGCTCTCTTAGCCGTAGCAGAATTTCTCAAAGCGTAGCAGTTATCGTAGCAACAAGTAGTATCCTATTATTCCGCTGGCAATCTCCAATATTCCGGGATAAATAGTATCTCTATATAGATTATTAAGCTGAACAAATAACTTCATACAAATCTAATGAACTATTATGTTTAAACTTTCGTTCTTACTAACAAATGAGTAGCTACGTAATATATTTTCACTCGAGCGAAGTCCTCGTAACTCACAACAAACTATTTTTAAACATAATTCGTGGCAATTATTTTGCCTCTTCATTTTCCGCAACACAGCCTCGTTGATAAAATCTATCATTACCTTATCTATCATTATATTATCTTTGCTATTCCAACCACTCTTAATTTCTTAGAGGCAAGAATCATTTTACTTTAATTCTCGTAAGAGTTCAGTTGGTAGATTCGCAGACGCGCAACAAAACGTTAGATTTTACTTCGCCGCGTGTGTTTACGAGTAGGAATGCTTTAATGATTGAAGTATCCAATCATAGAGTTTGCTACAGAAAAGAAAACCTTATATATAAGGGTTAAAGTTTGTTTTTGTTTGGTTTGCGACTCACGATTGTGAGTGGTGTTTTCTTAAGAATATTATAGTAGACGGAGAATCTTTATAAACCGTTTACAGCTGCAGCTGCTGGGAAGGGTGCCATAATCACATCTCAACAGCTCCAACGATTCTTACTCAATACTGGCAATTAGTGCCCATAAAATAATCACATAAACAGTCATGTGCAGTAGTATATTAACTAGATTTAAACGGGTCTAATGCGCGCACAAACTAATATCTAAATGTATAATTTTGACATACCTCGACATTTCGGTAGAGTTACATAGACCGTGATCATGAGAAGACCAAAAAAATAAAAAAATCTAGTTAGTATGTTTCTGTTCGCGAAAGTTAAAGAACTTGTAATGTACCGTATGTTTTAATTGTTTTGTTAAAATTTAAATGCATCTAGGCCTGACTATGCGAAGGCAAACTCTGTCCCGGTTTCAGCCCGGTTCTATGCAAAGGGAAGGGTTTAAGCCGGCTCAATTTTTAAATCAGGACTGAAGCAGGAACCTTGTGCATTCTAATCTAAGGCGATGTTGGTCTTGGTATCATACATTTTAGCTATATTTCATTGAACTGTAATGATTAATGAATTTCAACATAAGAAATTAATAAATACTAGGACGTACCTGCACATCATTTGCATTAATTTAGCAATATATTTAGGTACTTGTTTTTTACAGACTCATTACACTTGAAAGATATTAATGGGTTTATAATATAAATGATTGATACTGTTTAATC
This sequence comes from Hylaea fasciaria, assembly GCA_905147375.1. Taxonomy (NCBI): domain Eukaryota; kingdom Metazoa; phylum Arthropoda; class Insecta; order Lepidoptera; family Geometridae; genus Hylaea; species Hylaea fasciaria. The sequence continues at coordinate 12,585,690 of LR990197.1, forward strand.
ACGCGGAAGGAAGTCAGCGTGCAGTACACGTTTCAAGACATTTTTTGACTGACCTAATACAAAAGTGGGCAATTTAACCCCGCGGTCTTACTTTGTTATTTCAATCTTTTGCATAATAAGGAAGCTCAAAATATAATTATTATAGCCCTTGGGCATCGCTGGCGTAACAGGCAACATAATACCGAAACTACTTCATCTTAGTTGAAATTGAAAAAATGTTTGACCAAAAGTAGCACAGCCGAATAAATTTAGTAAGATGAAAGAGAGGATGTGAATTTAAATCTAAGTTTTAATACTGGTTTTAACCCCTACCCCTTTTGTAATAAATGAAGAAACGCACAGCTTTTATCATGAGAGGACGCATATGCGTATAATAACGATAGTTCGTTAATATTAAACCTAGCTTACAATAGAAGCCTAGGTGATTCAGTTTTCAGTAAACCTGACCTACTGAAAGTAGCTAATTCAGGTTCATAGATCGATCAAGGTCAGGCCAAGGCACCCTCAATGTCGTTGGCCATTGAAAATACGATTGTTTACAATTTACTTCACTTACTGTTTTAGTGAGACAATGAACCATTCAACTTGTGATAAGGATAAGCATCTTTGTATCTATGCAACTAATTATTTCATCTGTTTGTAGTGTCTAGAAAATGACATGTGGTAAATCTGTACATTATACAACTGATATGTTACTCAATTGAAAAGCGGGCTCAGTCGACCAAAGATCCTACTAATATTATAAACGCGAAAGTTTGTATGTATGGATGGATGGATGTTTGTTACTCTTAGACGCAAAAAGTACTAAATGGATTTTGATAAAACTTCACAATAATATAGCTTACATATCAGAATAACACATAGGCTACAATTCATAAAGATATATTATCGTATATTATCCAAACGCGGGTGAAACCGCGGGGCGCAGCTAGTATAATATAATAAAATTAACTAATAGGTCAACTGATCCCGCGGGCTCAGTTTGGAGTGGGCTCAGTTGACGTAAGAGCCTGATAAATATTATAAGGAATGATAGTGACAAATGACAATCTCCTCTCAGCTTTTAATCTTCTGTCAAATTGTGATAATCAAAGAGCATTAGCCAATGAAAACGAGAAAGGTAGTTTAAGTTTCAAGAAGAAAGCTATTTCCACCAAAATTTATCATAAAATTGTACTCGATTATTATCGATTATACTCGATTGTAAATATTGTACCTAATCGAGGATGATGACAATTTTTTATTTCTAAGTGTTATTGTTAATAACTTTGTTAAATTTTTTGACTTGACTTTGACTTTAACTTAGTTAAATTGTATCAAAACTAAATATTATTTTGTAAATCACCAGAGAGTTTTATTTTCATTACATGATAATAAAGTTACATACCTACCTACCTAGATGTAACACGTGGATGGACTTAATACATTCGCAAAATAACAATTGAAATGAAACTCGATTGAAAACCTACCAGCACATTACATTCGGTAAACAAAAAGCTATGAATAAACATAACGATTTTGTGGTTTACGATATCCAAATCCAGCCTTGCAATTCGAGTAGATTTCGCAACTTTGCCGTTAACTGGAGCATATTATTTATATGTACTTACGTCTGATGGGCTCTCGCTGCGTTTTTCTAATTAACAACATTGTTATGTAAGAAGGAATTATGCAAATATTTCGTAAACCTACATAGTTTCGACAATGTAGTAACATGAGGAAATTGATTGAACGCAACGATGAGCATAGATAGGGGTATGTAATAAATACGTAGGTCTATTCGGTAATAAGTTAGCTTCCTCTAAGTTGAAGCACGATTTATAACTTTTCAAACAATGTACTACATAATTACAGCTATATGAATAGTAAGTAACGTATAATTATTTTTATGAGAGCCAATAAAAGGGAACTATTATCAAACAATTATCAATAGTTTTCGTTATGTAGGTACTTAATTAACATAATCGTTTTATAATGTGATATACAAGCTACGTCCCGCGGCTTTACGAGTACCATGGTGGACCGTGGTGAAAATTACGCTAATCTAGAGCTTAATAATATCACATTTCTAAAATGAGTGGAATACGTCAAAATGTATAATAAGTTGCAAGCGATTGTACCCTAATAAGAAAAATTACAATCGCATTGTATGAAGAGTATCTCAGAACCTACCAGAGGTGTTTTTCTTTTTATGTTGCCATTCATGGTTTTAAAAATTAGGGCTACCTACGCACATGCCCGACCACCACGATAACACAAACACATTAAATATTAGGACCCCAAACCGGTTCCCCAAATCATTCTGCGGACTGTTTTTGTTTGCTGCAATACTGTGCAGTCGAAAATAGAATTATAATAGCAGGATGACCGTTGTTATTGACAAAATTATGTTAAAAACATCACTTATGTTTATTTACTAAATAAACACGTTTGTGGATAATTTAAATCTCATCTGAAGCGAGGTCCTTGGCTAGATTATTCTAACAAATGAGAGGTTTGAAGACCTCAATAATAATACTGATCTTTTTTGAGACAATATCATGAAGATGATTAGTTACGTTAGACAAAATTATAGAGAAAAAAATAGTGAACTGAGATTAATTTGATATCGTGTACCTACTGGTGACGGTAGAGCACTTACATTGAAGGAAGATAAATATGAGATCATAATAATATAATTTAAAACAAACAAAAACATGCTACCTATCCGTGATAATCATACATTCTACTCAATATCTAGCTAGGTAAGTAGATAGAGTTCCCTTTCTTAACTTTTGTAGATACCAAACAAGAAGTCATTTTTCGAAGTTCCACATAATATTCCCTAGACGACGGCACAAATATTATATGTTTGACTTTTTTTGCTGTACTAGTTGCACGTACCTATTGATTTATTTGAATTGAAAAGTCACACGCAATAACTTTTTTGTCGTGGATATGAGTTAGGTGGGTACAAGCTCCGGGAATTGTTGCTTGATATCTTAGATTGAATTCCTTATTTAACACATCCATCACACACACCCGACAACCTCACAATGTTATAATACCACTTCACTAAGTATTACGCCGAGTTACATTGTAGAGTGCTAATCAAAACAACTCGCTCAAACAAATCTGCCTCCTTATGAAAATTACAAAAAATTTACACATCTGCATTCAAAACGCGCCCACCGAGGTTTACACTAATACGAAATAACGAGAGAAGGCCATGAATGATGAGAGCGTGGGAGGTACTAAGATGCTAGTAAGCATGTATTGAATCAATCGCAGCAAGTCATCGTTTGAACAAAATCACATTTAAGTCGTTTGGGACTGTCCAGTTGACATAACTATAGGTATCTAATGTCGATGCGATAAAGACGAGTAATAAAGCATCCTACACACAGATAATACAGTTCATTTAGTATCTCCTATACATTACAATTAAACAGTAGACTAACTTTACAAGGATCAAAACTTACTATCTAATTCAGCAGTAGCATTGCTACAATATGATGAACCATTGTAGCTACATACTTTATCGGTGATAATATTATGAGGAAATGGAAAAGAGATGGCCGCACACTGAATAAAACCGGACCAACACAAAGAGCAATTATTACTAGTGGAACTAATGGACTTCTATCACAACGAGACCTTTAGCTATCACTACAAATGACCTACTCCAGTACAGAACAGGTTTGGTGTTATGACTTCACTTGTTTGGTCTGCCATGATATCTATGTTGTGGTTAGGCGAGACTTTCTTCGCCGCACGAGGAGTTATGCCACACTTGAATACATTAGTGGAACGACCGTCAATCATAACATCGTTTTGCTAACTCTCTCTCCTTGTGTTGTTTCTCTGTCTGTTTCTTTTAAAATCTGTTACAAGTAAGTTATAGCTCTAATAGTTTTGAAATTATCAATTTATTGTTCCAAATTCGCACTATAGATGCGTTTGAAACTTACCTGTATGTATACATATAATTGCATATTAGGTGACCTTTTTGAACTAGTGCTTCAGAAATATGAGAATTAGAAAGCTAGAAATGCAAGTCTAAATACAAGAGTCTCTCACTAGGTATCTCCTTTGGAGTTTAATATCAAATCACAATAAGGTAAAATGAACCACAAGCTTCATAGCTGGCATAAGAATGTATTATCCAAACAGTCACTGGACGCTCGAGTGAGTCCACTCTCGCTAGCGAAGTCAAATACCTAACATTATGTCGACAAATTAATGTTAGCACGAAGTTATCGAAATAATTGCGATATAATTATGAACTTATAGACATGATCAGGACGACTTCTAAAGAAATTAGTCACTCTTCTGATTGACCATCAAAAAGAATGATACAAACCATATTACATACCAAAACATAGAACAGCAAAATATATACAGCTAAGATTCAGTGGATAGACGTTAGGAAAAGTGTCCGCTCAGAAAATCATGGTAGTAATCGAATGACTAACAAGGCAAATTAACAGTAGTGGTTGGAGGACGCAGATAATTCTGTCAAAAAATCATCATACAATGCTGCACGCGCTAGCAAGGGCTTAAAGGGAAACAAAGAAGTTACCACAACATGAGATAACCATTTCAATGAAGTAAATAATCTAAACGCCGTAACGCCACCAGTTTATTTACAAGTCGCTTACTTAATCGAATCATATCTACAGAGATTATGGAAACCAAAGAAATTATGGAAAAACGCCGAATAACTATAGGAGACAGAAAACAAAACCTACATACTAATTGACATTAATAGTAATTACACAACACAAAACTCGGTACTCGAATACCTACACAGCACAGATGAGGCAACAGTTACCAAGTTCATACAAACAGACAATCGAAACGGATGGGCGGATCGGAATGCTACAGTGATTTCGTACAATAATGAATTCATCGAGGGCCGCTTTGTAGGCTTTAGGCTTAGAATAAATAATGATACGGTGTGTCTGTAGGTACTTAGTTACAGTTGGATTATTTGATGTAGAAGCTTTATACAAAATGTTAGGTACCGCTGACGAAATAGAAAGGCTCATTACAACTGGTGGAATAGAAAGAGTTACGCGGTGGAGCGATTGCTCTCGATTTTAGTCCTTTAGATATTCAAAACGACCATGATTTTGCAGATATGAAACTACTCAGGAAAAAGTAAACCTGCTAATAATATAAGTAACATTGAAAGGATCGAAAGCCCTTAGTTCAGTGAAGACTATTTTTTATTATATACCTAGGTTATATTTATAGTAAGACTTGTTTTTCGAATGTGTCTAATGGTTGTTTATCGAAACCTTGAATATTGAATACGTTATTTTAGACACACAAAGTAAATGGTTTATTATCACTAGAGCGTGTACTAGTCCAATTAAGAAATACGTACATAATGAGTTAAATGTATTCCATTTCATGAATGGAACTTGTTGGGTTTATAAATGATGATGTCGGATTTCACGAATGTTCTATATGGTTATTTTAAAGTTAAACACGTGTGGGTAGATGTCGTTTAATATTGTATTTTAATTATACGTTAGCTAATTATGTATGTTCATAATGGAAGGTCTTTATGTACCGACCGCGCGACGTCAAAAAAAAACGGTTTTGAAACTTGATAGCGTTACAAATCAGAATCACCTCATAAAATAAAATAAAACGCACTTGAGCAATTCACTCCATGGAGCGCACTGGACCGGCTGCGAAACGTCACAATATCCTAAATGACGATATTTTATAGTCAAAAACAGTAAACGCGCTAATCCTATATGTACATAGAACTGTCTCTCAAGGACTGGTACCAGAACACCCCGGAAGACACTTAGAGGTTTACTGCTTTTGGTAGCTAGCTCAGCGGACACTAGACATCCCAGTCCTGCCACGAAGTTCATTTGATACTGACGTCTTAACCTTCTCTCAAACGACCGCCGACCGACTACTAAGACAGTAACAGTTACGGACATTACATTCTTCGATTCCAACAAACTTGCAAAGATGTCCTTACTTTCAACGCCTTTCATCGGCACTGTTACCACACACCGTTTACGGTAATTACCACCATTCCGGTCCACATGCAGGATATTACCAAATAACAATACGACTGTAATCGAAACCGACCGTTGCAACAGCTGCCTTGCCTGTTACTATTAGTTTACACCTCCCTATTATCCGTACCATTGGGCGTTGTTAGTAATTCTCTGCAATTATATTAGATTATAACGGTAAGAGTTAGGTTAGATTGTAAAGGTCAATGTTAGGTTAGTTAGGTTAGAATCTAACCTAGCATAATTTGCTCTGATTCTCGGTGGTCGTAAATCTATAGCGGTTGTTCTCTTAGTTTTTGATTCCTGAAATACAAGGAACCCTTGGTCTATATAATTGTATCTCCAGGGTATTTATAATTTGGTCGTGTCGAGTTATAAAAGTTACTAAGTGAGTGGTCGCTTAACGATAAAGCTATCTACTTTTGAAAAGTGTTTGAACAAAAAGTCAAAACTCTGTCGTGTTCCAAAGGAATTGCAAACCTATTCTTTTACGCATAAGGTTAATAACTTTATACGAACTAAAGTTTGCGTAACATGCACGCATATTCGTAAATGCAACGCGTATAGCGTAACGGTTTAAGTACTTATGCGTTTCAGTAATTTCTGCGTTCTTATTCCATTTGAATAAGGTTGAATTTCCAGTTACGTCCGTAATCGATACCAGTAAATTGACAATTAACAAAGCAATAGTAAGTAACGGATTGCAAGGACTAGGTAGGTAAGTATATGAGTTACATAAGTCGAGTGTAGATTTGATTTATATGGTAACTAATTGAGGTATAGACAGGTTGGTTTGCAGGATGGTATTTAGAATGAATGGTAAGTAGAATTGCGAAGGTGTGAAATGAATCCGATGAAGTGTTTGGTAATTTAATTGGTTTGCGATGGGCATGTATGATTTATTAGACGTTTGGTACACTTACAGTGCATTTGGATTTGAACTATTGATATTAATTAATTAAAATATTTTCCTACGTTGAAGTCACGAGTTCTTACATAAACTACACGACTTGCTGTTACATAGACTTGCCTTTATTACAATCCAACGTAGAACCGTTCGAATTGTCGATGATCACAAAAGGAATCAAGCGGGGTACCTTCTAAAAACAAACGCCTCAAACGTGGATATGGGTTTTAAACTACTATACGTGTCGAGAAAGTATCAAATTAATAACGTTATAAGTTACTGGAAGCTGATCTCAACCGGGTGGTCCACGAAAATTAGGACTTCGTAGAGCCCTTAAGGTAGAAACTAGCATAGGCTTTCGGATCGCATCTATTTCATATTATGGTAAATGGAAAAAGATAAAAACAGAAGGTGGCTAGTAGTTGTTTTCCAAGGAAGCAAGGCTACACTGAATTATCACGTCGGTTGGCTTGTTGTTTCAGTTGTAACTGAACAATTTTGACGCAAAGTACCTAATTCAATTCTGTTTTTTACAATAACGCAATTAAGTTCAATCTAATTAAGCTTTATAAATATAAAACAATGATAATGGATACTGGCGGAATCTTGATAAACATTACAAAAACTTAGCCGACCCGATATCAACGTTACCGCACTCAACAATGAACGTGTGTTCATAATACAATAGCGGGCAAGGGTGAAACGACTGAGCAAGACTGGAGTTCTGCAGTCTAAAGTATTTTTAATATTAGTATTAGCATTGTGGGGGGAGCGGGGCCATAGCCAGAGACCCAGCAGAAGGCGGATTAGAGCTTTAAATAATCAATAATTATGACGAAAAAACTTCAGAGACAAAAGCGTCTCTTTGATAATAAAAAGTTGAAAATAATATTTAATAGTATCTGTCTAAATCAATAAAACGTGATGTTAATGATTGTACTAATATTTACCAACCTCTAACTAATATAAAGCAAAAACATCCGTAATAATCATGAAAATAGTTTTAACTAAAAGTAACTTTTAGTAGCGAAGCAAGAAATAACTTACTAACTTATTAAAGCAATTACAAAAGGTCAAATCTTTATCTATGGACGAAGAAGCTTTCCACCCTCTTCAACAGAACCCTAAACATCGCACAAAGGCCAGTGAAAACGCTCCCATGCGCACGCGCAGCGTTCCGTATTGTTCTGCGGAGGAAATTCCGTTTCTATTGTGTTGTCCGTGTGTCTGTCCGCGTTGCACTGCCCTTAGGAAGATGCAGTTTTACACTTTGTTGATTCTTTTCTGATTCTTCGCTTTGGTCTTGTCAATATCTAGTATTTATAAATGTGTTATCGTTCGTCGGTATTTGACAGATTCGCCCAGCTTACAGCCCGTTGTTGTCATTTCATTTGATTACTTTATACAAAGTAATTAACTAAACAAGACGTTCCTACCTCAAAATATAATGATGCGTAAGTTGAGTAGATATACCTACATTGTTTTGTGATCTTGGTGCTAAATTCATAAAGAAATATCAGTGAAAACATAACTCTTTATAGCCAATTTAAAAGACGGAAGTCAGACTGATTCATTTAGTAAAACACCTCATCAGCTGATCAAATAGTTTGTATAGTGGAGTTTAATGATACCTATAATTAAAATGAAAACTGATACTTCACTGAACAACCCGCATTCGAAATCTACCTACTTTAAAATCTGATAACTAAAATTCTAGGTATGCAAAACCAATGGTCATAATAATTATGCAAACAAAAATAAACTCGAATAAGAAATAAAGTATAATCGTAAAACAAACGAAACTAACATAAAATAGAAACAACGTTCTCGTAAATCGGGCACAAACTGGAACCTTGAGGCATCCTCTCAACTTCAAACTAAGCATAAGGTTAGAATATAAATGAACAGTCACAAAATAAGTACCTAAAGACTACACAAACCATTCGATGAAACTGAGCTATTGCTTTAATAAAACATGAAGGTTTGTAGAGAATTCGATAGTTAGATTGTGAATAGGATGATCAACAGAATCAAAGGCCTGTGAAAAATTACAACGGAGAATGTTGCAACGATTAATGAAACTTTTGTGAAAATATAGACACGATTTCCGACGTGATGGGTGGAGGTCGTTTTTCCTATTGAGGATAGGAACCTCTATTGCATTGCGTAGCTTTTCAATTGACTGATTGGACGGTGTTACAATATTCACCATTGTAATAAAGATGGTTTGACGGACCATTGTGGTAGAAAATGCATTACGCTTACAAGGCTGCTTATTATTTGTAAATCGATTGCGGTAACTTATTACTTTGTGCATAATCATCAAGATCATTAGAGGTAGGTTACCTTATCTGAAAGTAAAAAGTAAAACCGCGAGACCACATGTAGAAAATAATAAATGTTGTGAAATGTGACTAGAATGAAGTGAGGAATAACAATGGATTTCTTGTGCAGTTTATATTATTTGATTGCGATGTGGTTATTTTTTTAAATAATGATGCAAGGCAATCGGGGCATGCATCTCACTCAATGTCATCGTAAATAAGATAATGTAGTACTTATATTATGACTCTTATGAGTGAGTGTACTCATATGACTGTCAGATTCATGACTTTAGGAAGCATTTACTGACGTTAATACAAGGTTAATCTGTGGGTAGCTGACAGTGTGTACCTACTACGTTTTAACTGTTTTAACATGCATTCGGTGGACACTTTCATTGTAATAATTTATTTATTTTCATTTTGAAAATGTAGGTATTCGCTATCTGGTACTTTTAAAACAAGTAGGTAATGATAATTTCCAACATTCTTTGTACTCTTTGTACATTTGTGTACTCGTATAATATCGTCACTGGAAAGGCAAAATTACTTAACCGCCAAATTGGGCATATTGAGTTACATACAAATTCGGAATCAGTGATTTTTTCTGCATCGATCTATTTAGGCAGCATTGCAATCGAAGCACTTTAGTGGCGCTTCAGTAACCCGTCAAAAGGCGGGTTATTTTTTTTTTCGATTACGGAAGTGACACTCTTTTCGATATTTTTCGTACGAGTGTTACTTATGTCATATTTACTTACTGTAGAAATGCGCCAATTTCCATTTAAGTAAATTTTACTTTCTGTTGTCTGGAAAATAATGTTATATTAGTAGTTTTGCTCGTCTTTGAATTTAATAATAACTTGGTTTAAGTAGTTTTGATTTACGTAAATTCGAATGAAGCTCGGCGTATAAAAAGAAATGCCTTATTATTTTTATCGAGTGAATGGCGTTTCAGTAATTTAGCCTGACTGTTATGGATCAGTTTGCAGGCTATAAGCACTTTGCTTTGCAGTTAAATTTCTGCAAAAGACACAAAAGTATTTTATCTTTTCTGTGCAAGTATATACTACCATCTCTTAAGTAAAAATATTAATCACAAAATTATTATTATTGATGAATAAGTATCGACTTGTTGGTACAAAATTGTACATGAACGCGCCCACGCAGGCGGTTAAGCCAGTCGGCCCCAGAGAGAGCTTTGGCGAAAGGACGTGTGTTTTTGCTGCCGCTGCTGCGTACAATTTGATCGAATACAATGTGACAATGCAATAAAGTTGTTTTAAGTAGGTACCTAAGTAAGATAGGTAAGTATTTATGTTTCATTGATTATAGTACATTATAGAAAACATTATTATAAGATAGAAATATAATAAAATGGTCAAAATAATTATGTCATACCTACCATCCGATTGTAAAATACCTACATTAATTTATAATGTTTTTCGTTATTACAATTAAGTTTGATTTGCAGCACTTACCAATAAAACCATACATAGATATTAATATAGGATAATAAAGATAAAGACTAGATTTTATAATAGCTGGTCTTGTTGGTGTGAAAACAAACCAATTGGTTTCTAACTAAAGGGCTGACGTAATAGGTATTTAACTAAACTGTAAATTATGTTCCATACGTCCCTTAAATTAAAGTTAGGCAATTTAGATTTTAAAAGTAAGTAGGTACCTCATCTGTTTTAGAGAAGAAAAGGATGTAAATTAAAGAATGTATGTGCAGATGTCCAAAGAGCGGCATCTGAGAAGAAAAAAGCTTGGCTAGACTGGTTGGCTATGAAATCCAATCAAAGAATGCAAATGGCAACGAATTTGGATGTAAGCAAGGCAAGGAATGAATATAAAAGGTTAAAGGGTGTGTGGCAAAAGAAGCTGTGGAGAGGAAGAAAGAGAATGATAGAGATGAGTTTGATAGGAAGTTATCTGACGACTTTCAGAGTAACATAAAGTTTTTCTGGAAGTCCATAAGGACAGCCAGAGATAATCATTCAACCTCGCAACTGGACAAAATCAGAAACCAGGATGGAAGTGTTGTGAGAGGAGAGGTATGCGTTCTAAAGGGATGGAAGGAATATTTTGAAAGTTTATTTGAAAAAGAGGATATGCATGTACCAGTGCCACCTGGAGACATATAATTATGAAGATAGCGGTGAAAGTGATATCAGCATGGAAGAGATTATGAAAGCGTTGAAAAGTATGAAGTAAGGAAAGGCTGCTGGGTATGACAGGATTTCGGTCGAGATGCTGATAGCTGGACAGGGTGTGGTAGCAAGTCAGCTGTACCGCCTATTTAACCTTTGCTGGAGGAGCGGAATTGTACCAGGTGACTGGTGCAAAGCCGTCATCGTACCGCTTTATAAAGGAAAGAGGTCACAGCAGGACTGCAAAATCTACCGAGGCATTAGCTTGCTCAGTATCGCCGGCAAATTGTATGCAAAAGTTTTGATTACGAGAGTGACGGATGAAACTGATAAGAAAATATGGGATGTACAAGCGGGTTTCAGGAGAGGAATGGGATGTATGGATCAAGTATTTTCCTTGCGAAACGTAGCCGAAAAATGTTTGGCCAAAAACTAAAAGGTCTATTGTGCATACGTGGACTTGGAAAAGGCTTATGACAGAGTAGTGAGGAGTGAGTTGTGGTCAACATTGTTTATGTATGGAGTGCGCGGCAGTCTGATACGAGCATTGAAATCACTCTACGAGGGTTCCAGTGCTTGTGTCAGAATAAACGGAGCTGTCACAGACTGGTTTAGCATCGAAAAAGGTGTTAGGCAGGGGTGTGTGGCATCACCGGGCCTGTTCAATCTATTCATGGATAATTGTTTGACAGATTTGAAAGAGAGTATATTGTGTGGACTAAGAATGAATGATTTAACCGTCAAATGCCTCCTATACGCTGATGATCAGATTTTGTTAGCATCATCGGAGGAGGAGTTGCAAGCGATGGTTAATATTATGCATGATGCTTTGAAAAGTAAAGGGATGAAAGTGAATATAAGCAAGACGAAAATAATGGTTTTTGAAAGAGAAGAAATAATGACAGTCTGTGAAGTTAAGATTTCAGAAGAGAGATTGGAACAAGTGGAAGAATTTGTGTACTTGGGATCAAAGTTTACAAGAGATGGTAAGAATGATAGTGATATTGAGCGAAGAGTGTTAGCAGGAAATCAAGTGAATGGGGCACTACATAAATTTGTGAGCAGTCAGAAAGTGTCCAAAAAGGCACGACTGGCTGTGCACAGGGGAGTGTTGGTGCCTACGCTTATGTATGGTAGTGAATGCTGGGTATGGCAGAAGAAGCATGAAAGTAAAATTAATGCTGTGGAAATGAGAAGTCTGAGAAGTATGATTGGAGTGACTCTGATGGACAAAGTGGGGAACAGCGTGATAAGGGAACGACGCGGAATGGTAGAAGATGTAGTGATAAAAATAGAGAAAGGAATGCTTAGATGGTTTGGACATCTAGAGAAGATGGATGAAAGTAGATTTACGAAACAGATTTATGGATCTAGTGTGAGTGGACCAGACGGTAAGTGTCGACGTAGACGGACGTACCACGATCAAATCGAAGACGTCTTAAGGAAAGGTCAAGTCAAGAGTACGCATAACCGGAGAGCATGTATGAAGCAAGTCATGAAAGTAGAAGAAGCGAAAGAGGTGTGTCAGGATCGTAGTAGGTGGAAAGATGTAGTCTCTGCCTACCCCAACGGGAAAAAGGCGTGACTGTATGTATGTATGTATGTATGTATGAGTACCTACGAGCTGGACGCATTTCGTGGTAGGTGCATGGTTTTTATCTTAACCTGTTTTGGGACTTTTAAACTTTAAAAAAAGTCGTTCAGTTATATTGATAACAATTGTTACGTAATTTCCAAGTATCTAACTATTTTATTTTAGATTTCCGTATAATGGATAGCCGTCTTTTTAAATCAAATAAAGTCATCAGTATTTTTAATGTAGTTAATCAAAGTGTCATTAATGTCTTACGTCGTTTATATCATCTATTATTACGACAAACTTACTGCAAAGAAATTTTGCTTAACTTTGTAAAGTTATCTGGTCACCCCTTAAGTCCTTGTGCTAGACATGTGAAAATGAAAATATGTCCAAGAAGTAATTTTACTTCACCAGCATAGCAGTATAGTTATATTATAAGAAATTTTGTCATACTCTCATTGCTTTATATTATGTGTTATCAGTAAGTTTAAATAACAAAGAAAGTTTAACTTCACGGCATTTAAGTAAATTTAACTTTCTCTGAAATGAGGTCACATTACTTATCCACCACTTATTTCCTAAAAGAGCCTTTATAGTATCATACAGGATATTAATAAAAATAAAACAATTAAAAAGGTTTACATATCAAGTTATTTGATCAAAATCGGATCATAAATTAAAAAGATATGATTTTTTTTATAAAAACAAAATATTAAAATGGCTTTATCTCGAAATGGCTTTTTGGAGCTCCAGTAATTTTGCCTTTCCAGTGACGATATTATTATAATACAATTTTCCAAACATGTAATACCTACATAATATTGTATTACTGATTCAAATAACCAAACACAATGACGCAACAATGAAAAGAAAAGAACTCCAACGAAATTCAAAGATTATTAGTAGGTAAACGTGAAGATTTTAAAATGGAAATCAATTAACTTTTCTGAAAATATTATTACTACTATACAATTTGCTTTGGGGCAAATATTTATAAAATTTCGGGCCCTTAGAAATTTTTAAGAGTTCACCAGATTTGATGTATAAGTACCTACCTGATGATTTAAATAATCATCTAACTACGTCGTCGTATGTTTGAATGCAATGGTCTCGAGCCTCAACGATTCAAAAACTATAGTTATCAATAAAACTTCTGTTCTAATCATCAGCCACGTATTCAGTTGACAGCCAAATATTTCGCAGTCAGCAAACTCTCCATAAACTTTAACTCTACATTTAACTCTAGGCACTTCCTACCTGATCCTACCTACCTAGATAGTAGTTTTAGTGAATAATAGTATCACTACATACTTACAGTTTGCAGTTTAGTAGAAGTAAATAAGCATTTTCAGTCAGAACTCGGAATATAAGCCGAGTCGGCTCGTATTTGATCGCAGCAATATTTCCACGAACATTTGCGAGTTGTTATCGCAAACGCATCGTCACGGCACATCAGCGACGTAACCCGCAGACTCATTCTCACGTTCCACCTAGTTTCCATCATCACGTTACATGGTGTGGCTAATGCTAACGTGTGCGTTACCTCGGGGCTAATCGACGTTGCATAAGGACTTCGATTTGTTAGATTCTTTATAAACGCAGCAAAGGTAGAGAAGAGCGATCTATTGAGGTAGGTAAAAGCGTTGGTAGAAGTTGGCAGAGAAATTCGGGCAGGAAACCCATTGATATAATCTACCTAGGTAGGTACGTATGCTACAGGGAAATGGTCCAAATGCCACGTAAAATAATTCAGCATGGAAAGTATCTACGGTAGGTACCTTCTACAAGAATATACAATCATTATTGTTTTGTATTGCAGAGCTTATGCATCTTTGCGTGGTAACTATAATAACCTACATCTAAGGAGTTTTACAGATTTAAATATTTTGCAATAGATACCTACCGTATAGTTCTCACTATTTGTTTAAAGTAGGATAGACTAAAAAATGCTAATGTATAAATGTATAAAATGTAATAAATCCAAATTCAGTGGAAGTTAGGCTGTGTAACTACTACAGTACAGCATAATTCATACAATAATTTAAACTTAGCTCGAAACAGACCCACAAAAACGTCTTCTCACGTTCCACCTGGTTTCTGTTACATTTGTAACAAACGCGGCGTGCGTTACCGCAGTTGTAATTTAAATCTCAATGGAGTTGCGCAAGAGTCCAGTGCTGGCAAGCTGGAGTGTTTGTTGCGTTTGAATAGGCTCCCTAAACAAAAGGGCTGGCACTGTGAAAGTACAAAGTGAATTTCTTTGTTTATTCTGCTCGCTTTTTTTATCGATTTTTAAATGTACCTACCTACTTTCCGATCATTATTGGTAATCGTGTGTGACGTGGGTTTTTTTTCTCCATGCTTGAAAAAATGTCTTCAAAATCGGTTTAGTACTTTAACCGTTAAAGACGACAACCTGCGTGCATGAATGCTTGAATGAAACATTACAAATTAGAAATCTAGAGGTCAATGAATTCTCTATCGTCAATTAGGTGTCTAATTAATTGCTATTACATGAAGCAAGTGGAAATAATAAGTCGATAAGTAGCTAATATATAACTAAATAATATACAGCTAAATAATAACTTATTGTGGGTTAAAGGAGCCAAGTAGCATCTACCTACAGCACCACTAATGCCAATGTAACCTAATATTTTATTCGTAACGTTTACCTTCCTTCGTCGTTTAGGTCTACAAATCGATCAGTTTCTTCCTCCGAAAAATCACGCAAATGGTTAAACAATCAGTTTGGTCGACCACACACATTATAATGTATAAAATTAGGTACAGGTAGTTACATTCATTATGATTCATCGATTAAACGTGGGAGCCGATGATTAAACACAAGATTACTTTTGACATTGTGTTGGTAACCACTGACAATTATATTTTGACTGTCTAGCAAACTATTATTCGAGTGGCATTTCAACTGCGTAACTTTAGTATTTGCAATGGTTCTGGTGTTTGTTTACATGCAACTTTATGACCCTTCTGATATTGATGTGACATCGTAATCTTGTTTGTAATCGTGTCGTATTTTGCCTCTATCTATACGTAGGTTGAGTCCATCTTGGGATTCGCCACACCTGGGCCAGTTTGGTAGATAATAATGCGGCAATACGCGAAACGGTAGTGTGCAAACATTACTTTGTTCCGGTTTGTAAGGCACTAACAGCAATCACCATCGAAATTACTAGCTTAGAACAAAACACAGAAGAAAGTCTGCCTACAATAAAATTTATGTTAAAGTGAAAAGGTCTAATAACACTAAATGCGAGATATCATTCGAATCAATTTCATTGCAATTTTCCGCGAGAAAGTCGCGGAGAAATTGGATAATAACGATGGAGGTAGAACTTAAATGAACCATTGGATTTAATAATACTTATTGACTTTTGTTTAGTAGCCACTTCACTGAATAATAATTTGGTATTGTTTATCATGGGGGAGAATGGTGACGCTAATATATTTTAACTGTCTATGTAAGTATGTAGGTAAGTAATTACACCTATCAATAAACGATAATTACTGAATATAACACAATAGTAACGAAAATATTATTGAAAATCTTCTTGTTCTTTAATCTAAACCTAAAATTATGTTATTGATTTTAAGCTAATAGAACTGAAAATGCATTGTCTTTTGACGTCTCTAATTTCACAACAGATGTACCGACTAGGAACATACCTACATGCATACCTACCCACTATATATTTGTGGGTAAGCTTACCTTTCAAAATACCGTAGTGGACTCAAACTTACAGCCTCAAAGCGTCTAAATGTCAAGATTACAATCAACAGATGCCATTAAATGTACAATGAAGACGTTATTACAGGTACACAATACCTTTAAGTCTATTAGTTGGTACAATATGCTCATTGTACAGTTGATAGCATGTCAAGCCTACGACATTCCAAAGAAGAAATTCTCATTATAATAGACGAGCCAGTCTCGGCAATAATAAACACCGATGTGTCACTCTTTTAGAATTATTATACGTCTGTACGCCGAGTTAATGTCACACTGCATTTAAAATACCTCTAGACTAGATCTATAAACAAATGTCAGGCACATACCTGAAAGAGGTCCGGCTTTGCCATCCTTCCTCTCAGTCTGCTCATCCTCCAACTCTTCGCAACTCACTATCACAAACACAAATACACACACAAAAGTGATCCTCATCAACACCCGCATTTTCATTTTAATACGCAATCGGAACGTCACTAATACCCATTTTATACGAATTTTAAAAAAACACAGTCACATTTTCGCCGATTGCAAGCGACCGACCGACGACACTGGCACGAGAGTGTTTAGAAAACATACCACGCTGGCTTTTGTTTTTAATCACATTACTCGGTTCCGATCGATTTAACGCTGGCTTTAAGAATTAAAACTTATTTCGTATTTTTTTCGTGCGTTTGAGTTTGACACGCGCGCCGCTCACTCGGAGGCGAAGGTACTGGCTGCGTTTAGGTGGGAGTTGCGCCCCCACTGCGCGCGCGCAGGCTTCTATGGTCGCGGTGCGCTATCGGTAAACGACAGGTTTCTAATGGACAGATAAGATATCAGAGAAAACTGCGGTTTTATTGCGCGGTCATACGACAATTTACAGCTGCCCTAATATCTCTTGAGTTAGGTAAGTAGGTACTATTTTAATTTGGATGGTAGGTAGGTCTTTTCATTTCATTGAAATAAAATGTATTCAGACATAAAACGGGGTAATTGGATTAACCGCGGAATTGAGACCGACGTAAATATTGCAAAGAACACCACAATCGTCAAAAATTCAATAGATAGGTACACTGAAGAATTTTGCGGGTAGATTAAGTTATTTTTTTTATTTGACTTAGCCTGGTTTGTGAATTTAGCCATCAGTATCAAGTAGGTACCTATTCAAATATTAATTTCAAGTTTTACATTTTTTCACAATATGCAAGTTCTGAGCATTATAGCAATCCTCGTGCTTAAGTAGGTCCTTTACAGATAGGTACGATACTTCCTGGGAGTATTGAAAAAAATGCGAAATGACGTTTTTTGGCTTAGGTTAGTATAGAGGTAATATACTTACTTAGGTATCATTTGTCCACACTCGTGCACGTTAACAAACACACAATGAATAATATTCCACCAATATTACACATTCACACTCGGAGAAACACAAGTTAGTTTGAAAAAAATACAAAACCAACAACATCTCACTATCGGAAGTTTTTCACGAACATTCGAATCAAACCTCCCCTCTTCAATGGTTTATTACACAGCACGAGCGCCATTTCAGCCGGTCTCTAGAAAATTTCGTTCGGAAATGAGAATTACGCCAATAATGTAATATTATTAGTATTCATTTTTTCTGAAAAATATAGATGAAATATAGTGAAACATTTTCATAATTTGAAAATTTTCCAAATTTTACTAACCCATCAGCACCTATACCTACCCAATCGCATGTTGGTGGCTGTGTAATGTGTATTTTGCATAAATACGAAAATCGATCGACTGACAAATACCTACCCATAAGACCCATTTCAGTCCAGTCCATTCCAACAAGTGCAACTCGACGATATTTACGTCGTTTAATCTTGCACAGATTTATAGTCATCCAAACTGTTGTCATTTTGTAAGTTATAGGTACTTGCATGTTATTTTGAAGTAATATTGTCAGATTTCTTTAACATTTAACTCATTTTCATTTTGTATTTATTGTTTTTGCTCATCGAGCATCCATGGCGAACGCTATGTATCTACCGACGCCGTACTTGGTGTAACTACACATCGGATTATTGCTATTTTAGAGATTCAGCACTTGTGGTAATGTGTATGATGTGGCTGTACTGTATTAAATAAAAATATTAATAAAAGCAATTATCTAATACTTAGCTTCTGGTAGGTACCGAAACATGAGTGAGATAGGTGTTTCAAAATATATTAATATATCACATTTTATTGTTTCATTTCATTATAAAACATTTAGTTTATGTAACACTTGTTTCTATGACTGTACAAATAAACAATAGCGGCCGAGTCGCCTACTAAAAATAATATTTAAATAAAAGGTAGTGACTCGACCACTCGGCCGAATGTAATTGCGGTCGAAATGACAACCAACTCAGACTCCTGACTGTTTGGTGGTTTAGTTTAGAATCTTAACTCAAACAAAAACTGATTTACTTAATTACATAATATAAATCTAATCACACTGGCAACCTCTGTTGCATGTAATAGTAGGGGAGCCCACGATGCTAAATGGGGATTTACTCGAGCGTCGTAGAGACCTATTGGGATGCAAAGCTTAGATGATAAGAAGAAAAAAATGTTATATGATATATACCTTTACATCGGTGGGGGAAGCGGCTATAGATTTTTAAATATGTAAAAAAAAACTGTTGCATGGGCATCCTCGAGCGCGTCAGATATTGATAGCATCAATGCCCTACGTATTTTTAATAATGTACGTATGTTAATCTGATCGTTTGCATGATGCGGGTGGTTGTATTTAAGGATTGAAAATGAAAAAAAAATAAAAATAATCGAGCGCGTCAGAATTTCTTAGGGAGTGTTAAGTGCACCAAAAAAAAGCTCTTATTCACTAATCTGACGATTTTGATGGGACGCAAACTCGCGGCCATTTTCATAATGTGCAAAAAAAATTCGCCATTTTGAAATACTCAAGCGCGTCAGATTAAGATATATATGGTTCATCTTTATGTTCTAAACGTACTGTCTCATAATCTGACGATTATCTAGAGGGATTCGCCTGATCTGACAAAAAAAAATTAGAAAAACGGTTCACCTTAAAGGCCATCCCTGCAACTTCCCGCTAATTCCATTCCTGGGAGCTTAAAATTGTACTTATGACATTTTTGAGCCCAAAATATAATTTACGTGATATTTTGAGCTCTCCCAGCTCGAAAGTCTGATAGGAGTTTCATAGAACACTATTTTTGGAATTTTCAAACCGCAATAACTTTTGAATTGTTCAACCAATTTTCACGCGGTTGGCGGCATTCGACGCAGTTTTATCATCCTCATAAGTAATTTTGCAATTTTAATTGATCGAACCACAAATTTCGGAGTAATCCCGAAAAAACACTTTTTCGGGTTTCTTTCGTTCACGATATCTCTCGAACGAATCAACCGCTTTTGACCAGCTTGGTGGCGATCGACGTGGTTTTTTAAGCTCAAAGACGGATTAGTTTTTGAAGTTGATCGATAAAGCCGGTTAAAAGTTATTCCAAAAAAAAACACTTTAAAAAAAAATATCTGTTTTTTTTTGAGATTTTTCAAAATTTCTCAAAACCTATCGGTCCGAATCGGTTCAAATTCACAGGAAATCAGAAACGCGGAGAAGGAAATGTAGGCATCACACAGCTGCACCCATTTAACTTTATCGACGAATTTTTTTATTTCGGCTTGCGGAAATCGTCAGATTATATATTTTTCATTATTCTTGAATTATTTCCTTCAAAATAAAAAAAAATTTAGCTACGCTCGAGAATGTCGAGATGACGTTTTTTTTTTACAACTTTGTTGCCCTCCCATTTTTTTACGTTTCTCTCAAATTGTCAGATTAGTGGAATATACACTTTTTAGGATGTAATTAACTCATCCTACCTTAATCTGACGCGCTCGAGAATTTCTGATGGTCAATTTTTTTTTACTAATCTGATCCTGTATCCTTCACGGGCGGCCTTATATATGGGCCTCATGTTTTGTGGAGGTACTTAACCGGGTACAAGGTATCCCCCTGTATATTAATCTGCCGCGCTTTAGTAAATCCCGAAATCCCCGCTTGGGCTCCCCTACCATAACGGCTAATTGTTATGTAACACATACATAGGGTATACAACTATACATACGTAAATAGGAGTAGGTACATACATATTATGAGGTGAAGCAATGAAGTTCTGGGAAGAGGGAGACTGAAAGACTGGATCTGAAGGTTGATATTACAATGTTTCTTGTTACTTAATTTGGTTCTTTTATTCACAAATTCACCTTGGACATAATTTACGTAGGTACCTTACATACATAGGTAGGTACATAATTAATTACAATTATGCCTGTATTAACAGGCATGCCTTTACCCTATGCTATGGGGGCATTGGGGTTGGTTGGGGTTAGTTGTAAAAATAATACACTGGTCTACATTTTTACTGATTTAATATAGTAAGTACCTTCTTATAAATTGAAACATTATTATAATTAAATAATAAATCTTGCATACAAAATAAATCATAATACCTACTTAGCATAAAAATAAATTAATGATCATAAATGCATAACTCCAATAGCATGATTTTTAATGACTAGTCCATAGATACAATTATATTATTATCATAATATGAGATCAAAACAATACTCCCATTAAACACTATTAGATTATATTCTTAAAATCCCATAAATTATTTGGATACTACTTACTACATTGGTAGGTATAGTATAAATACTTAATGCGTTTTTCAGAGTATTAATAGGTAAGCTTGATGCAACTTGACTATTGGTGGAACATTTCCACCACACTAACAGAGGGTTTAATTGAAACCCTGAAATTGTTTGTATACTCACTGCCGCTGAATAAAAACGCTGAAATACTCAAGTTTTAAATGTAGTAAAGCATGCATGTAAACTTATAAAAACGAGCCTATGTGCACGGAATATACGCCCTATACCTGCAAAGGCTTTTACACTTGTATGCAACCCAAGGACTTAAAAATTAAGTCCGCCCACACAACATCAATAGGTATTAAGGAACAAAATATAATAAAAATGAATTATTACTATCGGCGGTTGTAACTTGTATTTTGAACCAAGTGTTTCAACACAGCCCTCATTCTGACAAGCTTCTTCACCATGTCCTGATTGGTGTTCCACATTCTGCTTATCTGCTTCTTCCTGCCTTTGGCGAGGGAGCTGAGCCGACGCACCTTTTTCTTCAGTTCCACAACTATTTCAGAGTCCTCCTCAGTGTTGTCAGTTTGCTCCTGACTGGATATGGTGGGCTCCATCTTCTCAGTCGGCTGTAAAGAGTACAAATAAATTAATGGTAAAAAACACATTTTTATAAATAAGCTTTTATATTAGACATCTTATATACACTTAATTTATTATTAAAAAGCTTTTTGCAAGATTTACCATACATAATGAACATCATAGTTAGGTAGGTACTCACATTTCTATTCAGGAAAACATTGTGAAGATAAAAATGAATTATTATGTAATATGTGCCCACATTGGGCACAAATAATTTGGGATATTATCACAAATTATTGCAGAGGAATCTCAGGCACCACTTTGGATCATGAATGAACCATGATGAATGACAGCCTAATCCTTCAAAGGTGATGTGAAACTCAAGCTCAGCTGTGTGCATATGGGTTGATGAATGATGATGATGATTAGGTACTCACAGATATGTTAATAGTGGGCACAGCTTCAGCCGTCAGCCGTCTCAAGCCGCTTTCAGTCAAGATAAAAGCTCCTTGCTCAAAATGGGCCGAGCAAACCGTGCTTGAATCAGTTGCCACCCATTCCGCTTCTCTGTTCACTGCCGTTTGCCACACCTGACGCCTTTGCTCATCTTGGGGGAACCTGCAAAGAGAACCCATATTACCACCTTCTTCTGTTCAAGATTGCTCATGGAGTAAATGGTAATTATTATTAGCCCAGGGTCTGGGTGTTTATCATCAACCCTGGTTGTTCTTGATACCTAATACTATACTGCATGAACGCTAGTAGGGTTCATGATCTATGTATGTTTGTGATGCATTGATATAAAATATAATATAACCCAAGTGAAAATGGCTTTAATCTCGTAAGACTTTAGCACGAGATCTAGCAGAAGTACAAAGTACAACAAATCATAGTAGGTAGATTACCTAGCAAGATTCTTGTCGGAGAAAGTTGTTCCAATAATAGGGATAGATCATGTTGGCCGTGTTGTACCTAATAATCGAATAGTTTTATATGGTAGGTACCTACTAAGTTTTTGACGTAATTTTCCAAGCTGCGTATACGTCATATCATAGAAAAGAGAACTGCTTAAAAATCTACTTAAAACATAACTTGCCTATGAAATGTGATCCCATTTGCACATTTAGTTGACTTGGCCGAAGAGTGTTTACAACTCGCCACAGCACAGCTCACCATTTTAAATACCTACAATACTGTAAACGTCCCTGTGATTCGTCCTGTGTACGTAAGGGTAGGGGGTAGGTTGTCTTTGTTTCAGCACTTTTTAGGGTATTCTAATGTCCTTTTTCTGTGTTTTTGGGTGATTCTTCTGTGGACTGAAGGCCTCCACTTAAGTTACTCTATGAATGACTGAAATATAACTGTAGAACCCTACGAGTACGAAACTAGGACTGTATAAGTATATTATAATGATCTATGCTAAACTTTGAATAATAATGATAAATCGTAAATAAATAAACCCTCTCGTCAGGCAGTCGTCATTTGCTTGCATTGCAATCAATAAATAAAGTGCCAAAATGTGTTTTTTTAGTAATGGCTTCGCACGGTTTGTGCATATAGCCAGTGTCAAGTATTTTATTGTATTTCTTAATTTCACATTACGAAAGTCACAGCAATATAGCAATCGTGGTCAAGTAGTCAAGTCAATTATTTACATCGTCAAAGTCACGATTCAGTAAAGTACCGGAACTTCCTGGGAGATTTGGAAAAAATGCGAAATGACACGTTTTTTGAGTTTATATCATTCGCCTACCACTCGTGCTGCTCGTGCACGTTAACGAACACTTAATGATTAATATTCCACCAATATTACACATCAACACTCGAAGAAACACAACTTAATACATGAGAACATAATACCAAACCAACAACGTCTCTCTATCGGATTCCCGCTAAAACTCCCTGACAAAGTGTTAGTTAGGTACGTTACCTACATAATCATAGCAACTCAAATGTGTAAAACCGCAAAACGACATCTTATTTTAGAAGTTCTTAAACTTTCGCCAAAATGAAACATTAACTGGCTAAAAACGGGTCTAATTACGCCGAGGTATATCAAAATTATATATTATTTTTATACCTACCTATTTGTTGGTGCGCGAATTAGACCCGTTTTTAGCCAATAAGACATCTTATTTTATTTGACATAGAAAAGAAGCAACACTATTAGATTAAGATTTAAAGTGCGAGACAAAGACAACAGTACGTACACTAATGTTCAAATTAATTATTATAGAAATGACATAGGTTAGGTAGGTACCTACCTACTCTAGTGATGTACCTGTACAACCGGTAAGTTTTCTGTCAATAATTTTACTAATTAATAACCTGAATAATAATTTTAATAAATAAATATCATGACAATGTCAAGATTTTTAAAACCACAAACCACAATTTACTTTTTCTATCAATTCAATTCAATTTAGCATTAAAGTACCTACCTACTTTTTTTTTTGTTTGAGTAAGGGCTTCGCACGGTTTGTGCATATAGCCAGTGTCAAGCATTTTATAACGTATTTCTTATAATATTAAGAAAGTCACAGGAAGAGTTTTGGCGGGAATCCGATAGTGAGACGTTGTTGGTTTTGTATTATTTTCTCAAACTTGTGTTTCTTCGAGTGTTAATGTGTAATATTGGTGGGATATTAATCATTAAGTGTTCGTTAACGTGCACAAGTCTGGGCGAATGATATAAACTCAAAAAACGTGTCATTTCGCATTTTTTCCAAAACTCCCAGGAAGTTTCAGTAAAGCATCCACTACTTTACTGAATCGTGACTTTGAAGATGTAAATATACTTGACTTGACTACTTGACCACGATTGCTATATTGCTGTGACTTTCTTAATGTGAAATTAAGAAATACTTGAATCATAAAATACTTGACACTGGCTATATGCACAAACCGTGCGAAGCCATAACTAAAACAAAAAAAATAATAAAAAGTCACAGGAATATTATATAGCAATCGTGGTCAAGACGTAGTCAAGTCATATCGGATTCCCGCCAAAAAAAAACCTACCTAGGTATTTAATAATAACTATATAAGGACCTACTTACTAGCAAGTATTACCTTATAATTAATTGAATTTACTACTACACCCTAAAGAAAAATAAAGTATTAAAATAATAAGATAAGCAGAAGGTACATTTTATAACATAAAATATTACCTAATCTGAAACTATAATAATTATTATCAACATTACATTATTCAAAATAAAGGTAAGTAGGTGCAATAAGTACAAATGGTGCCAAATTAAATTATTTTAAACTTTATATTAATTTCTGTCTAACCATACACAAAAAATAAATTATAAAAGTAAACATTATTAGAGGTAGGTACAAGCAGATCATTAGTTTAAATTAGGTAAGTACACACAATATTCTTTGCTTGTCTCCTCCTGCCGCCTTTATATAGATACTAGAGAGATATTATTTTAAAAGCTTGTTTGTTGCTTTTTGCACTTTTTTTGTTTAGTTTATAACATTATTTTATTACAAATGTTTAAAACGAAATTAGTTCTATACGCACAAGATGATCATTAGGTGCTATCAATTATTTTTTATATTCTTGTTCTTTATTTTTTGTGTAACAAGCGACTCTCACAACTATGATAGGTACCTAAATAGACATAAATGTTGAAATTCATCACAAGTTTTAGGCTGAAGAGCGTGCAAAAACTCAAAAAAATACCTCTTTTTTTCGGGTAGGGTAACACATAAAATAAGAAAATATAGCCTAGGTATAGTAGGTACTCACACAAATAAACATACCCCTCCTTCAGCAGCCGGGTAAAAATACGTTTTAAATGACATCAAAATACTTAAAATCCAATTTTAACAAAAACTTTTTAAAGATCTATTAACCCTGTCTTCTTGTAGTTAAAACACCCTGCATGTCCAAAATAAATAAAACGTAATTGTCTGACAAGCAATGCATTAAAAAATACAATCCTTTTATTAAAGTGGCATGTCATAGTCATTCTACTATCTTATTCAAAACGTAATTATTGGTTCCACTTATTATTATCCCCTTGCTAGTAGGTAGGTCCTTGACGGCTTCATTATTTTTTCAATACGAGGAGCGACGGCGATTGGTCACTCCGCCCACATTTCACGCTGTAATGGAGACATTTAAATTAGGGGTTTTATGGTTAAACGTATTATGAACCCATTTGATGGAACTGATAGTGATGTGTCTCAATAAAGTATTATTGCCGATATGATAATATCGACAAAGGAAAGAAATGGAAATATAAGGAATATGATGAAACATTCTTCCACCGGTATCTCTTTTTAAGAGCAAATCAGAGTTACCACGTGCTAATGATATTTTACCGCTATCACTTAATTTATAACAATTTTAAACTAAGTATAAAATAATTACTAAGGCTATCCTTAATTTTTTTTGTCTTATTTTATTATTAATTCCTACCTATATTAACAACATCATTCATCAATCATCTACAGCTATTACAACTTCATTAAATTACCTACTCATCAATAAACTCAGTATAGGTACCTATCAAAAGCCACATAATTTGGAATGCCGAAATAAGATCAATAATATAGGGAATTGATCCAGACAGAATGTAAAAACGGTTATCAGAGAGAACAGAAAATGACTGAAAAAAATAACATTGTATTCGAAATTATAGGTATAATACAATTTCACGCGACGCTGAGTTAAAAATGTAAGACTATAAGTGGAAAGGGAAAAGTGACAACTGCCTGTCGACACTGATTTTATGACTGGGAGGGTTTAGCTGGGGTTGGTATAAAAACTACACTCAACATAATTTTTCATTTCATTCCGCTATCCATCTTCAACATGATAAACAAATTTCTCAAAAGTCTTGAGAGTCCTGATCGGCCGCTTTTGGCTCCAAATTATTGGATTTTAGAAAAAACCGGATTTTTGTTGCCTAAAAATAAATTGTTGAAGATTCTGCACATCATAATACATGAGATTGTTACATTTTTTGTGATCACGCAATACATGGAACTATACGTGATACGCTCAAACTTAGATCTCGTGTTGACGAACCTGAAAATTTCAATGCTGAGCGTGGTTTGTGTTATTAAAGCAAACTCTTTTGTTTTATGGCAAAAAAGCTGGAGAGAAGTCATCGAATACGTAAACAATGCTGATAAATATGAAAGGCAAAATAATGATAAAGCAAAGCGTAAAATAATCACCTCTTATACGAAATACTGCAGACGTCTAACATATTTCTATTGGGTTTTAGTCTTTACCACATTTCTGACAACGGTTATTCAACCGCTTATGATATATTTATCATCTCCAACTTTCCGAGAAAATCTCCGAAATGGGACGGAAGAATTTCCACACATCTTTATTTCTTGGGTGCCGTTTGACAAGTACCATTCTCCAGGTTGCTGGATTACCATCGTATGGCATACACTAGTATGTGCTTACGGTGGTGCTGTAATGGCATCATATGACACCACTGTGGTAGTTATAATGGTGTTTTTTGGAGGAAAACTGGACTTGTTGCGAGAGCGGTGCAAGCAAATGCTTGGAGCGATAGACGCCATAATCAGTGAAGAAGAAGCTGCAGTCATTGTTCGAGAGCTACATACCATCCACGTGATGCTAATCAAGTAAGCTAAACAAATACTATTATCTTTCGATACGATTTCTACTCCTGTTTAAATATATTTTCTCGTGACAACGTATTATTAAAAGTCCTTACCATCTTCTGGGTATACACAAAACGTGTGTTCTGTTTATATGTTTCTAATTAAAAGGGAAATCAGTAGGTAAGTTAGTAGATTTCATTAGCTAAATCGGGATTTGGCTACTACCTTTAATAAGTATAACAACATTAAGATTACAAGCAAAGATACAAGAATAGTGACAGTTGTGCTATTAAACTTGGGAAGGTAGATACGTGATCTTTGTCCAGAAAGTAGATATCTAAGTAGGTAAAAATAATATAAAAAGTTATACAACTATTCTTAAGTAAAACAATAGGTAAGTAGTAATTTTTGCCTTGCCTAATAACATTTTCTTTCACTCATTATAATGCATGGTTATATTGTATATTTACAAAAATAGCGCATGCTTATAAAATACTCGCATGTTAGTGTGATAATGACTATGAAATCAGGCATCTATAAACAGGTAGACAGGTATACTATGCACTGCTGCTACTAATCACGAATAAATCAGATTTATTGAATTAGTTGTCTTCTTATTCTCACATCTTCTGTCAATCTCGTTAATATTACGCTGTGATCCTTTATAATAGATTAAACACCAAGTAAACCAGTCAATACTCAGATGCTTTTCCGACCAAGGTGTGATTATTAACCTTCAGAATGCCCGTTGTGGCACTAGCCTCCAATAATATCTAGAGTGGCTACCTAGTTATTGCAAAATAATTTTACAAATTAGTTTCAATTATTTTAACAGCTGAGTTTGGAAATACTCTCATGTATATAATAAAGGCATTATTCAAATGGAAATAGCTCTGGTAACTCTCTGGTCTTCTAAGCAGTATACGCTCTAGTTTGAGCCGCATTGTCGCAGTTACATCTGATGTAGGTACTAATAGAAGGCACACACTTGACTATTTTACTTAAAAATTGTTACTCACACTCAATTAGAGCCCTCATACTTCTAAATATTATAAACCTTATTAGTTAGCTATCTACCTATACTCCCTTAATTTAAGAGCTCTTGGATTGTTTTCAGCCACATAAATTAAAAGAATAAAGTGAGTAGGTACCTACTCAAAACTAATAGGTATAACGTAGTAATGCTGACTCAAATCTACGGTAGTAATTATTTCAATAATTATAAGCTTAGCCCATGGATTTGCATTTTGCATAGACTTTAGCTAGCCTAACCAACCCATTTTTGTATGGTTAAGAAATAAACAATTATGTAAAAATAGGCAGTTTGGTAGTAGATAAATTATTAGTATGTAAGTTACCTTAAAGCTAATCCAAGTTCAACTAAATGTCGAAATACTTTCAGCGGTTACGAAATAAAATATTATATTCTATGAAAAACTCTTAGTTTTAAAATAATATAAAGTAACTAAGAACACCACGTAATATACAAAAAATTATAATAGGTAGTCCATTAAAATAACACTACGAAGAATATTTTCATATTTAAACAATTTCACTCAAAACGTTCCCTGATAAAATACCAACATTATCGACACCTTCCTACCGGCTGTAAACGTGATCACCGAACTAGTAACTCGTTAAAATTATAACTATACCCAAAAAACCAAAATAATAATTTAGTGACAACGAAACATGTAATTTGGTAATTTTCTGTTTTAGACACTCCAGACTGTTCAACTCTTTGCTTTCACCAGTAATGTTTTTCTACATGGTAATGTGTTCTTTGATGCTTTGTGCCAGTGCGTATCAACTTACCGTAAGTATATTAGTTACATTATTACTATACTTACCTGGATGCTTAGAAAAAACAAAATGTGATTTTGTAATATATTGTGTCTGAATATTTTCTCCACAAATTGACGTCTAACCCTCGCTTTTTGTAACTCATTAACAATTTCACAAGGAAAATAATTAGGAATGCCAAGGTAGAGTAAGAAAACGCGTGTGATAGACGTCGATTGTGTGTAACGAAATTTTGATAATGTCTAAGTATATAACTTTAGTTTAAACTTTTGTAGTAAGACGGAACGAGTTCTACCTAAAGTTAGTTAAAGTATCATGTTTATCATTACTAATGCGGTAATTTTCCTTTTTTTCTCAGTCTGCTACAAATAATGCTGCACAAAAGCTATTGATGGCTGAGTATTTGATTTTCGGAATTGCACAAATATTTGTATTTTGTTGGCATAGCAATGATGTTCTTGTAAAGGTAAAGTAGTATAATATTATTATTATTATCTAACTAACGTATTAATCTCGCGTAAAATTTATTGACGACGAAACGACATTGACAGTAATTGCAAAATATATTATCATTGTGTAAGTATGACGCACCCGGTATTATAATATTCAGATTAGGCCTTAGGGTAGTACATCTACCTAATCACCATGAAATATCCTAAAATCACAGCACACAGCTATGAAAAGAAATGGGCAGTGTTATTTTTTATTTCACTCACGTTATTTTGTATTCAATTGTCTATTTTTTATTAGGTACCTATTTAAAACGCATTAGGTATAGTACAAAACAGTAAGTACCTACCTATACCTACATACTAATGTACATCAAAATTCTTAGATAGGGTAGGAGAATCCTATGATAATAATAGAACCAGTTTTTATGAAGTTTTAAAGACGAACAAAAATTTTTTTTTGAGCAAATTTAATTTTTGCTTAGTCATCGTAGTAAAAATGTTAAGTGTGGTAGTGATAAATATTATTAAAATCACAATATAAGATACCATCAAATGAATGACATGGCCTGCTCATTTCGTTA
Organism: Hylaea fasciaria; assembly: GCA_905147375.1. Taxonomy (NCBI): domain Eukaryota; kingdom Metazoa; phylum Arthropoda; class Insecta; order Lepidoptera; family Geometridae; genus Hylaea; species Hylaea fasciaria. Next base: position 12,616,093 of record LR990197.1, read on the forward strand.
CTCGTTACTATAAACAACTTTTGGACATTTATTAATTATACTTATTTATACCTAGTTACCTGCTTCTTAATATTTTTATTTTTATTGTTTAGAATGAAAATGTTACTCTTGGCCCTTACGAAAGCCGATGGTGGACAGCAACACTCCAGCAAAGAAAAGATGTACTGATTCTATCTGGGCAGCTCAGAATCAGCAATATTTTTACCGCTGGACCTTTTACGAATCTGACATTGGCTACATTTATTGCGGTAAGTAATTATTTTTTTTTTGTTTTACAGATAAGGTTATACGGCTTCAGTTACCTAAATGTAAGCGAAGTATGAGTAGGTATTATGTATTTTAGAACAGAAAAGTAAAAGTGGAAACTTCATTGATGTTAAACACTATTAGGTGCCGTGGAATGGGGTGAAATTGATCATTACTTAAAACTGATGCCTTATTTAAAACATGTCTACCTACCTACTTATCTACTAAATGTTTCCAATAAGTTAATGGTGTCATTTGGTCATTTTACCAATCTACCTGGCATCATTTATATTTTACAACTTACCATAATCCAAATAAATACACCCCTTAAAAGGTAAAGTTGGAATTTCAAACCTAAACATTATTGAGACTATAGTAAGTGTATAATTATTATGTAGGTACTAAATATAAATTGTATTCTGCTTTAGATAATATTGAAAACGTAATTCATAAATAATGTAATCGCTAATGGCGTGTTTTCATAGTAGGGGAAAACAGGGTGGCTTCGTACAGTTTTTACATTAGGCCTTGTAAAAAAAAAACTAACAGCTATTTCAAACTCATTTCAATGCTGGTATGTTACACACATATCTGGCTATAAAATGTAGTGTGAATCAGTATCGATACAGCATAATTGACTGAGTAATGACAGATTTACTAAAAAATGAAAAACGTACGAAGGCACCCCAGACGTGGGGTACCTTCGTACACAGCTAACACAATAATAAAAGTTATTTAAAATAAAAATAAATACGTTAATCATCAAATAACTATAAACATTCAACAGTTTGATTTTCAAATAACATAAAATTGAGTAATTATCAGCCTTTAGATGTCGTAGTACTAATGCAGCAGTATTTTACAAAATATCTTCGTTTAAATTAAAAAGTCACTTAAAATAGTCTACTTAGTAAGAATCAACATAAATAATAACGATAACATGACATAATCGTGGTAATCAAATATTAATATGGACATTGCAGGTTGAAAATATTTTCACGAAGCATTTATATAGTACGAATGTACCCCACACACATGTGTACGAATGTACCCCAACCCAAATAATTACACAATTCTAATAAAAATAAATATGCATTAAGCTGTATCCCGAAATTTACGAATACATAATAAACTAATGGATATGTTCCTCAATTACAATGAATTACTTACACAATTTCAGTAAAACTTACTAGAGCTACATGAGTTTGAATTCAAGTCCAAATATTACTTTCGCGGCGCGAAAACACATTTGAATTTATTTAAACGGACCCGGCAGCCATACTGATGTTTTGTCCCGCTAATTAGTAGCTGCATACGAGTGGCAATCAGGCATAAAAAGATGAACGCGCCTAAATAACTAATAGTGGAGATATACGTACTGTACGAAGGCTCCCTCTGTACGGAGCCACCCTGTTTTCCCCTAAATATTTATTGATGGCTTTGTTTCAGATATTGAAAGGTGCATATAGCTACTACACATTGCTTAGAAAATAAAAAGCTATTATCTACGCACTGATATTAATGCTATTTTGTTGAAGTATTTAGTTAGAGGTAGATGATCACGTAGATGAATATTATTACGTAGGTAGGTAGGTACCTACTTAGGTACTTAAGAAAATTATCGCAGAATAGTTTATAGAATATAATAAATCTTTATTGTAAACTATGATCAATAATATAATGCGATATTTTTGTATTTCTGAAGGATATTTATCTAGTACACTCCAGTCATTTTTTCGTGGCTTTGTTTGGATGCATAGCTTAATGTAGTAGGTACCTACATTATTTATCGAAGATTGTACATAACTGGGTATATATTATAATAGGCATTTTAGTATCAACTAGTTTACTCACAAGTGTCGCAAAAGTTGGGCCATTCGGGCGTATACAATATTATAATAGGTAAACATTACATATGTACTTAAATAATAATTAAGTAGGTAGGCAAGTTATTTTGATGTCATGTAACAGTACAATAAATTAACATAGCACTTTATCAAACGTACATGGATGCTATTTAATTATCAAATTAGTATGATTTTTTTTATAGTAGGTATAGGTAATATTATATAATATAATACATTGTACTTAGTAGATAATTATTATGTATGTATTGTAATGAATACAATAAAGTGATGAACATGACTTACTAGAAGAATCTTATTACCGATTGTAGAAAAAATATACAAATATAAAAATCAAACGTCCCCCCAGACAGGGCGCGGGCGCTTTGCTATTCATGTAGTTTATTATAATGCAATATTGTATAGAACTTAGGTGTTAATCTGAGTAATGTAAAGATCAATAGGTAATTAATTTATAATGGCAAGGTACCCAAAGACTTTACTATCTGTAATGTTCGTTTAGAACTCAGATTAGGTACCAGAACAAATTGGTTTAAAATTAAAGAATGTGACAGCGAGCGCAAGCCATCCGCGTCCTAGAACAAAAATTAAATTGGTTTAAATAATTATTGAAAGAACGGGATAGCGTAAGGCATCCGCGCCCTACGTGTTGGCTACCTTTACTAAAACATTTTTCGACTTAAATTACCGGCTTTTGGTGGTACAGCACTAGTAGACTGTTGAGAAACTTTATACCCTTCTAATATTGCCAGTATTGAAAAGGTTGCTGAAGGTAATGGTAATTTTTACGCTATTAATTCCTACTAATATTATAAACGCGAAAGTTTGTAAGTATGGATGGATGTTTGTTACTCTTACACGTAAACACTACTGAATGGATTTTAATGAAACTTCACAATAATATAGCTTACATAATTATCAGAATAACACATAGGTTACAATTCATAAAGATATATCGTATATTATCCAAACGCGGGTGAAACCGTGGGGCGCAACTAGTATTATGTACAATAAAATTAATGGTTGGCGTGTCGTGTCATTCTAAATTATAAATACGATAAAAATATTTCACATATTCTCTAGCGGGGTCATACTAAAATACAGGGGAATTTTAACGCACAACACATGAAAACACCGTGTTGACCCGGCAAAATAAAAAAAAAAACATAGAAGCTGTCCTTCTCTTACGCAGAAGCTCTTTCTTTTGATTTTTCTTTACATTTTTGGGCTTTTGGGTTAAAATATTTACGGATATGCTTAGCTAAATTAAATACAACGCTTATTAAATACAACACAGTATTGAGTGACGGCATAAGTTTTAGTGAGAAAATCAGGTCGAGGCAAGACGACAAGGGTTCAACAAACTTCGACGTTTAGGCAGCCTTTCTGTTTGTTAATGTCATGATGGATATTGGTTTTCGGTTTGCGCGATTACCGTGAAGTGATCGTTGAAAGTTTTGTAAGTAATGGAAAGTCCAAATCCTCCGGAGAGGACGTTGCCGGTGCAGTATGCTCGATCGCGGGCTTTCCGTCAGTTCAAGAATCCTCCTCAGCCACACATGTGTATCCAGGACTCTATAAAGGATACGTCAGAGAAGCTTTACATTAACGTGCTAGGATGGCAGAAAATCGCGAACCCGAAGCAGTTCTCGGATCCTATACCGCTGTATGGCGGAATGCAGGTGGGCGGATGTCCTCTTTACCTATAGATGTGCTCTAAACCCCTCGTATGTGATCTAGATAGTCGATAAAATAACAGTAAAATTTGCTAAGCTAAACAGCTCATTGTTATTCATACTTTCATGAAACCAGAGTAAACAACCGATTTGTGTAATCAATACCATTTCCATTGCTACATAATTGTTTTGGATAGTTTCCATGATCATCCATAGGTATTGAGGTTTCTTTGGTAGGTACTGTTAGATCTTGCCTAGTGAGTGTGACTGTGGCCTAAGGTTTTTTTGAGGTTACTGACCCCATTTTATATTATAAAATCTTGTGACAGGTCTGCAATTTGGTCAACAATAATGCAATTATTTTAATTGTCAATGATTTAAGTGTTTCAGCTTATAACACAATGACATCTGACATTAATTAGCTCAAAATACATTTTAGGTGCCCCAAGGATGTGGTCCAAACAACACCCGGAGCCTTACCCTTGTGTTTGCGGTGATGGTCAACCCGGACATATTGAAAGCTAATGGAAAGAATGCAGCAAGCTCTACTGTGAGGCAAACTTTCACTATTTCATTGAATGTTTTATTCAGCCTGTACAGCCTAAGACCTGTATTGTATTAACATTCTAAAAAAAATATTTGATTTCTAAAATCCTATGCTAAATATCTAGGTACTTTTGTATAAGTGAATATTTCTTGTACCTACCTATACACTATAAATGAAAAACAATATGGCTAAATAGCTATAATTATTATGACATCATGTAATATAAACAGTCCCCAACACATAAAATCTATAACTATTGGTATTTTGTTACAGTTTTCACTATTCTAATACCTTAGCGAAGGTTATATTTTTTTTTTATTCATTTAGGCTTGACTCAGCGTGGTGCATTTAGGACATACTATTATATCTGTCCTTTAATGCATATCAATGGTAACTAAACCACACCACAGCAGCTATGCAAAGTAATGATTAATTGTAAACTTCTCATTCCAGGACAGAGAAGCATTGGTGAGTCTTCTCTGTGACTTTGTAGAGGCCATGAACCCTGGTCTGGTGCTGACGCGGAACGCAGTCATCCTCAAAGACCGGGACCTCGCCGGAGAGCTCAAGGATGTCTGGCTTGCTGTACAGGCTAAGCGAGAACGTGAGAAGGGAATGACTCAAGATGTTATGTACAAGGTAGGTAGAACAGTACTTAGATTATTAAAATGTGAATTGTTGCTTTGTTAGTTGTTACCACTCACGGAAACAACTGGAGTTGATGGCAGGTAGTCTATAAATGAAATGCAGAATCTCTCTCTAAAAGAAAGCCTGGGCGGGCAGTCTGTTGTACATGTCATCCCTAATAATGATAGCTAAATCCGTAGCAACTAACCACGCTTGCAGTAACAACACTTTCTTTATGCAAGTGTAAGGAAATTTGGTAGACAAGATTCAATTGAAATTCTTATTTTTGTCTTCTAGTATTTCTAAAGAAGTTTTATTTAATGTTAAATTTGTGTCTATTTATATTACAGGTTTATGATATAGATGGTATTGGTGGTGACGAGCAAGAAGACGATAAGACATACGCAAGAAACAAGCAGAATGAAGGAGGTGTTCTGGAAAAGACTTCCGATAAGAAAACTGTTAAATCTTCCAAGCAAATACTCTTGAATGCTGGACAAAAGTCTGAATTTGACTCTGGCATGAATAACTGTCAACTAAGTCAAAACAATCCCAATAGGGATAATAGGTGTGGGAACACAAATGCGGACACCACATACTGCACACCAGTGTATGGACAAATAGTCTCATCTCGAGAAAATCACAACCAAATCAATGAAATACAACAAAAATTTGCTTCCAATGAAACCAAACCTTCCAGCTCATTCAGAAAAGACTGGAATCCCGCCTCGGACAAAACCACAGAGGGCTGGGATGAGTTCTCAAAACGCAACATGTCTGTTATCAAAAATGAAGAAATGAAAAAGCAGAGATGTTTCAAAACTGAAAAGACGAAGCAACAAATGAGTAATGGGAAACATCACTACAACTTCTTCCCTTATTTTGACAACAAAAATGCAGAAAGTACTGAATCAGAACAATTAACAGACACTACAATCAAAGACAATGATCTGAGGAACGAAGACAATTCTAAAATAATTATAGACCCAATGCAGAAGTTAGTGCTGCATTCGACTGATAATAAAATATGTGATAATAAGCCGAGTGCTCTCAGCTCAATAGGATCGTAATGGCGCTTTTTACAAATGATATTTGTACCGCAGTTGATGTTTGAATGTTGTATTTGCTTATGACCTTTATATGGAATGTGTTTATCGGTGTGTAAAATAGCTATTCTAGGAGGAGCAATATTTTATATTCATTTTATTTATGACTATCAGATTTTGATAGATTTGTTACTGCATCCAAACTGGATGTTACATTAGAGTACTGCTATACATACATGGTTATTTAATTTTGCCATTATGTACCTATTGGGTTTCCAAACTTGTATTCATTGTAAATGTATTTATACAATTTTACACTGAATAGGAAAATGATAGTTTACAGCATCAGCTCGCCCACTTTTTAATTTGACATTTGCTAACCTTATTACATATTCCTATAACAAATTCCATATTTTCAAAAATCAATTGCAATGGTAAATTACTGTTGTAAACTCCACAGTGCTTCTTACATCACAATCAATAAAGTTGCTGTTCCATTGTATATTACTTGTAAATCAAATGCCAAGCCAATGGGATAACAGAAATTCTCATTGATGCATAGGTAGTTGAGCAAACAATTTATTTATTTATTTTTAATCATTTAAAATCTGCATTTTAAATGTTAAAGGTACCAAATACCAATGTTGGGACAATACTGCCAATCGGCCAATGTTAAAATGTGTGTGCATGAGTGCTTTTTTAAATTGTTAAAATATTTGTCGTCCAAATTGTTGAGGTTAAAGATATGCAGTAGAGTACTAACACATTTTTTATGGTAATTTATACGTCAGATTGTGTCACGAATCGATTATTGTATTAATCGCCAATTTGGCAAATAGATATTTTTACCTACTGAATTCTTTTACGTATGATCTATTTTACATTAATTACGAACTGAAGTGGACTCCACCGTTTTAGTGTAAAGTCGATATTTGTGTGTGGTGTGTTTCTCTAAATATTGTCATTGTTGCCAATTTTTTGATAAATATTCTAAAGTTTTGATTAGTAAGCTGAGCTTGATTGATGATTGTAATATAGGTTCAGCAAGGTATTTGCGATGTGGGTAAAATGTAACAGCATTATTGCTGAGTTGATACTTGCACTTTGGCAGTAGCAATATGTACTTGCAGATACCTTTGTGGGCCTATGTATGTATTTTTGGCAAAAAGACATTGCGAGACAGACGTTTAGGCCATCAAATGCCAAATTGAACTGGTAGTCTCGACTTTATTGTATTTGATATTTGCTAATTATTCTAAATTCATTGCTCATTGTAAAAATACATTTAAATGTTGACCAATTGTTGTGAAATTATGACCGTTTCTCGGCTCAATTTAAAGCTTGGCGATTTGCAAATTCCATCCCCTTGCATGTTTTTAAATTCATGTCACGTTACATAAATCCAAAGCCGAATTTACACTATGACACTAGTTGCAGAATATCTGACGTGAAAGCACCAGTTATCACTGGAACTACAGCTCTGGCAACATCGAAACTTTATTATGTAGATACTTATTGCAAAATGTTACTGTTCGCTTTCACATTAGTTTCGGGTCGCGTTTACACGGTGACACTAGTTTCATAAAAAAATCGTGCGTGGCACGAACACGTTCCAGTTGTCGTGAATTCACTGCATGCATTGTATGTAAGACTTGTTGTTTACACGTGAAATCGTCTGAAACTAGTCGTCGTGCAAGTAGTTGCACGACACTAGTGTCGTTATACAAATCTGGCATAATCTTACACTGCCAAAAGACGCTTACTCTATACACATTTGAAAATGTAAGTTACCATAAAAATTTGAGGCTCTTACTTTATAATGGAAAAAATTGATATCAGTGGCACATAACATGAAGCCAAAGTTTACGGCAAAATAGGTGATTAAAATCTTATACACAGTAAAAATATTTGATGAAATTAAAAAGTTAAGGACCTAATATCTTTGTAGAAGTCAAAAGCCTGCATGCAAAAAGTCGAAAACTGCCAATTTGGAAAAGAACAAAAATTCTACCTCATCACAACACCTACGAAGACTTAATATATTACTTATTCATAGCATGACACTTGCAGTACCTTACATGTTTCTATCAAATTGTTTCCACCTTATCGATGACGATGTGTTCTCAATTTTGAAACTCGAATAAACTAGTGAACAATATTATATAGTATAAGTACCTAATATAGATTTTATATGGTTTATGATTAGCGTTTTTTTAGTGCTTGGTGAGAGATGGCACACGTTTCAAAAAAATGTTATTAGCGGCATACATGCATGTGTTAGAAAATTTACGCATAGAAGACTACTTATTTAATACGTCGCTCAGATATGTACCATAATAATTATATGATTGCAGATATAATCTAATACATGTCTTGTAGAGATAGTGCTGACTAGATTGAATGCCACAGAAAATTTGTCATACCTATGATAATGAGTTTGCGGTGTATAGGCTTGACTGCCATTGCTGAAGTATCCTAAAATGTCTTAATATTGTTCCCAGGTGTGCCATTTTATCCAAGCAATATTTTATACTCTGTGCAATCCCTGGTTCTTGATAGTCAATGTGTATTATATTTTTTATAGTTGTGTAGTATTAATATTTTATCCCCAGTGAGAGATCTCAACATGTAAATAACAAGGTTTATTTCGTTTTTGTATCATTATGTTTTAGTGTTCATTCTTTAGGAGCAGCTTTTCTTTTTTACCTTTACATTATTCTGGAATATTTCGATTGCATCTATTACATAGATTGTTAACGATAGTCATAAATATATTATTTTATGCAAAGTTGATAGACGACACTAAACTTTGTTGTATTTTTGCGTATTATTGTTTTTATTTTAGTTTGTTTTGAAATGAAAATAGTTTCTTCGCGCGGGTATGTTCATAAACAGATCGGTCGTACTATTTACATATTTTAGAACGCAGCACAAGGAATGTAGGAACTTCTTCCAACTCCACTATAAGTAAATTACAGTTCACTGAATATGTTTGCGCGAGTTGATACTGTAAGTATGCAAGTTTCAAGTTTATAAACAGATCTTGCATTTTTATCGAAAAAGTATTCGACTATATTTTTTGATGTGCTACATTTTACGTTTGTTTAGTATTGTATTTTCGAAGTATTTCTTTCAGTCGTTAGATTCGTTTAAAGTTTTAGATAGACATTTTACTTTTGAGTGTGTTACTGCAATATTTAATGAAAATGTTTGTTCAATAGAGCGAGGTGAAATGCTGGTTTTAAATAAAAAGAACAAATCAATTAAGTTGGATTAAACTGAACACAAGTTCATTAAATGTGGTGGCTATATTATGTACAGTATGTACTTACGCAAATACAATCATAATTATTAATAGTTTTAATTAACCTCTTTTCTGTATGCTAATGAAATTATGCTACACCAATGTTCCTTTGCATAAGTACACACATCAAAAAAGTCTAAGCAACATGTACAAATTTCTGGTTATTTTCTGGTTCGCCGAGCTGTATGTGGACGCGCATTGTCATGCATTAACGTAAAATCGGAGTCAAAGGTTTGCGCAAATGGATGGACAATTAAGGTCTGAGAATATCCTCAACGTAATTTTCAGCGTTCATGTTTCCATTTCCAAAAACGAGCTCAGTTCGCCTGTTCTTCATAATACCCGCCCATACCATAACTGTTGAGCCGCTGTATGGATGAACTTCCTGAACGCACCTGAGACTCAGTATTTCCGGGCCGAAGGTACACTCGCACCCTTCTTGTATCAGGCCTAAACCCGAATCGCGACTTATCGGAAAACATAATTTTATCCCATTGTTCCTGGGTCCATGTTATGCATGCATGTTGCTTAGACTTTTTTGATGTGTATATTTAGTTATTATAGTATTTTGCAATAAAAAATTGCATTGTATCATTATCATTTTAAGACATAGATATTTTAGTTTGTATTACTTATGTTTACTCTTTTGTTTTTATCGTAATTAAAAATGTAATTCAAAAATTGATAACACCAACACAACTTCCAGTGTTTATGATATGCTATGGATTTCTAAGCAGTAGTCTTGTCAATTTATACTAGAGTAACTTCTACTTTATTGTCGAATGCATTTACTCATATAAATCTTATTGCAAGTTATATGAGTACCTCGTACTCTCAATACCTAGTTCAAAGTAATCTCTGTACTACTTATATATTATCTCAACAATTTAAAATTTCGCAATTATTTGCTGTACCGTACATTGTACCTAATGTAATGGAATAATATTAACTGATCTCTTGTTTACAGTATTTAAATTACACGTCATTTACAAGACTGGTTTGTTATGTTTTATTTTTTTAGAACCTAAGTGTAGGTAATATGATTGTAGTAGGTACTTATGTAGTATGTGTGTATAACTTCAAGTGCTCCACTGCTCGGCTCAAGCCCGATTATTGATATATTAATTTAATTCAGTTCAGAACACATAATTTATGAAAATTCTTGAAATATTAAAAGAAACTTGGGGATTTATTTTAGCCGTCGTCAAACTGACCATGTAAAATGTGCAGGATTGGGAATTGTGTTAAATTAGGGCTGGTTACATTCTTAAGGTTTTTACAGAAAATAATGATGAGTAACAATTATTTTAATATATTACATAATCACAATATTCTTTTAGTTAGATAGTACAAAGTATACATGTATTTAACAATTTCATAATTTTATAGGATTCCCAGTATACAGCTATCACAACAAGGCACAAAAAACTTAGTTTGTTTCATTTCCCAAGATAATATAATAAAATGAAATAACAAATAAACAATCTTTGTGAATGATGACCTAATCTTTCTGCCCTCCTCGCGAAAGTGAGGTGAGTGAGACCCATGTCATAGTGGATATGGGTTGTGATGATGGTGAATATTAACATCTAAAAATAATTCTACTTACTAACTATCCAACACATTTCCTTCGCAGTTAAATATTTCTTTCTTATACATCTCCAACATGCACAGGGGATTTCCAGAATAACCCTATAGTAGAACAAAATATTTCCATGACAAAGGCAGTAACATCCAGTTAAACTAATAATTAATAAAGTAATTCCTAGGTAGTTCGTACCTCAATATTCTTGGGATGAAAGATTAGGATCGTGCTTTGCCGTTTTCTTTGGTAGGAGCTGAGGTTGGATATAAGGAATGACTCCTCCTTGAGATATTGTGATGTGTTCAAACATTTTGTTCAATTCATCATCGTTACGCACTGCCAATAGTATGTGCCGAGGTGATACCCTGGGAAACAATGTTAGGTTAGTATAGATAGGGTGGGTACTTTTATAGAAAGACAATCAGCACTACAGGCTCAAAAATTTCTGTTTGATGGTCTACCTAGAAAAATAGACCTTTAGGTATACCTACCTTGATTTATTATTGTCTGAAGCGGCATTTCCAGCCAATTCCAGTATTTCTGCTGCTAAATATTCTAACACTGCGGTCAAATACACTGCGGCGCTGGCACCTATACGGGGAGCATAGTTTCCCTTCTTCAAAATCCTGTATATCCTCCCCACAGGCAATTTGAGCCCAGCTCGGGTGCTTTGGGAGATTTTCTTAGATCTCCAAGACATATTAGGACTACCTAGTTGTTCTACCACTGGAAAACAAAGTGGTTTATTATTTATTACAGTAACAATATTGGTTGGTATCTAGTTAGGTGGGAATAGGTAAGTACCTAGATAAGTAGGTAGGTAGGTACTTATACCTACCTAAGAACTTACTAGGTAACCTACCTGCTGCTATGATAAACTTCTCAAATTATAAACGTGTGGGTAGCTGTATGTTCATATTCAATATTTATACATGAAATAAGTAATAACTTTTACTTACTCTCCAAATCTTCATTACTGTTGCCACCATTGGCGTTTTTTTTAACTTTCGGCATTTCCACTCTCATAGGAAGGAAGGATTTCTCAATTAAAATAATATGAAACACAATGCCTACTAACTTCAGGATTCGTTTTAGTTCAGCCGCTTCGGCGCAGGCAGCAGACAGAGAAGAGAGATTAAAATAAATTGAAATAATAAATTAAAGTAGGTAGTTAGGTACACACACACAGTATTGAAATTTGAATTGAAAGAAAACCGAGTCAGCTCAGTCAGCTGAGAAGAAATTACAGAAATGGCGCGAAAACCGCCCGCCCGCCACTCGCCAGCCGCTCATAGAGGAAAGGTATATTTGTTTGTTAAAGCTTCGCACGGTTTGTGCATTTAGCCAGTGTCAAGTGATAATTATTTCAGCATTTCTTAATTTCACTATAGTAAAATCATACCATAGCAATCCTCGTGGTCAAGTAGTCAAGTCAATTTATTTACTTAGCTGCCAACGTCACGATTCAGTAAAGTGGTGGATGCTTCATTGTAACTTCTTGGGAGTTTTGGGAAAAAATGCGAAGTGACACGGTTTTTGGGTTTATATCATTTGCTCACACTCGTACACGTTAACGAACACTCAATGACTAGGTAATAATATTCCACTAATATTACACATTAACACTCGAAGAAACACAAGTTTGAGAAAAAAATACAAACTCAACACTCAACAACGTCTCACTGTCGGATTCCCGCCAAAACTAGAATAGAAATGTACATAATTATTCTAATCCAAAGAAAATAATCAAGTCGGGTGTTTTTTTTAGCTTTAGCTTCGTTTGGTTTGTGCATTTAGTCAGAGACTTTGTGCCATCTAGAGTGATGTGTCCCAAGGACTTTGTATTACTAAACGTAGAAATGTATGCCGTATGTATGTAACCTTACAACATTGCCTGTGCAGTACAACTTTGCCCAAACCCGAAAAATAAACAAAAATTGTCATGGTAAATTTAGTTTTTAAGATAGCAACAGTTTTGAGTGTTTGGGTAAGTCTCAGACATATATATAGCAATACAAGCTATTAGTTCCTAATAGTTCCTAACTTCGTTGAATTTCCTGACAGCGGCCATCAAAGTAGGGGTAGTCGAAGGTGGTGTCAATTCCGTGTCGCAGATTTTACCGTGCTATTCCCAAAATTCTTGTTTCAGATGAGTCTCATTTCATGTGCTTAAAAACGCTTTATTGGCGATGAGTTTAATTCCTAATTCTGTGCTGTAGGTCGCTTTATTACGAAGAAATTTAAATGGACAAAGTAGTGAGACATTCCGCAGCAAAGAGTTTGAAACATTGCCCACCGCAAAAATGGTGTTAGGGTTGACACTTTTAGAATTTAAAAATTCTGCATCAGTACATACTAATAATAATAATAAATAATAGGTAATTATTACAAAATAGGTACCTACCCAGGTACTAACTTAATTTGAGAAGATTATGGTGGTAGTCTAAAATTTATTAAGTAGGTAGGTAAGTCCTCAATAACTTCCTAAGCTATTGCTTTGAATTGTATTTACAACTCTTAACTAAGTAAGAACAAAGAGATAACTAGGTATAATAAGTTTGGCATACCAAGGTGCAAGTTTAGTTTTGTTCTTTGTTTTCATAATTGTATAAATTGATAACTACGTAATATCTTGATAAGTAGGAACTACCTAGTTACCTACCTACTTGTTTAATATCCTTTTTTCATTGTTTGTAATAATACATTTAAATTAATCTACAAAAATATAATATTTTATTAAGATTTTTCTTTCGTAGCAGCCCTAGCACCTCACATCATTTTGTATGGAAGTAGATCTGGAGGGTAGTACAAAATTGCCCCCCTCATAAAAAAAAAAACTATAAGATATTTTAGCTTGTTGTCAACAGGGTTTTCATCTTTACACCATTCCTCACGATATATTTTATTATCAGAGCAATAGAGCTTACGGTTTCTTGAATATTCAAGGTGAGCAATGTTGTAAGAAATGGCTGATAAAGTTGCACGCCTCTCTGACCGTAATTTTATTCGTATATATTTAACATAATGACAATTTGTTTGGATAATATATACATTCGTTTAATTGCGCTTAAAATAACAGTATATTTACATTTTGAATGAAGCTTATCCTTTTTGTGCTATCATAAAAAATAGTAAAAAAGCGGGCAATGTTGCAAGGTTCTTCGGTGCTTATCGAAATTCACTCCATTACCATACTTTTATTTCTATGTTTCATACTATTTCAGTCTAATAATTTTCCATTGCCCTTTTCACAGAGGCTAATCCGAGCTGTAGCTCAGGATACCTAGATAATAGTCTGTCTTGTTCTTTCATCTTGCCAGCTCCTAAAAATGGTATTGACATTTTCGCCAGAAAAAAAATCCCATTACTATGCGTTTATTTTACTGCTATTATAACCAACTAACTAGCAGCGCCCCGCGGTTTCATACGCATTACAAATACAACATCTATAGTTATATTAAAGGTTCGAGTTCGTGCACACGAATAATAATTATTATGGTGTCATCAATGCTCATAGTTGACATTTTACATAACAGGTGTGGCCGTTAGGTACGACCATGTATGTACTCATAAAATAACAACGCGAAAAATGAACTAAATTTGCGAAAAATAAACGTGCCGACAAGGATGACCACAATTAAATAGAACAACCGCACAGATTAAAAAATATACAGGTTTTAATCTCACGCAGTGGCAATGGCGCTGTGTGGTATTTTGCCAATGATGACGTCAGCATTCTATATATATATATTCTATAATAATAAAATGTTTAATAAAATAACTAGGTATCCCATGGAAAACTAAAATATTCAAATAAGTTTCTTAATTAATGGTCTGTATTTTAAGAAAATGATACAAAAACTATAGGTCAGAAAAATTTAACAATGCCCATTATTTTGCTAGTTAGACCTAAATAGTTAAAATAATATAATTTATTATCATAACTATTTATAATCCTCTTCTAATATTTTTTTCTACTGGCAATAAATTGTTTTATTGAGTCATGGTTGCTACATACATGCGGGAGTTTTGGCGGGAATCCGATAGTGAGACGTTGTTGGTTTTGTATTATTAGCTCAAACTTGTGTTTCTTCGAGTGTTAATGTGTAATATTGGTGGAATATTATCATTAAGTGTTCGTTAACGTGCACGAGTGTAGGCGAATGATATAAACTCAAAAAACGTGTCATTTCGCATTTTTTCCAAAACTCCCAGGAAGTTTCAGTAAAGCATCCACTACTTTACTGAATCGTGACTGACGATGTAAATAATTGACTTGACTACTTGACCACGATTGCTATAACATTGCTGTGACTTTCTTAATGTGAAATTAAGAAATACTTAAAATAAAATACTTGACACTGGCTATATGCACAAACCGTGCGAAGCCATAACTAAAAAAAAAAAAAAATACATACATGCGCGCGGGAGTTTTGGCGGGAATCCGATAGTGAGACGTTGTTGGTTTTGTATTATTATCTCAAACTTGTGTTTCTTCGAGTGTTATTAATGTGTAATATTGGTGGAATATTATCATTAAGTGTTCGTTAACGTGCACGAGTGTAGGCGAATGATATAAACTCAAAAAAGTGTCATTTCGCATTTTTTCCAAAACTCCCAGGAAGTTTCAGTAAAGCATCCACTACTTTACTGAATCGGTTATGCATAAACCGTGCGAAGCCATTACTAAAACAAAAAAAAATCACTCACAGACGGTTTGTTATGTTCTAATTTAGAGGTTAGTTTTACATATCTTGTGAAAATATTATGGGTAAAGATCGATGGACACGAGGAAGTAGGCGCGGTGGCTCCAGCAGAGGTGGTTTTGGTCGTGGAGGGTTCAGAGGTGGTTCAAGAGGTCGTGTTTTCAGCGGCAACCGTGATGGAAACCAGTTCAATTCCAAATATTCCAATAACCAGTGGCAAAACAGACCGAGAAGGGATACTCCTGGGAAGAGACTGTCCGAGAAACAGATTGGAGTGGATCAGTACATGAGTGATCATGAAGGTTTCAATGGTATTATCAAATCAAGGTACATATCTAACCGATTTCCTCAGGCATAATTTCATAGTTATTTCTAGTTCTGTAGTGTAGTTGAAGAATGATCTAAGCTGTAGGCAATGAATTTAGTTTAAAATAAATGTACCTACCACCAAGTGTGGCCCAGATATTGCGGCACTGCACTAGCACTGCAGCATTATGCTTGTCACCTCTCTTTTATAAAGAAAATTGGCAATCATTGGTATAAGAGTGCTATATACCAGCAGGTACCTATCCCACTAAGTTTAGTGACGATGCAGTCAATAAATATAATTTGTATTGTTTCCGGTAGTAAATGCAGGCAAAGCTATTACCAGAAACTAGTTTCACGATTAAATCAGTCTTATCATGTTTAAGATACTCGGATTTCCAAGTGTCGGAGATAAATGAGCGTGGCGAGGTGGCCAAGCTGACCACACTGACTCCCCCGGAGCTGCCTGGAGATGATATTGTGGAGGAAGATGAGCAACTGTTGCTGTCCAAGTACAATGTGGAGATCCTGCCCATGGAGACTTGGGACCAGATCAATAAGGTGGCTGATGGTACTGCAACGGAACCTGTAGAAGTGAGTTCTGCATATTAACTTCTTATTGACCTTACGGCCAAAAAAAATAATGTTAAATCAGTTAAAATGCTGTTGAGATCATACCTGAAAATATATAATTTTATGGTTGTATGTTTACATGTGAATTTACTATAACAATTCTGTGATTTTAAAGCTAAATAAATGATGGTTTTGATTTATTCTACAGCTGGTTGAACACTATGTAGATCAGTAAAGAGTAATATTTACATTCGTCACTTTTCAGATTGATGTGTCAACATCATCAAAAGAAGAAAGAACCAAGATCCACGATGCTGTGAAGAAGGCATTCGGAGCGAGCGTAGTCGGCAGCACAGTTAACACCGATGACAAGAAGATTGTGCGGTTTGAGAAATACAGGAAAGGAGGTAGTTAATGACAAGTAACTGTATTGGACTCTATGTTCAAAGAAAAAGGAAAAAACTTATTCGTTCATGCTGGGCCACAAAGCCCCTCCACTCTAAGTTTAGCGTGTTGCTTACCTGTATTCACCATATTAATTAACTTAATTCTTCTTGGCATATTCCATAATACAATGTAGCCAACTGAGTGATGATTGTAATTCTCCAATACAGTGCGCATCGACAACCGTGTCAAGTGGAGGTGGCCCGGGGAGTATGTGTACTTCATAGTGCACAAGGAGAACTGTGACACCATGGATGCTGCCGTACGGATAGCGGACCGGCTCGGGATGCAGTGAGTAACTACAGTGAAGCGGAGGTGGCCAACCGAGTAGTTGACACATGAACTTGACATGATGTAGGTACTCAATGTGTGACAGCTTTGTTGGTTACTATATGAATTCGATTTTGTTAAAAAGATCGGTAAAGTTATTATATTCGTAGATTGAGTAGAAAATCTGTAGCAATTGTAGGCTAGCCTGTAAAGTATTGAAAAAAAAAACCATTCGTTTCATAACATTGGCAGCCATTGAATATATTTAGAAATGAAGAGCATCCCCTCCCGCCCTCAGCGTGCGGCCGTCGTCGCTGGGCTACGCGGGCTCGAAGGACCGGCGCGCCGCCACCTCGCAGTGGTTCAGCGCGCGGCGCGTGGAGCCGCGGCGCCTGGCCGCCGCCGCGCGCGCGCTGCCCCAGCTGCAGCTCGGGGACTACAGCTTCCGCGCCGAGCCGCTCAAGCTGGGCATGCTCAAGGGGAACCAGTGAGGATCTACACCTTTACTGATTCATTTACTCGTTCGATCGTTTCGTTCTTTCGTTCCATTCATTCATTCAAACGGTTCACTTTGTCAACTCTTTCGTTTGGTTTCTTCACTCTTAACAAATAATATTGAGTAATCATTCACTATGAACTCCAAATAAAAAATATGACATTGCCTCTATTTGTCCCCAACCAATATAATAATGACCAATAGGAATTATTACTTTCAAATCCCACTATAAATACAAATTATCAGGATTATCAGATCAGGAATTACTATTACTTGAGCTTACTTCATTCAACTCATTCATTCATTCATTCAATTCATTCATTCGTTCATTTATTCATTATTTTCGATTGATTGTATGATATCAGCTGAGTATGTGTGGGGTGGGCGGCAGGTTCCGCATCGCGCTGCGCAACGTGACGGCGCCGGAGAGCCTGGTGGGCGCGGCGTGCGCGGCGCTGGCGGCGCGCGGGTTCCTCAACTACTACGGGCTGCAGCGGTTCGGCTCCCGCGCCGACGCGCCCACCTACGAGGTGGGCCGCCGGCTGCTGCAGGGCCGCTTCCAGGAGGTGGGAACCTGTCCCCCGTGTCGGACCATGCGACTCATACTGAAATGTACGAGATGCCGCTATTTGATATCCGTTAGCATGAGAGCGGTTCTATCGTATCGGGATGTAAAAACGGAGCTTTGTGTAAAATTGCGTTATTTCAGAAAAGACGCGTACGAAATTAAACTTCAAAAGTAATACCTTGTCTATGTGAAAAAAAAGATCTAAATTGTTAGAGTCGTGTCTGAGATAGAAGAAATATTATATACAAGGTGTAACAGCAAGGTGTAGTAATACTGAAACTACGCATACACATACATATTTCGAAGTAGTCTGGAGGTACTATAAATCTGTAAGTAGTTACGGTAATGAATTATTACACGTCAAAGTTTACTGCAAAACTAACCATCGTTCAACCCTAGTTATCAGCTGGGCAATGTCAGTGAACTTGAGGCATAGGCTAACATGTACAGACTTACCCAACTTATATGGTGCGTCGTGAATCTTCGTTCGCGCAGAAAATAAAGTATGGTCCGAAGATTAACGAAAGAATGCTTAACACTTACAATCAACCTAAGATCACTATTATAAGGTTCATAATACACTGCAGCTGTTGCACATCGCAGTTCTACCTGCGCAGAAGATGAATTTTCAAAGCGCGGGAAATGCTATTGACCGCTATTGGTCGGCAGCCGCCCCGCCATCTTAGCGATCGCCGCGTGGCATGAGTGAGATGGAACTAACAGCTGCAGTGTATTATGAACCTTATAATAGTGATCTTAGGTTGATTGTAAGTGTTAAGGACCTGTAGGCAGCGAGCTTCCGTAAAATGGGCGGTTTTTTGTCAAAAAGTTAAGCTGTAATTACAAATAATTATAAGCCAGAAAAAATACAGTGAATAGTCAAGTGTTTCAGTTAGGTAATAAATCAATAATATTGGGCTAAAGTTGTCTAGTATCTTGAGAAAAAAATTCACGAGAAAGGACCCGAAAAAAATCTTTCGTCACATATTGCTCAACATTTTCAGCGACAACTATCATATTTTTTGGAACCATAAAAAAGGCAATTTTATTTTCCAATGAAATTTGAATTTTCCAATGAACTAAATCGATTCCGTTCTTCTAAATTAATAAAAACGACGAGAATATGATCAGTTTGAGCGCGTACTAGGCGGCTCAGTACCCGCTACGGCGTTTCAGAGAGAGGACGTATGTCGCTGTTCCTCAAAATTTTCTCGTCGAATTTACTGTTTGTTCTCCAAAAAAATAAAGCAAACAGAATCTCTACATGGTATACAACTGGTTTATTTACTTAGTTGCCGTAAATGACTTCCTTCGACGATTACTAAACTTTTATTATAACCTATAATACTTTGTATTTATTCTCCATTGTGTGTAAAGAATAATGGCTAATATGACTATTCTTGCACCACCTGTAACTGAAATTAGCAGCAAAAACGCGTTTTTAGATTGTTCACTTAAATAAAACTGGGATTTCTTATGATAGTTTGGAGTTAATCAAAGGAGCAGATTATGATTGTATATTAAAATGAAGATGTAGTGAACTTCCGTTTTCCATAATGGCGGATCTGGCGGATGCATATTCTGACGTTTTATTTTTAGCACACTTCCAGCAATCTTTCTGCTCAGCTACGAGCCAGTTTTTTCAATGTTTTTGCTTCGCACGATTTGTGCATTTAGTCATTGTCAAATATTATACTGTAAATTCGAAAGTAACTCTGTTTCTCTGTTTGTCTGTTTATTTGTATGTTTGTTTGTTTGTTACTTTTTATGGCTAAACGGCTGGACCGATTTCGATAAAATTTGGTATAGAGAGACAACAAAAATGAAAATGAAATTTGGTAGGTATATGGGAGAAGGAAAGATGAGGACCTGGAGAGATGGGGAGATGGAGAGTAGCAGCTGGAGAGATGAGGAGATGGGAGATCGGAGATGGATGAGGGATGGGAGATGAGATATTGGGAGTTGGGGAAAAAAGCGATGAGGAAATAGGAAGATAGAGATGTTTTAGAGATATTGACAGAGACGTGACGTGCCCGATTGATCTACAAAAGCATACAAAGTTCACGCATATTGTGTTCTTACTAGCTGGATTCGATTTAAATGCAGACGAAGTCGCGGGTAACAGCTAGTATTACATATTTTCACAACCTCGTGGTATAGTAAATTTACAGTCATAGCCACGATTCAGTAAACTTTACTGAAACTAGCTTTTACGCGCGACTTCATCCGTATATGAAAAAGCAACTTATAAATTGAAAATAAATATTGAAGTCTTTGTATTCCTGTCCCTGTCCCTTTCCTTTTCCCTATCCTTAGTCTTAACCTTTATATTTTAGCAAGAGCCTAAAATAATGAAGTGTCAGATCACCTACTTGAGAAATTATGAATTGCCCATATAAATTTTCAACTCCTATTTATTTGGATTCAAAGATCCCTATTTTTTCTGACGAAAAATAGCCTATACCCATCTCATAGGTCCAATCTTGGTCAAGATTGATTCAGCCGTTTAGACGTGAAAGGATGGCAAAAACTAAAAAAAAAACCAACCAACACACACACACAGTTTCGCATTTATATGATCTTAGTACGGATGCCTGACACTGGCTAAATGCACAAATCTTTTACTCCGTCATTGTCATTGTCAAAATATATATCAAAAAGAAAATTATGGAAGTGGACTAAAGAGGATGTATCAAATGGACTTGACAAACGCGCATACCAGAAAGGACCAACACTAAATAAATTTAATACAACTTATTTAGGTGTGACTCCAATAATTCGTGCGGCATTCTAAATTTGATAGGATTATAGTCAAGGAGGTAATAATTTATGTAATGCTGGCGGTAATGTTGGTGCTTGGTGCGTACGCCAACAAAGATAAAACATTTAATTAATACATTATTTACCTACTACAGATTGTGTTTATTTTTCATTGTAACAAACTACTTATATACATACACCAAAACAAAAATCATACACAAAAAGTTTCCCGGCAGCAGGTTTCGAAACTTCGAAACTACGTCTTTAGGAACGGAACGTAGCATCTCAGACCGCTCGGCCAATCTGACATGTCATTACAGTGTCGAAATAATTGAATGCTTCAGACTAAAGCCTACGTAGTAACTATCTAGTAATCTGTGCTAAGGCCACGTGATGCCGTTAGTAAGAGTATAATATTATGAATTAGCGTTTTCGACTTGCCGTGAGCGCGGAGCCAGCGTGGCGCGCGGCCCGGCCAGGTAACTTTCATCTTCTAAAATACATGAATCGCTCCTATATTAGCGCCTTAAGCATTCTTTCGTTAATCTTCGGACCATACTTTATTTTCTGCGCGAACGAAGATTCACGACGCACCATATAAGTTGGGTAAGACTGTACAGTACACCTCTAGCCGGCGGCATTACTCAAACAAAACTAGGTGTAGAAGTAAAGTTGTGGTAAAAGTTCCACCAAAAATTACTAGATGGCGCCAGGGCCGTTTCTAAGAAATCCTGCATCGCGCAAGCGTTGTGTGCCCGGCGTAACGTGACGTCATCCGTATCATGTTAGGGTTGTAATATTTAGTTATTTTGTCAATTTGAGTGAAAGAATCGATTATCGATTTCAGGTTTTAGTACCCTGGCAAATGATTCATCACCAGGTACACATACCCACATTTCAATATTACTACACCTTGCCGATACACCCTGTATACGAGAAAAGCTGACCTGGCATAATGAGACATGCTAACTTTTTTTCCCGTAGGCCATAGACTGCATCCTACAGGAGCGCGAGGGCCCGATGGAGCAGGCGCTGCACCTGTACGCCACTGCCGGCGCGGCCGCGGCACTGCCGGCGGTGCCGCGGCACTGCCAGGCGCACACCGAGGCGCGGCTGCTGCAGGCGCTGGCAGACAACCCCAAGGACTTGCTCGGCGCCCTGCAGCGGGTGCGTGTGCTCAGCTTGGTTTATGTTTTGGCTTCGCACGGTTTGTGTATTAGGCCAGTGTCAAGTCAAGATACTAAAAAAGTTAACAATTTCATGTTCGAATTTTGTTTATTTCCAGATCCCGCGCAACACGCGGCTGCTGTACCTGCACGCTTATCAGTCGCTGGTGTGGAACCGCTGCGTGTCCGAGCGCGTGCGGCGCGCCGGGGCCGCCGCGGCGCCGGGGGACCTGGTGCCGGCCGCGCCGGGGCCGCTGCGGGGTACTGCGGGCCGCGGGGGAGGCGGTATCCAGCTGCCAGGGGGGATGAACTCACTAACTCGTTTCTCAATTCGCAGAAGACGTGAACGAAGAGGATTCCGATAGCGAAGAGACTCCGGACAACACGGAGAGGTCCTCCGAGAACGCGGACGAAACCGAGACGGACGAGAAACCGGAGAAGAAGCCGGAGCAACCCCGGGAGAGAGAGAAGGTCCCGGTGAAGGTTCTCACGCAGGAGGACGTGGACAGCGGAAACTACACCATCTACGACGTCGTGATGCCCCTGCCGGGGTATTTGGTCGAGTACCCGCCCAATATAAAGGATTACTACGAGAAGCTGCTGACAGAAGACGGATTGACGTTGGAACTGAAGCACAAATACAAGTGCGTAGTGTCCTTCGGAAGCGGTACAGGTGCACGGTGTCGGTCGGTCTCGGTTCTGAGTCCCCCCTCCCCCGCAGGAGCTACAGCCTGTCGGGCGCGTACCGCGCGGCGGCGGTGCGGCCGGGCGCGGTGGCGTGGCGCGCGGCGCGGTACCGGGACCCGGCCGCCGACCTGCTGCGCAGCGACCGGGACGAGCTGCGCGGCCGGCAGCTGGACGGGCTGCGAGACGGTCAGTGCCGACAGTGCGAGCACTGTCTTATATAGGCCGGTGTGGTTTCTAAACGGCGGCAGACTCGCATAATAAAACGTTTGTGATAGTCGAATACTGATTAGAGAAATCTGCTGCTGCCGCTACGTTTGCTCCTACGGACTCCCTACGAATACATGACCCTCGCCCATACCCAATGCTTATAAATTATCATCACAAGTGCTCAAAAAAACCAACATGCTATAATCCCCTCTCATCACCCCTCCCTCCTCATCACGCCTCCCTCCTCATCACCTCTCCATCCTCATCACCCCTCCCTCCTCATCACCCTCCATCCTCATCACCCCTCCATCCTCATCACCCCTCCCTCCTCATCACCCCTCCATCCTCATCACCCCTCCCTCCTCATCACCCCTCCCTCCTCATCCCCCCTCCATCCTCATCACCCCTCCCTCCTCATCACCCCTCCCTCCTCATCACCCCTCCATCCTCATCACCCCTCCCTCCTCATCACCCCTCCCTCCTCATCACCCCTTCCTCCTCATCACCCCTCCCTCCTCACCACCTCTTCTCTTGTCCCCTCGCCCTCACAGAAACAATCCCTGTAAACCCACTAAATGGTTATCGTATATTCCAGACGGCGAGTACATGGCGGTGCTGCTGACGTTCTCGCTGCCCCCCAGCTGCTACGCCACGATGGCGCTGCGGGAGCTGCTGAAGGTGGACACGTCCGCGGCGCACCACGCGGGGCAGCTGCACCACGTGGCGGGGCAGCTGCACCACGTGGCGGGGCAGCTGCACCGCCCCGGGGCCGGGGAGAAGCGGGCCGCGGGGGACGACGGGAGCGGGGCCGAGGGGGAGAAGAAACCCAAGATAGAAGTGGACAGTGATGTCGATGAATAACAAACTTATTTATTTGTCTTTTGTTTTTTTTTTACGATCCCTTTTGTTTAGTCTAAATATTATGTACTAGGCAGGATTAAACAGTGAGATTATGAAATATTATCGCATCTAAACCTATTCCGGCAGGGGATCATGACATGACCCTTCCCATCCCCAGAGAGAATGGAGTAATGATTTAAGACCATAAAATTGTATCTTACACAGTTCGGAACAATAAAGTTATTCTTCTTATTCTTATAGATAGACAGGGACAGATAGAATGAGATCGAGGGATGTTAGAGAGATAGGTAATAAGGTCTACCCGATTGATTGATAATAGCATACAAAGTTTACACATATACCTACTATAATATAATTAAATTCTTACTAGCTTTTATCAATATAAATGCATACAAACGAAGTCGCGGGTATCAGCTAGTACCTAATTGATAAGTCGTGTTTGGCGGGAATCCGAAAGCTAGACGTTGGTTTTCAATTTTTTTCTCATCGTTGAGTGCTCTTAACATCATTCGTCGTAAAACTTCACGTAGGTAACTACTAATCGTACGTAACGTGCACGTCTGTGGACAAATTACATTAGAAAACCAAAAAATCGTCATTTCAGTAAGTATATAGGGACCTATATCTAACTAAAGCCATCACCAGATTCACCACATTCAGATTCACCATTTATTGAATTGTGATTCTTGACTAACTATGCCTAATATTGACTTGATTACATTTATTTATTTATTTATAATTATATACATGACCACGAGGATGGCTTTATTAAAATGCTTTAACTTTCCTTGTATACATACTTATTAAATTTCTCGCAATCGCGGTGTGAAAATAATTGTGTGTTTTACGCGGGTCTCAAAGAACTCACTCATACTCGATTCTATGTGCCACGCTCGTAAGGCAAAGTATATAATAACTAGTATTTCTTAATTTCACATTAAGAAAGTCACAGCAATATAGCAATCGTGGTCAAGTAGTCAAGTCAATTATTTACATCGTCAAAGTCACGATTCAGTAAAGTAGTCGATGCTTTACTG
Source organism: Hylaea fasciaria (assembly GCA_905147375.1). Classification (NCBI taxonomy): domain Eukaryota; kingdom Metazoa; phylum Arthropoda; class Insecta; order Lepidoptera; family Geometridae; genus Hylaea; species Hylaea fasciaria. Next base: position 12,641,070 of record LR990197.1, read on the forward strand.
AAACTTCCTGGGAGTTTTGGAAAAAATGCGAAATGACACGTTTTTTGAGTTTATGTATATCATTCGCCCACACTCTTGCACGTTAACGAACACTTAATGATTAATATTCCACCAATATTACACATTAACACTCGAAGAAACACAAGTTTGAGAAAATAATACAAAACTAACAACGTCTCACTTTTGGATTCCCGCCAAAAAACTCGCCATTTTGCATTGTTGTCAAAATTCTACACACACCTACAGATTATAGGCGGCAATTACATACTTTTTAAATTTATTCTAATGTTCGCAAACGCACACGTACACAATACACATAGCATACATCCTATGATCGCCAAAAATGTAGACGAGAAAATTACACTTTCATAAAAGTAAACTGTTTAGGCTTCGTACGGTTTGTACATGATACTTTTCTTTTTTTTCTAAGTAATTATGTCAAAATGGAAAATTGAAAAGTCGAATGTTCAGCCTGTTGATAATAGCGAGTACAATTAAAAAAAAAAAAATATTAAAAAAAAACTACTTTCACTCCTTAGTGCCCTACAACCTCGCTTGTTCCCGCTAAGCTGAGCTAATCTGACACACTTTTTGAGCATGTGGTGTGAAAAAATATTTATTAAGTACCTACCTATTTTCCAAAAGGAGGAATAAAAGCTACATTTGTCTTGTAATTATTTGCACTACCACTGCTGCTGCTCCTTCCGATGACCTCACGAAGGATCTAGAATGATGGAGACCAAGAGAGTTGAGTGAGAGTGGTGATTAAGAAAGACAATATATTAATGAAAGAGATAAATTTATTGGTAATGTTGATGAGGGTCATAAATAAAACGGAATAAGCTGCTGTAATATTAATTTTATATCTTGTTAATAATTCTTGTGGTAGGTACAACATCGAATCATGGTCAGAAGTTTGTTGTTTGTAATTTATTCGGTGGTTGTGTATTTCTGTGATGCCTCCATGAAATCTGTAACAAAATTATTATGATTTGTATAGTTCAGATTCTATGGTATGGTGTTGTGTGTTCAGACATTATTATGTGCTCAGGGGTTGGGTATACAATCGGTCACAACATTCACAACCTCTACGGTATTCGGTCAATTTCGGTCACTGTTAATAATAACTGTTAATTATTGAGCGCGGGACTAGTCTCGCTCTCTTGAAAATGATTAATTAGGCCACAATTCACAACGGAAGCCCGGAGATCCAGATTGGTGAATTATTATATTTACAACAATCCTCCAACAAAAGAGAGTAGTAATTATGAAATCCTAAAACTTGAATCTCTTTAACTAGCTAGAAACCATCGTTGACTCTTCAAAAAGTCGGCCATCTCCGAGTGGTACCTAGGTAATTTTATTATATGCAGCCAGGCGTCGTACGGCAGGGAATCTGGCAAGCGGTAGTACGCGGAGCTTACCATTCAAGGCAAGTAAGCGGTGGCTAGGCGCTTCGCGCGCCCTCGCGTGTGGTCCGGCGGCGTGCCGTGCGCCGCGATGTGCGCGCGCAGCTCGCCGGGCGTCGGGAACGAGCGCGGGCACCAGATGCACTTGTGCGGTTTATTCTGTTCACAAAATGTGACTTTTAAAGCAAGTACCAAGAAGGTAGGTATACCTACTTATCATAGTTTGTTAGCGCCTGGTCAAAATATAGAACGTAATCTCAGCGCGTCTAGGTGTATTCTACGGTAGGATATAGGTATATCCTACTCTGCGTGAGTCAGATAGGCAGTAACATAAGTAAAACTTCTCACAGAACAATAACGCAGTAGGTAGGTACTGGCCTTAATCTACCCTTTTAATAAATATTGAAAGGTTTTTAGTTAGATGGTAAAAATAATTGCGCGACATTAATATCTAGGTATATCTATATTATTATTATAGTCTAACACTAACGCATTAGTAGGACTTGTACGAAGCGGTAGGGTAGGTATAACGATTGAGTTGGCGTTTCGTATGGTTTCGTTTGTGGGGATGTCAAACAGAACACTATCAATTGAGTTCAGTCATTTGGGTAAACCACGTCAGAGACCGTTAGATGTCCTAATAAATTGATACGAATATAGGTAGGTAGGGACGCCAACACATTCGGGATCATTAACAGAGACTGTATTAAGTACTAGAAAACACCTCATACACCTAAGATAAGTTAGTGAGTGGATCCTTCATCAGCAGCTCCTACAAGCTAGTAATAACAAGACCAAGGACCTCGAGTTACGCCCGAAATTAATATTGTACTGTCTATCCAAGGTTAAAATCGATCTTGGATTGCTGCCTATCGTTCGATCGATCTACAACCAGCGTGCCTTCATAAACCAATTCACGGATCGGTTATTGGCACGTTTGACCCTAAAATGGATTGTGATATCAATCCCAGATAGCAAAATTTGGATTAGGATTGATTATTAATTTCGGCCGTTAATAGATACCTTTGTGTGCGTCATGCGATGGTAGTAGAGGTTGGAGCTGGCTGTGAAACACTTCCCGCACTCAGGACACTTGTGCGGCTTCTCTCCTGAAATGTAGGTATAGTAGTTTTTAACTTATAATTGTTATTAATCTTTTATTCGTATTGTTTAACGAGCGCGACTTCAATTACCTACTACAACATAAAGGTGATAGTTCCAGGTAATCCTAGTTACAGGAACTGGTTCCTACCAATATTTTCTGTGTTATTTTCCACGAACGCTACCTACCTACTGTAATTCCACGCGAAGGTGAAAGCTGGTTCGATTCTCGCTACTGGCAAATATGGATTCGAAGATAAAATCTCAATGTTCTATTTGTTCGTGTCGTATGTGGGACCATTCATGGCCCTCGATATCATTAATTTAAGTAGGCCCCGTAGTACAGAATTCAAAAAGCAATAAACAAACTTAGGTAGACCTATAAGACCTAAGACTACCTACCTAAGTAAAAAATCGGAACACAATCTCATTGCTTAAATGCAGTAAAGTCACACTCAATGTAAGTAGGTATATTAACATCATTTATAAATTAACTTTACCTGTATGTATTCTCCGATGCGTGTTCAAGGAGCTGGAAGTGCTGAAACCTTTGTTGCAGAAGTTGCAGATGTGCGGCTTTTCACCTGGAACAAAGTTCCTAGATTGAACACTTATATTTCATAACACCACAGCCTGTGATACTATTCCAACATTAGATATAGACGTTAAATTAATTAATCATTATTTAACCATTATTAAATCATAATATTATTAAATTAATTAATAAGAAATATCCCACTAATAAAATGATAGAAGACACTACCCTGGTATATACCTTAATTCTTAAAATACCTATACCTACTAGCTGCTTATAAGGCCGTTTCAACCATTGAACTTATTAGATAAATAGGTACATAACACCAATAATACCTAAATATTAAATCACATGAAAGTTCTTCGGATTAACCTTCAACTACAACAACCTATCTTCTAAATAAGTATGCTCCGTTGTCGATCGCGTCGCCAGCGCCCCTGACGAGTACCTACCTACTTACCACCAATGATATTGCGGTCAAACGATTGCCCATTCACATTAAAATAAACTTATTATTTTACTCCTAACGTAACTGTATTTAAGAATTACTAAAGTAGGAAATCCTGCCCCAAGAATCTCAAGTCGGACGGCAAATTGTCGACAAATACGACGACGACCCACTTCCTAACGCCAGTGTCAAATAATATGCACCCGAGCATTCGCTGACATTGCGTATCTCACTGATAGCTGAAAGTAACATTTATATTAAGTAACATCTTTAAAAAAATGAATAAAATAATATTATGATCTTGTTGATTTCACTAATAATATAGTAGTTTTCGTAACCACCCGGTATTAAAATATACCTCTATATGCCACTGACATGGATCAGTTCCTAAATCCACACGTTCAATATTTACCTGTATGTGTCCTCATATGCCTCTTCAGCAGCGAGGGCCGGTCGAAGGTCTTCAAGCACACGTGACACGGCAGCACGTTTTTCAAACCTCTCTGCGATAGTCCACAACCCTGAGACTCTTTGTATACCATATTGGTTCTCTCATACAGCTTCACCAAGTGCTCGTTAAGACCAGTCAGGAACTTGAAGTCGATGATGGAGAGGATCTTGGAAGGTTTCTTCGATGTGGAAAGGTCGAGAGGTTCTGTTTGGATGTCTAGGGGTTTGAAGGGGTCTTGGTGAGTTTTAGCTTCCATTATGGCAGGCTTATTGGTTAACTAGTTTACGTGAAGGTAAGGTGGGTTGAATGAAATTGAAATGGAGGAACCAGGCTGTCTACCATTTAATTAAATGTATTTTTCAAGATCACTTTTAATCTACTTTACAATATTTGAATCACTTTAGATAGGTGTTGCGTAACGCAGCGACCCATACCAAGTATTATATTTGGCTTCCAAGACAACTGCGATTTATGGCGTGATACCTTTTATTTACTGATTTGATTTTAATTTTAAATCTCTAGTCCCTCGTTGGTATTCAAAAGGTATAATAATATGCATATTTTTAAGCAATGGTTTCCACACGATTTTCCACAGATAACTGTCGCAGTTTTCCCACCAGTTGCCCTTAAATACCAGGTTTGGGGGTGCGAATAACAGGGGGTTCGATTGCTTGTGTAACTGGATGGTCTGCTTTGTGCGGCGACAATGAGTGTAGACCACCGCTAATCGACGTGACGAGGCAAGTTTTAGGGAAATGCGGGTAGTTGGAAAATGTTGGATATGGCATCACTGTTCGAAAGGTTGGTTTAACAATGTTAGTCCATTGTTCCATAACTCTGATAAACTTTATAGTTTGAAGTTAGCCTGGGTACAATGGTTTCTATTTCCTCAAAGACTTCAAAACCCAAGATGTTGGAACTAGTGACGTCTAGGTACTACTAGGAGCCAGATTTTTAGAACGTCTCTATGTGAGTGTTATGTCTGAGGGATCCCATGTTCGTTCACGCACACTAAAACAGTGTGCATGTATAAATCTCAACATTCATAGTTAAACTAATCTACGCTCATTAAAAACCAAAAAGATTCCTCGCTTGCCTTGTTGACAAAATTACAGCAAAGACCAAGTAGGTAGGTATATTACTGGACGAAATCACACTGAAATTTTAGCTAATTACCTACTTATATTTTAAGATACATGCATGCATGCTAAAAATTCATGGCGCACTCTAACTGAATCTTCGTCGTCTAGCTGGCTAAATCCAGAACAGCTCATCGGCGCAAATGAACAGTTGCAGCATTTTGATTCATATTCCACTACCAAGTACCTACACTTGTCAAAATCAGCTGGATACAAAATATGAATATCTTGGCACATCCAAAATTCCTTGCTGTATGTAAAGGTATCGAAGAAAACGTAATCGCCTATAAAGGTGACGCGACACAACATTTGTATCGGCGAGCATTGTGTGCACCGGCGCGGGTATTTGTGTACGATATTTAGGGGGACTATGATATTTAGGGCACATTGTGTCCCAGCCCCTGTCACTCAAGCTTTATGTCGGCCTCAATGGATCATTTGCGGATTGCAGAACTGCCTAATATAGATGTGATTGCTTATTGATGAGTTATGAGTTTGATCTATTCCAAACGAATATAGGTGCCTACTACTTTCTAATACCAATGAAATTTCTCTTTAATCATAATAATATTTACTTATTTCGTATTCCAAACGGATACCACTTTTTAAAACTGGTCCCAAACCAATTTTATACCTAAGTAGGTATCGAGTAGGAAAGTATTACAGACCTACACCTACAATCAATAAAGATGTTGGTGTTTTATTTACACTAAAATCTGTTTCTGGTTTTTGGCTTTGTTTTTGAGCTATATATTATTTGATACCAAAAGTACCTAGGTACCAGGGTAGCATAGAATACAAGAAGGTGTCGGTGTCATCTCGTGTTTCGTGCAGTTGGTTTAGTATGACTGTTTTTGTAGGGTATTAAGATACATAACGAAGCAACAAAGATGCTTGGACCTGGTTCAATTACATATTCATCATAGTTAAAGAAAATACTGTTTTGAATATTTTGACTAAGTACAGTATTTTTATTTGCGTTCTTACTAGCGCATTGACGAGGTTTGAGGAGAATCTGGTTGAAGAGATTCAGCGACGTGCTTTATGTCGCTTTAGCGATGCCTTTTGTTCGTCAATTTATTTCCATCTGCAAAAGTTTTCGGTCTTAGCAAGCTCCAAATTACCGTACTTTTAGGGATAAGTATATACTCGTATACCTTTAGATAGGTAAATGTGCCCAACATTGCGTGTCCGTCCGTCAGCCGATCAATGGAGAGAGGATCCGACTTGGAATGGATTAAGATAACGCATAATATGTTATAATGTCTACTGGCTCACCACTATCCCACCTGATGACTATGTGGTCATTATTTTATGATTATTTTCGTCACGCTATTTTTTAAGTTTTCTCGATCTACCCTACTTACCTAATTAATAACGAGTACTTACCTCAGCAAAGCCAAAGCGGTCAAAGCCATCGCATCGCAGAAATCGCCATCAATCGAAGGACGGCCCACGTCTCGTCACTCAAATATAAAACATATATTTTTTACAACTTTGTTCAAACTGGCTACCCAGTGATACCTAACTACACAAAACCAACACCGCCGGCTCCCCCTTGTTCCACATACCAGCTTATTCACAGAAGCTTATTAAAGTAATGGTTGCGCTATGCGCTCTATTGTACGCAACAATGGTTAGTACCTACCACAGAACTTCCTACTCACTACCTGTTGGTTTTACCTATATTGGTGATTACCCTAATTTCTCTAACACATCGCTGCGTCATACAACCTTTGTATTTACCTTGGTATTGTCGTGGATGATTTGATGGCTATTAACAATACTAGTTGATTTATTAGTCGTTTGCTAGCATTAGGTAATTTTACTACTTATCTAGAATCTATTGTTAGATCTAAAAGAACTGGGGTTTGGTTGATACTGAGAGCATCCAAATAGGTTTACTTATTTGGTTAGATCAGTTTACTACCTACGTAACTTGTATAGTTGTATACTGTAACATTATAGGTGGGTACTTAGGTTCACACTGCGCTTGTCAGATAATTATGTCACCTTGGGGTATGGTCAGCCCGAGTAATGTGTTTACTCACTCACTATAGACAATATAGACATGGCTTTCGGATAATTTATAAGTACCTAAGTAGTATAGACGAGTCATCGTGTTTTGTGCTAGGTGCCAGCCACATTGTAATTATAACATAGTACCACCTACCCTACAAACGCTACGAAATTGTCTCAGGTGAGCACTTTGGCTACCTTCGCTATTTTAAATGAAGCCCGGAACTTTCCATGGCTTGCGTAGCGGCGGGGACACAAAGCTCCGCGCTCAAGTCCCGAGTTCCCGACTTATTCAAATTCCTTTGCAAATCGGATTTACTCTTCTACTTGTTAAGCCTTATTTTACTTCCAGTTACCTTACTTTTTAATGTTTTTTTTTTGTTTTTTGTTTTTTGAGAAATGCTTAGTTACACGTTCATTCCATTCTTTTCTTTGATTAGGAACGTCGTTTGCAGGATGTTTTTAAAGATTTAGAAAACTATCGTGGTAATTATATACCAGTCCCAGTTAAGGTTGTTAGTTAGTCGTTATTCTATGGGCAGAAGGTAGATTTTGATTCGTTCATCTTAGGTTTACCACTCTGCCCTAGTGTGGTTGATGTCACATGCCCTTGATTTAGTTACTATAACTTACTCGCTAGGTTGCATTGACAATTCAGCTATCCAATGTTAACCTTCTTCACTACCCCTCAAAATAGTGCCTCCCTACTTCATAAAAAAACATAGTAACAGTCAACAGCACACTACCTTTGATCCACCTATGATAAATGAAGTGTGCTCCCGTCATCCGAGCTTATGAGGGTAGAAACGATTTAAAAATAAATACAAAGCACAAAAGTGAGAATAGAGGCGATTTTTCTGGCGATATTCTGCGAAATTACGCGTAGTATCGATCGGCGGCGCTGTTGCATAAATGCATTAGTCTGAAGATAGGCGCCTCACTGTCGTGGTACATGGGATAAAAGGTAGCGGCGCGAAGAGCGGAGCGATTCCAAGCTGTACCTACGACAAAGCAACTAGCCTATAAAACTTGTTGTGGTTACTTTCGTAGGGGTTTTCGGTGTTGCATATAAATTGCGAATTCTAGTGACTTAACTGAATCTTGCGCTTTTTTACTTTTAACGGATATGGGAGGACTACGGACATTAGTATTATACTTACCATAAAATAACTGTCAGTGGTGGTGGCAATTGACGTAGACACTCAAGAGAAGCTGATAATATAATATGTTCTGCAGGATCCTCTGTATAAATGGTCTATCTATCTATTTTTTCTATCTGTCCTTGTGACCGTCATAAGAGATAATTATGTATACTTACTTTAGACACTCCGATCATAAAGGTTTTCTTTTTATGGCTTGGTCATAATTGATTATCATACCGCCACCACCCGACTGCCGGTAGCTAGATTCCAAGCGTGCCGTGTTTTGCACGTATATCACAGTAGGTAAGTATAATCTTTGGGTCTTTGTATTGTTATGTTACTTACTTTTTTAGATTGTGATATTTGAATTTTCATGACGTATTTTTCATGACTTCGACCACACCCAAGCCTCTTCGTCCGCCCTAAATTTATTCTTAATAAAGCGCGAGAGGCTGGACTGTTTTGATATCTCTCGCTTTGCGTTGGAAGCGCCTCCACCGGTTTTTGTTCAGGGATTCAGTAAGTGACCCTTGATCACGTACTCCTGGTTTGGTCCTAGGATTGGTCCCTAGTGGGGATCGGTAGCGAATATTTGCGATCAATTTGCGGATAGGGTTTTATTTTCTTTGACCCTTTGATAAATGGTTTTCTTGTGTTATTTTCTGTGGGTAGGTGTTAGTTGTGTTTTTCTGGATACTTTGATATTGGTGCGTGATGAAACTGTAGAATTTCTTAGATAGGTACGTACAATAGTGAGGGTAGGTAGTTTGTCTGGTTTAGAAGGGATAGTAAGTAGTAAACTAATTTACTACGAGTGGTATATCTACTAACATCATTAGTAGGTATCTACAGGACAGATAATCATTCTTAGTAGGTATAATTTTATTTACACTTTGAACAATGAGTGTGCTATAGACTAATTTTAAAGTTGGTTGTAGTTTAGGTAGATAGATAGCTCTTTATTGATACCAAAATGTAAAGAACACGAGAAAGCCAAACATAAAAATAGGTACAAAGGGCGGTCTTATCGCTTAAATCTCTAGCAAACAACCTAGCCCATAGACTACCCTTTCAGGGTCTGTAGTTGAAGATGCTCCAAGCCACACAATATAGTTCAACACGTCAGATGGCGTCACAAACAAAACCGCGCCCATAGTGCATCAGTTCGCTTTGTTTGTTGGCTGATGTTCAGGGCTGATTGATGCTACAAACTACAACAATCTTTCTATTAAGTATGGTAATTCGCTTGTAAATTTTATGAGATGGAATTGGGGTAAAATATCTAGTGAATAAAACCATACAACTCAGCCACTTATATGATGCCTCTTCTACGTTTGTAGGTATACATAGTTTGTACTAACGCCAGCTTTTAGTAGCATTCGTTTGGCTACCCACATTTCTCTAACAAAATAAATTGGAGCAATAGAATAACATCACCAGCGGTTAGATACCTACCACAGACCCTCGAGATAAAATCCTTTCATTTCGCGAAACCCGAGTCGAGCGGGCCTTAGATAAAACTTGGAATATATCCCGGTAAGTGGCCGAGATAAAAGGAAATCTTGGAACACAAGATGGTAGGGCGGAGCGTGGGCTGGGCGGGCGGCGGCTGGGCGGGGCGTCTAGAATTGTGTCAAGGAGCACTTCTCTCCAAAAGCACTTAAGCCTGGAGAGTTGAGAGCAGTAATGGATGGACTAGATACTTTTAGATGCCAGGTTTGAGAGCTATTTTATAAAGGCAATAAAAAGAACGGCCGCGTCAGACGAAATTGGGTAAGATGGAGACAACTTTCAGGTTTTAGAAATGAATTAAAGTTTCTTGTTGGAGTTTCGGCCTGCTTTTAAAGCTCAGTAATGTAAAACTTTTTGGAACTCGTTAGGGAAATTTATGAAGTTATTTCAGATGTTGATAGAAGGATGGCTTGATTTATTAGGTCTGCTAGGCTGTCAAAGCTAGGACAGGAAAACGTACTTGGTACTAAGTACTGAATTAGCTTTTAATCAGTTAGGTAGATACCCGATAATCTTCGTACTTACGAACAGCGTTGTTTATTTCCTCAAAGAAAAGTGTTCCATAACATAATATTTCAGGTAATTTCGTAAAAGCAATGATGCTCCTCGACGACTGTACCTAATTCTTTCAATTTCATCCCTACTTATATTTAAATGAGGTTTGTATTACAGAGTGTCTGTCGACTGGGACGGTTTAATATGTAACGAACAGTCTTATTATCTTGTTGGGGCTGGGGTCCGTAGTACCACGGTATTTTACTTTATATATACATAAATGAACACCGCAGTCATACTTAGTAATATCAGCAGCAGCATAGTCATAGTAGTCATAGTCATAGTAGGTAATAGGGTAAGTCCAGGATAGTTGCCATACTTTTTGAAAACGCTTTATATTTTCCATTTTAATTAATGGATCTGAACGTTTGTCACACATGTTAATAGATTGGTCTTTCGACTACCACTTTGAAGGAAAACTAAAACATCACTGTTGATATTTAGTAATCTATATCGATTTTCCCAGACCTCTATTTTTGAACGTATAGATGCCCTATGGCGGATGGTTGCTCTATGCGTCAAAACCAGTTATCGGATACATGCCTCATTGATAAAAAAAACACTTTCAGTTATAAATTAGGTAGTCGTGATGGGAAGTAAAATCTAAACACAGACATTAATTAAAAAAGTTCATAAAAAGTGTATTTTCTTTATAATCATATTAGGGTATAGATGCCTCACAAAATAAGTTTCCTTCCTGAGGCATCTACACCCTAATGTAGTTACATCGTTTGAAAATAATGGGAATTATTTGTTTTGTATGGTTAAACAGAGGCGAAAATAAATCGAGGCGTCTATCCTTTTCGTAGAGGATAGACGCCTTTTATATTCAGGAATGTGTATTCAATTAATATACTAAATAAACTGATTTTAGTGTTAGTATACAGTCCACTGTAACATTTGGATACAAAATATAAATTATTTAGTCACCATTTAAAAAGTTCCAGCTCCTCAAAAATGCTGTAGAAAAAGAATTAGCAATTTTTTCGTCGCACCAAATCTTTCTTTGAATATAGATGGAATGCACGACGGGTCAGTGGTTACCTCGCGGGGGGTACCGGGTAGGTGCGGGGATGTCTTTCGTTTGGCAATATCAACGACAGCAAAAACAAGCCGGGAAATCATAGTTTTTGAATTTGAGGCATCTATCCGAGCCGGGCATCTATCCTGGAATTACCCTAGGTTAATATTGAATTATTTCTACGAAAGTAGGTGTCCTGCCTACGTTATAAAATACTAGCTGTGCCCGCGACTTCGTCCGCGTGGAATAGTGATAAAATTCACCTTTTAAACCTTCCCTGGACTTCCACAAATCATTCAAGACCAAAATCAGCCAAATCGGTCCAGCCGTTCTCGAGTTTTAGCGAGACACACGAACAGCATTTGATTTTTATATATATAAATTTGATAATAGACCTAAAAGAGTCAGTTAGTTACACCTACGAGTCAATCCATAATGCTAACGAGCAAACAGGTAAGATAGGTGTCGTTTTCCGCCATTTTAATCTAAATTGGTGGCATTTCCATTTTCCAAGTAGACAGTCAGATATGAAAATAGAAACAATTGGAATTGTATTAATTACATAATATAATATTTATAATTAAACTTATAACGAGAAAATCGTGCCGCCACACCGCAGTCAATGCGGACGCACACACCACAGTGTCGCGGTGGATTTTTCCAATTTTGCCGTCGGCGACGTGTCGGGAAAAATCCTCTTTTGATTTATATTTTAATTCACCATCTCATTTCAATTTATGAAACGCGGCTTTGTACAGGCATTTGTACCTGTCTTGTGTCGCTCTACATGCTAATGTCTTTCTTAATCGAATTATGAAGTGGCTTGAAAAATTCTTATTTTGGGTAAAAATACCTAGGTACTGAAAAAAATGAATGTTTTTTTATATATTTATACTAGTTTTGCCCCGTGGTGTTACCCGCTGTTTTCGTAATAATAATTAGCCAATGTGTTAACCCAGGGTGTATGTTACCTCTATACCATATTTTATCAAAATTAGTCCAGCCGTTGTAGCGTGAAAAACTAACAAACATAGGTACACACAACAAACATACACACTCACAAACTTTGGGCTTTATAATGTTGGTAGGATATATTAAGCCCTTTAACCAACTGTTTTGATTCGAAGCTTATTTCACCGACAGCAAATTTACCAAAGTTCGCGATCCCCTACCTACTTAAAATCACTTGAAAAGATTACGTTCCGTGGATATTTTCTAGAACGCTATTCTGCTGGCGACGGCCACAAGATGGCGCCGGCAAAAAGCGCGCGAAGTAACAGATGATCTTCATTTGAATATTTTCGAGGGGCACTGGGGGATGTTTTGGGTGGAAACTGTTGGGACGCACTGACTGGTTTTCAAAATAAAAATGCTGTGGAGTGCGTCGCATTTTAAAAAGGAAGCGTTTTTGTTGTTGTAGCAGAAAAGTCGGTAATATTATTTGTAAAACTTTATAACAATTAAGTATTTACTACTACTTAAATATGTGTTTATATTGCCATCCGCTAAACTGATATACCTAACTAACTGCCATTAGCACGCAATAATGTTATCTGCTACTAAAAATCATAGAAGTAGACTCATTATCGTTTATATAATTATTTATTTTATCAAAACAAAAAAAAACAATACATAACGTTATATAAAATAATAACCAACGTTAAATCCCCCCGTGTGAACTGCAAATGAGATGCAGGACAGTCAATATCTGGGATCAAAGCGTCGAGCGGCACTTAGCGACAATATTAGTGCAGCGCAAATTCACCTTGTTTGGGAAAAGGTATTATGTTATAAAGTAACGTTATTTTAAATATAGGTAGAAATTTAACAAGATTATTTAACAAGGGGCTATTGCGAATATTATTATGTGAGTGAGTACCTACTACCTACCTATACTTAATTATTGTAAAACAGTAAACTTAATGTTGGTATAGATGAGCCGTTTTAGTGCCATATTAACATTTTACTTTTCACTTCAATAGCGAGTAAATAAATAAGAGTAGGTACAATTTAAACAGCAATTTTATCATCGTATCAATACCAACTGAGCCTGAATGAGCTTGAGCTTTAGATGAAGGAAGACAAAAAACCTTGAGAGCCATGGATTTGATATAAAGAGTTGAGAGCCAGTCCCATTAGCCTATAAAGTAGGTAAGGTCCTACGTAAAAAAAAAAACTTTTTATTCTTGATGTCAATGTTGGCAAACACACTACATCACTTAGGTACATCCGATGAGCGCCAAGAAAATGTACGTCTATTTCAGTTCCATTTTCAAAATAAGTAGGTATAATGTACCCAGTCTACTTTTTGTTTTAAATTTTGGCAGCGCACGATTTGTGTATTTAGATTATTAGTCTATTTTTCTGAAAAAATATTTTATAAATGGAACATGAAAAGTCAAGCCTTTACGTATGTACATTCATAGTATTTTGTAGCCCTGTTGATAATATTTTAATGGAAAAATATTTAAAAAAAAAACAAAAACCCTTTATACTATGTAAGTATCTACCTACCTTCCATTAATAAACTTTGTTGAAGTTATTTATCAAAGAGGAAATAAATGTTAAAAACAACAACCTGCAGAGTGCAGTATCTGACTTAAAAGTTATAGAACAGTGCGTGTAACAGTGTAAATGACAGGAAGGAACTATAACTATAGCTCAGATTAACTGATGCTAGGGCTATGCCCTATAGATAGGCACTAGGCAGTGATTATAGTGTTCTTCTTTGTCTTGCGACGCGAACCTGTTTAGGTAGGTATGTTTGTTACGTTATTTTACTTACTTTTTATTAACGTTACTACATATTAAGCCATGACATTAATCTATTGTAGGTGATTCCGATAGTAATAATAATAATAATAAAGAGCTTTATTTCGGACTCAAGGATCCATATGAACTATTCACAACAATGTGTCTTAAATACACAGTAAAAAAAAAACAAAAAACACAGAAAAAAAACACAGTAAAAAAAATTAATAATAATATTAATATGAATATTAGGTGGCAATAGCCAACCATTGTCGGTACGTTGCAGATCGCAGCAGGCGGTCCGCCAGGCTCCTTATAATGCAGTTCTTACATCTGTCAACCCTGGACATGAATGAGGCGATCCGCTATCCGCGATAGTAAGGGATAGAATCTTATAGTTTCAAATGGAGTTTTTGATACTTACGGAATATTGCATTGCACTCGTCACCTGAGTTGAGTCGACCTGTTAACTAATAATTGTGCCTAGATACTAAATTCACATTATCTCCACTAGTGGGTCGGTAGGTAGGTTTGGTTTGTAAATTTACCTACCTAGTACCTAAGTACTAATTACCAGTTAATGAGCTAAATTTAGTGGAGTCTTCTAAAGGATCACAGTAAAGTTTGTAAGTATACCTAATCCCATCAAAAACATAACATGTACAAAAATGCACAAATCTTGCGACACGGTTTATTTGCCGTACTTACCTAATGAAAAAGTTCTGACTTCGAATATGCAAAGAAAGTCGGTTAATTTAGTACCTATACTTAGCTACCTATCTATGGGTACGGCTATCCGACCACTTTATCGTAATGTATCTAGTTTTAATAATAAATTATAAGTGTAGGTACGATAAAATACTTACCTACCTACAGGAAATTCAGTTAATATTAAAGTATCTACCTAATTACTGTTTGACTTCTAGGAATAAGGAAAGAAAATAAATTAGAAAATAAAACAATGTACTTAATTGAGAAAATTAAAATGTAATGAATGAGCAACAAAATAAGTAACAAAGTCTGACTTGTTTAAACTGTGAATGTTTAACGTACTTAACTACCATGCACTTAGGTTAAAGAGGATGTAATTCTGCAAACATGAGACAGTCGTGCTTAGGTACTTAGCCCCAAGAGAAAGCAACATACAGTATGGAACCAGTCCATATTATTTAAAAAAGTAACTGTCGACCAATAGGTCTATAAAGTCTCACAAATAGAATAGCAAAACATAACCTTCAGTCCTTAAATATAACAAAAGTAAACACAATAATATCAGAAATAGAAAAAGTAACGCGTCAAAAAAAAAGGTAGCAACAAAAACACTCAAAAATAAACTTAAAACTATAAAAAGTTATATAAAAAAATTGGTTTCGCCCTCTTGGACTTGGCTGACTGTTGTGAATGTGTGACAAAAACAAAAAACTTATCTCATAAACTTATGCTATTTACATTTCTAAGAGACGGTGAATCTTAACTTATTATCGCTTAAACTTAGAAACTGGATCGTCTTAATCTCCCACATAACTTAATATAATAATAGAAAAACAACGGTTCAGTAACGGAAAGCTAATGGTTACACCAAGCCTGCCTGCTCGGTTACTCACCACGCCTGACCATAAGAGACCATTACGGCCGGTGGACAGGCGCCGCCGACCACGACGCGCTGTCGCACCGCACTCGCCCCTACACCAACAACCCCTGTCGTAAACTTGTCTAGTATATACCCTTAATAATGTATTGACTTTGTAATACGGTAATTTATTTTTATCCCATTATTAGTATCGTTACAGCCCAACTCTGTGGTTATGTTTAACATATACGGATGAACAGTTTTATAATAAAGTAAGTATAATAATATGTGTGTGATGATATAAGAGCAATAAATATTGAATACTTAATCATAATATTACATGAATAGATATATAATAAGAATTCCCAGCAGGTACCGTTGAAATGAAGCAATTATTAGGCTCGCCTAGGAAGCGGCTAATTTATTATTGTTGTCAGTTCTAGTGTATCGCATTTTGTAGTAATGTTAAAGTCTTGATCTGAAACAAATCATAGAAGACTCGTAAGCTTCTACAAATTACAATCTAAACACATGTTCCACTAGACCAGACCAAGATTTACTTAGCCAAAGCTATCACAAAAGGTAACAGAGACGGTGAACACATTTAAGGTAGCAGCACATCCAAAATTATGCAAGTCAAGTAGGATAAACTATAAATATCCTTAGACGATATTATGAATGATCATAAAATACGAAACCTTGCAGTCTGGGTAATATAAACTATATCTGTCAGAAACGTGCAAGTCTCGCAGTCTACGCTCGGGCATAGCCTAAGCTCCAATAAAAGTTAAAAAAATTATAATATGAAAAAGAAAAACAACAGCATAAGGCAGCCTATGGTAGAGTATAATTATAATGGGGACTTACGTATGTAGATGAATTTAGTTAAAGCGCCTTCTCGCTGTGCGGGCCTCGCGTGGAGGCTCGGCAGCGGCGCGGCCAGACACGCGGCCGGGCGACGTCGCGCGACGTCGGCGGCCGTCGCACTCGGCACCCCGGGCCCGCAGCCGCATCGTCTGCAACACACAACCAATATCACAAACATGCTGGCACAATGTGGTACTCATGAACCACTACAGATAAAACAATTGGACGGTCGATTTGTTGAGAGCGATCTCTTGCAGAAAACCGCTCACCAAGGGTTCAAGCGTTAAAATTGAATACAGTCCCGACCCATGAACTGCTCGTAAAACTAGCGACCGGTTTCATCGAAGCGGCACGTCTACAAACAGCATTTAAATGAGTCCTCGAAGAGTTTAGAAACCTTGGCAATATAAATACTAGTGACAACTAAGGGCTTAAGTATTCGAGTCAACCAAGCTCTGAGGTTAGTCTGTTTAGTAGTTAGTGTGAGATGGCCGTATACATTGACAAAGAAAATGTAATATATGAATGAGAATGGGATCAGTTCAGAGGACATACTTTACTTGCACCATCGATCACATCGTCACCAAGGACCGATAATAAATAACATGTGGTTCCTACTTACCATGCGCCAGCGGGCCACGGCAATTGCAGGTACCCTGGCTCACTGCGGAAAACAACACACTGTTAATTATTTTAAAAGCAGCCTTAATGCTAAGTAGAAGTACATATTATATGACTTTAGTTAGGAGCTAAAGTTATCAACTGCACATCAAACCACAAAGCACGTGGTTCAAAATCTAAAGTGGGGAAATGAGACTGGAATCTGCAGTTGTACCATGTTAGAATTGAAACTGCGTTTACGTAATTGCACGTAGTTAAAACATATGCATTGATAGACACACAATTAATATAGGCTACAAAATTTTTCGAAACAGAACACGTGGCAAATACAAAATGGCGGAAGCTGGCCTACGCCTATCGTTCACAATCGCATCGTTGATTATATAGAACAAACACGAATTTAAACTATTACAGACGTTCGTACAAACAAATTTAAGAATAATTAACAGAAATAAAATAAAAGTATAGAATAAGAAAGGAAATTAGAGAAGTGCTAACTTACGTCCCGCTGATGCCGAGTGCACGGAGCGCGCGCGGTCGTCCGCTTTTATACCCATGACGCAGTATGCAAAAGGGTATCAATAATTTAATTAGATATTAAATAATTTGTTTTTTTGTTACCCGAGTAATGAGACGAGCAGATCATTGGCTTAACAGCCACACCTGCCCATGACTGTTGTACTGCCACCAAAAACTTTCCATTGCAAAATAGAAAAACAAAATCTGGACTGCGCTGATCGCAACCTGTAAGTTTGGTGGTTCGGTTTTGATAAAAACTACCTACTTTTCAATCTGGAGTTTGTATATTTGCACGCTAGAGCTGCTTGGCTGTTGAAAACCTTTCCAATCCTCAAAGTACCTACTTCCCTAGGAAAACTGGACTTTCAAAGACCTACCAATTCAAAAGTCAGTTTGTCAGGTCGTATGTTTGTCTACTCGTTTCATTTTACGTGTCAATGTTTTAACTATTGTGTTTCGACGGCTGTTTCAGTTGACACATTGCTTATATGCGATAGGAGTTGGACGACTGCATCGTGACTGACTGTGTAACTAATTTACCTAAATGAAACTTAATATAATAATAATAATTCAGCCTGTAATTGTCCCACTGCTGGGCAAAGGCCTCCCCTCACTTTCGTGCGTAGCGTTAGGCCATAATCCACCACGGGGGTCTAGTCCGGATTGGTGGATAACATGCCTCCGAAATAATTCTCGGGCATGTTGGTTTCCGCACGATGTTTTCCTTCACCGAAAAGCGAATGATAATTATGTACACAATATGTTTAACAAGAAACACATTGGTACGTGACCGCACTGGGATTTGAACTAACCAACTCCGTTTTGGCAGGCAAACGTCTCCCACTAGGCTACCACCACTTCTTTAAAATGAAACTTAAAATTAATAATTATGACCTTAAATTTCATAATTGCGTTTAATTACACATTTTAAGTGCATTTTGCACTAATTTCTAGTTTTCTTCAAAACTGTAGCTACTCGCATAATGAATTTATTAGTCCCTTTAAATGAATTGATGCATGTCGTATGCATTTTCATCTATGATATTAATAATTTATGACGGTATACTACGCATAGATATGAAGCGTCTAGAATCTTCTATAGGCTTTAGAAATGTGCATTTAAGTTTAGTAAGTCAATCACTACCCTGTCGTTAGCACTTATACAATTTTAATGTAGGTACCTACCTATTTGGATGCTATACTTATCAGTCTATTTTTGATTCCAAGTTTCAATTTAGAATCCCGGGCAGGGATATTATTTCTGTTAAGTACTACGGGTATAGGTGTTTGTGAGGTTAGGGTCTTCGTAGTTCCTGATTATTTAGATGAATTTTGATTAATCCACGTCAGAATTTATGTAGGTATGTAGGTAAGTAATAGAAAAGCGTAAAATATTTATGACGATACATCTAATTGTTAGAGTACCTACGTGTACTGTGATGAGTTTTATCAACTACCTTCTACAAATGACTGTCAATGCACAAACTTGAGAAAAACGAAGGATTTTATTGGAAGGTACATACTTAGTAATAAACCCACAAGAAAACCTCTTCTACTCTCAATGTGGGTAATAAGTGTTTCTTATTTTCTTATAATGTAACCAACCCACGTACAAAATAGGTATATTGGACTCCCACACATACCATCTTTATGTGATATATACAAGTGTTTACACTACCTCCATATAGTTACTCCACGGGCCGCCATTTTGGCGAGCTGGCTCGCTAAATTTAATAATCCCGGGGCTCTGGGAAAGACAAATGTCCACCCTCCACCCTGGGAAATATTACATAAGAATCGGGGAAAATGAGGCGCAGTGGGCGGGGCTAGGGGGCGTGTTGGAGCCCCGCCCAGCCGCGTGTGGGCGGGAGCGAAGGCTTTTTCCTCGAACCGAGCTGTTTTTGGTCCCGCTATACAACGATGCCCTCCATTTTCTCCAGTGTCTATGTACTTATGTACCTGGCTATAAAGAGAAGTAATTTAAAGCTGCGGCGGCGGGTAAAATAGTGTTTTCATTAAACTTGGACGCATTACCATAATGAAATGTTGTTTTGTTTCTGTTAGGACAGTTCGCGTTATTAGGAAAGTTTTCTCATGAGAAAATAGAAAATATGAGCCGTTAATAGGTAGTAGGTACATACCTACTGTGGTTTACTTCCATTTTTTATTCAAACGCAATAACAATATTAGAGCTGAGACTATTCGTTTATCAATATAAGTATTTACAAAGCCAGATTATATATTTATATAATTCATATAAAATTACTCGTAAATAAAGTGCCGATAAAACACTAATACTTAGAATTCATAAATGTCTAAATATCTAAATCTAATTTAACTAACAAGCTGCTACAGATTTACCTAATAGACTCGTTAGACATTCATTGATGTTATCACAAAACGAATGATCAAATTTTAATGTACTTACTTATACCACAAAAATGGACTGTATTAATTTGGGGTTGTTACAAACTGATTAAGTATAATATAACAAATCTTGAGTAACAAAGGGTAGGTAAGTACCTTAAGTACTTAAATCTTCTAAAAAGGTAAAGGTTTTAAATTATTGAAAACATGAAAACAACAATGAAGCTAGTGATATTTAAGAAATTAAAAAAGGTAGGTATTCATAATATAAAAATATAAATCGAAAACAATTTCTAGATAAAGTACCTAGCTATAAGTACTTACAACATAAAAAACATACATTATTCAGATTTTTCATTAAGAAAGTTTATTCCAACTAATCGAATCTTCGTTTAAAAAGTCGTCAAGCCCCAAAATAGGTACTACCTACCGGAAATAAAAGCATTGTCAGCAATTTAATGTCATCCTCTAATTGTGTAAGCTTGAAAGAAAGCTTCGTAAAAATTCTAAACAAATTAGGGTACCGCCATGTCGAGACAAAAGCGGGGCTGTGCGAATGCAAATTTTAAACAACTAACCTTTTTTCCGTACGATTAAAAAAAATGCAAATAAATACGATTCGGGTAAATACAAATTGCGGGTAGATAGAAAATATTTATAGGTAGCTTACGTCTGCCTGATTTATGCTAAGTATTTTAAAATCTAAAGAAGGTAAGTAAATGTTCTAAATGTTTAGATTGAATAAGATTACAATTGAATTAGCTGTTTGACTTGTAAAAGTGCGATTTAATTGCCTTTTCAAAAATGCTTTGACTTTGACTTTGACTATTGCATACATCAAATTGACGTCGTTCACGTAAAAAAAAGTACCATTATATTAAAACCATTTATTTAGTGTCGATGACCTATTGTTAGTAAATTTGTACCTACAAGGTAAGAAGGTACCTACCTACTATTTATAGTCATCCCTTGAAATGTTTAGTCATGTATCCTGCCAGATCGTCGGCTCGTTTGGCGTAGTGGCTGAGCAATCAGACTGCTGCGCTAGGGGTCGCGGGTTCGATTCCCGCCCGGAACAAATATTTGTGCGATCCACAAATATTTGTTTCTGGTCTGGGTGTGATGTGTATGTGAAATTATATGTCTGTAAGCGGTACCCACGATACGGGAGCAATCCTAGTGTGGGGCTATTTTTCTATAAAAAAAAAAAAGATAACAGTTAAATATCAATTAGGTAGCACTTGCTCGTAGTGCCTTTGTAAAGAGATTTGATGAAATAACAAAGAATTTAAGAAATTAATTTGATTTGGAGAAAGATAATAGAGGATACTTCTGATTACGGTAAACTGTCTACGCGGGTCTACAAAATCACGGGAAAAACCTCGTATTGGTATAAATGTACTGCAACATTACAAAAAACACTCCGACGTATCCTCTTTTTTCACATTTTATTCTTAAAAAGGGTAACATCCACTATATTTTCAAAAACGTATCCGTATCTCGGGACAGGAAAAGGCGCCGTCTCCACCTCCTTCCTGTTCATTGTTTAGATACACGCACATATTTCGCTGACTAAGTGGCTGCTTTGAATAAAAACGCTGTTCTGTGACTGTGGGACCGTTAAAAAGTATAAAATGGGCGATCTCCTTTAGATTTATAGCGACAGTACAATCGGAGATAACAATTGTTCTGTGCTTAGTTACAAATTATATAACGTTGTTTTTTTTTGCCTTTCATAAGGTTTTTACTTTTCGTACCTAAATTCATAGGAAATTGGCGTATGGAACTTTGTGAATTATGTTTTGTTTCTCATACGAATACAGTAACAAGTAATTAAATACCTACATACGAGTACGTACTACAATATTAAATACTTATGAATGCAAATTTCATTGTTAGTATGATGGTACATAGTGTTACATGTATAATCCGGAGGTCAGGGAATCGAACCCGCAACTCTCCGGTGAATGTATTACCTACCTAAGTTCAGCTAAGGTTTTGTAAATGAAATACCAGAAATAGTAATGCCCAAACGAAATTGTTTATTAAAATAATTGAATTTATACAATGAGAATGGAGGCCTCCAGTGAGACCTCAGTTCCGTGGAAGACGGGGCTTTATTACAGTAAAGATCTTATAATTTAAATACTCTCCTACCTATTCAGTGTGCCAATGGTTGCAATTTTGATATATATGAAAGGCCTAATCGGAGCCGGATAGCTCGCGGTTAAATTTAGATAAAAATTAGTACCAGGGTTGCTCTCGAGTAAGGCAGAAGGTTCGAGCGCCACCCAGCGTGGGCGCTGGGACCTTGTGGTTATATAGATGAAGGTACGAAGGTGGGATTGGTACTGTCCTGTACGGCACGCCGGCACGCAGAAGGAAGCGACGACCTGGCGGGCCTGGTACGCTCGCCGTGGAAGGTCGCAGGCCGACGGCGTCACGCCACTAGATGGAGGGCAGCGGGCGCTCACCGCACTCGAGGTTCTCCGCTCAAAATGGCGGTCCTCCAACGAACTGGGGGTCCTCCAACGAACTGGGGGTCCTCCAACGACCCTGGAACGCGCCGTCCAAAAGACACGTTACAAGTTGTAAAATGACGAAAATCTCCTGCCGGGGCGGAGGCCCGGCATAGGAGGAAGAGGTTAAACAAGGTTAGGGCTGGAAGCCCTAAATGATTGAAAAGATTTGAAGTGATTTGGTACGCTGGACGACGCCGCGGTTTATGCACGCGGGCCGAATAACTAAAACAATGGCTCACCTTTAAATCAGGGTAACTGAAGGGACCTCGCGGCGGATCCGCGCCGGCCGCGTGGTCGAAAAGAAGGGCAGTCTTCGCCCTTTTGGAACCCGCGGGACGCACGTGGACCACGTGGAAACGTTCGTCGGGTTTGCTGTAAAGAATAGGCGTGATTAGCATTACGAACGAGCCAGGGGCGCCCGAGAATCGAGGCGAGGGGAAAACCACGCGGTGCTTACCTGTCGGCGGGCCTTCCCGTGCGCGGGAGTCGCTGCTGGAGCGCCGTCAAAGTGCGCGTGGTTTGCCGATGGAGCGCCGTCGAAACTTGGAACTCACTACGCGCACAACAATTCAACTCGGCACAAACCACGCACAAGCACAAGGGAGCCCTAAACACCGACAGCAAAACGACCGGGGCTCCGCGTAAATTCGGAAAAATAAAAAGGCTCGAGGTCCGTTGCGCGTCGGTTTTATACCCGTTGTGCTGGGAAAAAAATCGGTAGGACCTGAAGGGCGGGGCTGACATCTGCCGCACCAAACATCAACTGATATCGATTCTCAAATTTAGTCGATTATAATACTCGGCGGCAATCCAAAGATGGCAGACGCGCCCGCCGGAATTAACTTTAGTAGAGATCGATATCGGTATTTAGTCGAGTGGCGACATTTGCGCGACCGGGCGAAGCCAAACCAAAAGAAAAAGGAACGCGAACTGTCAACCTGTCGCCCGTCATCGGCGCGGTCAATCTGTCACCCGTCGTCGGCGCAGTCAATCTGTCACCGCTGAGTTTTCAAGCAAGACTCGTAAACAAAAGTAAAAAACAATCCCCGAAATTACAGGGGTGAGAAGGCCTGTGGAAAGAATGACTATAAGTTAATGTTTAAAGGGTGAGTGTGAAAAAACATACGTAACAACACCCCCTTCCCCGATAAGGATTTTATCGGGATAAAGCAAGAGAAAATCCTGAGCTGGACCCCAGCTCGAAACTACCCGATCCCCGAAGGTGAAGAGGACGTGCTCTAGTTCGAACCCGGACTCGTCGGATCGAAAAGCGTCGAGTGGGCTCCACGCCCATAAGCGTAGGTAACTACTCCAATCGTGAAGCTGCCTCACCACAGTAGGTGGAGGGCAACAGTTCACCTGAAAAGAACTCTCCGAAGCTTAAAAGAAACGAAACGGAAAACGACACTAAACCTGTTTGATCAATCGGAGCAAACAGAATGCCGATCACTATGTTTAGAATCTTGGCCTGTAAGAAAGAAAATGAAGAGGATAACAAATTTTAGCTGAAACGAACAAACAATTCAAGAATGAATATTAACGCCATCTATCGGTTGACCGCGGGTGTTGTCATAGATAGATTGAAACTACGAATCGATGCTGTTTCGCTTTGAGATGGTTCCGGCGCACGCCGATAGGTGGAGCTGTTACGGAAAGGCCGACTAAAGATTAATAGCGAAAAGGCCGTCATAGTCCTAACGAAGATCTGCATTACCTTTGTCAAGAGTAACAACGAACTGCAAAGTATAACATGATAATTTAGTATTAATTTTGTAAACACCTATCCTCTGAAGTTATATCAAATAAATAATTACCGATGTAAGCTGAGCTGTTTATTTTAAATTTTATTAAATAAAGAATTTTAAAGGCATGAGCGAAGGGGAGCTTTCGTGTCGAGGCGCATGGATGTATGGTTACGTACGTAGGGGTGACTATGTTGACGAGTGGGTATAAATGCGGGATGGTGTTTAGACGTGTAAGTGTGGATCTGTTGATAGGGTGGTGTTACCGAGGATACATGAGTTCAATCATAATGCGTCCGATCGAGCCACGGAAGGGGTCTTGTTCTGCTCGTAAGACCTGTCCAAATCGGAACAGGTGAAGTTCAACTGAAGCCAGTAAATCAGAACCAGCATAATTCAAAACGTTAATATTTAGAAGATTATTATTTTCAAAATTTACGACGGTACCTTCCTATCCAGTAGTAAACTATATTTAAACCGGGCCGTACGCTCGGAACAGTCTCAAAACAATCCAGCTCAACAAAATCCTCACGAGAATAGTGATATCTAACTGTTGAAACGGTAAGAGAATCGACGGCGCAACGTATCGATTCGCGATCTTCAAGTTGTTCCACCGCTAACCGACAGAGGGCGCTAAAATAAAACGTTTACCTGAAATTTATATAAGGGTGAGACTTGTTTACGGTCCCCTCCGGAACTCAGGAATGCAAAAAAAAAGAATTACCTGCCAATGCGTACCATACGGTTGAAATTAAAATTGAAATTAAAGTTGAAATTAAAGTTGAAATAACAGTTGAAATTAAAGTTTAAATTGCGGTAACTCCTATCGCGAAGCCCGTCTTGAAGATGTTTCTAGAGGAGAAACATGAAAAGGATGGTTCGATCTTGGTAGCTACGATCAGCCCATGCGGAACTGAATCGTAACGCCTATCAAACCAAAAGCGTGTTATAAGGTGCGGTAACTTCTATCGCGAAGCCCGTCTTGAAAATGTTTCTGTAAGAGAACCATAAAAACAAAACCTAACCATTTAAACTTTAGTGGTAGCGATCTGTCCCGTCCATTCTGCCATAAAATACAAAAAATCCAGCGCAAAGCCCACAATTTCTGGGTCAGACCACGCCATGGTCAAAAAAGTAAAACCTAAAAAAAAAGAAACAATTTCCGCGCTGAAAACACCTAAAAATTAAAAGGGTTCCCTCTTTGCCAATCCGAAAGCCGAGGTTATTTCTAAATGGAAAGCTTAGTTAAATTCTAAATAGGACCTAGGGCTATTTAATGTTTGTCGATCTGAGACAAAAGACCTACATTACCTAAGAGGAATTGTTTACAACGAAGGGGTTATGCATTGTGAGTGGTCATCATATTGTAGTATAAGGACAACCTAATATTTGGGTAGGAAAACTAGTTTAATGATTTCTTACCCCGTGGACTCAATTTTAGGATGTTAATTACGATTTTAATTAATTAATTAACAACAAAGTATTTTTTTTTTTTTTTTTTAATTTAATTAATCCTGGCGTGAAGCGCTTGAAGGATGGTTTTATTGGTACAGTTTTGAATTTTAGTTGAAATTCGAAAGGAAGGAAAAGACCCGGTATCCAATGGCATTTATTGGCTCAAGTTGGGCACCGTTACACATATAAGGCTTGTTTTACAAGTTATGCACCGCTTGACATATAAGGCTTAGTTTTATAAGTTATGTACCGCTTGGAAAAAATAAATTTTGGTGATCTTCTAGAGAGAAGACTGAATCTGAACAGTTTAGATTTATTTTTGAAGGAAGAGAAAAGACCCGGTATCCAATGGCATTTATTGGCACAAGTTGGGTACCGTTACACATATAAGGCTTGTTTTACAAGTTATGCACCGCTTGACATATGAGGCTTAATTTTACAAGTTATGTACCGCTTGGAAAGAAGTAAATTTAGGAAGGGCAAAGCTAATAAAAAAAATTGGAAATTTACTGATGACAACTACTGACTACCAATAGAGGGGGGGGGTGGTAACATTCTAATGTATTCTAATTGGTAGAGGCAAAATTTTGATTCTAAAGGAAGGAAAGGACCCGGTACTCAATGGCATTTATTGGCACAAGTTGAGTACCGTTACGCATATAAGGCTTGTTTTACAAGTTATGCACCGCTTGTCATATAAGGCTTAGTTTTACAAGTTATGGACCGCTTTGAAATAAGTAATTTAGTTAGTAAAAGGTTTGTTGTCAAATACCATTAAAGATTTGTTAATTAAATTTTTTGTTTCCCTATTCCAAAAGTTATAAATTGTTGTGTTTTAATTTTGTCGCCCCGAGCCAACGAGGAAGAAAGTCAATTGTTAAAAGAATTCTGTGAAAGAAAGTATACTTAATTTGAAATAAGCGAGGGGTTGATACCCCAGCGGCCGGAACCGAACGCGATGAAGCTTAACCTCGGTTACACAACCTAATTCAATGATGAAAACAATTATCCACTCACAACCATACCCCACTTAAAGTTGATAATGAAAAAGAAACAATTCTTTGTCCCAGTATGCAAAATAAGCATAAACAAGACGCTCAACTAAGCTCACAGATTTCAAATGAGCCAAAATGAGTAGCTCATCCTGAAAAAAAAATAGAAACCTCGAGAAGAACTCGAATCGACCTGTGAAGACCCTAAAAAGAGGTAGAAAAGAGAAAAAGTAAAAAGGGGAAGGCTTGGAAGAATGTGAAAAAGGAAAGGAAACGGTCACCTTGGCTTCACTCATCCCGGAGTGGGGCTGAATGACAGAATGTCCTACGGTGTCAAATGAAAGAAAATTGACACCATAGAAAAAAGAGCGAGAAAACGCTAAAGGCCAGTGTGACTCGTTACCAAAACAGGGTTGAAGCTCGCACCACAAAATCCGAAAAAATCTGCCGGTCCGAAAACTGAAAAATAAAAGTACCCGAACCCAGCAAACCGGAAAAAACGTCCCTCTCCAATAGAGACAAAAGGTGGGGCGAAGCTTTTCAAAAACCCCTGCTTTCCAAAAACAAACCAAAATTCAAGCCTCCTCAATCCGTGAAAAAATAAAACGTTGGAAAAATCTAATAATGTCCCAAAAATAGACCAAAAGGGGGTGGCAAAAGGTTTGAAATGACAAAACAGACTCACTACTTGTAATGGAAAGAAAAAATTATTTTTGAAAACAAAAAGAAAACAGGAAATTGTCCAAATCCAAGGTACCTACCTAAGTACCTACTAAAATGATTAAGTACTCCAACTGAAAACTTCATAAACCATTCTATAACCATTCAAAATTAAATAGAATTGTCAACATTCAACAAACAACAAAAAAAAATTACCCAATAGAGGCGAAATTGTAAACATTGAATTTGTAAAAAGAATTGCATCAATGAAATTATAAAAGTCAACATTCAATAATATCTATAATAAAAATCAACCATGCATTACAACTGTCTAAATAATTGCATAATGTAAGATAATGGGATTAATGCACCGTTATGAATGAATTGGATTATGCAATTTAATATTTGAATTATTCCTAATCGACCACCAGATACTAGTACTGCAACCCCAGTTCATAGCTGCGGAGCCCATGGCAATATGATGCTCCATTGTGAAAAGTTAAATTAAATTTATCTTACTGCGACTACACCGTTGGCACAATGTTAACAATGATTAAAATAATAAATGTGTCTAAGGTATAGATTCTAAAACAAATTGCAAATACACCCTAGTACACAATAGCACAATAGAATTGTCAAAGCAATAAATGTAAAAAGTAAAACCACAAGTAAAAGTTAAGTTTATAAAAGGTTAGTACAAAAAAATAAAAAAAATTGCCTTTCCTTCCTCAGTGCAGAGGGCACTGTGGTTAGATCTCGAGAGCAAAAGGGTCCCTGTTCGGGCGCCACTGTTACATGTATAATCCGGAGGTCAGGGAATCGAACCCGCAACTCTCCGGTGAATGTATTACCTACCTAAGTTCAGCTAAGGTTTTGTAAATGAAATACCAGAAATAGTAATGCCCAAACGAAATTGTTTATTAAAATAATTGAATTTATACAATGAGAATGGAGGCCTCCAGTGAGACCTCAGTTCCGTGGAAGACGGGGCTTTATTACAGTAAAGATCTTATAATTTAAATACTCTCCTACCTATTCAGTGTGCCAATGGTTGCAATTTTGATATATATGAAAGGCCTAATCGGAGCCGGATAGCTCGCGGTTAAATTTAGATAAAAATTAGTACCAGGGTTGCTCTCGAGTAAGGCAGAAGGTTCGAGCGCCACCCAGCGTGGGCGCTGGGACCTTGTGGTTATATAGATGAAGGTACGAAGGTGGGATTGGTACTGTCCTGTACGGCACGCCGGCACGCAGAAGGAAGCGACGACCTGGCGGGCCTGGTACGCTCGCCGTGGAAGGTCGCAGGCCGACGGCGTCACGCCACTAGATGGAGGGCAGCGGGCGCTCACCGCACTCGAGGTTCTCCGCTCAAAATGGCGGTCCTCCAACGAACTGGGGGTCCTCCAACGAACTGGGGGTCCTCCAACGACCCTGGAACGCGCCGTCCAAAAGACACGTTACAAGTTGTAAAATGACGAAAATCTCCTGCCGGGGCGGAGGCCCGGCATAGGAGGAAGAGGTTAAACAAGGTTAGGGCTGGAAGCCCTAAATGATTGAAAAGATTTGAAGTGATTTGGTACGCTGGACGACGCCGCGGTTTATGCACGCGGGCCGAATAACTAAAACAATGGCTCACCTTTAAATCAGGGTAACTGAAGGGACCTCGCGGCGGATCCGCGCCGGCCGCGTGGTCGAAAAGAAGGGCAGTCTTCGCCCTTTTGGAACCCGCGGGACGCACGTGGACCACGTGGAAACGTTCGTCGGGTTTGCTGTAAAGAATAGGCGTGATTAGCATTACGAACGAGCCAGGGGCGCCCGAGAATCGAGGCGAGGGGAAAACCACGCGGTGCTTACCTGTCGGCGGGCCTTCCCGTGCGCGGGAGTCGCTGCTGGAGCGCCGTCAAAGTGCGCGTGGTTTGCCGATGGAGCGCCGTCGAAACTTGGAACTCACTACGCGCACAACAATTCAACTCGGCACAAACCACGCACAAGCACAAGGGAGCCCTAAACACCGACAGCAAAACGACCGGGGCTCCGCGTAAATTCGGAAAAATAAAAAGGCTCGAGGTCCGTTGCGCGTCGGTTTTATACCCGTTGTGCTGGGAAAAAAATCGGTAGGACCTGAAGGGCGGGGCTGACATCTGCCGCACCAAACATCAACTGATATCGATTCTCAAATTTAGTCGATTATAATACTCGGCGGCAATCCAAAGATGGCAGACGCGCCCGCCGGAATTAACTTTAGTAGAGATCGATATCGGTATTTAGTCGAGTGGCGACATTTGCGCGACCGGGCGAAGCCAAACCAAAAGAAAAAGGAACGCGAACTGTCAACCTGTCGCCCGTCATCGGCGCGGTCAATCTGTCACCCGTCGTCGGCGCAGTCAATCTGTCACCGCTGAGTTTTCAAGCAAGACTCGTAAACAAAAGTAAAAAACAATCCCCGAAATTACAGGGGTGAGAAGGCCTGTGGAAAGAATGACTATAAGTTAATGTTTAAAGGGTGAGTGTGAAAAAACATACGTAACAATAGTTACATAATTATAATTAATTCAGTAGTAATGTACCTACCTACTATTGTTATTTGTTATTGGTTGACCGAATTGAGCCACCTAATTATAAAAAAAAACAAGCTCGCAACAGCTTAATAATTACGCCTATAATCAAGTACCTACTATACAAATTTACTTTAAAACTAAAAGAGGGTAGTTATTCAGGTCCATTTTATACGCTGCGTGCTTACTGTCCTCGAACGCATCGTGACTTATCACGTGGTCTAACAGATACAACGCACATTATTCACATTCATACTAATTAATAAGTACTAAGTACAGTAAACTCTATGCAATTTGATTACTGATGTTGAGGGTACAACAAACGGTGTGACCGAATTACACTAAAGTAACAAAAGATAACTTTATTTTAAATTAGATATATTATGCATGACTGATTTACACCAAACATTTGTATTTATTTCGGTTAAACTTGGCACAGTGACCAAATTAACCCGGTCACGTTAGTCGAAGTCCAACGATGTTTTGAACTATCTGACGCCGTTTGTTGTTCATTCTAAGTTTAAGTCAAATATGTACCCATCGTTGAAGTTCATAGTAAAGTTGATAATTTTATATGGTAGTAGCTACTAGCTGCGCCACGCAGCTTCACCAGCGTTTCTTTGAGAATATTGCTTTTCAGAGATCCAGGACCAATCATTAAAAGACTCACCCGTGTCAGCGCTGATTGGTGACGAACAAACATACTTTATAGGTAGATAGGCATATCATAATCTTAATGTTATTAGGTATAGGTTTATACGCAAATAGTCTCGTTTTTATTCGAAAGCACATTTTGAAGATCATAATAAGTAGGTAGGTATGAACTTTACATTGTTTCTTCGTAGATCCTTATAAGCTCTAGAACGTGGTTATAGTGCAATGAATGCACTAGACTAGTTATAGGCTATCTCGTAGCCGCTATAGGATAGTGTTTGTGGAACAAGCGCTAAATCGGAAGAGGAGCGGTTCTCAGCAGTTATCGCACTGTGGGGTTTGCTGGTTTAGAAAGGACATATACCTACCTATTACATAATTATCATTCAATAAGGGGTATTGAATTATTAAGTACCTACCTATCATAAGTATGTATATAATTATTGCACCTAATGTCTTGTCTCGCAATATCAGGACCTCATATTATTATCAAAATCGATTTATAGGATATTAAATTGGTACCAAATTGGTACGTGTAAATTGTTAATAACATAAACACCCAAAATGTAGGTAAAATGTAAGGTAATAGGTAAAATGTACCTACTACTTCTTACATGGATATTTTATTATATGTTCGATATAAGTATGATTTTACAATAACAAATAGGTACCTAAATAAAGATTTGTAAATACTTGTAGTTTGTAGTAAGTAACAATAATTGTATAGCAAAACACACTGCAGTATTGAAGTTATGATAAATTCAACAGGATAAAGAAGCTATGATTTTAAGGTAAAAAAAAATATCAAGAAAATATTAATGAGATATACCTACTTTGTATACATAGGTTAGGTTAGCTTCGAAGAAACTACGCTACCTATGGCTTTGTTTTTTAATACATATTTCTACAAAATAAATAAAAACAAAACTGAGCAAAGTTTATAATGGAGAAACAATATAAATACCCAACAAAAGCTTGGTCCGAGTCGGCATTATCAACCACTTTGTTCGCATTATTCCCATTTAAACACCGCTTTGCATACAATAAAGCATATTTTTGTCTACAAGTGATCTCCGCACCACTGTGCGCATCGTGATCTACCGATCGCCACTCGATAATCGCACCACTGTGCAAACAGTCGCCGCGCTGCGCACGAGTTGCAAACTACTTGCCGTGTGATATATACAGCGGGATGCGTATGAGAATACAACATTTGCACAGTCATGATAAAATGAGTATACAGATGGTAGGAAAGAATACTTACAAGAATGGTTATGAAATGCTGACAGTGAGTCTTCTAGCCTACTCGTAATTAAATGTAGTCAGGTGTAATTTTTAGTGTTCCGTACCCAAAGGGTAAAACGGAGCCCTATTACTAAGGCTCCGCTCTCCGTCCGTCTGTCTGTCTGTCTATGTCCGTCTGTCACCAGGCTGTATCTTATGAACCGTGATAGTTAGACAGTTGAAATTTATTAGGCCTGGTATAGGTACATTAGGCGTTTTTAAGCGCGCGCTTGATCAAAAGCTTGCGCTTGCGTGTGTGCACCTTCGAACAACTTCTTTATTCTTAAAACGCGCGTTATCAATGCGTGCGCTTCAAAACGCCTAATGTGTACCAGGCCTTATTGATGGATCACATCCCTCCGAATTAATTTGGCGAATTATATGTTTCTTTGCGGAATTTTCTTTCACCGCAAAGGGAATGCTTAATTATGTTTTACTTAATGAAACACATTTTACGTGCGCGCACTGGATTTGAACTCGCCACTATGTTTGCTTTACTTGAAGCGGCGAAAGCTTAGTGGGCGAACGTCTGTGTACCAAACAGAGAGTGAATTATAGTTCTTACATAATATTCCGGATATTAAACTTTTCCGAACAACCTGTAAGTTCATTCACCGTGGGATTTACCAGCGTGCCCGTGGTGAGACGCCTCGAGCGCGCGCAACCCTGCATTACGTCTGCTACCATCATGTCGGAGCTCTGAACAAATAGCTGAGTAGCATGTGAACGACCATGGGATTATCTAGTTTGTTACATTCTGTTTATTGACAGATAGAAACATGACTAGGCTTCCGTATAGGGGGTTTTACAAGAATCTCGGGGCGGCGGGTCTTATCTCTTTAATCATGTCAGAAACACTTAGCGACCCTAACTTTGACACCACAACCCACAGGCCGGCACTATTTAATTAGTCGGGGAAACCTGCGACGGGAAAAATCGCTACTAACCATTCAATAAATAACCAGGGGCATTGATACATCCATCAATAGCATCTTTTAATAATATACCTACTAGCAGACACGGCCACGCTTGCTACGGCTAAGGTGTTTGTTATTGCGACTATAAATTGAGATCTAAGCTCCTCTCCTCTCTTTCAAGTTAGATCAAACTAGAACACATGGTGTGATCCAACTTGAAAGAGAGGCAACAGGCTTGAAGGAGAGACAAACAACGTGACGCGTTATTTATTTATAGATTAAGATAGTCTTCAAATCGAGGAAAGCTCGTATCGTTCCAAACCCAGTATATAGATATGGCGTCAGGCTGAGTTTGAAGACTTATGAATCCGTGACCTTTCCATTCAACAGCTAACACGTTGCCACGTCCTAATTGCCAATATTTATACCCTTCAAGTTGGCCGTAAAGTGGCCACGTCAGGCCACGGTATGAGCTATGTGCCGCATTGCAGTGGTATTTGACAATGTCACCAGGTTTAGAAGTTTTGAAAAATAGTGGGAGGGCGTGAGCCGCCCGCTGCGTGATTCATAGTTCACACAGGAAAAGTTTTTGGTCTTAGTTCATTGGTGTTTTAATAAAGAGTTGAAAAGAAAACAACTACCTGTTTAGATTCTTTAAAAAAACATTAAGTCTTAGTCTTCGCACATTCTAAAGCTTATTGTAGTTTTCCAATTTACTTACCAGGGATTAATGGACTGGTCTATAAACTGGACTATAGCGCAAGTATCTTCAGTAGAGACTACATCTACAGGTGACTTTATTTCTCGGGAAGAAGCAAATGATAAAATGAAACGTCTTAATTTCTCATAAAGATTTAATAAACAGCAAATATTAACGTTGCTAGAATTACTGACAAGAATGGAAGTGGATTGATGTTTTAATATGATTAATTGATAGATCAACACCCATTGACATGACAAATACTAAAACGAAGAGGTAATAACTGACGTTGAAGTAGCAACCATTGATTTAAATGACAAAACTTCCGACCGAAATCCTAGTAAAATCTGCAATCAGACATCCCAATATAACTTCCCTTACATAATTCGCTACGAATTCTACGATCCAAGCCCGGGTGCAAATAACCTCGTTCAAAACCTAGCGAATAGTTTTTCCGTGCACCAATCACGCTCTAATATGACGTCACGGGTGTCACAACCGCGTGCTGGTGCACCACTCGACTTGACATGTGATTTTCCGCACTGATGCACTGCGGTCCTGAATTTGGATATGTCACCCGACATCCCGTTAAGCCAACATATTTTTGCACTCGGTGTGATAACTCTAGAACTCTATGATAACCAAATTGGGTTGTATTTCGAACGATTGTTGGTTTGTGATGTGACGGTTGACTGTTCGTCGGTGCTCGTGGAGTCACAGTCAGGTGTCATCAAATCTACATACGAGTTTTGGATTTGTATTGAAGGTTGATTATAGAGGTTGACTGGGTGATGGATGTGTTTGTAGGTGCGATGGAAAACTGTTGAGGAAAATAGTAAATTTACTTTTGCCACTGGATTTTGCTATTCAAGATTGGATAATACATTTATAACTTTATAACGTAGTATGGAATTGTGTGTAAGGTACAATGTGTTGTTTAGTTTAGAAAAGGGTAACATTATAATAAATATCTACTTGCTTATGATCCCACTAAAGTTAAGCTTCAAACTTGTTAACAGTTCTAGAAAAGTATAATCTTACGTCACACAATAAATTGAGTCATATTCGCAAACAAAGTTCTATAACTAATAATAATTCTGAAACCCTATTACAAATCTCTTAAAATCCAATGTAAAAATATTCAAAGGAATAAGTTCGGCGGCCATAACTGCAAAGAGCGCCACGCACGCCACCTGGCGGCCACTCTGTACTCACACGGTGACAGCATCTCCAAGATGGCGGCAGCTCCGCGTCCACGAGTCGCGACTCGCGGACAACATCGCAACAAAGCTGCACTAGCCACCACTCATTTCACAGCTCATTTGCATAAAACTCGGCAGAAACTTGCACTCGCGACCCGACATTCCCGCACAACACCCGTCCATTCGCACCGAACACCACGGACGAGAAACGTGGACTGTCGCATCTAGAACCAGTAATTAAGTAGTGGTAATTACGCGATGGCCGATGACGGAGCTATGTCTTCACCGGCAGCGGACCGTCGAATGAAAACCTCCACCATGTTGTTACTGAATTTTATACTCCATCCCAGTGAGCAGAGCCTCCAAGTTTGCCTCCTTCAAATTCGTTATGCATACAGCACCAAGGGCTGTTGAATACCGCTCGCGTTTATTTATGAACAGGCAAACTTCTGGTGGTTGGTGGGACGCACGAAATACGTTATAGGCTCGCCACCCCGGCCGGCCGCCGCCGCCGCCGCACACGGCGTCGACAATGCATGCGATCGCTGAAAAAGGGCTTTTTATGTATTCAACTTCAGAACTTTGTGGCTCATCTGCAAGTCGTATTATGGACCTAATTAACAAGTTAATATGGAGGATCCGGGCGCCGCGTCTGCGCACAGCCCGCCGTCGGATTTGAATCTCGTTTTGGGTGCAATCGCTCACCGAGAAATCCCTTTAAAATTCACCAAGTTTATTTACCTGCAAACCGTGGAAAGTTCGGCGAGGCATGTACGGGTGCGTTCTGCGAGCGATCGCGGCGCGGCGATGGTAAGGAGCGTTCAGAAATTCCACCCCGCCCGTCTCCCCCATCACAAAGTATAATGATATCGTCGCCGTCGTTATTATGGGAGTCGTCATAAATATTTCATAGGTGGGGCAGTAATGACCGAGTGACCGGAGATCGGCGATCGCGCCATCTCGCCGGATCAGATACCATTACGCCACGAGGCCCCTAATCCGTAGCCTCGGATGACGATTGCGGCTCGTTATTGCCGGCGATTGTTTGATATCACCAGTCATTGGTCGTTCATCAAAAGTTCCTCTGAGCAAGCACTTATTCACTTGTAACGACCGAGATTCTGGTCCTTTTGTGATATGTTTATGATATTGGTTTTTCAGCGGTGATGAAGCAAAGAACCCGCTCCAATAACTTGATTAATTTCGTATGGTAGGTAAATAGGTACTTTATGCCCGAAACTCTTTGAGAGAAAACCTGTGTCTCAGTTGTGGGAACTTGTAAATAACTGATGAACTATAACGGGACTTTTGGGAAGTGTCAGTGATACAATTTTGATAAAAAAACACTTCTAAGATCCAACCTGGTAGTAGATTTGCTCTCAAAATATCTTGTTCATCCAGCCGTCGTAAATCCATCATATCTAAAGTTTACAGGCACGTGCCAGCCCCCAGACGGCGTGGCGTAAAGGTGGCTAATTACGCCGAGTCGCCGGACACTGCGGCGTCCTTTGATGACGACGCTTTGATCGGACGCCGACGCGGGGTACAATCGAATAGACAAGAGACATGATATATTTTCAAGGAATTACAGTCGTAATGGTAGGTATTGGTATCGAATTCGATAATCGCCGAACTGTTGAAGATTGAACAAACTGAGAAGTGAAGGCTGAATTGTGAAGACATGGAAAAGTGATAATACATTTTAACCATTTTGGTCTGAGAACCTAAAAAGTTATGATGAGAACGTTGATCGAATCTTTCAATAAAGAAAACGACCTTTGAGTAGTAGCCGTTCCTCATTTTAACCGGTTTTCAAACGGCAGTGGACGCTCAAAGTTTAAAGAGAGAAACGTGAATTGATGCTAAACCATAATAACTTTGAAACAAAGTACCTACCAGCAATAGCAAAATACGTCGAAGCAATCAAAGAGAATTTCCGAAGCTAGCAGAAAATCTTCCGTGAAAGTCCTTGTCGACGCGAGCGTAGCGGACGGAGCTCTCCCGATTTCCTTTGACTGAAAACTTGTTAGAGGTCCGTATTAAAATTCAAAAACGACGCACGGAACTCTGTCTCGATTCCTGAAAACATTATTCAAGGGATTTGAATAATGATTTTGTTTCAGTCCCGCTCACACCTTGCCTAATGTATGCGAAGATTGGAACACAACTTTGTAACGTGATTTTTGGACTTAAATGCTTTCGAAACTTAATTTTGGCGGACGTTTCAGTGCTTTTTGCCGCAAAGCTGTTTATGCAAGTTCCAGTCTGGCTGATTCTCTTTGAGCATAATTTCTCGGTTATTTACTTTGCAGTACCTAGAGTTAGTTATTTGCATAGATTAAGTGAAGATAAAAGTTAAATAATTTGTTGTACATTCAGTAGAGAATTACTTGCTTAGACTTTAATTAAATGCTTAGAGACCACAATACTACCTACTTGGTTATGTAGCATTTACCTACTTTTATATGTAACAATTGGATAGCGTACATCGAGATTACATACTTCGAACTAGAGAAATACAGTCATAACTTTCTCATTTAGTCATAACATCATCACGTACGTAATTACTTTATGAACCCAATCTAATAATGAATGTTACAAGCTCAAGACCTGGGCGTTAGGATCTGAAATTCTACGCCATTAATTCATAAATAGTTATGGAACGCCTTTCACACATTCAGTGTTCACCCATTAAAATAAAGTATCCATGATTATGAATTTTTCACCAACAAAACATTTATCATTATAGTAATAAAAACATTAAAACGACGAATCTTTATAGCAGCAACAGACATTTAAACCATTCTCTGAGCTCACACTGCGTTGTCTTCTGCGATTCTTCACCAAGCAAACAATGAAGTGAAATAAAACATTACTGTTGAAAATTCAA
The DNA here is from genome assembly GCA_905147375.1 of Hylaea fasciaria. Taxonomy (NCBI): domain Eukaryota; kingdom Metazoa; phylum Arthropoda; class Insecta; order Lepidoptera; family Geometridae; genus Hylaea; species Hylaea fasciaria. The sequence continues at coordinate 12,678,670 of LR990197.1, forward strand.
CCCTATTGCAACCGCTTAGGGATAAGGTTTCCGGTAAGGATGTGAAGGTTTAATTTAGGTAATGTTGTAGTAAGTGATTTCTCTCAGTTTTGTCATAAAAATGTTAATGTAGCAAAAACAAACACTGGTAATATATGCGCGAGGGGAGAATTAATCGGGACTCTTTTATTTTGCGAAGAATGTACGTTTGTAGAAGATACGCCAAATTGAATTGCTTTGATGAATTGATTTCGTAATGTCGTTGGTGTTAATTTGTAGATGGAAATGTTCTATTGGGTTAAGAAAAAGTAAAAAGAAGAATTGTAATTCGTCTTTCGTGTTGATGGATTTTTCGTTACCTAACTAAACTGAGGTATAAAATAATCGTTACATTGAGAATGTAAGAAGATTCCCACTAAGGAAGCTTACCGTTTCTTCATTTGGCGGCCTCAGTACAATAAATGGGTGGTGATGAACCCACTGAGAAGCTTGTTCCTATTCACATCTGAAGGTTTGTGTGAATCATCGGTATTTGCTCTAAACCTAAATATTTGTCCAGGTGTGTGTTTCTATGACCAAGGTCCTTGCAGTTCCTGATTCTCCAGATAAAGGGAAACCTAGTTCATTTTTATTTGCATGTCGATAAAGCTCATAAAACATCGAAATTAATTATTTTTACAGCTTACCTATAAAATATTATAGTCACGAATGCGTATCGGTGGTATTGGTTGATAAGTTGATGATTGGTTTGGTATTATCCAGTTCATTCATAAGATGTCGTCTAGAGCTAACTAAATAAAGATTACCTTCTTTATAACTTCCGCTCGTAAAAGTTATCACAATAGAAAATACTGAAAATATTCTCCACAAATATATTTCCTCACACTCAACAATGTAGGGCCTGAATACAATTATCACATACTTACAAAGGGATCTCCGCCTTGTTTCTAAAGCCCTTGTTCGGATGATGGATGGTGAGGAAAATGGGTAAATCAAGTGGAACGAACTCGGGGAGAATGTACAAGAAATTAACTTACAATAATTTCCCTTTATAGTAATTTTATTTTTCACAAAAATTTCCACTCTACAATGGCCTCAACTCTTTTTTAGATAAGTAACATAATATTCGCTATCGACATTTTATATTATTATACAATCGTGACAAAGTGATGCTTCGCGTAGATGTCACATGCGCAATTAGACATGCCAAGGTATTAATGATAGGTATAGATTGAGCGCGTGCCGTCTTTTAGCCGACTTCCAAAAAGAGGCGTAAAAGAGGAGGTTCTCTATTTGATCGAATGTTTTTATGTCAGAATTTGTCAGGCCACCCAAGAGCCTCTTACATGTCTTAATAACTGCAATCAGTAGGACGTGATGACTGAAGTACAGAAGCACTTGGATGCTAAGTCACAAGCGGCTACCCAACCAATTGTGCACTGCCTGGTCACACGGTCTAATTTCCAGTTACAGTTGGCCATCATCGTTCGATATAAATGCGCGTTATGTAGCATGACAAATAAATGAAGCTGTATAAATAACCGCCCAAATTCCCGAACTGCGCGCCACCTGCATATTATGCTATAGGTATACGTATTGTGTATTTTTCCACAACAAACAAGGAAAACAAAACAGCGGGTTGGCTGGCTGCATTCATTTGAATAATTGGAGTTTCCCGCGGATATCCATCATTTCCATCCGCCGGGCTGCCAGGTACTGGTCGTTAGTTGAGAGGACTGCTTTGGATAACGATTGTTTTTTCTCAGCTGAGTCTTGGTCCAGACTGTGTTGGAGCCGATGAGTTGATTGAAACAATGCCAAGAAACTTGTGCATGCAAGGATAATGGGAATATTTACAGACTGTCCACTAATATACCATTCTCGACTATTTCATGATAATATGGTTTTGTGTTTCAAATCTTAACATCAGGAAAATCAGGCGAAGGAAGTAGAACTAGGAGGATTTTTTTGTATAAGGATCTATTATGTGGTAGTGATGGCCAAAGTTTATTTAGAATTTTCCAGCTCAGAAGTCTAATAACTCGATAAATGTTTGGTATCATTTCATTCTAACGAATCTCTCATCTCATCTCTCTCATCTCTGTCACAAATGATACACTAGAAGATACCTCTCACTGCTGCTGTCTTGATCCGCAAGATAACGATCTCTACCTTATTGTAGCAAACCTCTAACCAGAACGAGGTCTACCAGCAGCAAGTATAGTGAAGTTGTCATCCCGCAATTTAGCAAAAATGCTAGGCCGATCGCAGCACCAAAATTTGCCCCTCGCGATTTACATAAGGCGAGGACATGGCAAAAACAACCGGAGAGTTTTAATTTAAACTCGGGTCCGTGCTTTAAAGTTTAAACTTTATAATATTACGGTTTACTTTTCTTTGTTGGGTACGACGGTGGTTTTTGGTCCGGACAAACACTTTAGGCTCGATTGATTGATTATAAGTGAATTTGTGTAATCTGTCGGGTATCATTGTTGTTATTTACTTCATCATTTTTATTTTCAGTAGTTCTCCCATCCCACCTAATTAAGACTATGACGAGGATGACCAAGTATAAGCAGTTATTGTAACTACCCATAATCTATTTCCATTGAGGGATAAATTGATAAATAATTGAAATAATTGAAACTAGGTACCAATCAAAATACCCTACATACATAATTATGTAGGAACTATCTGTAGCAAAGATTATAAATATGTTATCTAAATTATACAGATAAAACTTCAATTAAATAGACAATATATTAAAGAAGATATAGATCACCAAGTCATCGGCAGAGGTAGGCGTGCCCCGGAATGAAACGTAGCTTAGCATCTGCGAGACACAGTTTCAGTTCATTTGCCGCTAAAATGTATATAAAAAGTTAAGGCCTTCCCTCCCCGACTGTTCTTAAGATGTGCTTTGAATAAAAGTTTTCTGTTCATGGTGCGATTACTGTAAAGAAAACGCGGAATGGCATTCAGAGCCATAGGATTGCTGTTTAGATACTGTAGATGTCCTTGTATGATATATTGGGATATTCTTCTGTAACTTTTTAATATTTTCTGGTGTACCGTAAATAATTTTCGATTCTGTTGGTGTGCCTACACTGTTAAGACATGAACCATGTCCATTGGTTACAGGATACATAGTAGTCCTCTTAAAACCAGACTAACAAAACACTCGCTACTATAAGAATAAAATCGTATCTTTCAATAGATAAATATGCACTAGTTAAGTTGTAATTTGTAAAATTGTGGGCTCTGTTTCTCTCTTTGGTCGCATTGAGTTCGCCTATGCTCCGTGAATAGCCAGCCTGCTCGAAGGTTTTTTGAATAATGCGAGTGTTATGGCCCGAAATACGCTTCATTTGGTGCGCGGAAACTTCTCTAAAGTGCGTGAGGAAATCATATTCATATTTTTTACGCTTCAACTGCTCGAGAAATTTGAATAAAGTACTTATGTTTGAATACATTTCTCTTCTAAATTACTTTGGTATTATTGCCGTTGAGAAGTAGGCTTGTGATCTCGTTATTTTAGCGAGCTTTTGAAGAGACAAAAGTGAAAGAATATTTGATCAAATTTCTGAGTACCTAGTAGATTAGGTTTATTAAGCACGAAAATAATACAAAATTATCGTATTATAAGCTATGGTACATTCATTGTATTCAAACTTATCAGTCATCAGTCACTGCTGGTTGGACATCATTCATATGCCTTCTTTTCACTTGGATCTGCCGATTAGCTCCACAATACTCCACATGCCTCTTCTAATACGCCACTGAGCCCTGTTTTTTTTCTGAATCTGCGTGTCCAGTTGTTTCCAGCCACCTTGCATTACCCAATAAATAATTATAATGATCTTAGAAGTATGTTTATGCAACATCTTTTAGTACATCATTAGAACTCCTTTATTAACGTCGCCATAATTCCCAAGTATCTTTTCGCAGCCCGTAAAGCACCAAAACGCAACAGAAATTCAGCGAAGCATATTTTCCGGAAACGAGCTGCAACCCCAGTATTTATACCACAAACTCAATTCCGCCCCCGACGCGACCGCAAAGGAAACTTACCTTAAAATTAATATTTCTTTCATTAAAATCTTGTAATATTTTCCGTGCTGCATGCATAAGTAATTCCATGAATAAGTAACGTGCAAAAATTCCGAACGTCCCTGATTGAACCGCGATATTGTTTCGGCTCCTCGACTTTACTCCACTTTGTTTGTGTTTGATTTTCTTTAATTGTAATCGTTTCGACAAATATTTGGTCCGGGTTGTAAAGTCGAGGGTCATCACCAAAGTTAGATTGAATCAAATATTCCCTCGGTTGTTTTTTTCCATCGTTATGAAAGCACCTATAAAACGCGTAAGGGTATTTTGAAAGAGTGAGGAATTTATTATTTGTTCATGAATACTTTGAAAGGGTTAGCTTTTTAAGACATCGATCAAGTGGGGTTGAAGATTGTTGGTGCGGTAAATATTTGAGGAAAATCGTGGCGGGTAAATTTTTTTAACACCTGCGGTACGGTCACAGAATAACGAATAGAACAAGTCTATTGGAATTTTAATTAAAAAGTGAAATATATAAGAGGACCTCCTTGGTGTAAATGATGTTGCGACTGCGAAGCGTGAGGTTGCTATATCAATTAATTCCTGCACAATCAATCAGCCAAAATCTAATAAACATGATAACCATTTTATGAATTTCTCTGCTCCAAATCCGTAACTTAGAAGTGTCGCCAACTCACTTATTAGAAAGAGTGAAAAGATCCCATCCCCAGTTTCTATTTCCACTGAAGATGTGTGTCCGCACTCCGTGACGAAGTGTGTGCATATATTTCCTCAAGTGATGCGTCGAGCCCGTGTCGAGGCACCTTTGTGGAGTCGAGAGCTTTCCTCGGGCGCAGTGAGGCCACCACTCGACCTGACCTGCCTTATCATTTTCAACTTTTTCTTACAAGGAAGAATTATGGAAGCTGTAAATTTAAAGTTTTAAAGTCAATCAAGTAGGTAACCAGAAAAGCGTCGGAAACATGATCAGAATCCGCGTCGTCCGTAGCGGCATCGGCGTATTCGTGAGCCTCAGCGTCGGCGTCGGCATCGTCATGGTCGGTACTGATGTGGGCGTAGTTGACGTCGTCAGTGTCGGCGTCAGGGACGCCAGTGTTGTCAGCGTTGGCTATATCTATAGGTACCTATTAAAAGTATTTGTTCTACGCGTCGTAGTTATTTAGATCTCACACCATCTTCAATGATATGAAACAGATATCATAAAGTTACATTATCTTTTCATTATACCTATCATACACGTTGCTTAACATAGCTAGACGTTTAGACTTTTACTACTGTACTTTAATGTAAAAAAATCAATGTTGACTTCTTCCAACTTCATATTTAAATCTAAATTCATTCTGCAGTTCAGTACCTACGAACTTGAAATTCAGAAAGCATTCTAAACGAATTCTCAACTTTTTGTCGCGACTTAAAATCAGAACATCGCTCGCGAAGTCGCGAAGCTTGCAAGGACGCGTCGAACTTGATTGAAAGCTGTTCGAATTTCGAATGGTAAAAAATAAACGTCTGTCGCGTTTCGGCCAGCATTCATCGTAAATACGGTTACGAAGAGGTTTTATATCACAGTATCTTGCCTTGGGATGATAGTGGTGGGAAAGAATGGTAGGATTGCAATAAAGTTATTGCATCAATAGATTTACTAAGAAAAGGAAACATACCGTAACTCACACTTTTATGAGTAAATAATATATGAAGTTTGGTCTTTTACCGATAGTATTCTTCTAAAAGAAAAGGAATATCACTAAATCATAGCATCAACACAAACACAGGCTTCCTACCTACAATAAGTACCTACTAGCTTTAATAATTATATTGTAAAATTACATAGGTAGGTAATGTTCGCATGCAAATTGATATTAATCTTATTTTTGTGACCAAAAGTTATAGTATTATTTAATAATTATGTTTAACGTTGAACGTAGTGTTTTTATCCCAACTCTACGAGACTATAAGCCCGCATAAACGGGTTTGACGCATATAAAATTTAACTTTTTGGTGCTACGGCGTGAGAAAAAAGGGCAGGTGAGGTTGATATTAAAATGTTTCATGTAAATTTCAGCCGTTTGCGGCTATATTTCAGTTCGTCTGTCTGTCTGCATTTGGTATTCATAGACGGCTTTTAGTTTAATATTGGGGAAGGAACGCTCCTTAACGGGTTGCTTTTTCTTTTGAGGTCGGAGATGGTTATATAAGGGAGTTTTTTTCTTTTTCGCTGTTTCGTGGCAAGTGCAAGATGTATGTTGATTTTATGTTCGTTTTTTTCTGGAGTTTAATTTTGTGCTTTTTGAATGGCTTTTTTTTACTCTACGTATCTACCTATATTTGTGTGGTCAAAATATAAATAATAATACATGTTTAATTAATGCTTTTATCACATCACCAATAGCGGTCTAATGCTAGCCTAAAATTATTACAAAAAAAACATTTATAATTTGGCAAAACTGATAAAAATACTTTCTTTATATCTTGCAAAGTTGCCAAAGAAGACGGAAAACATTATAAAATACTAGCTGTTCCCGCGACTTCGTCCGCGTGAAATAGTGATAAAATTCACCTTTTAACTTCGACTTCCACAAATCATTCAAGACCAAAATCAGCCAAATCGGTCCAGCCGTTCTCGAGTTTTAGCGAGACACGAACAGTATTTGATTTTTATATAATTAAAATATCAGTTCATAATTTATGGGAAAATAAATATAAAAGCAAGTTTTAATGAAAATGAGTTAACAGTGGAGATTAATAGGTGAGGTTTTTAATAAAATTCAGCGGTTCGTGAAAGACTCAAGGGTCGGCCTCTGGACCCACAGGGCTGGATTTAACATTTTCAAAACTTAAACGAAAGCGGAAGTTCTGAATTCGATGCATTTATGTGAGATTGAATAACCGCCTCGTGTGATTCGCAGAGCATTTGTATATTATTTTATTCGCAGCTTAGTTATACAGGTTATAAGTACTTTCTTAATGGAAAGACAGTGTTTTTTCTGCTAGCCTCAAATAAGCGTTAAACTGAATACAGTATAATCTCTTGAAGTTTTTTGTGTAACGATTCATTTTCAAGTTTTTACGGTTTGAAATCAAATAGGTACGACCATCGTAATTGTGATTTAGTTCTCAGTCATCCACAGATGACTCTACTAATATTATAAAGGAGTAAGAAACTCTGTTTGTTAGTTACCTTTTCACGGCTAAACGGCTGAACTGTTTCAGCAAAAATTGTATCAAATTACATCAAAATAAGGCATTATTCACTCACTCGTAACTACGACCACTATGCCAAGAGTGCCCTACTAAGAAAAATAAGAAAAAGGCGATATTTAACGCAGCCTACGAGTAGGTAAGTATATTAAGTACAAGAGCACTCTTCTCTCACCTATCGCACAGAACTCGATTACCTTTCCGTGTCGCCGGATCCAACCCTGCAAATGATAAGCCGTCGAGCGGCCCCGCTGTTTGTTTTGATTGTATTAATTAAAACTGGAATCCCAAAGTTTTATTAAGATTAACACCTCTACTTTTCTTTCATTAAGAGGTCGCTCCATATTCATGTGCCTGGTTTTACGCTGGCGTGCTTTCGTTAAGGAAAACTGGGGGTGGACGAAGAGCTAATAGCTTGAGGAATCACGTCATCTCGTGTGCTATTTTTATTAAGTATATAGCATTGTAGATGAAGTCCACGAAGTTCTAGAGATAGGTCACTAATGTGATTAATTGGGGTCTTGGCGTGAGCAATGATTAATAACCCGAAAATATACCTCTTCGGGCATGCCCCAATGTTACCTAGCTACCTATCCTAACCTAACTTTTGGTAGGTGGGTCTTTAAGGATATACGCAGAAAAGTTACTCTTGATACGTGTTACTGTTCTTTAATATTATAATCTCCAGCAGTAATAATTGAAAGTACTAAGAGTACTCGTATAATTTCGTTACGTTAGGTTAGATTTAATTTAAACTAACTAAGAGTTACTTATTGGGTTGATTAGCACATACCCATATAAAATTATGAAACGTTTCTGATTAACCCACCACACGAGCTGACATGAGTTATCTCAGTTCATTTTCATCTGGCTCTCAGACTATTTGCAGACAATTTACATACTTTTTAGGAAACTTTTGAGAAAGGGGCACTTCATTTTGGCGGATTTTCTCGTGTTTCGTGTGACATCATTAATCATACGAGGTTTCCGGCACTTTGCGTTGTCGTCGGTTGAGACTTGAGACCACGAAAAATATGATTTCCATATGCTCTGACACCGCGGGGACTTATCTACTCTTGGGCTTCTGTTGCCTTTAGTATATTTCCGTATAATGTATGTATAATATGTACCTGTGATACGAATACATATTTATATCTACTACTAGCAGTTCGTCTGCGCGGACTACATTGTCGCAATAAAAGGTATCCTATGTCCTTCTCCAAGCGCCAGCATGTCTCCTTGTCAAATTTAATCACTATCGTAGAAGAAAGAATCCTTCATCCAGCCTGTTACTATAAATGACTAACAAAATAATAATTAATCGCCCAGCGCAACTCAAGAAAATTAGACGGCATCCCCTAGGAGATTATTTTTAACAGTTTATTTACTGAAAAAAATGGTCAATAACATTTTTTTTAGTAAATAAAAATATCAACCTTTTGTACCGTCCCATTAATTACCTATATTGTAAAACCAATGGATAAAATATACGATATGTATAACCATCGATAAATTTATAGGATAGTGATAATAATTTCCCCAATCGTAAAATAGTCCTATAACTTACATAGTATTTCTTTACCCCAATTCAACTTACCACATTCATAACCCAGCAAGGTATTTCGAGCACTCGGGTATCCAACCGCTCCTCCGTTTACCATATCCCGGAGATGAAGACGTAAACGCTCCAGCTATAAAACGTTATTACATCTTTTGTTTCCAATTAAATTAAAATGTATGTGCACTGTTCTCGCCTTTGAGGGTAGTGAATTAGTGATGAGGGTTGAATTTTTACGGATAAGAATCCGTATACCTGTGTTGTACGGAAGTAATAAGAGTTTTCGGTGTTAAAGAAAATGTATTGATGAAAATTTTCACCATTCAGCGTCTGAGAATATAAAGTGTTGTAGTTGTTTTATCCGGTTATTTCGTTTTTGTTTATATGAGTCAGTATAATAATTATAAGTATTGTTTAGGCTGTAGTACCCTATAATATAGAAAGGCATCGTTTCACGGCGAACGGTATGACGTTGTAAGCAGCCGATGGCGTTTATTAAGAGAACACAGCCTTAGTGGCGATCAATATAATCTGAAATATTTGAAGTTACGCCAACCCAGTTCCACTTTTGATCAAAAGTCCGCTGATCTTTACGTTCCTATTGCTGGTAAGATATATCTAAATATATTTTTACAGATTATCCCAAAATTTTATAAGTACGACAGTCTTACCGCAAACACAGTGTGTGTTCAGTTGTGCGGCCGTAACTATGAAACGCATGAAACGATAGATTGTTGTTTTCACATTTAATAGGCGTTTTTTTGTTTCGTTTATCAGCTAAATTCGATTTTCTACCATTCCCGTATCAACGGCACCTCTACCACGCGTGCAATATGGTAATATGTCCGTTTATTATCCGAATGCGTTTGCTAAATTATCACTTTATGTTATTCAGTGGCGAGCGAACCGTTGAATTATTCTGTAACAATATCGACCAGTTTAGCACCACTTTATGTTATCACTTTATCGCAATAAGAAAACTTTACCTGTCCCTACTTTTAGATGGAAGCTTTGAAATTTTATTTAGACAGGGTAACTAGGATGTTTAAACTAATGTTTGTAGTGTGGATACTGTGGACAGTGGCTATTGAATTATGGATACTGAATTGATATTGGCCATGACAGTGCATAAAAGTGTTTTTATAAAAGGAACAATGTATTGGAGTAATTTTATTGGCTATTTTGTAAGAAATTATATTTAATTTGGCTTACATAGCACTAATAAGCATGGTTTTTATTTTGCTTTTTGTATCCCTACAAAGAATTCAAGTGAGGACTGCACGTGATATCGCTTGATTTTGTTATCAAAATTGAATAATATAGAAGAGTTTTTAAGATGACGTTATTTGATTGTTTCTACAAACTTATGCTTAAATATAAATACTACAAATGTATTGAAACTAAACAAAAATATGGTGTCCATCCACTTGCGTTCTTATACCTTTGATCAGCAAACCAAAACTAAGATAAGCATCACCGCTGGTCCTTCAAAACCTTTATTTTTACAGCCTCCTCATCTCAAACAAAAAGGGAACTTGAGGCCAAAGAGAATATCACTCAATGGTATATTTTCGAGAATTTCGAGGCTTTCTGCTGGCGTCTCGTTTTTATCCTACTTGACTCGTAATGTGCTGAATTCATACATGAACAATCGGGTTTAGGAGTGTTCCGAGGGTGGCTGGGGGAGGGGCGTATTTTCTTTTACAACGTTTAGATCTTGTGGGGGTGTCCGCCACGTTGTCTTTAGTTAAGGCACGGTCAGCCTTCGGTCGCATTTTGATAATTATTTTAATGATGAATTTTTAATTCCTTACTATTTTTGTGGAATATTATTCAAGGTGGAACTGTATAATGTTGTGAGGTCGAATCGCAAGCTTTTTTCCAGCAATGTTTTTTTCGAAATGTATCTTATTATTTTTCCTGATATAAAAACGAACTTTTTAAACCCAAATAATATTGACGAAAATACTCCTTGATTCCCAGATAGTGTAGGTTTTAGTTTACCATATTTTTTAAGATTAATAAATAATTCTCATAAGTTGCAAATGTCGCACCAAAAATACATCCTCCAAAATAATCCTCTGAACCATATTTCCGGTTCTGTAGCGCTTGCCCTGAAATCTTGAAACGAGTGGGAGTGCCCTAAGCTCGGAGAACATTGCCAGTCCCTACCTCCGGCGCCCATTCTCCTGTTCTATATCTTACTCTACTATGTGTAGGGGGGTATATATTAGAGATTTGTGGAACTACTCAATATTTTTCTACACGAATCTTTTATTGAGCGAGAATTTTTTCATGCACCAAAGTACCAAGACGAGCAGTTTATTCACCTGGTCGTAGCCACGTGACAGTTGCAGTGCCACAGAACAGTTTGGATTCCGATATCTCATCTAACTTGACACATTTTACCCCATAAGCTAGCATTTGACCCCGATCTCACCTGGTCTTGACGTCTTTACTAACGCCCGAAATTAATATTGTATCTCCTATCCAAGATTGAAATCGATCTTGGATTTTGCCTATCGTTCGATCTCCAATCTGCGTGCCTTTATAAACCAATCCACGGATCGGTTATTAGCACGTTTGACCCTAAAAATGGATTGTGATATCAATCCCAGATAGCAAAATTTGGATTAGGATTGATTTTTAATTTCGGCCGTAAGCCCCCCTTTCAAAACAATAATTAAACAAAAATACACCCGGAACACCCCGATAGGCGTCTGGCGGCAGATTTCCTGCTTGAGAGATGTTTTCTTATCGCCACACACTATGTCCATATCCATGAACGAAGTTGATGCCCTGCTATAGACAGTAGACGCACCACCCCGACCCATAAAACCGTGATAGTTAGATTGTACACAACGCGCTACGCCATCAAACGCAAACCCATAAAACGTTTCCACGCGAGTTGTCTCAATAAAATTAATTAGGCGAGGGTGGTCCACTCGTGGCCAGTAATCGCGGAGAGTGGGATGACAAGAGGTTCTGCGGGAGGACACATTTGCAGAGGTCACCGTATGGGGAATGAGGCCTCTCGGCTGCGAAGAGTGGAAACTCAGCACGGGCTACATATTTTTTGTTTTGTTAATATTGATTTTGGTGTGGTCCAATGTGGTTTCCATGCTGAGTAGGACTGGTTTTTACAACTATAATCGTCCAGAAAGATGTTTGCTATAAATTTTCAGTTTGGTAGTTTCTCTAAAGGCTGAAGCTTATTTTTATTACGACTAATGAACATGAGAATAATAAACAAAATTGACCAAAAGTTCAAGTTTATCGTTGCTTAACGAAATTCATGTAGTAGCGCGAAAAATTGGTAAAATTATCATTTGAATCTGTCGAATTGCCAACACTTGTTTCTAAGTAAAAAACATCACCATAAACAATACTACTAGTCACATTATGTCCTACTTAATATCCAGGTAAGTAGCCTCTGGCATATACCCCATTCCGAACCACCACAGCTCCGCAAAAACCTCAGCTGAAGGATCCAACAGCATGAATAGTCATGAAAAACCGCGGGCTTTCATTAACACCATCGTCACTTCACTTGCGGCTTTACTCTTCTTTTATCTTCGGGGCTACGTCGAGGACTAGTCGCAGCCAATGGAACTGCTCGGGTTTTATTATTCTTTGTAGTAATATATTATGCCTTTAATTATATCAGATTCCATTAATCAAGTGAAGACCAGTAGCTAGCATTATACTTCTTAATTGTAATATAGAAAGAAGCTGAGTATTCCAGATGCCCTTCCATGACGAAGATGGATTGGATCTGTTACATAAGACTGATGCGGACTAGAATATTATTATTTACGTGTGAAAACACGTTGCGTCTGGTTTTTTTATTGTTTCAATGAGGTTCTACGACGTATTTCTCAGTGTGTAGATGTAGTCAAAGGTAATAATTGTAGGCCTAGATTAGGAACTTTGTAATGGCTCACTACAGAAGATTAGGAATAGATTATATTTGAAAGTGCTATCGATTTCATAAGAGCACGACTCTATTTTTGTTTAGACCCGCAGAATTAACCCTAATCGTAACATTTGGAACTTCAAATCATAAATTATCCACGACTCATTACAAAGTCATTTAAATCAGTCAACCTGTCACCTCTAAATTTCGGCGAAACTAAAACTAAGTCAAACTATCCGCAGGGCCATTGACAACTGTTTCTAAACACCTAGCAGTTATTCAAACGAGGGAGGAAAGTGGGCAAAAACCTCGTGGACCCTCTGGCTTATTAGCATAGTCTGTGGCAAGTTTGTCTTTCAAGGGGATGTAGGAAGAAAAGTTTCACGGAGAAGGAGAGGCTTTTCGAGATATCTTTTTTGGGAATGTTTAATCTTATCATCCTCATTGTCTCAATACCCTGAACACATAAAACATCATACAATGCATCGATTTATATTATGACAAGTATAGCATTTCATTAAAATTATTAACCATGTATTATTTTGTGTTTCTTTGAAGTTATAATGTAATCACTATGCTCCCATTAGAATGAATGTGCCATATAACTGCAACTGTTATGGGCAGGCGTGGACTTACTATCAGATACGACTTGTTCGTCTCCTTACTAAAACAGGTAACATTAAAAAAAAACAAGATTTTTACCAGTATCTCGCCTCGCAGCTCAGCGCACCAGCCACCACGCGGCATCCAGACTTCATTTCTCACATCCCCGTAGAGTAACTTAGGTGCGCACTAAAAACCACCCCTGGCCTGGACAGCCTACTTGTCATAAAGTAACTCTGTGATAAATCGAGCGACGACATCTTCGGGCCTGTTGGTTATTGTCCCCTTATGTACATCACTACCAACTTACATCTACCCCCAATTTTTGTTCCACCGCTCAAGTTTCAGCTCTATCATTGCCTCAATAAGATTTGCCCAAGTTTTGAGGGAGGGTAATCGTAAGTTGGTAAGTGTGAGACCTTTAAGGGAATATAGCAAGTATCAGTAATGTCGGTAGTTACGTGGTTATGACAAACGGAGCATAATTATGTTTATTACGTGAATAATATTAGTGTTAGCTGTGGTCGATTGTTTTGGGCGTCGTTAAGGCCGGTCTCACATGCAATTTTTACATAGGTGGCAGGTACATCATTACTTACCTAATTATTATTATTAGTGGTAGGTATGTGATTAGATTTTATTGTTATCAAGAATTAGGAATTAGAGGCATTCGCTTTTATTCAATCGTTTTTAAATCTACAATTCAACCTTTTGGTTTATATTTTACAAGCATTGTTGTTGATTGAATTGTTCAAACATTTCAAATTACCATAAACCTTACAGCCATTATTGTCCATAATAAACAGAATTAAATACCTACTGAATTCTGAAACACTCTTCCACCATCATCCGTCAACTTATTCGCAATACTTAATAAATCTACGCCGTCAATCTCTCCCATTCACTATACCATTATTTAGTTTTGCCGTTCCCCGCTAGATGGCGCGAATCTCATTAATTATGCATACTGATGACCCGCAGTAAATGAGAGAACCTTTATTTTAGCTTTTACCCGTATTTCTTGGGAAAATTTGGCAACAACAGTTTCAGAGATTACGTGGAGGATGGGCTGATAAAACGGCGAAGATGCTGCGGTCTCGGTAATTAAGGGGTAGCTTTTTATGGGTAGCTGATGCATTAGCATACCGCTTAAATTGTCTGTGGTTCCGTATTTTTTAAGACTATTAATATTACGTTTAGCATTAGGAAACTGGCTTGTAATTATAGGCAAAATGTCTAGCGGTGAGACTTCGGTTGTTCCTTTACTTTCCCATGAAGATTAAGTAGGTATTTTTCGTGGCGATCCCGATTTTACGATATACTCGTACTTCAGGGGGAAAAAGAAACTATTACTTACCTAAATACTAACATACCTAATAAAAGTGTTGTTATAAAGCAATTTTTAGTACGGTAATTGAATTAAAAGCTTTTAAGTTTACATTGTGTTTTTGAAAAACCAGACAACACTATAGCCAGCTTACATTATTAAACACACACATTTTTGAAAAGCACATAATAATTCAGCAATAAAAAGCAAACCAAGCATTTGAAAGCTCCTTCAAAGACTTCCATCCATACGACGTTATTGCGTTCTTTGACCGGCCATCCGAGCGTTGACGTGTCAATACTAGTGCTGGAAAATACCGAATTCGGTCAGAGATATTGCCGAAATTTTAGTTTTTTTAATTCTTATACTTTGTGCATTAAATTAGCTGTTAAGAGGTGCTCAAGATGTTTTAAAAGTAAGATAAAACGTTGTAATAGTTCATGAAAGAAAACTTTCTTATCGGTTCTTAAATTCGCAATTATTGCCTTTTACGAATTCATGACTTTGACTATACAACCTACATACACTTTTATAAAACCATCGATATCATTGTCAGCTGCTGTAGGCTGATCGCGGATACAAATCAAAACGTTTTGATTTGACGTTTTTAGTAAAGACATACGACTACCAATGGTGGCGTAATTAATGGGGGTCGTTGAGAATAAACCAGCGTAACGGCAAGCTGGGAGCTGACCACCTAAGATAGCTGAAGACCTAATAAATTGGATTTTAAGTTTTATTCACCTTGGCGAATGACAATTCGGTATTCGGCCAAATAGGTGATGAGGCCGAATGGGTCTCACAATGCCGCTCTAAATATTTTTTTATTTATTTCACCCCCTGATGTAGTTTCGTGTATTTTTCTCTATAACATCTTCGAGCGTTTGTCAAAGGACGTACGTTCATGGGTGATCGGATGCATTAACATTTTTATAAACATTCTGCGAGGGTAAAATGGACACTTACAAAAACATGTGCTTATTTTTTTATTGTGGCACAACACTGAACAAATAGGCGTAGAAATAATATAATATCCTACATATTCTAGTTTAGTTTTTTATACTTGTAATCTGATTAATGAAATAACTGAAAGCCTGGAAAAAAATCAAACTTGGGACAAAAATATATAGGTCCGTAAGTGTTTAAATAGAGTGCAGGCCAATCGCTCAATTAGATAAAAAAAAACCATCAGATAATTATAATTAAGTAAGTACCTATTAATGACAGAGGCCCTCGGGCGTCCTTACAAATGCTGACACTAGAGGCTGCCACAGTTAGATATACACAAACAATACATTCACATTTTCACTTAACCAAATAATAATACAGTAATAACATAAACACCCTACTTCATCACTGAAAAAGGCAAATAAAACCCAACCATCTTTCCCTCGAGTTTTATCAATAAAACGGCGCATTGATAAAATATAAAAGGCTAGTAATAACAATACACCATAACGTCCAAGGATGCTATAAATTCTCTGTTTCCTCTGGCCCGCGTCCAGGGTGCATATCAAGTGAGCAGCCCTGTTAGTTTTCCTCCCCTGTTAGGCGGGGGCAGCGGCACAATGTTATTACTAGAAAACATTGTTATACGTCCTCTCTACTTTACTTTGCTATGACAACAGGGTTGATTGTTAGTACTATGCCTACCTGACTATTTTAATCATTTGACACATTATTTACTCCGTTGTGTCGGAAAGGGTCTCTACTGTATTTGGTAGTACATAATTATTATTCTTATTATTGTGTTACTGCATAATAATATCTAAATGTTGCATAATTAATGTCAATACTTATTAACGAAATTAATAAATAAAAAATGAATCGAAATAAATAATAATATGTATTAACTTCTAAATTGCGGCTTATTGTGGTTATTTGGTCTGTGGTAATCTCAGCATAGTCTTTAAAAAAAGTTATGCAGGCAATCTGCCTCAATGGGCTAGCAACAAGTAAGTAAACAATTTATCCCGCGTCTCCCCACCTATCCGTAGTGGTTTCCTCTAATTTGGGAATAAGATGGATCGGACAGCGGACGGTTGTAATTTATCAAGTATTGACTTACTATTGTTGCGGCTTTGTTTACTGTCCAAGCTCGGAATTTAACTTCGTTTCTATTATTGATTCATTTTGGATTTTTTTGTGTATCACGCAACCTACTTACCTAATAATTACTTTTGTAAATTATAAGCTTATTGATAGAATAATTAATGAATTCTAAGTATAGGTACTTATTCGATCTTTCCAAGATCGCACTTGGTTCAATTTCTTTCCGTAAGTAAATGACTTAATTACCATACCATTCTGATTGCCCCCCCTCCCCCCTCCCCCCACTTCATCCCCACCAACGCAGCAATAAGTGCCTTAATCCCGTTCCTTATCTTGTTCCCGCTAATGTCTTTGTATTTGCATTCCTTACGGTTTCTAACAAAAAGGCTTTTTGTTCCCTCATTAGAAAGATACATGTCATGTAAAAGCCCGGCGTTTGGTGGGTAGAGAAAAGCGCAAGGAATTATGTACTTACTTACTTAAAAGATAACATAAGGAGCAACTTAAATTCACCTGTCAACAGCTAACACGACAGCATCAGTGGATACATAGGTCATACCTATTATTCCTAGTATGATACGCCAACAGCTACGTACATAATACCAATAGATCTACTTAGAATATACATTTCCCAATTTAGTGACTAAATGCACAATGTTCGAGTCCATAACATGCAGCCTTTACAGGCATAATAAACATCATTCACAAAATATTACGTTATTAAATAAGGGGTTAGTAAAGAAAACATTTATTATTGTAGCTTTTGTATACAATATAAATTAGTTACTTGCGGCTGCATCGAATAATAATTAAATTTGTGAGATTGAATTTACATGACGTGTTACTTGCGGCTGAATCGAATAATATTAAAGAGATATTTTGGCTTGGTGTGTGACCAAAGAAATAGATCTGTGTTACCTTTGACCAAAAAAACTGGAGGGTTCAGTAGACCTTTTTAGTTATCTTGAATAAGGCAGCAGTTCCAAATGATTAAAAAACATCCACACACATCATGCAAGTTAAACTAGGTATGCATATAGGTTCTCCATTATAAAGTAAAATTGTCAGTAGCTCATTCGGCCTAGTAGTAGTAATCGTTTAATGATGGTTTTGCCTAGCAGATTCTTTATTCGTTATTTTATCCTGTTTCTAAGCCACGTCTACTTTATTAGACACAATGTATTTTTGCGTTGATCTCATGAAAAACTGATTCACAGGCTATGGGATATAATATCTCGGTTGTATAATATAAGATCTCGGCTGTGCTAGTTCCGCGACTAGTAGCGACATCTAGTGACGAGTGGATGAACTGAGCTTCTAAAGTTGGTGACTTTAATTTTTAGAGCTAGGGTCGTTGCCACGTAGTAATATATTTGAATTTTTTTGATATTATAACAATGAACAAAAGGTTCATTTATAACTAACGAATAATATTTTATTTTTCCGTCATTTTCAAAAACAAACACCAGCCAGGACACATCACAACTTTTAAACAAACATTTAAAAGCCCTCACTAACTTTTTAAATAGACTGCAAATGCCGCGTATATTTCTGATTTTGAATAATAAACTGTATGTTTTAAAAGTTTCTGTTTGCCGTCCCTCAGGTTGGGCGGTTCTTTTTTAATTTTCCATTTATTAATTTGGTCTTGACGGCCGGTAATATATTCTGGACGTCCGTGCCCGGGCTGAATCGAAAAGTTTCCAGTGTCCGGGATACCGATACGTTGATTTAAATAATGAAGAAAAAATTATGAGTGAAAAATACATTTCAGCTTTCGTGTCATTTTGAGAAAAGTTTGGAGTTTTGTTTTTGTTTCTTGCATGGGATGATAATTAAGATTTGTATCTCCAGGTAGATGCGATGTTGTTTAAATATTTTGGGATTGATATAAATATCTAATACTTAATGTCATTGATTTATTAGAAAAACGTTAGTGATGTCGAAACTATGTCAGTTGAGTGGGCTAGACGAGTACCTACCTAGGTACCACCTTCTAAAGTTACTTCTACCACATAGAGATCCTTGAGTCTAATTCTAACTTAAAATGGCACGTTTTCGGCCTTTGTTTTTATAGAGTTTAAATTAGTAACAGTAACTACTACAGTGATTTTGATTTACCTATTATGTTTTGATTTTATAATTCTCTTTATTATTTAGATTTAAGTGTTTCATTTGTAAAAGTGCTATAATTGCCTGCATACAATGCTTTGATATTGTTCGATATATGATATATAATTATACAAGGTAGGAATGGAATAAACTATTGAGATAAGGAGAAAAAAAACGAGAATCTTGTGATTCGACCAAAATACTGTGGAGCCATATCACGCACTAACAGTCCAAATTGTCTTCCGACGATCTGCTTAGCATTCACGGTGCGCGCGGGCCTGCTGCACGGACGTAATCAAAGATTAACCGCTGCTTAACCGCAGTTTAGTGGCCATCAAGCAAATTGTTTATTTTACTGCTAACGGGAATTTTGCCTGTTTTGGGAGAAAGTTCATGTGACGTTGAAATGCTGGCTATCGAAACTGTTTTATTTTTACAAGCTTTTATATAACTTGCAATGTTTGTTTGTACTTATGTTTACATCAATTCCTACAAGCTCTACCAAAACAAAGTTATTTGCCTTGAATGTATTATATATTTCACATAATTCAACAGTAACCATCGAACCACAGCTATGCATCTAAGTTATTAACGCTGCAATTTCGCTGTTCAACTTATCTGTCTAAAGTTAAGCGATCCCAGCATTATTAAATATTATACATATAATAATCTAAAAAAATAAATGGCTTCCAGCGTTTTTGGAGGCGTATTATGGTCCTACACCGGCGACGTTCCGATCGCGAGCCAGATCGGGTGAAACGCATATATTTGCATATATTTCATAACCAGTGAGCAAGGGAGCTAGGCGCACGTGAACTTATAACCGTTGTTTTGTTTTTAACGGTGGTTGCAATGGACTTTTGCCTCCTTTTGGCTCATAATTTCATGTAAGCCTAATTTCCTCAATTTAATGTTAACACGGTATTAAGATAAGAGACAATAATTCGTTATTGAACACTTAAACGTGAGACAACAATACAGGATGTGTTTACAATAATGTTGCACCTACAATGGTTGGCCTTATCGCTATTAACAACTGTTACGTTTGCTTGTAAACTAATGGATTTATAGTAAACTAGCTGCGCCCCGCGGTTTCACCCGCGTTTGGATAATAATATACAATAATATATCTTTATGAATTGTAGCCTATGTGTTATTCTGATATGTAAGCTATATTATTGTGAAGTTTCATCAAAATCCATTCAGTAGTTTTTGCGTGAAAGAGTAACAAACATCCATCCATCCATCCATCCATCCATCCATCTATCCATACTCACAAACTTTCGCGTTTATAATATTAGTAGGAAGAATGTCGAAATTTTAATTGGCAGTCCATTGTTGTTGAATGCTTTTAAAATTTAGTTTCTTCAATGCGTATCTACCTATACATCGGACTTTTTAAAAACCTCTGAAATCTGTAAACAATTAAATAGTAGAAGAGTCTACCAATTTTGAACACGAGATGGAAAAGCTTTGTTTTGTTTATTAGTAACTTATGAAATATCATTTTATAGTTGAAAACAGAAAAAAAAGGATCTGGATGTTTCCGCTATTCGATGACAGATGGCGTTAGTAACAATATACATATTCATAAAGTGTCTGCATAGTTTTCACGAAAATAAACGGGAATAATCGAGCCACCACCACAAATATCTTTAGTCTAACCTACAACAATACTGTTATACAAAAAGCACAATTTAAGTAACACATAAACTGACATAAGTACATACCTATAGATAATTTTACTCAAAGCAAATAAGATAAAATAGTCCTTATCTTTGCTAAATTTACCGATACATCTTTAAAATCCTCATATTTCTGAATGATTATGAACGCTATAACTCCCAGTACCTATACGTTACATTCGTCACCCGGCCGTCAGTTGCGTAGCATAATGACGCGAGGAAGGAAGTGCGATGGCAAGATACATGCATTTGCATACATTACCGCCGCGACTGTCTGAACCCGCCGTTACACTGCGCCACCGCCACAATTTTAACGTCTATTTTCAACTCGCTGTTCCCCGTGGCTTAAAAAGAAGCCTGTGTTAATCCAGAGCCTCATCTTTTCATACAAATCTTTTGAGCCGTTTTGGCATAATCGTAAGCCACGCTAGCATCTGGTAAAGTCTGGCAAGGCCAGCACTCTCCGAAAAACAAATGATAAGCGCCGAATAGTAACATCGCCTCCTACCTAACGCCATTTACCGCTGGAATGCTGGTATAATGACATCCAGTTTTTCCAGCAAACCGCCACAGTGACTGTCGACACCTCGCTATAAATAATCCACGGCTGCAAGTGACCACTTCAACTAGTTATGTAGTTAGAAGCAGTCGCCATTGATACAGGAATTTGCTGTCGGGCTCGAGATTTATTGCTTGTTTTGAGAAATTTCAACGCAGGTAGCTCAAAATTTGGAACTAAAGATTATAATTTTATAATTACATCAGAGGTAACAGATAAGATGTGTTTAATAAAACTATATCCGCGTCCGTCCGCCTCACCAAGCTAGTTTTATCAATGCTTCTACTTGTTGGATTTAGATTTAATGTATAGCATTGCATATATCAGATTCTAGACAGCTACACAATTAAACTCGCATTGGATTCAATTAATTCAGTGGTTTTTACGTCATGCGAAAACAAACACCAGATAGACACCATTTGAATTTTTTTTTCTAGCTCTCTCTGTACATAATAGGTAGTCTATTTTAAGTCACCTAACTCCAAGGTACATCTTTAAATCATACAACAGTCGAAAACATGTAGACCTATGTCCAACTTACCACAAAAGTTTAGACCAGAGTTAAACAGGAGTTTCTAAAATTTCGTTCCACATAATCGACGTGTATCACTCGCGTTTCTTACTAATTCCTGGCATTTCTAATTATTTTACTTGTGAATTTGTTATTGAGTTACAAAAAGCGAGGTTTATTGGGTTAGACGTCGATTTGTGGAGAAAATATTTAGACTCGTCTGTTCAACTCTAGTTTAAGTCTAAGACCGTATAAGTTTATATAAAGAGCTCTAACTGCGTCTTCACTCGCTAACAAACTGGCAGTACACCCAAAATGCTGGTAGCATTGTCCAGATGATCAGACAAGCCCAACATGCACATCATCGACCAGGCTCTCAGAACACCTCACCATACCTAGCGAGTAAACGCGAGTAAACGTCACTCAGTATTAGGCAAAACGTTTTCTTCTAAATTATGGGAGCCGTATCGCACCAGTTAATACTAACAACGTTCGCGGCGGCGCCCCACCGTCGCTGTTAATTACTGGATTAATGGGGGAGGGGGCTGTAAAATGGGGTGGCGATAGTGGAGAAACTTATTTCCTAATTGGAATATGTTTTGAGTACCAGGCCGTGGGCCAGAGTGGTGACGCACTCAGACGTACGCTCGCGGTTTGTACAGGGGTGGATGAAGGAAGAGATCCTCTAATAAATCTAATAGGTCTCGTGTAAAAGTTTACCAGATAATAACCTCTACCTATGGGCTAAGCTAATGCTGACGTATATATGACTGACGCCGCCGAGGCGACGACACCGCTGATGACTCCGACAGCAATGCTGACGACGCCGACGCAGACGGCGACGGTGCACTGGTACTCGTTTTTTCCCTCTGTAGAGGGCACATAGCCATCCGGGGTCGATATTTGGTGCTCCCCGTGCGAAGCTGAGGGCGAGTCGCTAGTTCTTACGCTAATTTATTTATTCAGTATTTTATATACTTCAGTACAAGTTATAAATCATTGAAACAAAACCGAAAACTATTTTTCCTTGTGTTTGAATAAATGGTACCAACCATTTATCCACCTTTGCACTTCCGTCGTTAAAACCAAAACAACGTTTCTCTGTCAAAGCTAACAGTGACCTACATAAGGTTGTACTCCCAGGTGGTGGTAGGTGGTGATTAAGGCCTATTACGGCACCGCAACGGCGCCGCTTTCATGGCGATACCTCGTCACGGTGGATAATTACCCTTTTTTTGTTTGGGGGAACAAAACTGGCCAATATTTGAGCAGGACCTGTGGTTCATAACGTTACAAAATAATACCGTGGATTCGTTACTGAAGGAGCCAACAAATTTCATACAACTTGTCTGTTCTTCTCCAATGTATGTATTCCGATATATTCAGAATCCGGGGTAGAGTCGGCTAAGTTTCATGCACGCTCTCTGAAAATTGAAAGGGTGGGCTGTAACTTTTTGTGTAAAAGATGTAACTCTTTATTGACACCAAAATATATAGTACACAGAAAAGAACTTAATAATCGGTACAATAAGCGGTCATCTCCACCAGACAACCTGATAGACATTATAACAGTAGATTTGAGATCATTATTGGGGAGATTTATTCGAATACCTAATAGCTATTTTCGGTAGTTAGGTACTTGTCATACCTACTTAAAACATTTGAAAGAGATAAGTTTCCAACAACCATGTTAGTACCGGGTTAGTTTTAGATTGTGGGCCATCCTTTCTAAGAGAAGGCCTTTATTCCAGCAGCGGGTATGTAGCAGGAACTGTCCTTGAGATTTTACCAGATATTGTCAGTTTTTGTATACGCACACAACGTAGGTAGTCAAGCAATAACGCGGTTCAATATATACCAGTGTTAAAGCATGGTTGATGCTGATGTAATAAAAATAGACAACGGTTACTAGTGAATATAATTTTACAAAGCCTACGACAAATTCCCACAAGCCGAAGAAAAATGCTGCAGTAGCACGTCGTGACACCGACATCCGCCGTCATGTGGGCATTTCGTTCCTCATGCATATTTATACGGCGACCCCTCGAGTAACGAACGACAAATGAACAAACGGTCCGTTTTGTTACCGATACCGCCGACAGATACCGGCTATCGGCCGCTTGTGATTGGAACTGGAACCCGAGATTTGAGGTTTGCAGGACTTGGATTTGCCAATGCGCGGTTGACTTGACAAGTTTCGCTTGCGGCTCAGCCCAGCTTAGAGGCGTGGGGAGACTGCTGTGGTTCGAAATAAAGATCAGCCGAATTCTGGAAAAAATATAGGTTAGGTACTTTTTTTTATTTGACTGGAACTGTGGAAAGCAAGGGATTTGTAATTCAACTGCAGAACTCAGTAGATCACGTTAGTGTCACCTTGCGGAGAGGTTTAAGGTGTATTTTACTCCTAAATCTTTGATGGTAGAGCTAGTAGGTACTTACTTCCAAAGTAGAAGTTTTTACGTATTCCTAAATCTTTGCCGGTTATATAAAAACTTTCTATTTTTATGTGTCAACACTTCAACCATTTCGGATAAAGTACTCTGAGCATTTATATTACCTTACCTGTACCCTTTGATATCCGAAGCACTATCTTCCATCACCTCGTTCCTTTTTCTATGACGTCCAAGTAGCCATTTGTATGTTCATCCGTCGCTAATTCCCCTACCGATGGTATCTACTGCTTAATATACATAGAACTAATTACTGACAACAAACGCACGCAATAAAACTGCTCTCAATGTCGCGCTGCGAGATACCATCTGACGGTTGGATGCTGGGGATGTGATATTGGTCGTTCGTGAAGAGCTTTTGGGTAAATTTCTTGGCAAGAATACGAATTGAGTTTCGATTATCTGACATTCTCAGTCTTAATCTTTCTTGTTTTTGGACAGATTAAATATACTCTATTAATAATTCAGTAATGTTTTAAAACTCAAATAAATAAGCACCTATTCTTTACAGATACGAGCATAGCTAGTTCAAACTTTTTCTATACGTAGTCAGTTCACAATGTTCACATAATATTATGGTAAGATTGGTAAAAGTTCGACTAGATATAAAAAAACATTGTGTTACTTTTAAATTACAGACTATAATATCACGTAAGAGACCTTTTATACTCTTCAGTGTCGCCAGTAAAACACAACCGAAATACCTACTTGCAACACAGGACCGAATAGGTATCTTCCAGGGAGGCGATACACTTTGGCCACATCCTTTCTCTATAAGGAGGACATCGTGATCAAACTTCAAGCTTCATCAAAACATTTCACACAAAAATATAAAAAACGCCATGGCCTGCACCCATACCTTGTCGCACCAAACCACCGCACCGTGACGATCTACAGTACAGTAACTCGTAGACTATATCATACCCCACTGTATGACAGGATACGAGCCGCTCTCCTGCTATCCTGGCCAATGGGAGGTCAGCAGGAAGCCAGGCTAGGCAAGGGTGCAGAGTATGTATTGTATATGACAACTGTCGATAGACAATATGGGGTTTGCTTTGTTAAAATTAACTAGTCTAGGTACCTACCTATACTTTTGTATTTCGCTATACTCGTAATTATAACGAGCGTTATGGTTTCGAAAACCATGCTGAAATTTATTTCAGGACGTACGACCATTGCCCATGCTAATATCGTAAATGTTGTCTCCTTTGTTTTAAAAAAAGACGTTTCTAAGATCCGAATTCTGCACGAATCACATTTTAGGTAAGTGTAGATAGCAAACTTTACATCTGAATTTAGCGTGGTTCAACCAAATTAATTACTGCCTATTTCTCTGTCTGAATGTGAGCTCGCCTCGCCACTATTTTTACAGTCATTCCTGCCAGTAATTCAGCGTTCGCCTAAAATAGTCTCGCTCCTATCGCTAAATCAACAAATCCAATAATGCAAACACAAACGCTGCTCTCAGCGCTCGGCAAAAACAATAGTATAAAATATGAAAACCATAGTATGAAACAGTAGGAATCTATTGTTTTTGTATATCCTACTGTTAGGATATACAAAAACAATAGACGGCGGCGGGTCGCGTGCTATCGGCTGGATGTTATTTCACTTTGCCCTGCGCAAATAGGAGCGCCATTATACCGGCCGGCAGATCAGGTATGGCAGATGGGATTTATTTCTACAATCGGTAGAAAATTGTTATTATGGCGAAAAACATAAGATACAGCAGAAAATTCCTTTCTGTGGATTCGCTAAAAATAAAGTGGCATAACGTGAACTAAGAAACTTCAGAAAAAGAACTGAGTGGTCTATGGATAGGTTTGTACATATTCCAACAATCCGTATTGATGTCGGAAAAGTTTTTACGAGAGGATACAAACAAACAGACAGGCACCGCGTTCAAAAAGGTATTAATAGTGCTGATTCAATGTGTTATTTAAAAACTAGCATATTAAATTGCATAATATCATCAATGTATGTATATATTTCACCTTTATTATAGATATATATCCGAATAAAATTTTACTACATCAGAGAATACATTTCAGCGTCTGCTCTACAGTAGGATATAAACGAAATAATCTTTGTCGGTGGTGGGTGCAGGCTGGCAGCTATGATTCGGCAGGCTTCATGCGATTACCGCGCCACCTGTCGCCTCTCCCACAGAATTTATAATTCCCGGTATTGCCGAGCCGCCGTGCACGGATCGCTTTAATGGTATTCACGAACACACCGATTTATTACTATTATACAACTACTGGGATTAAAATGATGGATTTTAAAGTATTTGTTTGGGCGTGATGATGGGATCTGGGGTGATGCGGTTGGAGGTGGACGTATCAGTATTATTAATTATGCGTGGGGTTTGTTTTTGTGTGAATGTAAATAAGTAGTATTTACTTTTGAGTACCTACCTACACAATTTGGCTGGTACGTTGATGAGCCGCGGGACAACAAGGACTACGATACCATGAAACTACGGGACTACGACGGCCACAGCTGTTCCAGAACATGAAACAAATACTTACTTTTGTATAAATAATTCGATATTTAGTAAACTCACGAAGTGAGTTAGTACTTACATTTTGAAAAGAAATTGAAACGCACAAAAGTCAAAGTTTAAATTATTTATTCACACGGGCCCCAAAAGCTCTACCACCAGATTTTGAATATCTCTATCCGAGATAAACTGACCAGACACTGGATGGCTCATTAAAACACACATTTTTCCTATTATTAATACTTTAAATGCAACTATTACTCTGTGGTGGGTTATTGCCAGAAGACTCTTGTGCAAAATACACCTATGTTTGTATATAAAAACTTTCATAGGTATACAAAGCTATATTTCGTCTGTATTCTCAGCGAGCGCCGTCGGCCGCGACGACTCGTTTCACGCACCGCGATGTTCTCAAATCGGTACACTGAACTGTTTGTAGGCTGTCTGTGATTAGCCTGCACCTCAGTGGAACCTATCCTATTAAACTGCACCTAAGACTGTTCAGACTACAGACCTATTGTAATGAATCATTGTTCAAGCTTTGTAGGTTTGGTCATGGTTATCTTGAAGATCTTTTAGTCTTGAGAAAAGTAATGCAAATTAGACTCGAATTTTTCTAGTACATCTTGGGTAGTATGAAAACGAGATAACTAGAGTAGAGAGGAGTTAAGGTGGTGCTAATTCTCTTGAGCCTAGAGGTCAATGCGAATATTTGAAAGGAACTTTACTCTACCTGAATTGTTTTACTCAAGGAAAGAATTGAGAACGCCTCGAATAAATTTGAATTTCATATAATACATTTGTAGTTATTTCGCTGATGTGACACTTGTTTGAATACTGAAGTTTTAAATTTGATCTATAATGTTTTTCTAGTTTCAGTCGGGTTCCGTTTTTGCATTTTAACCGTTTTTTGGCTTAGACTGAGCGAGCAGTGACAAAGGAATGCACCTATGGATTACTTTATGATCTTATTTATAGATGTGAGTGATTTTACATGTTCTGCTAAAATTAATTTCACCCTGCATTTCTTTTTGGTCTCGTGTCATGGCTTATCCACAGTCAATAAGCATACAGTTATATATAGCTTTTAAATCACCTTCTATTGAATGTTCTTCGACCAGAGCATGCTAAGTGCATTCCAGTACATACTTTCTACAATTACTAGCTGCACTTTTCCACCGGCGACCCGGCATGACATTTCCAAAGGCCCAATGTTTTACATAAACACGGTGCGACAGCCGCTCACGCATGACCACTATATCTACTAACTACCAGGTGTATGTGTGTATGTAGTGACGGTTATTTCAAGTAATTTCACGGTTGGGGCCGCACGCAAATCGGCGTACGGGCCTGCCTTTGTTACATGTCGGTTGTACATGACAATTATTGTACAAAACGATTGGAGATAGCGTCGTGATCCAGTGCGTAGAAATATTAGTAGGTACTTACCAACAGAGCCATTTTTATGTTGATATTAGAAGTGTAGGGGTTTTCAATAGCAGTTCTTAAACTTTCGTGAACAGAGAACATAATTGAATTAGCTAAAAATGGGTCTAATTCGCGCACAAACTAATACCAAAATAGGAAATTATAATTTTGACACAACTCGATATTTTGGCCGAGTTACAGCGACAGTGGTCATGAAAAGGCAGGTCGAGATAATAATATGTTCTTATTATTTACTTTGATATTAGTTTGTGCGCGACTTAGACACGTTTTAAGCTAGTTATCATTGTTATGGCTTTAAATTTTGATCACTCACCTGATTTCATTTACCCCCAGGCGATTTTCAGTTTCCCGAAATAAAACAGAGCCAATACTTAGCACTGATGACTAATGTATATCTTTGTATTTACTCTAGATTATTTTCTTGCATCAGAAGTGTTGTAGGCTAGGGACAAACCCACAAACTCATATTATGATGTACCTATAACCCGTCCTGCAAACACGTACCTACTAAATTTTATGTTTAAATATTAAGCAGGTAGGTACTTACAAAAAATATTAGCACTTAAGTTGTGTAGCAAAAAATAATCGGATTATTTAAAATCTCTTACATTCAATATTTAAAAGATTGCATCGATCAATGAACGATGCATTAATTTAAAAAATGTACAAAATATAAGGGGAAAATCTATGAGGTTATCTTTGAATTTTTTGAATTGCTCTACTTTTTCACTTTTTTCTGCAATTTTACACTCGGTGCAGCAATTAACCTATTCACAGCAACAAACCCACCAAATAAGCAGCAAGAATATAGCTAGCACAATTAAAATGCAGCGCGAACAACAAACTCAAGCTAATAACAACAAGCGTTGTGAAAAAGCTGTTAAACCAAACAATGATTATGTCTCTCATGTATTATGAATGCCGCGCATTAATGAACGCAAGGTCATTTGAATTCATTTCCTTTGCTAATGCAAGCCCGCTAGACTTGCTTTCACACACATAATTATTACGTAAGCGAGTCGTTTTCATTTTTAATAAATTATGCATTTGTTTAAAACATTACCGTTATGACTGCTATACGAACCCAGCGGAGCGGCGTAGTTCCGCTACTCGATCATAGATGGCGAGGTTAGTACCGAATGTGGTTACAAATACAATACACTAATACTTTGTACGAACTTTGAAGCTCATTTCACGCGGTACACGTAAAGCGACGTAGACGTTTTAATAAAACTTTGCTTCTCGTTTATTTTAGGTCTCGCCCGCGTACCAGACGTTACTACGAGTATCAAATTTAAATAATTTTAATGTAGGTGCTCGTTTTTTTTATTGTGAATGAATCGCAGATCCTCGCTCGATTCTTACTCGCCTCGTATACGGTAATGTCCCTTGTGTTTACAACTTTACGTAATTGGCTTGTAAACTCGTGCGAATAAGACTTTTGGTATAAATAGCTTTTTATTAGTCAATGAGTGTGTGAATAAATCAATTTTTAGTAAAGAGGTTGTTGCAATGAACTTTGTGCTTTCGGAAGCTGTGAAGTATCTCTAATTAACAGTATTTTTAAGTTTTATGTTGCGGATACTTCTGGTTTTTAACTAGGTACCAGTTTTATTAAACTACCAAGCTATTACTACGAGCATATTTTTAACCGATTTGGAGTTTCTCAATTCGCCTTATAGATACATTTTTAAATGAACAAATTATCATTTTGAGTTCACTTTTTAATTACATAATAATAACTTGTTTAGTCAGTTAGCACCACCACTAGAGTATGCATATAATACTACGAAAGGAAACAATAGTAAACCATAGCAAAAAGTAAAGTACTTAGTAAACATAGCAATCTTTAATCATAATTCTTTTCATTTAATCATTTTTTTAAAATGCAAGTTACTCTGTTTAAGTCTCTCTTGTAATCTACTTAATTGTTGCATATAAATATATTTTTCTTTCTATATTTCATATTACTATGCGCTTCTCTAATTGACTCTACCTCAACTGTCAAAACCATCTCTCCCGACAATCCACCGGCATCCCTTACCATTGAAACGAGACAAAAGCCAATCAGCTTTTAGGGGCAGGTTTAAATTAATATTTTCCCCTATTTCTCCCTTTTACAAATTATTACCTCGCCCATCTACCTGTCTGTGAGTAGTCTATGCCTTCCATTGTCTTTGGAAAAATTTAGAAGCAGGCTTGGAAAAAAAATTGCATAGATATAAATATTTCTTGTTGGGAAAAATATTTGACATTCGTATTGGTTACCGATTATGATAGAAGTTGT
Source organism: Hylaea fasciaria (assembly GCA_905147375.1). Taxonomy (NCBI): domain Eukaryota; kingdom Metazoa; phylum Arthropoda; class Insecta; order Lepidoptera; family Geometridae; genus Hylaea; species Hylaea fasciaria. The sequence goes on from LR990197.1 coordinate 12,708,933, forward strand.
AATAATATATAAGAAAAACTAATTTCTTAGTCTGGTCGATACGAATATTATCCCCATACAATTCATATCTACTTAGCCTAGTTCTCTATAATCTATAAGTACTTATTTGGTTTTATTTCTTCTAAGGATTTATAATAATAATTATACCCTATAGAGTAGATAAAATATGTCTAAGACAAGCTCAGAATAATTTACGCATAGCGCAGTAAAACGTACAATTCTAGAATGTTATCAAGATCATATTTTGTTGATTTTCCAAAAAGCATATAACATAAAAAGTAGGTAGGTATGCTGTTCTATCAGCAAAGGACATTTTTAACATTCTGCGTCATTTATTATTCCATAACATAATATACAAGTAAATAATGTATGTATACAGAAATCATATCTGGCACTCGATACCAACCGCCACCGACGGACGCGACGATACCTACATTCATCCTGAATTCTATACATTCATTCTACATTTTATACACTCATTCTATTTCCCGTACGCACACTACCGTGCTGGCTGTGTGCGTGATTTTCCCCAGCCGTCCATGTGTGCGTGAGGAAAGCGCGAGTGATTGTGATTAGTGGTCTCTCTCCGTTGTATGGGTTCGTCTCTGTCGCACACGTTGCCATGCGACAGCCAGGCGTCTGGTATTATAGGTAGGCTGATGTAGTGCTGATGTCCATTATTGTGTGTTTAGGCTCTGTTTTGTAAATCTTTGATGATATTATATCGGATGGTAGTATTTGATGTATGGTATAATCAGTTTTAATTCATTTTCATAATACATTGTGTTGTTTGGTAGAGACATAGAGCAGAATGGTATGATACAATCAACAAAAAATGTTTTTTGATGAACCTAATTAGAGCTTTAATTCAAAGTTTTTTTTCAAATTTACCTAAGCTTACTTACCGTTTAGTGCATAGAAGTAATGGCGTACGTTTGCGCATAACTTTTAGCTTACAACCTGTTGTCTTCTATTTTCCGACATGGCGTCACGTCAATTAATCCATACCTACTTAAAAGGATACTTACCCTTAAATATATGGAAAAATATTATCATGATTAACAAATACACTTAGTATTACAAGCCTCGCTGTGAGAATTGAACCCGTACGACTGTGAACTGACTCTCAACCGACCTACTGAACCACTCAGCTCCGAAGGCATTTAAACAACTTAACAAGCAACTTATTTGCTTTGCTAAGTTACTCGTAAAGTATTCGATCGACAGATAAATATAAATGTATTCAAATTAAAACACACAGCAGCACGTGCCGTAATTGTATGATCATTGTTGCTCATTAATATATAATTGTTGACCGTTATCGATGGTAAAAGTGGTTTCGCTTTTTAAATTTAAATAAAATATTAATCTGGGCGCTATTTTTTTTAATCTCAGCTTTTATTATCTCTTTGTTTTAGTACAGAAGTTAGATTTGTGTTGCCCTTAATATAAGTTAATGTTTGTTTTACTGGGAATTATTTCATGTACCTACCTATACTTACCTACGTTTATTTATTTTTTTCACGCTTTCTTAAGTTTCATCTTCTTTGACATTTGTGTTCGTACATTACAGTTATTAGTCTGTTTTATTATATACCTCTGTCTTTATTAGCGTGTTGAGTGATAAGTGCAGACATAAAGCGTCGGTCAGGCTTCTGCCGATAAACAGGAATGAAACGTAAATTGCAATATGATGTGTGAATATTATAGCTAAGTACCGTCTGCGGAGGCCTCAAGGTTACTTACCTCTTCCTCTGGTATAATTTACAAATCTAGAAACATGAATCCACTTGTAGCATTAGCACATAAGAATATGTTAATTATAGTACTTAATTGTTTCAGAAGTGGGATACGAAAATAAAATCACTTTATAAACTAGGAAAATTTTATTTTAATTCTGCAAGTTTCCATTCATCGATAAATTCATGATATTATGCTTAGTTCTGAAAAAAAAAACCATAGAGATTGTAATATTATGTATTTAAAGAAAACTAGTATACTTTATTTCGGCAAGCAACGTTGCAAGTCCTTTCATCACAGATTTAGTTCGCTCCTTACGCTTTTCAACCCTTATTATTTTTATCCACGTAAACTTCCCCGAAATTATGTAAATCCCTCTTTTTATCCGAGTCAACGACCTCGTTCCAGAGATCCTCCAAACCTTATTGCACGCATCGAGCAAGACAAGAGCTGACATGGAGCTACAAAGGAAAATCAGTCGTCAGAGGACACCCATTACAGTCGGTTCGCGATGACCAATCATACAGAATGGATACTCGGTCTGCTTGCTAGGTCTTGTCTAGAAGAGGGGGTGGGTGGTGCGGCCCGGCGGGGAGGGGTGGGGTAGGCGGCGCCGCGCATGCGTCCCGTTGCCAAGACGACGGCACGTAGCTGATTTGAGTGTGTGCGTGGGTATAGTCAGGTCGGCAGTGCTTGGCGGGTTGGTTCAGAGATTTTCGTGGCTTTAGTTTATTTTCCGTAGATTTAATTGCAATTGTGTAGTAAATGCAGCATGATATTCGTTATATCAGAGTTCATTATTTTATCTCATATTTTTGAAGTGATGCTGCACAAAACAATCACACTTTGCATAGGTATAAGTAATTGTTTTATTTGCAAGAAAGCTACACGCCCGTTTTATTATGCCTTTAACTGCTGTAACAATGTAAAACTTGGTCTACTTATCTGAAGACGGACGCAACTAAATCGAAATCCTTAATAGACATCCATATCGATACTAAAGATAATACAATTCTAAAACCCCACCAAAAATCAGTATTACAAAAAAACAAATATCAGTCTTCACCAAAAATTAGTACCATATTCATACCACATGTTTTAATTAATACTTCATAACTGTAACTATTTCAATTGATAGCATACCAGGAATGTTTATAATTATATGCATGACGTCACCGCCACTACCATCATACACCGTCCCGACTATACTAGACTGTAGTCGCTCCCGTGTGCCGCATACCACACACACAGCCAACCGCGTTGTGTACATGCACAGTATCACGTCTCACGCACACACACGCGCCTTCCTTATACGCCCATACTACTATAGCGTCATTATGTATACTTAGCACTCTTCACTGAAGCATACTCCTTGGAGACCTGAAAAGGAATTTTACAAGGCTTTTTGAAAGAAAACCTTTGGTTGTAAAACGTCGCTCGGCCGCTGTAAAGGGTGTATTGATAGGAGTTAGTGGTTCCTTTGTAGAGGAACTCTCGAGGGATCATAATCGTAAGAAAAATACATAAAGATGAAGGCTTGAAAGGTATTGAAAGGTTGCCTGTGATGGGAAAATAGCTGGTGCTTCTTGAGTTGTTAAGTCCACGGGCTATAACAGGGCATGAGCATAGGCGTGGGTAAGCCTCGTATATAACTTAAGCGTCTGTCTCATGTGTTCATGAGATGATTAGAATTCTAGCTTCGTTACAAAAAGATTTGTGGCTGCGAGTGAATAAACTCTAGGATTCGTGTCCCTCATTAAAAAAAGCTCCTTTCTAGTAAGTAAACAAATTCATTTTAGATTTGCTGAATGTTAGCCTTTAGGAAAGGTATTATGTCAAAAGCTTTTGCTTCACTTTCTTTGGTCCTATTCCAAGAGAGAGAAAACTAATTGACTATTAAGTACCTAATTAAGTGTTTAAGATGTGTGATAGCTTGATTCTGATCTTATAAACACATCTGGGCTGAGCTGACGTTTTCGACACGAAGCCACCGTCCCGCGCGCGCTCCTGCCGCGTCGCTCGCTGCTCGCCTCAAAAACTGCTAAAAACCTTCAAAATTCCTTAAAAAAATCGATGCAGGAGCCAAATAAGAGGCATTGCGAAGGTCACGGCCCCATCGATCCGCCGTAGAAAGCGAGACCGGCTGCCACTACTAACACCGTCCCGTTGGCTATGCTCTGAATTAATCGCGCATATATTTGAATACATTTCAAGCGGCGCGGTTCGGCGGTCGGTGTCGTCGCCCCCTTAAGTTTTAGCGATTTTGTTGTGAACTGCTGCTGAATTTTTCAGGATTGTTGTTCTCGTGAGGACTCGGAGGGCTGCCACCGCTGGTGATGCCGTCGCGCGCCGTGGCGGTGCATAGCTCATGTGGACTGGTTCGTAGATGCGTCTTTGTTGGAAGTTGCGTTGCGATTGATGTAAAATTGTATTGATTGTATATTGTAATTTGACCCTTTCATAATTGAGTTAAATATGAGCGTAACATGTATTGAGGAGTTGGATTTTCAGGTTGTGACTTGTGTTGATTAATGTTGCACGGGAAGTTCCTCTTGCGGATTACGGCTGTGCAGTAGTAGGATGTTGTGACGAAACTTTCGGCAATAACACATAGTTGTTTTTAGTATCTTTTTGTTTCTCGTACTCGTCATTGGTGGGCATCTTCTGTGATCCTAAATATAGAATTTTAATAACGACGGGCAATAATATTTTGCAATAACCGTCGAACTTTATCGAGTCATTCAACTTTATCATGGCAGTAGTTCCTAAAAATAGGAATTCATGAAACTTTGCAAGAAATTTCATGAATCATAGATGGTATTTACTACTCAGAAGAAATTATTAGTGCGCTGTCATATAATGTGATCAGACAAAGTTTTGGAATTTAATCAAACGTGCAAGAAGTATTGGGGGATTGATTTTCTGATCAAAATAAAAATCGGAATTAAAACGATAGTGCCTTGTCACGGTACTTTTATCATTCGTACACCATATAATATATTATCAGAGTTTGTCTATCACGCTCTGTAACATTATTTCAATTTGCTGTATTACTCAAAGTACCTACTAACAGCTCAAGTACCCACCGGCGACAGAAACCAGACAATGACATTATCCATTCAATGCTGAAATTTTCAAGGTCTCGTCTGGCATTCTAGTCACGATACACTTTAAATAATTACGTCTGAAGCACTAACACAATAATGCAATTAGCTGGTCTTGGAAAGTTGCTATAAGCTTGAAGGGCAGACTTTAATATGGCTGTAGCCTCGGGTGAGTCTGCTTTAGTTTCTAGATAATATCATCTGACTGGCTATTATATACCCTAACCCTCTAAATATTCGTAGATTTTTAATTGGTATCTTCTAGTTTTTGTTTTCTATGTAAAACTATTGTAAGGGACATAAGATATAATATCTTAACATCATCAGATCAAGAAAAAAGGAAAAGATTGGAATTATGATTACCCTACTAAATATTTATGAAGTCACATATTCTAGCGTTATATGGAACATTCAGCTTAGTTAGTTTAATTGAATGAATCAGTGATCCTTCACGATAAGGTTAGGTTTATGAATTGTCAAAGTGTTGGGTTTTCAATTAATCTATTGGGTTGCCATTGGATACTCTATTAAAACAGATAATATCAGTAGCATCATTTATTTCACGTATTTCAGTCGCCAAACTATGCGCATGCCCGTAAAAACTAAGCGTTTACAGCCTGCTTGCCTCCGCCCGTTCTCCTGAAAAAAGAAAATAAAGGATTTTAATAAAACCCCCGGAGACAATTGACGTCTTCGGCGTGTCCAGTAACAGACGTAAAGCGGGTTATTGTGCACGCGTCCTAGGAGCGCGTGCTGTGCTATAGATATTATATATCTTGGCTTTTGTGACGGGGTTACTAACACCAGGTAGCATTCCACTTTCGATAGGAATGATGACCAAACAGCCTACGGTTGGTTTTTGAATAACCACTTATATAAGAGATTTATTGTGAAGACTACAACAAATACTGTTTATACATTAATGACCAATGGCTGCCATCACTTTTAGGCCGAAAAAAGTATCATCTTTGGGCTGTGTTGTATGTATTACTTTATTCTTATTCTTATATCGTGGTAAGGCAGAAAATTACAATGAAACCCCGAAATATTTCACTACACAGCTTTACGGAAACAGTCAAGGTTTGATAATAATGTTTCAACAAACACGCTATAGCTAGTAATGCTACGGTAACAGATCATCGCGTAGGACAATAGCAGAGCTTTGTTATTTGAACGTATGGCTTTACCTCAGTAGGACGCAGGACTGACTCTCCATTCGTTCGTCGAATACTTAACAAGTGGTGGAAAGTCGAGCGATTGTCACAAGAGGCAAGAGGGCCTATTGCTATTCCGCGCCCGTCACCCCGCCAGATGCCCCCCACACGCGCGCCCTGCGTGTGTGTGTGTGTGTTGTGTATCTAGTGTCTGGGGGAGTTTCAAAGTCAGTTTTCAGTTGACAGCGGTTGTTTAGATGACCGTTGTAGGCTACTCTCTGTGCCGTGTTGAATTGATGTGTAGAATAACAAATTACAACGTGCCTACTCGTACTTGCACAACTTTTACTATGAGGGCTATGTTGAATAGAAGAGAAATTAATGCTACTGTTCTGGTTGTATAGTTTCTCAAAATAAAAAACCTCTGACGTCGTAAGTTGGACGTTTTAAGTAGTATGGTACTCTCACTTAAGTAGAAGACAACTCTCAATGTAGTAATAGATGCAATAGAAGCTCTTATCGCCAAAATCATTTTTTTTTTCAGAAAATCGTGACGAATAGAAGAAATTTAGTTTTGTCGTGTTGTCTGAATAGGACCTCAAAATGTAATACAAAAGTAGCAACAATCACAGGCACATGTGACATCTGTTCGGGGAATGTGAACCGGCACACAGCCTACTTACTGCCCTACGTGCCAAACTGCGTCCGATGCTATCGGCCGATATTGCCTTTTTAGCTCCACCCGTTAGAAGCCCGATGGCCTCATCGACGACCAGGAGCCAATGGCTGCCCTGGATCCCCCGATAGCCTTAATGGAACCCCCATCTGATCTTTGAAGACTTGAATCTTAAAATCTGTTTTGCCATTTTTAGACACGATAACTGCTTTCATCCTGTGGAAGTCATCTATGCTTTGTGCCTCCAATTGTGTCTAAAGACGGTGTGAGTTTTCAACAGGTTCTCTGTCAAATTAACTTGTATCAATCCATTCTGATGATAAAATTGAAGTACGTAGTAGGTTTGTAATCGGGTGATTTCGGAGTTTGCAAATGGAAACGGCTTTGAATTGTTAATTGAAATATTTAACAAGTTTTAGAAAGAGTTTGGCTACAACCCAAACATAAAAGCTAGACCTTAGGAGATTTAACATTTACAACAGATGGATACCAGTTCAGGGGTTGAAACTCCGACTATTTGCGCTCCAAACATGGCTAGATAGACGCCCGCTCGCTACCTATTTTCAGAACCTCTGAACAAACTTTCTGTAGATAATTCTGTGTTTTCAGCCACGTCTGAAGGTGAGAACAATGGTGCCCCACTCCTCTCACGCCCCTCCCCCCTCTCCCCGCCTAGGGCGACGACCTTGCTATTGCGATTCTACCCGCGTTACTTTTCTCGCTTACAGAATGAGGTCACGCTTATTCGCCAGGATATAGGTTATGTGGAGATGATGTTTTGTACCGGTCATGGATCTGACATCGAAATTATGCTTCACTTGGCTTTAATGTTGGGGGATCTCTCTTATCTGTGGTCGATGATGTGAGCACGAGGGGGTTATAGAGAACAGCGCGATCATCGACTCAGGATAATGTTACTTATTTGTGTCTGTGGTATTTTCGTTTAGATACAAATTTATTAGCCAATGCTGATGAAACATTGAAATTTGTTTGGAATTACTTTGGAATTCTTTTTATTTAGTGATTATGTTCTTCACTCTGACCACAGTTTTGAAATTACTGTGCCGACTAGTCAGTCGGTTCCACTAGTCAGTGGAAGATTGAGATTTCAACTTGGGTTGCACATTTGTGAGTTTTTGCTTTGCACAACCGTTTATGGTAATCTAGTCTGACGCAGAGGTGCCATAATTATATAATCGGGCAGATTTTTCTGTTTCAGTTTCACGGCCACGTTGGCTTTCTCCGAACATCTGTGCGTACCGAGACAAACGCGAGACGCCGCTCCGAAAGCGTATCTTATGCATTTTACATGAGCTCCTACCATGGACCCCTGCCTCAGCCTTGCCACCCACACTGGCACGAGCACACATACGCCGTCCATTGTCAACGAAACAAAAACACTCACACACTCCTAATTAGTTATTTGTAAACACGTGCAGGTAATGTGTAGGTGTGTGTGCGTGTGCGGTTAGGCTGTGCTCATGATGAAGGGTTAAAGGTGGTTACTGGAATGGACTGATGATTTCAATGAGCGTAGAAAAAATCTAGCACCATCTAATTTAATGACAAAGGCGCAAGGAGGCTAAACAATCAAGGGTCTCTTGGCTTCCTACCTTAGCACCTACTTTCCGGTTCATTTCAAATAGATGAATTCTGAATTTGGTGGTACAGGCGGAATGCCCTCTTGGGGTCTATTGGAATAAAGATTTTCAGATACTGAATTTTCAAAAAAATGCCATATCTACCACTAATAGAGTAAGTACTCATTCATTTATGTCTAATCTGTTGGCATTTACCGAATAGGGTTGACGAGTTTACAAAGTTTTAATACACCTGCTGTGCAGTATGCGAGGTGGGTAAGCTAGTCAATGTTGACCCTGAATGCCCTTGATCGTCTAAATGTCAAACCCTAGTATATTTCCACCACAGATGTCACAGATCCCGTTCTGATCAGAGCAGCCAACAACAATCAGACTCGGTAGACAGCTAGTTAAAATAGTCTTTGAAAATCCGCCCTTCATATCAGGTGCTATGAACCCGTCCTAACACTAACGGGTATTGTTTTTGATAATGAAGTCTTGAAGTAGGGCCGGACTGGTGTCAAGGGCCCGCTTTGCATATTTTTGTTTGGGTGCTCGACTTTTGCAGAACTTCATTACCATTCGGTGGCTCCGAGCTCGGTGTTCCTCATTACCATTCTGCGCGGTGTTAATGAAAAATACGGAAAACGGAGTTCGGGTTGTTTGTAGGCTCCCACTTCACTCGAGAGGTCTGACTGAACTTTTTTGAGGAAATTGTGGAGATGTGAAAGGGTTTGGTGGATTTAAAACGGGGGTTGGTCGGAGGAACAATTTAAATGTGGACTGTGAAGTATTTGTGTGGGGTATGAGGTGGTGAATTGTTTTTTTTAAACTTTGGAAATACAAAAAGCGATATGAATATGCTTGAATTTATAGACAGGTAGGCTATTTGTAGAAAACAATTTAAAAACTATATGAAGCCAAATTTAACTTCAATGCGAATAATAATGAGTTTGTTGGTCAGATGAGCTAAGTACTACCAGTCTCTAGTGCCAAATTATGTCAAGTAGCATAAGGGCCTCTAACGTTTACCTAAAAAACTAGAATCAATCTGTAATAACCAAGTTCAATAGCTAAAATATTATGAGCCCCTCAAAACGATGAGAGATGTAAAATATAAACATCTACGACAGTTTCACGGAGTCGTCATGTTTCAGATTTACAATTCGGCCTTTAAAGAAGGCGGGTAGAGGACCACACCCATAACTCTAAAATGAAATATTTTACAAACAGGCTCCTACAGACTCCCTCCACCCCCGTTCATTTCCATATCCTAGAACATTTAATAATCTAGTCGTACAGTGGTATCTGCCACTATGGAGTAGCTAGACGAGGTAGGGCAGGAATTATCGATAATTGTTATCGTAGTTTGATACTAAATATTTGTTGGGTTAAAGTATCGATATTTAAATTGTGATACTTTGTAAATTTGTAGAGTTAATTTTATTTATTAATTTCACAAAAGACACAGAACTTAATTTAAAAAATATATAAAGGCTTATTTCTAGGTCTTTTAATGACGATAATTAAATATCGATATTTGACAATGATAACGAAACGTGAAGGTATGGTGTGGTCATAAATCATGATCAATGATTGAATTAATAATGGTACCTATTAGGTTAGATATAATTAACTTTATGTACCGTCAATGTGCTATTAGCTTTTAGAGTATTAAAAAGTGTTTCATATAAGAAATCGTTTGCTTTTCAGCCAACACTAAACTGCGTTGATTTAAACTGCATTTTTACCATCGCTAAACACCAGATGACATAGTGTCGTAGTGGAGAAATACTCTCTTATGAAATTTATATTATATATATTATTAAATATTATAATAAAACATTTTAAGCCCGTGAATTCAATATATTCAAGAAAAATATTATTTAGTATCGACTACATGCATTATAGGTACCTATTACATACCAAATGTCCGATACATTTTTAATAAGGCCAAAACATTTATAGGTACATAATATCATCAAAATGTATCGATAGCCTATCAAATCATCCCTACAAGGGGTTAAGGGTGGGGGGTTAGGGGGAAGGTTAATGAACCTGCCGGATGCACAGCGGTATTCCGCAGCGATATTAGTCGGGAAAGCGCTGCTTCGCTCATGAACGCTTATTCTAAAGCTGTGAGCAACAGGAGCTGGTTGCTACGTGTTGATGGTAAGCTCACCTCAAACAAAATTCCATTAACTAATGATTTATGAGAAAAATTTACCATTTTTAAATTTACCATTTATCAAGAGAGCACTCATGAAACATATCTGACTCTACAACCGAATTCAGGATTAATCCAGTCGAGAAGAACTGGCAAAGAATATAAGCGAGGTCTCTTACGGTAGACAAACAAAGTAGTAAGAAGACACAACAAAGACAGCTGCGTCTGCAGCATTGCACTTAGTTGCAAAATATAAATTTACCTGTGGTAAAAAGTATACTTTGTTCTTAGTGGGCTCAATGCTATCTATCTACCCATCTTTATCTACACAGCCGGTACAGCGTCTTGGAACACACGCCCAATCCAACCTCACAAACTCAATCATGTATTACTTCAGCAAGGCAGTGTCTCGACTGAAATTGTATCATACTTTTTTGTCCACAAATCGTCTAACAAAGACTCTCAATAAAAATACGATGGGCAATACATTTGAAAAGATTTATGAGCGTTACTAGAGCGAGGACTATACATACATGCGTCGTCCAGATATATTTGGGGTTAAAGAAAACCAATTAACATAAAAACAAGTCAATAAAAACTCTCCTAAATTCCAATATGGCCTATAAATGTGTCTAAGTCGAATGGGCAAAATTGCAGTTCAGTGGTGACCCGGCACAGGAGTTGTGAAGCTGAAAATTTCTAGCGATACAACTTTAAGAATGAAAGTGTGGATTATACAGTGAAATAGAGGTTTGCTCGATTATATTATGAAAACGATGTAATGAATTCAAAGACAAAACCAATTTAAGAAACTTTAAAAACGTGTTAAGTTGAGTTGTAAAATGATTTTATGAAAGTAATATGACTTTGTCGCGTTGGAACACAACATCTCAAAAACTATTAGAGAGCAGCGCTCACGACTAACTGGTCGATAGGGCTAGACTAGATACCCTAATGAACGATAAGTCTATAAAGTTTCGATCCTTCATTCATAATGTCAATAGGCAGAGAATTGAATACCAAAATACAACCCAGGTTTCAAATCTAAGCAAACATGCCCCATCTGTTCCAACAAGGATCGCAACAGCCTGATCCCGTATAGACTTCGGTTCGATGCTTTGGCTCAAATTCAGCACTAACTTCGGTGACCTGATTGCCCCGACACCACTCAAATCCATACACATCTGATCGACTCAATAAACCAAACTATGGAATCAAGCAGCTGATCTGAACTGCACCACTGAAGAAAATGCTCCACAATAAATGTAGCGGAGTAAGTAACCGGCGCCACCGCGCGCGCTCATGGAATCTTAATGTCTGTTAATCAGACATTGTGCGGAGAAATCGGACCCCGCGGCCTTGCGTGGCGCTTCATCCTGCCTGCTGGCCTGTAAGTCGTAAGGTTCCTTCGGGAAGCCGAAATACCAGCAGTGGTGTAATCGGGATTAGGTTAGAATAAACTGTTGTTCCGCTAGCGTTTGCGCTCAATATAACATGGTGTAGGGAGACGAAGCAAATACACTGAGCCCAAAACGAGACTGCTCTCTGTGATTCCTGCTGGAACCCTCTAAAAGAAGCTTGGCCAGTCGAAAGCTAAAGTTTTCTGACGATGATTTCTTTCACCTAAAGTTCATGCTCATTTTATACGTACTAAGTTGTTACCATAAAGAGTTATTGAATAGAAAATAATTCCTACAAACCATCCACCGCCTAAGATCATCCATCTCTTCGCCAGCCAGCTAATAGCCCCGATACAATACATCGCGCACTAACTCAAACCATACGAAGGAAAAATACCAATAATACGTGTCCGAGAGCTATTCTTTGCCGTCCGCGAAGACCGTACAATGGTCTACCATTGACGTTTCAATGGGACGTATCCTGGAAATTTGTTTGGTGGATATCTCGGGTACAAGTGAATCGGCGCATACGCACCGTTTTGTCAATATTGTCCGTGATTGTACCGTTTAATCGGTTACCATTCAAGTGTACCGCCGATGACGAGTAATTGCTGGCCGATTGAAATGTTACTTCTTTATTGGGAGTTGTTTTTAATTTGTTTATGGTGAGCATAGATCGACAATAGCACTCGCAGACGATTTATAACTGTTGGCGGCTAGTTTAAAATGATTCTATGGAAAGTGTTGTAAGGCGCATGTACTTTGCAGCACCAAGAAGTCATAAAATGTTTGGTTTCAACCGCTGCTGATGCTTGAAGATGAGCTCTTATGTTTATGGTGACAGCATTTTTCAGATTTTTTTTTATTCTAGTTGCCCAATATTTTCAAAATCTAAAGGCTCAATGCACCAAAATGACATCCAAGAAGCTCCTGTAAAGCACCAACAACTGACTTCCACCGTCAATAAACATTGCTGAAATCGTTGTTAACAGATGTAGAATGCGTGGTTGGCCTAATAAAATCAAGGCTGCAATTATTCAAAGCTAACGCTATCATTTTAGGGATTCATGATATATTGGACTTTTTTTCAAGCTCGAAATTATTCAGTCGTCATTAGAATACCCACTTGTTTTACCGAGGAGAGACATCAAAAACGACACAACCGACAGCCTCGCGAGCACAACTCACAATCAAAAATTATAATGAGCCCCGCTTTAAAAATACAGAAGCAGTAAAAACAGAAAGCACTCGAACCGCCAATCCAGAAATCTTGCGAAAATACGGGCTGTAGTAATTAAAGCTGGAATAATATCGAACAATAACGAAGCTAACCATTAAAATAAGAGCGGAATAATAATGGGAGGACTCGAATTAAAAAAAACGCCGGCAAAAGGAGATGTCGCGACGTCGCATAGAAATATGGCGTCTGGTACTCCGGGGGACCAATCAAAATTCTTCGTCAATTAAGTGAGTGGAGATCGCAAAAGGAAAATTGAAGGAAAAACTGAGGGTGGCTTTGGACGGTTTTAGAGATGGGTAGGGCGATGTTTTGCATATCGAAGTATACTGAAAATGTGCGTTCATAGTAACATACACTCACAATATTATGTATAATTGAGCATGTGTTGTGTAGATTTGTATGCGGCGTAAACCGTTAAAAACTATACCACCATACCAGACCATAAAATATACCACAAGATGTAGTCTCTGCCTGTCTTTGCCTACCCCAAGAGGAGTCAGGCCGCGGCGTAACTGTATGTATGTGTATTACTAGTAGCTATGTATGTTAACCATAAATTGTAAAATGGTTTAAGTTTACATTATTATTTACATCTGCCACCTTCAAGCTTTTTTATTCTACTAGTAACTGGACAATACAGTAAACCCAACTCCGTACTTAACTCTAAACAAGATATTTCGATGATTCAATATCGACCATTTTATGGCATAGTGATACCCCCCGCGGCCCTCTATTCTCTTAGCTCGTTAAACTGAAACCTAAAATAGAAACCATCCTCATCTACAAAAGCCTTCAAACACTGCCGCTTTATCGACAAGTTTGAAGTATATCGATACTTTACCCCATCCTTACCTCCCTCAGCTCTCTAGATATGAAAGCTATGGAAATAAAGTTTGTTCGTCCCGCATTGTGCCGCTCGCCGTAAATGGATTTTATCACTATATAAATATCCCCCTATTTTTACGTTACGACGGGCTACGTCACGTAACGCCGCAGCGTATCTAACGACGTTATTTCGTTATTTTGGTAAGAACGGGAAGGGTTAATGCTCGTATGCGAAAATGTTGAAGTGGCTGGCGATTTCTGGTATTATTTTGTGTTAAGTATTTTAACTTCTAAAATAGTTTCAAAACATGCTTAGACAATGTTCTCGCTCCATGTAATTTAGGGTTCCGTTTTCCACATAAAAATAAGTTTGAAGAAAGAGGGGATCCAGATTGAAAAGAAAGATAAATAGACGAATCTAACGGAGTCGTCCCAATATAGCCATAGAAATCAGCAACGAAAGTGCCGGTACAAAGTGGAGCTCGTTCCGAAACCTATTGACCATTCCGCTCCATCGGCCAACTTTACAGCGCAAGTTAACTGTAAAATACATTACGGAAACATAAAACCGAGCCGTTTATCTTCCGGGACGCCACCGGCCCGGAACCGTCCTGGAACGTCCCCGAGCGGTCACGGCTAGCCGGACACTCGCGAAATTATGCGCCAAATGCCCCCACGGCTCATTTACTGTAAACGCACCTTCAACACTCCATTGACCCTTCCAAATCTCCAGCATTAATAACGAATGAAGACGTTCCCCCCGAAACATCGCATAAATGATAAAACCCCTTGTTTATGATATCTCCGAATCTACATGAAAAGACGCATTTGCAACCCCCTCCTCGATCCGTTCGCGTGAACTTCTCCACATAAAAATAAACCCACCTGAAGCCATCGTGACCTAACCGCTAGTATTTAGGCTGCATCGGTGCAAGTCTGACAAGCTCGTACTAAAACAGAATATCGATTACTTTCGCTACTATAATGTAATCCCCCGCCCACTTTTCGTTTTTTTAGTACAGGATAATAATATAGTGGTCTCTGTCTAGCGCGGGGGTCGGGCGCGGGTGTCCCGGGGGGCCGCCCCCCGCCCGTATGTAAATGATCGTCTCCGAGCGACTACCCCCGCGGCTCGACAACACCGACTCGCTCGAGGTTTACTGCCCTGACGGCTGCTGTCCTATTTTAAATACGTCCCAATCTGATCCGAATCGACGTCTACGAATTTTTCATATTTCAGGAGCGCAACTACGCGGCTACACGCTCCCTTGTATTGTAAACACGGTGCAAAGTCCCGACAGGCAGACATGCAAATGCTACGTCTAACCGATGACAAAGATAACAAAGCGGGGGCAGTTTGAGCGAAAACGATTTTCTCGTAAATCCCGCGTAACATTCCGCCGACGAGCGTGCGGTTTCGCGTTTTACGCTTATCGCAGTAGAGCCGAGTTTTCCCGACGCGCTTTATGGACCTGTGACGTTGTCGCGCACGCCGTGACGTCACGAATACGTCGAAAATGACACTTTTACGAGCAATAATTTACATTATTTCGGTGTTAAGCGTCGCGTGCGTCCCGAGTCCCGATTGATTTTATGTCGGTGGCATCTCACATTTGCGTTCGATTAAATCGAATCACTCGGTACACGGCCGAGTTATTCTGTAATGGTAGTTTTGCGTGCGGGTTGTTCATTTTTTCGTGTGTTTGTTTCGGGCCGGGTAGTGCCGCCGCCGCCGAGCCGCGCCGGAGCTGGGCGGCAGATGCGGGACCCATTCACAAAAGGGTTCCACTTTGCCCAATAACCGTTATTTGGTTTGATAAGTTATTGAAATTGGATTGGTATTTTTACAGTTGTATTCGGCTTTGCCAAGCTGAATACTATATGGATAGACGACATTTTCGGACATTCGAACGAGGTTATTTGTGTAGGCTTTATCCAAAAATTGCGATTATTATTATTACCTTCACGTACGTCCGTTTTAGATGAAATCGTAGATAAATATGGGGTGTGGGAGTCTTTTTACTCACTTTGCCACACCACAGAAATACACACACACACGCATAGAAGCCCTAGAAGGACCAAAACACCTATTTTTGTCATTTCTTTTCAAAAAGTACGAAAAACCGTATTACTCCTCGAGGTATGTATATGTAACGTAGATAATTTAAAGAAAGTACCTAGAGCTGATTGCACACTATTATTACATTTTTTAAGACACCCACGATGTTTAAGACTTTTTAAAACCTTAGCTATGTCAACGTTTATTGTATTAGGTCATGAACTGGAGTTTGCAGTAGCCAATTAAAGCCTTCATTAGGCTCCTTCCGCGAAGTCTGCGCGTGCGCATTTCAGATGAGCGCCTAAAATAACTGTTTTATTTTTGGTGGCATTCGAATTATTGGCTTTTTGATGGACGACGTTTATGTAGATTGCATCAGTCTATTAGCAATTTAGCATAAATAAGTATTTCAATTAAAAAAAAAATATAAGGATATAAATACGAATACAAATTATTTTTCATGAAAAATCTGCTTGTGTCCATTGACATCATAAATTAGCCAATAAGAAGCATCCACATTATAATAATATTATAATGTTTTAAGACGTTTAAGTTCGTTATGTGTCCTAGGATTGTAAAAACACTAGTTGTCTACGCAATTTTAGTACTAACAAATTGTCGAACATAAGCATTCTGTATCTACGCCGCGGCTCCAGGCAGTCGATATCTGCACGGCAGCTACAGGGTGCGCTCAACTTGCTCAATTCTGAGTTACGAGTGCTAGCGCTACCTGGCTCACTGAATCTCATATTATGTACACTCGAAGACAACGGTGTTCGTGGAAACACACATAAAGCCAGATTTGAACGCGTTATATGAGTAATGATAACTGTGTACATACTTTAACACTTTCTTTTAATCCTACAATATTTACTTGTTAATCACAATGAGACTTCTAAAAGTTTTGCTGCTCTGTGGTAAAAACTTAGTTGTACATAATTATAAATGTACTCAGCGCACGAAATGCGACGAAGGTATCATTTTCGCCATGTAGCAAAACACACTAGTGTACGTTAAACACCGATAGTATATCGATAGTATCGATAGTTTTTTTACTATAGATACTATCGATAATTTTCTACTATCGATCTACTATTTTTCATTATAGGCAAAGTTGGAGCAAAACTATCGATAGTGTCGATAAAAATCGGTAGTTTTTGGCAAACTGTCGATAACAATCGGAAATCAAAACTATCGATGTTTAACGTACACTAAAACACACATACCTACGTTCTAAGCCTATAGATGATAAATAATATTTAAAAAAAACCGTCTAGTAAAACCTGCAACTCCACGTGGTTGTTCCAACCGCGACAGTACAGGCGTCATCAGATTTATCATATTCCGTCTCGCAGGTGGCGCGACAATTGTAATGTAAAACCCGGCACCCCGGATTCGAGACTCGAGTCGAGTGCGGCCCTGCACGTGACGTGACGGGAACCTCACTAGCGTAACCTGAATCAGCATGATGCGTTTACGTTTGAACTCTACGTTTGAGAAAAGTACAGGATTTCGAATGTATGGTTTATTCAACAATGTTCACCTGGGTGAAATCACCTCGACGAATATAGTCGAAATTAAAGGATCCTCGAATAGGTGATACCCAGGTGACATCTAAGTGAAATGAGTCGACACAATTGGTGACTTTTTTCACGGTGCAGTTAAATCATCCAGGTGAACAGAAGTAACTTTTTTGTTACTCTTGCGGATGAATACATTGCTATATTATTATAAATAAATGACGGTTGTTATGATAACGATTAGGTATAAGCACTGTTGGACGGTGTTACAGCAAGTTTCGCGACGTCCTCAGTGGCACACAATTTCATGAGGAACTTCAATTAAGATTTGGAAAACCTAGTATTTAGCGCATTAGAACGCTTATCTGGTTATCTGGGATACTTTAGACTTTTCGAAAGTAGGTATGAGCTAAAACAGAATAAAGATCATTATTGTCAGCGGGCGGCTGCATGATGCACGGGACCAGTTCGATGCTGGGCTGTTAACCGGTATCTGTTAGCTGATGGAGGCAGGAAGGAATGGATGTGGCGATTGTGGTCAATGAAGTCATTCTCAAACCATGAAATCTGGCTGTGCCGTTACGGTTAAACAAAACATAGCTGCGACATTGAGCACGTAGGTGGGTTCAAAGTAATATGTTTTTCTTTTAGAAGTATCCCATAAAATTGAAAATAAATGCCGGAAAATATACAATATAGGTCACAATGCGTGCAGGGTCCTAAGATTGGAGTTTATTTTAACATCGTTTGCTGACAGAAATGAAGAGTAAAAAGTCAGTAAGGCATGGTGACAACCCTACCTAAATTTTATCATGTATGATATAAAAATGAGCATGACTAAACTGCACTTATGATACGACTTTGAATTTTAATAAGTTGCATAATATTAATATTACGACAATGCATGCACATTACGTTCGCATTTACGCAAGTTCATTCATTAATATTGTAGCTCCGTCAGCTATAAATCAATCCATTTTGGAGAATTTCGCCAAAAACAGGCACACATCGGTTGCCAACGCGCCTATTTGGTCACTTTTTGCCACTTTAGGCAACCAACTCATTGTCATGGAAAACCGGACAGAAGATACCTTGGGGCCTTCCTCGCCATTTGGGGAACAATGATATTGAATGATTCATTTTTCATGGTCACTCATACTTGTGGTATGGAAGTCTAACACTAAGCTTTGTCAAAAATATTGTGCCTGTATTGTACACTTTTTTCATAAAACCTGTGCTAGGTATATTGCCATACTTCACGGTTTCAATGTGCTCGTGAAATTTAATGTATAGGCCTTTGCCCAGCAGTGGGATAGTTACAAGCAATCATCATCATCAAAAGTTTTTGGATAAAAGATGTACTTACCCTAGTTATTATTAAGAGCTGAGGTTTTTGTTAAATAAATACTAAATGAGATTTCTTTCTCAAACTCTTCTTGTCCCGCAATAAGTACCGCATCTCCTGCTTCCCGCTCCGTGCCGCTAAAAGACAATGAGCGCGGACCCACAGCGCGTCACTCCTTAAACCTTTTCGCCTTATTTCGCGAGCCTTCCTTTTGTCCCGAGCATTTCTTTATTTTGTTGTGCGATCTTATTATTTCGCTACCGTTGGCCGCATTGCATCCTCCATATTGTTTTTGCTCGCATTGCCGCCATACAGGCCGTACAGTAGCCGCTGGAATGAAGTAATACGGCCCAAGACTCCGAGGTATTGTGTATTTGCGAACTGTTTTTTTTTAATTTTATTTCTCTCAATGCCACGTCAAGTTTTCGTTTGGGGCGATCCGTGACTCTTAGTTCGTTGTGTAATGTGGTGATATGATCTTTGGGTGTGTTCATAATTATTGCTAAAGTGATGTAGGTCCGGTAGTCTTATAAATAATCGTTAACAATAGTTTTTAACGTCATAAATATTGACAGTTTAGTTAAAGTTAGAAAATAATCTTATTTTAAAGAAACTCAGGCTGCAAAGTATAACTTTTCGAAAATAGCTATTTCGATTCGCGGAGCGAACAGACCCGGCAAATCCGTAACTTTTTATCATCCTGACAGAGGAAAATTCTGAACTAAATGTCATGCTTGTTTCTGTCCCTATCCATATTTAACATAGTCAGTTGAAGGATCGTATCTCCTTACTAGGCGACATCGATATGCCTTATTATTTATTTATTACATGCAGTTAAAAGAAAACAAATTTCAATAAAAAAGAAAGAAGTAGAGATTTTTAGGGATGATTTTATTTTCCACAACAAGGCACAGACAATATCTTTCAGCTATGTAAAACATAGCAGTACATAAAGTGACCAGAGGTCCCCTACTTAAGGCTCCGCTACACCGCTCCTTTTTAGGGTGTCCGAGTGTGAACCGCGCGTGTCGCCGGCGTAATTAAGGCGAAACATGCGCGATCGCGGCGTTTATCACAGCCTACAGACTCTGGCGCCTGAACACAGACTTGCTTTTAGCGTCCTTGTCGCAATCTCTGGAATTTCAATTAATTATATTATTTTCGTTAATTAGATCTGTTAGGTCCGCGTTAGGCGCGATTGGGTGTTGTGAGACTGTTTACTTGAGAGCAAAAAGGTTGGACTTTAATTAAGGTAAAAGTTTGAAGTGTCTTTTTTCGTTATACGTGCCTGTTGGAAGGAACAGCTGTTTCTACAGAAATTAAAGGTATTTATCATCCAAAATATTGATAGCATCTCATTAAAAGATTTCGTTTACAAGATATAATGAATCAAACTATTTGATTCGTAATTCTACTAACTTTTAGTCAAATATTTTCAAGAAATACGCTAACGGGGAACAAAATGTTGTTCCCTATTTTTTAAATTAGTTAGTTATAGTTTAACTGCGGATAAAAAAATTGCCACCTACAGAAATGAATTAGACCCGTTTAAATACTAATTAACATGTATTCAGTTCGCGAAAGTTTAAGAACTTCTACAGAAATGAGTTGACGAGTCATTTCAAAAATGTTCATCTAGACCACCTAGGTACTCTAGAATCTGAAATTGCAACCTGTATCAAGCATATTCTTCAAAAGAATAGTATAACAAGCTCCGTGATGAAAAAGCCCAACCTAATTTAGTATGACAGCCGGTAACCCTCGCGAGGTAAATCGAAACAAACGAGTCCGCGAAACAATGTCCCGGTTTTTTCAGTGCGTCGAACAATCGGGAGCTCGGAATTTATTGAGTCGTATCGAAAATAAATAAAATAAATAAAAATAAATAAACTGATGTGGGAGGACACGAACCCGTCGCGCTGTACGATTGATCGGAGACATCAGCTGTCCATCGGAGTCTCGACCGCTTTACAGGGTGCTCTGGGAGCTGAGTCTAGGAGAAGCTAAATGCAACTAAGTAGTTCTTTGACTTTTTGACGTAACTGAATTTTATCAATAAAAGAACAAAGTAAAAACTATTAACTTATCTGTTTGATGACATTATTAATTTATGGGATTTTTTTACAGTTTACAAAGTGTAATATTATGTAAAAACCACTTTACAAAAAAAAAGGATTATTATCATTGTTAGCAGTTAAATGAGGCGTCTACAGGAACTGGCTGTGTATGAAGTGCAGTAGTTATTCCATTATAAGAAAGCATAATGGGTGGCGAAGAATTTGCAAAAGTCAATTAACACATCCTGTTACGTGACTTTGTGAGACAATTCCCGTCTGAAAGATATCAGGTGTCTGGCGAAAGTCCATCGAACTTAAATTATTTTCAATTTTTCTTTTGAGAAATTACTATAATTATTTTTTAATTAAGGCAGATTTAACAAATCTTGCAAGAGATTTTCATCACATCATCACTTCATGTATAAAAATTCATTTATACGACTTAGTAGTTCAATTAAGTAGAAAAAGTTTATTAGGTATTAAATACAGTTCAATTTTGATAATATCGTTCCATTTTGTAGAAATAGTTCAATTCTCTTACTAGTTCAACGTCACCCTGTATGAAGGTGTGAGGGCACGCGAACCCAGCTTAATGGTATCGCCGGAGTATAACTAACATATCCTGTCTCGCGACGTCAGCGCGACACGAGACGTCTGCGCGACCGCACTCGTCTGTTAGACCGGACTGGTTGCTCAGACCTTCTGGTCTGGGAGACCAGATCGCATATCACTCGGACCTTACCATCGGCCTTATCGAGCGAATAAATGCTGAGAAACGGAGGCATAGTTGCATCAACTAGAAGTACTTAAGAGTTATCGACGAAAAACTCGGTAAAAGCCATTCCAATGATAGAATTTGTTAGATGGAGAAATTAAAATAGATTTAAAAGATCTAAACTAAATCTAATAGATATTTAAATTTCTTTCATAGACACTAATTTAATAGTACCATGCATGAGGCATGGTGTTAATAGCATTAGCTGTATTTCCGCATTGCGATATTCTCATAAACATTGCCACATACCAAAGACAAGTAGAGATAAATTTCGATATCCATTTTCCCAATCCAATAGCCTTCAGGGAAGCGGCCGTCCCTGAAGGCAACACTTACCGAGGTCAGTGTGCAATCTGGGAGTCCCCGCGCAATCAGGCGTCCGCCTGCGATTGCCGCAGCATTCTAATATCCGCTCGGTGTGGACGCGACCTTAGTTCTGGAGCGTTTAGCTTGGTCAGAGATTTTAGCCCAGAGTAATTTAAGGTATGTGGTTTAAGTATCTCGTCCGTTATACCTAAGGCTTTAAGTACCTTCAGAGGTACGAGGGCGATCGACACTAAAGATTTTTTTTTCAAAAATTGCCCTTTTAATTGAAATAATGTTCGATAGACATCGATATTTTCCGTACCTATTGCAAAAATACTCCTGTAAGATGCTAATGTATGGGTAGATATGGTTCATCACAAACAAAAGTTATCTAATTTCAAGATTATACATTCAGCAGGGACTCCAAATTCATCTTACAATACGGTATACCCACTCCCATACGGTAAATTATCACCCGGCTCAGTAGACAACGCAAATACTCGCATTTTGTATGATCCATCCCAATCCAAACTATGCAGCAAATTACCTATCACAGTGTTAAGGGTCTGTCAGACCAGCCCGGGTCTGCGAGACCGGAGACACGCCTTTCTTCGCCAAAGGACCCAAAGGTCAGCGGGTAATTAACGGTCCCTCAAGTCCTCCAGCAATCACAGGATTCAGGCCCTCTGTGATTGGTCCAATTTGGAAGACGGATCAAAAGGGCGCAGTCTTCAAAAGGAATATTTGATGTTTGATGTTTGGTGCTGATGTGTTTTTAATTTTGGATGTTGGTTTATTTCGGGTAGGGTGGGACGTTTTATTGAGTTTTGACATGTGCTAAGCAAACGCGTCCAGTATTTTTTTTTTGTGTTATTTAGAAAGCTTTCAGCCAGTAACGGCTGAAGTGTTTTAAAATAAAATAGGATCGTGCCAAATTGTTTAGGTATACATTGCAAAGATAACAGACAAAAATCAAACAATTTGAGACTTAAAAATGCTTTTTAGTGTTATAATAATTATGAAGTAGTACCTGTATGGATTAGGTAGGATTAGATTTCTAGATGTCAACGGTTCAAATTACTTAAATGGTTTTATTTTATTTTCAATGCTAAATATAATCCAAATCCCCATAAAACATAACAACCTCCATTTTCTTGTGGAACCGTTTTATATAAATAAGGAGCATCAACCCAAGCTAACCGTCTTGGGGAGGTGTAAACAACCCTTTAAAATAGTGTGCCATTATCGCAGGGTCTGAGGGTGCAGGGGGCGGGCGGGGCGAAGGGCTAAATATCTTTTAGTATCTGCAAAACGTCTAATTTAGTAGCGAGGCTTTGATGTTGTTTCTTGGAACTCGAGCGGAGTGGAGTGTCTTTTTATATCAAAATTGGTGTAGCATGTACAATTGTACATCCACTTCTGTTAGATTTGTAAGGTTTAGATTTAGTTTTATTTAATTTAATTGTACTTGTATTCTTTTCTCGAATCAATATTTTATTTCATGTTTAATTGGGTCACATAATCGTGTAGATGTAAATAATACATTTAGATAAATATGCGTATTCGGAGTAAAGTTCCAAATCGGCAATTAACGGTAATTTGCGGCCTCAATACCCATTCTTTTTCCCCTTTCAAAATACCTAATGCTTTTAATCTAAAATTCGACCTTACTTTTACAAAAACAATGATAATATGCCCAAAAATAGAAAAAAATATTTCAATCTGCTGCTAAATGATCTAGGTAGTATAAAATATTTTGGAATTTATTAAATATTTCTATTTTTAAGATGGCATGCGACTCCACCCCACTTTTTCCGTCCGGGTTGCGCAGAGACGGTCTCGAGGGAGAGTCCTCTCGTTTACTTATCCATCTCTATCTGATCAACATCTTCAATAGGAGAGATGTGTCTCTATGTACTGTCTACTCTATGTATGGAGGCAAACTGGTAATATTCTATTTCACGAAGACTGTTTGGTTATGGTTGTAGTGATTCACTTTAAGTGGTGTGTAAGCGACTCGCACGCAGACAATGCTTTTCTATCGGTGGTACACGGCACTACTACACACTCGGTCCAACGGAAAAAGCATCTGTAAAGCTTCTCTTGATGACTGCCTGCCAGAGACATAGTTCTAGAAATATTAAAGTATTAGATGTAGGTAACAAGAGATCTTATAAATAGAACAGCCTCCGAATCCGATGGCAGAGTTGGCTAATTTTCACGAGTGCCTGCTTGGAGTGTTTGCGAACAAACATTTTTGAATTTTTAAACGTGTATTATCCTGTGACTCTGATGACACTCCAAGTCAAATTCGTACCCAATTAATCGCTATATTTTTTAACACTGAATAGGTTTTACGTTTGTCCACTCACCTGATGTTAAGAGATGATGCTGTCAACGGAGCATAGTTACCCAGAAGTACCGTAGCGTCACATTTCAATCTCATCTTACTACAATCCCGTAAATCTGGTAATTAAGCCTTAGATACAAGGCTCTGCTGCGGCTTCACCCGTGTATGTGGGTAACCGTTAAGGGGTGTTATCCGTCTCTTAGTAGATAATTCACATCAGTGAGGGGCTGAAGGTAGGAGAGGTAGCGTGTTTTGAATAATAATATAGCGAAAAGCGTATAATACTTTGCAAATATCTTGAAATTACCCAGTTTTGGCTAGGTGTTCTTTAGTTTTGGATAGGTATCTCTTCATTATGGCTGGGTGCCATTTAGTTTGACTCGATATACTGCAGTTTTGGCTAGACTTTTAGTTTTGATTAGGTAACCTTATGCTATCTTGTCTAGATACAGATAATCTTAGATAGGGGGCAGGATGTATGTGATAGTGATGTTTTATTATTATTTCATTCTGAACTTCCTCAATGCATAAACTTTTTCTACGCATGGCATGATTTAGCCCGAACCAACTTACTAAGCTCGAAATGTGCGATTTATGAAACATTTCTCTTACAAAGTTCTTTTCACTTTATATTTCCCGGAGTTTACCACAAGTGTACATTATTTATGTTGCCAACTCACACAGTCTCCAAACTTCTTTTAGCTCCGTTTCTCTGAAAATTATGGTTGTTCAGAAACAATGTCTTTGCCGTGAGTCGAGCCTTCCCTTCGCTGAGATTAAGAATTATTACCTCTTATCTCGTCCTGACTCGACAACTCGTCGGCTATTCGCTCTCACTCGATATCTAAGTGAAATTATTTCGACAAACTTTACCTAACGGTTGAACACCCCTGGCGGGCTCACCGCCGTCCGAATCTCAACCTTAATTTATTCCGCGAAGGTTATGTTTTGATTGTAACCAGTCGAGGCAGTTAAGACACGTGATTAACGAAAAGCGGGAAACTGGAAATCATTTGTGAATTCCCGAAAGGGACGGATGATGTGATATTATGCAAATGAACACAGGAACGAGCGAGAGGTGCGATCGCTGTAGTTCAGGCCGGCAGACGCGTCTCGACGGATAAAATTTATACGAGGATGAAACGATTTATTACAAAAGCGTTGAGTACGTCGGTACTCGAAATTAATTACCCTAAGTTTTGCTTTCATTTTGTTCCATTGTGGAAGATTTTCCTTGTCTTGTCGGGTATAGGTTTTTATTGCGTAAGGATTTAGAGGTGTTATTTGTGACAAGTTCGCGCGATATTTTCTTTTTGTTGTTTTTGGTGAGATATTGGCGAGATGCGGAGCGC
Organism: Hylaea fasciaria; assembly: GCA_905147375.1. Lineage (NCBI taxonomy): Eukaryota > Metazoa > Arthropoda > Insecta > Lepidoptera > Geometridae > Hylaea > Hylaea fasciaria. The sequence continues at coordinate 12,734,583 of LR990197.1, forward strand.
TTGTCGACTGTGATATTACATCGTCTTATCTATCGGACGTGATACTCGTTTATTGACGATAAATTGCACTTTTGTTGGGGCATAAATAAAATTGTAACACTACCATTACTTTGTTCAAGTTTTTTTAGGAGCTGCAAGTTTATTTCCATACGTTTCTTATTGATTTATTTATAGAAACACAGTCATGTAGATACATAAGTATACACTTACTACATCAAACAATTTAACATTATTAATTAAATAATTACTAAAGGGTTTATAGTCTGTATGGGTCATTTACCTTAGTACAAGACGATGTCGCACATTCCGACTGCCTATTCCGGCGTGCGGTGCCACTTCCGGTGTCCGCCGTGACGTCACTGCCGGCGCACGTGTGACGCACTTCCGGCGTCCAGTAGTGTGCCTGTAAATAGTTATGTGTTAGTTTCAGGCGATATAATATAAGTATAATTGGCTCTTACGTCAACTGAGCCCGCTCCAATTACTATACTACAATAAATGTAAGTAAATGTTTGTGATTGTAGACGTCAACATACTCTGTAGTTTCCCGGGACAAGAGAAATTATATCGTACAGTGCTAAATACAGAAAAAAAATTTGAATCGGATTACTCATACTCATAAGCCCACAAATAAACTTAGAATTTATAATAATTTGTAATAATATTTAGAGTTGAAAGTGTGGATTAATTGAATTTGATAGTGTTGTAGATGAATTTGGCCTTTTAACTTTTAATCTCGGAAAATGTAGTTTTACCCGGTATGATTACCTACTACGCCGATTAACGGCTTCTCTCTACGCCATCTACATCGAATATGCCGTCAATATTTTATAACTATTCATACTTGACGCTTACGCTATTAGCGAATCGAGTCAAAGACGCTGAGTTCAATTCAGAAAACAATAGTTACCTTCATTACACTCTGAACTTTACTCTCGCGTTTCCTGTACGTTGCAATATTGACGCACTCATCAAAGCGTCCTCAGACAACCACTCATCAAAACCAAATAATCCATAAGTCATCCAATTCATAAAGTAAAGCATTTGTTGCTGAGGTTTCAGCACACAGATCGCACAAATATCGGAGAGAAAGTAACCAGGGGTTGCATCCGATGAATATGTATGAGGGGGGGCATCGGGGGCGGTCCCCCTCGGAGGGGCGTCCGTGTAAATGGAAATTTCAAATAAAAATACCTCAAATATTAACATGAGCTGGATTCGTGTTATTCCGCGTTTTTCGTCGGACGGAGACACGTGTGATAACATGGACGTACAAAACGTGACCGTTGAGATTTCTTTTTTTAATTTGAGGGTAGAACGGTTATTGCGATGGGTCCGTAATGGCGGTGCTCGCAAGCAGTTGAAATTAGAATGTGTTCTGTGAAGCCATGTACAACGTAGTTACCGACGCCGAGTTTCCGAACGTCTGATCTTTTTCTCCGGAACTTGTCGAGTATTACGATTATCTACTGTAATTGACAGCTAATCGAAATACTTATAATACCTATAATTAGAGAAAATAAAATAGACCATGAAGTAGGACCTTGAATCTACGACTATTGGCATATTATCCCGTCACTCTGCCACCTGAGCTATTCTTCAACACACAGGTACAAAACATGATTAGAGTATATTAACTAGCTAAAACGGGTCTAATTCGCGCACAAACAAATATCAAAAGAAACGTCGAGGTGTGTCAAATTTATATATTTTGATATTTGTTTGTGCACGTATTAGACCCGTTTTTAGCTAGTTAATATGTTTACTGTTCGCGAAAGTTTAAGAACTTCTATGATTAGAGTGTTTTTGAATACAGTTGTAGATTGCTTTCGACCTTTTTACCGTTATGTTAAAAAATGGAATGATTTCCATATCAAATGATTTAATAAAAAATAAATACAACATGAAAGTAAAGAATTCATTAGTTTTCCTCATAAATATTTAATACGTGATTAAAATCTTGTTCACAAGTTATTTAGATTCTTTCCACTAGTTCATAACTTGGTATGATTTACGCATTATTTTATCACGGCTACTAATTACTAATTACACTGTGTTAAAGAAAATGTTATTCGGTTTAATTATGACCTCATGAAACTTGACAACTTTATTTTGTTTGTTACAGTTGCCATAAATACTGACCCTTCGTGCCGAAAACTTCAGTTACCAACGTAGGTTATATTATATAGCTTCTTCCAATTTTTTTACAAATGTGGTTGACGTACTGAAATTGTGATACTCCTACTTTCTGTTTCGAACCGACTGCCGAAGGAGGGTAATGTGTTACTACATACATTTTGCATTAGGACGCGTGTAGAACGCTACAAACATCGGACAATTAAAACGCAGCGGTGCAACAACGTCGCGGGACGCATTATCGGAGAAACGAAGATGTCGTCGAATATAATCTGGGGGCACGGCAGTGCCCCCGCCAAGTCGAGCAAAACAAAAGGCGCGGCCGTACTATCCTTTTCTCGAAGCGGTTCGGGCCATTTTCGACACCCTGTAACTTCGTTATGGATTAAACCAGAAGCCTAAATTTTTAGTGACCAAGAGGGCATCACGTCTACAGATAATAATCCAAGTTACATCAAAGTTGAACCAGTAGTTTAAGAATTATTGCAAGTCAAAGTTCCTTAATTTTGCTGCCCACTGACTGACTGACTGAATGACTGACTGACTGACTCACCGATCATCAAAATTCTAAGGTACTTCTAGCCGTCCCACAAGTTTCAAATTTTGAGTATAGCTATTGTTTAGCCTATATATAAACCATGGAAAAATTCTGACATTCCATAATTTTCATCCCGTTTCCTAGATATATGATCTGCATAAATAACTTTGTATTCCCATATAAATCCTATTAAATTGTATGTGATTACAAAGTTACTTTTACAGTTCATAATTAGACTTCATTGAAATTGAATGAAATGGGTAACCGGGGTAAAAATGAGAAATGGTTTCGAGAAATTCGACAGTTGAGCGCTTTTTAAAAACTTCCACGATAGATAGAGAGATACTAATCCCTATACTATACCTACCTACACTTTTATAGGCCTAGGTACATTAAAATAGGTACCTAGGTACCTTATACCTTATACGCATCTGTGGAGACGCAAAGACACTCGTTCATGATAATCTATGAGCATGACCTATGTCGCAGGGGCCCCGGCCGCACAGGCGCGGGGCGCGCGTTGATGCGTGTTTTGCAAAAAAAACGAAATAAAGAAAGAAAATCTACAAAAAGAAATGAGATCCCATCAAAAACATTACATGTACAAAAATGCACAAGTCTCGCAACGCAGTTTATCTGCCGTAAAAAGTTGTGAGATCGAATATAAACCAAGTCGGTTAATTTCAATACCTATCTGTACCTATCTATGGGAGCAGTTATATCTTTATTTCTTTAGTAAATAGAGTGTCTTGGCGATTGTACACGGCAGCATAATCTACTAGCTAGACAATCTAAATATAATCTTCCGTATAGGTGTACCTTCAAACAAATACAAGCACAAAGCGCTTAACATAGATTTATGTTGCCGTGTACAATCGCCAAGACACTCTATTTACTAAAGAAATAAAGATATAACTGCTCCCATAGATAGGTACAGATAGGTATTGAAATTAACCGACTTGGTTTATATTCGATCTCACAACTTTTTACGGCAGATAAACTGCGTTGCGAGACTTGTGCATTTTTGTACATGTAATGTTTTTGATGGGATAATATTATCGCGGCTGTATTATGTAGGCACTATATTATGTATAAAACCGACACATCCTTAGCGTTTATCAGAAGCATCCGTCGTTAACAGCACCACAGCCAACGACATCGGTTCCGCTCTTCGGTACCACTGGAAGCGTCATTTTTTACCCAGACCTGTGTTTTATTGCCGCGGCGAATCTCAAGCGCGCCTGCACGATATCTGCCACTAGTGGCAAACTTTACCAGCTACAGAGCGTCCCAAGGTGGATGCTGAGATGGGGCTCTTGCCCCCGTCCCCTCAAGTGCAAATGCATACGAAAATATGAAAAAAAAAACAGTTTACTGCCCGCGATTTTACTAATTATAGTTTCTAAATAAAGGTAGGCAAAAAGGTGGAAGAAATAATTTAGCATGGTAGGTTGTTGGTAAATCAGATAGATGGATAACTCATAATTGACACCAAAATTTACAGAAAACTCGCTCGATCGGTAGGTATGGTAAACGCTATCTATACTTACTTTGTTTTAAAATAAAACTCGATAGTTTGTTCCGATATTATTGCCAGACTGGCCCTCCAGACGTTGTCTTGCCCCTGTTTAAATAGCCCCTTATACAAAGTCCTGACTGCGCGCTTGTCAGCCACTTGTGCGTTTTCGAGGGCCTTTCTAGCGGTTCTTCGGCGGTGGCTTTTTTCACTTGGTTGGCGACAGATTCTTTGATTAATGGTGGAAAGATGGAGCCGATATGAGGAAAATTGGATGTTTGGTGGACTTGGACGGTGAAATCTAAGATGTGGCAGAAAATCAAGGCTTTTCCTTTTAGACAAAATATCTTACCTATGGATTGGTGATCTGAGTATTATCGCTATTATATCTGGTGTTTACGCTGTTTGCACTGCCAAAGGGGTGGTAACTGTGTGCTTCAGGGCTAAGTGAGCTAGATTGGTAGCCCTAAATAGTTAATTCGCAAAAATGTTTAGTGACATTGTGTAACACGTAAGTCTTAATTTCATTTTAAACGCCTATGTAATTCAACTCCATAAAAATTCTCTTTGAATATTAATCTTTTACACCTACCCCTGCACTGGAACCGAGGCGATATTATCATGGGAGTTTTAATTTTGCAATTTGTCGCGATCCCCACGAGATGACGTTGTAGTGTTGACTAACACATCGGACAGATGGATAGAACCCATCCCTATATAGATGCCCCGTACCCCATCACTATGGATAGAGATTTTATATGTGATGTGTTCATAGATGTGACGAGCAGATAAGGTTTTTGAGTTGCATTTGGGATCTTTTGTTGGAAGTTAAAGCTGGAGTCATTATGTACTTTGGACAGTGGTGTGAAATTAAAGTTCAGATTTCAAGGATTGTATATTAATCATGAATGGTATAAGAATTGTATTTAATCTTTCAACATATAAGTCTTTGGTTCCAACTCGATTGTGATAAGAGTTGCTAACTATCAAAACCTTTAGTTACGTATTTGCACCAACATTTATTTGTGAACGGACATAATAATGTGATCCGATGGGATGTATTAAATATACCACAGAATACATAATAGTATTCCGTAATAATGCCTACTGCATGTACGTACATCAGAAGCAATGGTAACAAACATGTTAGAAAGCAGCAAAAATGAGTTAAGCCCCTAGACCAACAGGTTCAACATTACTGCATCGCTCTCACAAAATGCACAAAACATACCCTAATCAATATTCGGCAGAGCCCTCTCGTAAAAGTTATCTTTTTATCTACAATTAGGATTTCGTCGCCTCCCGGCGGCCATCAAAGGCTCTCATTATGCGACGTTATTGAGTTATCAGGAGGGAGATTAGTTCATACTTCCATACACAAATCCTATCACACAAGCTGACGCCTCTCACTAAAAACAAGCTTCATTTCGGTCTACCACAGCACACACTTTTACAACGCGAAATTGTCCCACTAGCTCCCGAACTACAAATTGGATTCAACCCTACGGCGCTCACGGTTGGGTCAGAAATACCATAACATTATTTTTTTAGTTACAACTATTTGGACTTGTGCCCGGATGCCCCCAGCACAGTGATCCGCTAACAAGGAAGTTGCCAGGGTGCTATTTGTCAATGCAAAGGGATATAATTTAGTTCGTATAATTTAAAACGACCTATAATGAGATGTATATTCGATTATCTCTCTGTTTTGGTTAGGGCCGTTGATGTGAACTGACAAATCAAAGGATATTTTGAATAATTAATGTCATACTCCAGTATAAAGCATATTCCAAAAATGCAGAGTGGGCGTGTGTCTGTGAAACCCTTGATCATATATTTATCCATTGAAAAAAGTTTTGATCTGCAGCTTCGCTTTTTTGTTAAGAAAGGTTTGCTATTTTGCCATCAACTAGTTACATGGATGTTCTTTATTCTAAAATTACAGAGTGAAAGAAGCAACTCAGTGATGTTTTTTACGTTGCTCAATTTCCTAACCAATCCACAATTACGCAATGTCAGATTCCCCAAACCAAATTCAATTTGACAACACTGAAACACAAAATGAAACGTGAATCATAACTCAGTGCGTCGACAAGAACGTAATTAACAGTCGAGCGCTCCCTCGCGCGCCGATTGGACCGCGGGGCCTCACAGACCCGAGACGTGCAAATTTCAAATTGGGATGCACACCCGCGGTAAATACCTACGCTAGGTACGAATACGAACAAACAGAGAGGGCGACCGAATCATTCGTTAGGAGTCACTCGAGCGTTCATTCGTGAACGCTCCACTCGACCCCGCTCGACTACATGCCTACCTGTTATGTTCATACTAAATATTTGCATACATATCGACCTCTATTTATGGATTTGAGTGTTTGTATCGCGTTTTCTATGATCTAAAGTGATGTAGGGGAATCCGCGTTGAAGCTGACGCTCTCCCTCCGATCGCCCTTCTGAAATCCGATCCGCGAAGTCTCTTGGTAATTAACTACCGATTTCATTTCTTGATGCATTTTTAAAAGCGTCCGACGGCTTTTTAATGGCTATTTTATGGTGACGGATCGCTTATTAAGTTTTTATGGCGGCCTGAGCAGTGACAGATGGGATGTAGTTTGACACCAGATTTGAGGGTTTGTATGACGTGAGTTGTGGGGAACAAAGTAGTGGTGTTGCGAAATGAAACGCTTTAGCAATATAGCTGACGATTGTATTTAATTCCATGAATGTATAAGCAATACGTATAATATCATGCTCCATCTGATATAGTTTATGGTCTTTGTAATTTTTTATTATATTTGAATATTCATTGACGATAGTTCTGGAACACTGAAAATAACGCATAATTTGTGTAGATAAAATTTCCTACTCATAAAAATATTACGACATCCGTTTTGTTACATTGAAATCAACATAAAACTCTCGATCCATCCATCGAAATAGCAACATTGAAAACGTTATCTCCACAACCCATTCAAGCAAACAGCGAACAGGCAAACAATACGGCTCTCATCTGAAGCTGCAATCCAATCATCTCAAACAGTAACTATTCTAACCCTTGAGGATACCAAATCAACTTATCGTTTGCCCTTGTTGACTTTCGACGTTACGGATGGTTACGGTATATTGGCGAACCTATCTTAGTTTACTTAATCAGCAGGCGGCCGATCTGCGAGGTCCCGGCGGGGCCTTAACCGGTAACCGCTCCCCTGCCACGCACTACAGAAGGGGTTTCCCATGCAAGGAAAATATTCCTTATCTTTTTAATTATGGCTTCGCAACGGCAACGCCAGATCATCTGTTTTAATTTTCTCTGTGTCCCGTGGGAGACTGATAAAATGTTATATGCGATTATAAGCGACGGCCGTTTATTAAGGTTTTAGTTGCGCTTATCTGAATTGCCTACGCTTATGTGAAACTAAGATTTTATATTGCACGACTCAACAGTGTTCTACCAATTTGCAAATTATAATGAATTTATCGATTTTTAAAGTTCGAGTAAAGATCAATTAATTGAAACGATTAGATACTTAATTATTGTAAATGCTAGTGATTATGAATTTAATTTGACTTCCTTTCCGAATTTATACTCTTGAATGTCGATTGCCGCATGACCTCTACAAAATGTATCAAAAATCATTTCACTGAAAGAGAGACACACAACCGGATGGTAAGTTAAGAATCTCTAAAAAGATGATCAATTTACTTTTAATTCTCACAATCACGCTCAAAGCTTTGTAGCCCTCACTCACCATCCATCCTCCGGAGCATCAAACTGATAAACATAAATAAGGTTATGAGGCGGGCTGGCGCTGCACGGCAGACGCAGCAAGCCGGCACCTGTTTAGTATTCTGGGCGAGTGCGGCCCTGTATTGATTGCTGCCCCCACCCTCCGGCCCTCGGGCACCGGCCTTTTTCAAAACAATCCAAGGAAGTAATGATTTTTATAACGTGAATTGTGGAAGAGGATGTTGGAGTAATAGCGGTAGGTGGTTCAGGGGTTTAGGCAATTTGTTTAACCGACACAATAAAGGACAACTCAAAGAAATCAAGTCTAATAAGTTGAGCTCATTCTTCTTTTTTCGTGTCTTTTGGTTGAAACATTGCGGTGTCAGGATTAGCTTAATAGACTGCAAATATATAGTTTTTCCACCTTGCTCGCAACGTATTTAAAACAATTGAGATTGGGTTTTCAAAACGGCACTTGAACGCCACACAATTAAAACTTATCATCAATATAATAAATACAATGAATAACGCGTCCAAAACTTGCAAAATAACTTGTGTCGTTGTGCTGAAACTTATATTGCACAAAAATTTAATCTTGAAAGAGAATAGAGTTGCCAAAATTCATAACGACCAAGATACAAACGCAGCAACTGTTGAAGTGTTCAGAGGTGAATGATTCATATTCATAACTGAACCGAATCGAATCGAGATGTCGAATACTCGGACAATTATTGTTATTGAAGATCTGCAGACAGAATATTATCCAAACAGCATATTGTGACAATTTACGTTTGCTGAAGTGACTTTGGTTTAGTTTGCTAACCCATATCTTTACCAAAATATGGCATAAATTGGTCATTTTTGCCATAAATGTTTACATTTTTGGTCAAACTATGAAAGCGATTTACTACTGTTTTCTACAAATCAGCATCGTATTTATTAATGTGATTCAAATTGTCTTTTTTGAATGAAATCAATTAAGCTTAGCATATCTAAATAAGATAAATTGATGCAAAATTAAGATATGATTGGACGTATTATGAATGGTTGCTAGGTTGTTCACATTTATCTGGTGCTAATGTCCTGTGTGACCGTGAACTACAAATAAAACGGATTGCTATTCATATCACACAGAGTTTGTGGGATCTATTCATATAAACTGGGGCTACCTACTATCGTACGGTCCATAGTAATCAGATGATGGAGCTGTGCTCGACATTACAAGACATCTGACTTCATACGCATTCAAAGTTCGTAAAATAACTATAAAATTTACCTATGCTTTCTTATCGTATTATGAGGATAAATATGATTGGTTTTATTTTGTTTCGCAGTAGTTATAGTAGTTACCTACCTGTATATCTACTAAAAAAAATAAGTTTTGTTGTCTATTTCTCTGTTCTCATGACACTCGAGTTTGACTTGGAAAAGTGCCCTAGCACGCGCACAACACATAATTATACATATTATTATATTATTATTATGAGCCTGAAATGTACCACTGCAGGGCAAAGGCCTCCCTACCCTCTTTCCATTTCTGCCTATCCTGAGCTATAGTTGTCCAGTCTTTCAGGTAGGCGTCAAGGTCATCCCTCCATCTCCTTCTGGGCCTGCCACGTCGTCGCTTCCTGTCTCGTGGGGTCCAGTCAGTTGTTATTTTGTTATTATTATTATTAATTTTATTAATATTTTATTATTATTATTATATATAATATTATATTATTATTATTATACATAAATAAGTAAATATCATTTCTACAAGCCAAACCTACAGTACGTAATCTAACAATTTAATATCTCCATTAGCCAATTGCCTAGGTAGGTACTTCAAAACTCTTAGACTAATTCCTCGCTGGCATTAAGGACCCAAGTCATTAAAGACATTGGCAATCAGTTAAAGTAAATCAAGCGGGTCATTCGGACCGGCGCGGCCGCCGGCGGGTTATAGTGTAGTGCTAATGTTCTACGTGACTGCGCCGCTGCCAAATAGCGCCAGATAAGGCGGTGCAGGAACTAAATGGATAACTTGCCAGAGATATGGCTGTTTTCAATTTTACGTGGGTATGGATTGAATTTTAATTAATTGCAGAGTTTGAGTAGTAAAAAGTTAGTTACTTACTTTTGTGGTTGTTCGTTGTTTTTTTGGTTGGTAAACTAAATAGTTTAGCAGGTAATTATCACTTGTTTCAAATAACATACTGAAACAAGTAGTTTAAATAGTTAAATGTGAAAAAATGAGTATCTCCTAACCTAAACTATAGCTAGATAATGATATTTTGCTGCTAAATATAAACACCTAAAATAAAAATTAACTCAATTAAGTCATATCATTTTCCAGGATTAATGCTTTACAAAGTTACTTTGCATTGCTCAGCGCAATGCGTGGGTGACAGTTGTGCAAATTTACTACAATGATTATTTATTGGTTACCAAGTTACCTACCACATAATCGCAGGCACAAATCGCAATGATGTTATTGACGATAACTTATAATTCTTAGAGTACCTAGTCATAGGGTAGGTACTCTGAAAGAGAATAAGTGTGATGTAAGACAAGTACAAACTGCATGTAATTATTTGCATAATATTATTTTTGATCAAAAAAGGTTATTCTTCTAATGACTATTATTATTATTCTAATAATTAATATGTATATGTATATATTAAATTACGTGTTACGTTATTCGTCCGGGATGGACTCCTAAACTACATAACCGATTTTAATCAAATTTGCACACCGTGTACCTACAGTTTGGTCTAGATAGGATAGCTGACATCTCAATTTATAGTCACCATATTATTCTATTTCAAATTATTTGAAAATTTAAGAAAACTGAAAGGCCATATTGATTTTCTTGACAGGACAAATGAAAATTTCTTGATTTTAAAGAAAGGACGTCTGCCGGGTTAGACAGTATTATATAACAAACTATTAAAACAGACTAATGATAATTACTACAGCACAAAATTACGAGCTAAATTCAAACTACTCGCACAAATCACAAAAACTAGCGACACGCCAAAAAAATCGATGCTACGATCGGAGATTAGCGTGCGTTATCCTCAATTTCATCTAAATGCCGCTATAATCCCAGGCACAATGCCGAAATGGTGACAAAAATAATAAATATGGCCGGTCCCGCCCACCAGCACAATACAATAGTGTAATGGTGCTGCGTTTCAATATTTTCGTATGGGGTGCCTAATAAAGGAAGCGGGGTAAAACAAACCCGCTAGTGATACGCGCGCGCGGCCGGCCGCGGCTAGTGCCGGAGGGTTGACGCAAACTGTTTTAGTGTGGTGGCGCGGCGTTGCAGCTTTGAACACAATTTTCTTATAAATATTAGGGACATCGAAAGCTTAGTGAAAATATGTAAACCAAATTGGTATACTGAAACTTTGAAAAAAGGGTTTTTTTTTTAGAATAGGTAGTAAATACTTACATACTAAATGTTATGTATGTGAAAAAATGTATCAAGCACTTAGTTAAAAGGCAGTCAAGACTAAAAAATTGAAGGGTTTAAAAACCAGAACCCAAAGAATTTATAATATTTTAGCTGACCAAGTCAAATTGACACCGAAAATCAACGTACTTAGGTACTAGGCCACATTGTCATCACAGACAATGCCGGACGTGTGAACGTACAACAAAAAGCAAAAAATCGCATATCCCACAGAAAACAAAACGCACCGCGCACCTCCTCGCGCCTAATCTCCTAACAATGCATTGTTGGCACATTTCGGCGCGAAAATAATGAACAGCACGTGCCAGCCCTGGGAGTCTGCGATGGCCGCATAGTGACGGAGCGAGTGGCGGTTTTAGTTACAGAAGTAATATTATTGTAGATCAGGGAATTCATCAATTAGAATTTACCTATAACCTATTTTTCGAATATCTAGCCAATAGCATAAAAGTTTTAAGGTATACCTGTCCGTATCGCTGTTAAATAAAAAAATGGTGACGCATGCTTTTACGTGTAAACTTCTAACCTAAAGCACTGCGTGATTAGCAGATTACAAATAACTGAACAAAAATCAATTGATACAAAATATACCTACATTTTTTTTTTCTATGTGGTAAATATATTATTATTGGGAAATATTATTGTATCGTGATTAAAGCAGTCCACTCTCCCTCACTAGCAGTACCGCGAGCAGTGTCCCACAGCGCAGGGCACGTGTCGATGGTATCGACGACTAACTGCCGCCGCCGGACGCACGCCCTAAAACACGCCGACATAAAACACTGACTTTGAGTTATCGCTTCTAGACTGAATGCCATTTGCATTGATTTATTTCACTGTCCAGCATTTAATTAAGTTCAAAAAGTGTGGCCAGTTCTGAAAATTATTCACACTTCTACACCATCTCCCGCGAATAGTGATTGGCATTTTTGACCGAATTATGTAAGCAAGAGGTTTTAAAATGCGTTGATTGGAAGTGAACATTTACTTTCTTATTTCACAATGTTTATGAAAATATAATAATTTTGAAGGAGTGGCGTGAAACCTCTTCGTTTTCCTATTGTCCGGTGCAATGCCCCGAACATCCTGAGTCGGCATTACCCGTGTGGCGCATTTACCTAAACTATCGAAAGGCCTCTTGCCTTCAGTGCACATTTCGGTAGCGCGGCAACCGGGTGCCTCATCAACATTCATTTAACATTTTAACATTAAGCCTTTAAACAATAAATTTACTTCTTTTAACGTAAACAATCTTTTGAACATTAACATCACCACAACCTCGCACCGTACCCGACATATTTTTTGGTCCTTCGAGAAGTCCTCGCGCGTCGTGAATTTCTAAAACGGGTTCCGTCGGGTGAAGTGAACAGTGAACTAGTGAAACAAACTACTTGTGTGAGTGCAGTGTAAGGTTTGTAGTGATAACATTGGAGGAACATCATCAGCAAAGGCTGAGTACCAACATAATCAGCAAAGGCTGAGCAACAACATCATCAGCAGAGGCTGAGCAACAACAGCATCAGCCAAAGCTGAGCATATATAGAATACTATCCGTCCCTCATCAGATAGGTAACTATGATGGAACTTATCCCATCGGCAGAGTATGTAGCAACAGATTTGAAAAAGGATTTTTATCTAACCCTAACCACTGAAGATATTTCCCAGTGTACAAAACAAGAAGGAATGCTCATGTGCAGTTTGAAGAAGCCGATTTATCACCTCAATAAAGATAATAACTTTTGTGAGATCGACCATAGCACAGAGAAATGCAAGGTCAAAAGGTCCAGATGTGAGAATAGCTGGATACCACTAACAAGTCCGTCCCTATATTTGTACCAGTGCTGCGACAACTGCGCCGTTAAGATAATATGTGGCGATAAGATTAACATGGAAAATCTGAAGAAAGCTGGAATGATTTCCTTAGAACCAGGTTGCATGTTGAAGAGCCCAGATTTCATAATACACCTTCCGCAAGACAATCAAGATAAAATCCAGATCAACTCTAACATTTACGTACCTGAATTAGATCAGATTAACATCCTTATAAACACCTCTCTGCCGTTTGTCGATATCCAAACCACAACAGATCCCGTTAACATTGAACAGGATTTGAAGAAGCTAGACAGTCGTATCAAGGAGATGAAAGATAATCAAATGGAGGTAGATGCTTCGCCATTATCATTTCACGACATCCACCAATATGTGGTGAGCTATATCCTCGTCGGTGCGGGAGCGGTGGTGGCTAGCGCGGCGCTGTGGCGGTGGCAGCGGCGGCGTGCACGGCGCCGCGCACCCATCTCTCCAGACGTCGAGCTGCAGCCTACGACTAGTGTTAGTGAGCCTAGTGCTAGTGCGGGTCCAAGTCGCCCAAGTGAGGCTGGTCGTCAGCAAAGTGCTCCAAAAAACATTTATGGTGTAATAAACAGAGGTGTTATGCACAGAGCGTGCTCTCCTTTACCGCGAAGAACTCTTGAAACATTAAGATTCTAGCGTGAACTTTTAGTAACTTTTATATAATTTTAGACACTGAATACTAACACTTTAATTTTAACTATTGATGGCATCATCTTATAAAATCATTTCGCAAACATATAAACATCTTCACCAACTACTTAACTCAACAGTGTATATCACAGCATCCCCATCTTTGGTGCCCCGGAATATGTCCGGTGCAATGCCCCGAACATCCTGAGTCGGCATTACCCGTGTGGCGCATTTACCTAAACTATCGAAAGGCCTCTTGCCTTCAGTGCACATTTCGGTAGCGCGGCAACCGGGTGCCTCATCAACATTCATTTAACATTTTAACATTAAGCCTTTAAACAATAAATTTACTTCTTTTAACGTAAACAATCTTTTGAACATTAACATCACCACAACCTCGCACCGTACCCGACACCTATATATTTTTACTTTACACTATCGTCTTATTAATATGGCAGAACAAAGGTACGAGTTAAGTGATTAATTCATGTTCACTTATTTATAATATGCATTATAAAATTACATAGGTATAACAAGTAAGTAGAATATCAAAAGTAACAGAACCTTTAATATTTCATCAAAAGATCTTTGAAAATAATAATAATACTTGTCAAAGTATTTATCTTGAACGCCACAACATCTTCATAACGAAACTCGAGATACAATTTCATGCACCAACTAGCGAGTACTAAATTGACACGATTATGATAATGATTATCTTACATACCTTGACGTCTCGCCCGTAACAATGAAAGCTCAGACAAATACCCTATAACGACACAAAAAGCACTCAAAGGTAATAGGCTAAGGTACAATTTTAATTGCAGATATAAACCGAGCATCACAAATCAACACTGTGAACATAATACGACCTACGCTCGACCAAAACAATGAGACAGCGATGAAAAGTAAAAACCAAAGCAAAAAAGCTAAAGACACGGCACCCAAACACAAAAGTACATGACTTGCATTCGAATCGCGAGCAATAAAATAATAATTATACACATGTGACTTATTAGCCGTACACATTGCAAATCATGTGAAAATAAAATATAAAGAGCGGGACCGCAGCGTCACACAAAACAAATCTATCAGACTGAAGACGCAAGAGTGGTTATTGATTGTGACGCGTTTGGTTTTTATGATGTTTGCGAAATGCTCGATGAAAACTACGAGAGAAATAACAAAAGGTTTAACAATAGCAGTACGAAGTATCATTTGTTAAACGTCCCTTTTGATGACGACCACTATTATTTTATGAATGATGCTGGGGAACAAAACAGTATTTTGCAATCTGCCGAATATGACTCGACTAATAATCTGATGGAGGACTGGTACAAGGATCGATTTAATTCCTCGAATGACTGATTTGGTTATGAGACTAAAAATAAAGCGTAGATGCCCATGGAAAATAATTGAGACGGTTTTGAAATTATAATGTAAAGTTTGGTATTGCTATGTGACATCTTTTAAATAATCTAGAAATAAGTATACAAACCTATAGCTATGATTTTAGAAGTTGCTGATAGTAACTAATTATTATGAATAAAAAAAATATGCAGAACTCGGCACTCCTACAGAAGCATGACCAGCAGGTACCTACTGTAATAATTTTTGACTAGTCCCAAAATCGTCCGTCACGTACCAACCCTAAGCAAAATTTTTTTTATTGCCCTTGTTCATTATCACTAAAGTTTCAACTACAATTCTACGCCACAGAAATCTACACTTTAACTCCTAACATACAAGGTTTAAAGTTTCGTAAAACTGTTTTACGCGATTAGACAATTTGAGTTCGTAGGGTTGTCATTTGACTAACGACACCTTAATACGGAGTATTTAGTCAACGGTGCAATGGTTTCATTGTGAGAGCGCAATGTATCGAAAAGTTTTAATTTTGGGTTATGGCTCGTGCGTAATGCACCCTTGTGACAACAACCCTTTGGATACGGTGACTTCTGCTGTGAGAGTTAAATTGACGGCGGCGGCGCATCACATACGTTTTAACATTTCATAGGTTGGCATTTTTTTTTCAAACTCACATTATTACGAATTTATTTCAATGAAATTGAATACTTTAAATGCCCATTTATTTATGGTAATCATGAATGAAACCATAATTCCTATTTTGTTCAGTCACTTTGGTCACTGTCTGTACTGCACAGTGCACAACATGTCGGTCGTTCCCCAATTTTCATACAGAAAACGATACCAGACAAAAGCCGACATACGACATCTTAACATAATCCTATTCTTCCAAATTGCGTACAAAAATAAGGTCAGCATTAATAAGCTCATAATGACCCCTAGAAATATCTTATTTGGTAACTTGCCCCTAAAGGGCCAGTTTTGGACTACAAATAGTGACGGCATTAACAAGCTTTGCCCCTTAGGTTACCCTGCAGTCAGTAGTTACCCTATAGTGAGGGTATGAGGTACCGGGGTACCAGCGACAATGCTCGCACCTCGGGGAGCCTGCGGACGCCAATAAAACAGGACAATGGTGCCCCGCTGGGTGCCCCGGTGCCCCGCGGTGCCCCGACGCTTCTTTACGGCATTAGACCGGCTAATCTAGCCTGGCCGGGGCTTTATTGCAGCGGTAATCATGTCGGATTAGACTGTTTTAATGGATTGAGCTGTGAAGGAAAAGGATTTGGCGGAATGCGAGTGTAACTAATAACGCGTAGCCCGTGTGTATGGAGGGCTCTTTGTTGGTATCACGATATTTACGAGTGTATAAAACATAGAAAGACACTTTTAAGGTTTTCCTGAAATTAACCGTCATTAAATTAATCACATATTTCCAAATGAACTCACATAATAATATCTTTACGACCAAGTGAGTATTATTATATTGATCAAACACTATCCTATGAACGTGTAAAAAAGTTCAATCTATACATTGAATTCGCAACAAAAAAGTATATACCTAATAAATACTGTACATAAACTTGTTAATTTTAACTGTATTTTATTTGCGATCATTGAAGCCTACTCTGCCGTGAGTAACCGCCCGAGGCTACAGATACCACGCTTTTATTCCCATGTCGCGATTATCGCGAATCACTTCCGGTTGGACTCATCCCGAGTGGTTTTCAAACATGAGCATTGTAGAAAGGTTTAGCAGTTGAGAGGTACTTGATTTGCACTTGGCTAAGAAAGGTTTTCCATAAGTTTATGTGTGGCAGTTTTTTATAGTTTGAGTTGATTGCATTTTGCTAATGTTTTGCTATGAAGAAAATGTTGTTTGAGAATCTACATAAGTGTAGAGTCGGGCCAGCTGTCGCAGCTCTATATTTCGATACAGTGCTATAGAGCTATTTTACATTATGATATAACAACATACAGTTTTACCTCAAAAGATTTAAACAAGAGTTGAACAGATGTGTCTAAATATTTTCTCCACAAATCGACGTCTAATCCTCACGTTTTCTAACTCAATAACAAATCCAAGTAAAATAATATGGAATGCCAGGATTGAATAAGAAAACGCGAGTGATAGACGTCGATTTTGTGGAAAGAAATTTTAGAAACATCTGTTTAGCTCTAGTTTAAATTTTTGTGGTAAGAAGGATAATGTTTCTTATTATTCGTAATACTTTATGGTTATGATTAAAATTTCAATGGTTATTATGTTTTAGTCAATGTTTAGGACTTATTACTTACTCGTAGTATAGATATTTAGACATAAAACATTATCATACGAGTAGAAGCTGTAATGTAATTTCGAACACACGTTCACGAAGCAGAGTGGCGCAGTGGAAGCGTGCTGGGCCCATAACCCAGAGGTCCGTGGATCGAAACCACGCTCTGCTAGAAACGTTTTGCACCACCTTTCATTTTATTTCAACCCTTGTAGCATTATATATAACTAGCTGCGCCCTGCGGTTTCACCCGCGTTACACATAGAACACCTAATAGATATTTGAAAGGTTCGTGCATATAATATTATTGTGTCATCAATGATCATAGTTGACATCCGCGATAGGTACTGCAAAAATACTTTACGGTTTATAATATAACGGCTTACACATAAGATATAGATATATACTGTGGCAGGCTTTTTTTAGTACTATTTAAGATACATATTTGCATTATACATTCCATATGTGTAACTCTAGCGGTTTTGGCAGCGCACTCCAGAATAGCTCGCAAATGGTAAATTTTTTCCTACGTACTTGACACTTATCGTCATATTTAGAGGACAATTCACACAATATCTTTATAAACTGTAGCCTATGTGTTATTCTGATGTACAAGCTATATTATTGTAAAGTTTCATTAAAATCCATTCAGTACCTTTTATGTGAAAGAGTAACATCCATCCATCCATCCATCCATACTTACAAACTTTTGCGTTTATAATATTAAGTAGGGTATATTATTTTTACCCTGGTATTTATAGAATACCTATAAATACCTTCGTAACTGCTTAGTGCAAGTTTTGTTTGATAATTTTATAAAATATTCTTTTCTATTTTTGTTGGTTCGGTATTTTGCTGAAGTGTACCGGCAAGTTTTGTTTGAAAACAAGCGGATAAACACAACAACAACCGTGCGTTTGTTTTATCATGGGATATTGATAATTTATAACACGTGCTGGGCGATGCCAATGTTTTTTTAATCGTCTGCCGGCGGCGCAGCTCTGCCCTTTATTTGTTTTAGAAAATAAAGTAGTTTTGGAACTGTTTTTAGCCGAGTGACTTCAAAATCGTACGAGGATCCAATTCAAGTCAGTATAATTAAGTTCATCTCTAGCTAGCGGTTATTTTTATGAAACCTGAAGACCATTACTTTCAAATTATAGTATACCGTTCACTACCGCAATGGAAAAGGCGTGACCGTATATGTAGGTAGGATATTATGTGCTCGTATGTTTAACGCGAAAATCTCTAGTCATCGAACTTCAGTGCAATATTTTTTTAATAAGCTTAATCGCACTACTTTATAAAACTGCTGTTAATTAAAGAGATGAGTCAGTGGGAGACGCAATTATTTCAGTCATGAAATATTCCAACCCTTCAGAAGGGATTAGAGCCGCAGAAATATTAACCGGCCGTTAGAGTGTTTCGACACTTCCATCTGTGATAATGGTTTGGAATAGAAAAGGCTTACCAATACCAATGATACTATATTATAATGCTACTTATGTTATTTTCATTCATTATAGTATAATTCATGAAAATAACACAAATGAAGTATTACATCAGTGTCAGGGGCTAGCTAAGTACCTGTTATTGGATATTAAATAACTGATATTTTCAAAACTGGAAGCGCTTAAGTAGGTATACTTACTAAACAAATGGATAAGATTTGTTGGGTTTTTACTAGTGTGTAAGTTGTTGTGTACACAAGGACTTGACCGCATAGTCTTACCTGTGTAGTTTATAGTACCTATGTGACGACGCAGTCGATAGTAGAGGATTTTTGCATGTGAAAATTTTTTTTAAAATTTCTCATTGTCAAATAGATTTTAGTTTAAAAGCTTTAAAGTGAAATTGGACCTCTGTTCCCATTGATCCCATTCAAATCAAGATAAATTGAATAACAGACCAATTTGCAGTGCATTAATTTTGGCCACTTAAGTTTTCTCACGGCTACCATATGTGCTTCCAGCACCTACTTACCACGGTACATTCGATTACCGTTCGTTACGTACCACCGTCGGCCACTCAATATCTTGCACATGCATCCCTTATGCCCACCGCCTTAGGGCACCGATTAACATAACAAGACCCCCATTACGCACCTACCAACCCTGCAAACTACAACAGAACAGAGGAAATATGAACTTTATCACATTGTAATAAAATGTACGACCGTTTTTCGAATGGAAACAGTAAAGTTGCATCCACACTGTAACATAGAAAACTAGAATTTGACAGACGAACGCTTCGTTTGTCAATCGCCATCGATTATTTACGGTTTAGTTGACAGCCGGGGGCTAATTTGGGGTGCAGTTAGGTATTTTTCGTCGCTAACTAGATAACAAGTGGTTTAAAATTGGAATTTGCATGATAATGCGGGGGTTGGTGATGAAGTTGGAAGGGTGACGGGCTGACGGCTTTGAGGCGCGGTGCCTGCGCATAATAAGTCTCTCGACTTCGCGTGTCAAAGGCCGTAGTTAGGGACCTCGCGGGGACCTGGCCAAGCCTACAGGGACCTGCGGATTGCAGCTAACCTGAATTTTAAATGACTTATTTACTGTTTGGATTGGCTTGCGATTTGCTTCTACATTTTGTGTAGTCAGCGTAGTGCAAGAGAGTCAAAATCATTACGATAGTTACATCTTCAAGCAACTACTGACTAGTCACTCTAGGTAAGCGCGTACAAAGTTTCATTGCATCGACATTTTCGATGGGATTTATTCTACGACACAATAAAAAAAATAATTTTAATATAATGGCGTGGAGTTAATCAAATAAATAAATGGTGAGCTGTATGCTTGTGCCGCTTGTGTTTCGTGTAGTCCATATTTTTGGAGTTGGTGGGTGTAAATTACCCAATTAAACAAAATCTAAAAGACTCTAAAATCGTATGATGTCCGTGGTTATAATAAAACAAACAAAAATATATTTTGCACCAATTTTTCGTAAAACGCCAAGCTCCATGAAATATGTCTGTGAACACAGAAAAAGTTGATCCTTTCAGTATTTCAATAAAGCATGGCATTCGTCGCCATAGCTCATGGCGAGGAATGGCGCGCGTCATGGCGGACGTGACGCCGCGGCGGCGTCCTAGTTAAGATCTATGGCTTGTTTGGTCCGGAAATTGCATGCATATTGCTTTTGTCGTGGAAAAATGTTGTGAAACTCTAATAAGTATCTAGTCGACCGAACTTGGTGAAATTAAGCATGTAAACTGAAAGTACTAAACGCACATTTTTCGTTAAGTATACTTACTTATATTGGTAAAGTAAGTATGACTAAAAACAAGTTTACCGATGTTTTCAAACTTAATGCTTGTAAACTTTTAAACTAAAATAATATGGCCCGCTACAATATAATAAACAAGTGAAAATAGATTAGGCTTTATTAAATTCTAACAAGTTTCGGTTTGGGAGTACTCAAAGGTACTTAGGTAGTGTGTACTACCTTATCTCTTAGCATCAGGCATGGAATATTTATAAATGTATCATCTATCATCCGGTAAGATAGTCGTCAAAAGCGACCCTATTTAACAATAGCACCCTCAAGAGCGCGAGGTTACTCTTATTTCAATCACCAGTACTTTTCGTTTTAGTTAAAATATTTTTAGTTCCTTATCATTTCGCTGTCAGATCACAACGTTGATTGAGTACTCCCACTACGTAAATGTAAGATTTGTTTACATACTTACGATTACGCACGCACGCGATGTCTCTTTCTCCCTCCCACGTCGTACGCCATCTCCCTCGCACACTGACAGATCGAAAAACCACGTGACACATCACTCGTCATCGTTTATCGTGTTCCGTCATAACATTACGAACATTCGCTCGGTAACCACGTGAACCGTTCGCGCCTATTTTAACGTCATTGTCAAATTAAAAAGTTAGTTGCCAGTTTTTCTTTTTAATTTGTCGTGGAGCGGCGCGAAGCAGCGAGTTGGCTGAAAGACGTGGCCACACTGGCTCCGGCTGAACGGCGCGTACTCTCGCTCGTTCAACTAAATTTTCAATTCAAACAGGGTCTTTATAAGGGTAGTGACGCTGTACAAAATTTACATATCGACGTAATAAACCTACGCGGGTGACTGATTTAAATTCAGAAACCGTTTTAAATTGAGACTTTCTGTTTTGTTCTGTTTTGAAGTTCTATGTACTGATAACTGAAGATTTATTTATAGATAGATACGGGGCGATTCCAAATGAGTAAAACGTTTTGTAATGCAATTTCTTGCAGTCCCGTGACAGCTATTCTGTAAAATAACCTTTAAAAGCGTTTTTTTTATTAAGAAGCGATTAATTGACCTTGAAGTTCACTTTTCACTGTCAACACCAATAAAGGAATTAGCCATCTCATCGGTATGCATGTATGCGCGGATTAGCATTACACTGGCCATTACGCATTACAACCGGTTACTGAGGCATGTAGTATGATAGCAAGTAATCAACTTAACACTTTATTATGTATAGCGGTGACAGCTTAGTGGGAGAACGTCCACATGCCAATCAGAGGGCTGCGAGTTCAAATCCCAGTGCAGGCACGTACGAAAGTGTTTCGTGATAAAACGTATTAGACAAAACATTTTCTGAAGGAAATACTAGGTGAAGCCCACATTTTTGAGCACTATTTAAGTAGTATATGATTCACCAATTCGGACCGGGAGTCCGCGATGGAAAATGGTCTTATCCTCTTTGGTTCTCACAATAGTTAGGTGACAGAAAAATGACAATTCTTTTCATAGTATCGTGAAGTAGAAGTGAAGCTAAATAATTAAAACTAAAAAGGTTCTGTTGCACATAAAAAAACGAAAGTGTACCCATTATTTTTCTCGGCTGACGACGCCATGTTAGGTGCAAAACCATCCGTTACGGCCTGCCTGATGGAAGCCACCTAATTAGCTCTGGTTGCGTATCGTGCATGTTTTCTTTTTTATTTTTCTGTGCTATTCTTCCACCAATCCGCACCGGGTCTCGTGGTGATGGTCTCATCTTCCTCACTGTCAATTCCTCACGGTCAATGATGATGGTGATGACGATGATGATGATGATGATGATAATGATTATAATGCCACTCTACCATCGAATAACCCACTCTCTACACAAACACGTGTACTTGCACAAGCTTATTGTAGAATTGAAGGCTAAAAGACTTCCGTGCATGACTACTATTTAGCCAGACTAACAATTTAGAATTAACCTTTTTACACACGTGGTTGCAGTTCAGTTATTACTCTTATGCTAATTATGAATTATAATAGTTAATCACCTGTTATTAGCAATGATCATTATGTACAGGTAGCCGCGTGCTTATTTAAATAATTATGTACAATTTATTCATTAATCACTCATTATCAGTGATCGAGCTGTGATAAGTTTTTGTTGAGACAGCGATATCAAGTATTGATATCTAATTGATTGTTTTATAATTTCCTTTCAATGCACATTACAGGGACTACAATACTGTACATTTGCTTTTCACAAATTTGTAGACAGTTATTATCTCGTAAGACTATTCTAAACAACACCACGTTTGTAATCCACAGGTACTATGCCATGGTGTGTTTTACCACTCACCTCTCCTCTCATGTGATATTATTTACACCTATTCTACTAATCTACTGTTGGATTAATTTCTCGCCTAAAATATTTGAAGAGTTTATTTTCTGCGCAAATCACCTGCGATACCTATTCATCAGGCAAAATATCCCCTGCCAAATGTTACTAGATATTATTACAGTTCCAAGAACTTCCTAAATTCGAATTCAAATTGAGACACGAATTACGGAAGACAAGCGGCCGATGATCAGACCACGTTCGCCACTATCGATTTTTCCACCCCCAACTTTGTTGACAAAGGCTGGTTCTTAAGCCAAATGAGATGCACCCCAAAGAATATTATGGGCAGACATCGCTCCACTATCGGTAGATATATTGTTGTGCGCGTAGATATCTGCACGGGCTCATATCGGCTCTTTATTGATCTTTTAACCGTACCTTGGTGGGCTTTATTAAACGCTATTTGTTGAGGATTGGCTAGTTGTGCTACTAATCCATTGAAAGGCCACTGATTGTTGTTGTCTTTTGTAGCTGTTAATTTCCTGGCAAGAATAATTTTACTACGTAAGTCTCACAGTGTTTTGATTCCACTACTATAATTTACGCTCGTTGATTGATAAGAGACGAACAGATTTTATAATGGCAATCGCAACCAATTAACGCTCTATACGTTTTCATAAAACATGTTCTTATTGTGCGTAATGATTTTCAGCAGTTGAGTAATTAAAATCGTTAACTAGGGAGGTGCCACCTACTACAAACATTGTAAAACATCGATCACTTAATCGGCTCACAACGCGCGCGTATTTCCCACACCGAGCTGTCTATAAATTATGTTTATCTTTATTTATTTACGTGTCAGCGAATACATTCCCATAATGCATCCTCTTTGATCCGTCGCATGCAAAACATCCGGGACATTCGCGCTGTCCCTTCATGCAAATTCAACGAAAACAAGGGAGTGCGTAATGCTCTTAATGCCTAAAACGCCATTAATATTTGAAAAACAACTGCAGATAAAAATATTTAAATCTGCGTTAAGCCTTTCGAAGTGATTGGTGTTGATCTGAGAAGTGTGCCGGGTTCACATGAGCCGTGTAATAGCGCGGTGGCAGTAGCTGGCATGCTAACGACTTATAGCAGTGGCCATGACATTTACTGAAGCAGAAGTTACATTTATATTGCTTCTATAAAAAGATTATTACACGATAAACATGCCAAAGCGATTCGCAAACCGAGTGGCATAATATGTTTTCGCTCAAACCCCACTAAAACCTAAGTTTTAGCTCAATCTTTCTGAGTAAGATCATTCCTGCTATCGCATCCATCGTGAACCTAATCTATATCTATATTAATCAATATTCCATCACAACCAATAACGTGAAAACGTTGTGTACGAGACAGGCAGAGGTAACACGAGCGCTTTTTTACGTTTTAAAACCCAATTTTAAAACGGTACCAAGTTGTATCCTCGTTGTGTCGTCACGCCGTGTCCGCGGCCGATTAAAATCTATTAGTGCAGGGGGAGGCGCATTAACATTCACGTCACGCACGAGTCCTATACGCAAACGCGTAATCTTTTTATCGCGCGTCTGGCCGTGCGCGGACAATGCTGCTTCGATATCGGCGCTTACGCGTTACGTACATCACTATGGTGCACAAAACTACTAAATAATTATCTACATTAAATATAATTATAATAAGAATTATAACTGGGGTTTCCTAGTACGACTTTTTTTTTCATTTTAATAACGTAGCCCCACACTATGATTTTTCCTGTATTGTGGGTACCCTTTACATACATACAATTTCACATACGCATAACACCTAGACAAGAAATAAATATCTGTAGATCACACAAACATTAGTTCGGGGCGGAAATTAAACCTGTGACACCAAGCGCAGAAACCCGATTTCTCAGCAACTACGCCGAACTTGCCGTCAAATCATCGCGATTCATGATAAAATGATTTTACATTATAATTTATGAATCAACAACATTGTTCTTCAAGTAGTTTACCTCAACTCATCTCTACAAACACCTAGCCGGTAACTTGTAAACTGCGTCCCAACTATAATTACCGAAGTTTGCGCTCACTATCACTACAAATCCGTGCCGCAATCCAGAACACCCTTTTGATCCCTCGTAGCGTCCATAGGTATATATTCTATTCTGCAGGTACAAACAGCTCTTGGGGTCTCTGTGAACTTTTTAAAGAGTGCGTAATAGTCGAACTACAATAATACTTACAAATTTCCGATGACGTTGATACTAAAGAATGTCTATACATAATACTAGCTGCGTCCCACGGTGTTACCCTCTGTTTTCTGAATAAAAAGCAGCCTATGTAATCCAGGGTGTTAGCTACCTCCATACCAAATTTCATGCAAATCGGTCCAGCCAAATTTTTGCATTTATAATCTTAGTAAGATTGTTTTCGCATTACAGCAGTAGGATTGATGCTCAATATTATTTTGTGAATCTTTAATGTGATTTTATCGTCAACATCAACCTCTACCCGCATACTGTTGAGCAGAGGCCTAACCTTACTTTTGTGAGGAAGATTACACCATGATCCATCTCGAAGGCTCGATCATGTTCACATTATACCACTGAAATAATTATCTGGAATGTGGAAGGCCTTACGACGCTTTTTTCCCCGAAAAGCGAGTAGAATCTCTACATCTAAACAACTTACTATAAGAAAAATACTTCACAAATATAAAATCGCAGTCAGGAGTCCTGAACATTCAGGACTAAGACTAGTTATTGTTACTGATTAATATATTCCGATAAGTGTGTTCAGTTCAGAGCCAACTGACTTTATGTAGTAACTGCGTGTTATGTTATACACGGAACTAAGTTAAAGACCAGGCGTTTATACTTAGAAGTGCATTTACAGCATACGACTTTGGATGACTTATTTTCTTAATTTTAACAAGTTAAGTACCTATGTGCGGATAGCCATCGCTCCGTACTTCGGATCGAAAGGCATGCAAAGCTCAGTCTCGGCTGTTATCAATTGATAGCAGTCGTTAAGTCACTTCAGAGGCTCTTGGGTGGCCTGACAAACTCTTACACTAGATGTAGTCAAGACAATATTTTCCTTCCCCTGTATCGGAACGTGTAAAAGTACTGAAAGTTGTCGCGGTGGTTTCAAATAGAATAACTTAGAACCGAAAACTCGATTAGTTTCTCAGACTCGACGCGTGTTTGCCGTACCTGCTATGTCGGTACTCGGTACTCGGAGTTTGAGGTCCTACGTTGGTACTTCGGAGTACTCCGAGTTAGTTAACGAATATTGGGAAGGCGCTTTGCTTTATTAATAGAGCGAAGTTAGATTAGTTAACGGGCTAGAGTGAAAGTGGGTCTGATGTTAGTTTTAGGAAAAAAATTAAGCCTTTATAATAAAATTAGTCATTGTATTTTTCTAAGTCAATTAGTAGAAAAGGCCCAGCAAATATTTCCTCAAACGTGAATGCTTGAAGTGAGAAGGAGGTTCGATTCCCACACAGAACAAATATTTGTCTGAACCGCAAGTACTTGCTCTGTGTCTGTTTATGGGAACATCATCCTCAGTTCCTGATTTTAATTCCTGATTCCGAGACAAGGAATCCTAGTTAAGAATGGACACCTAGATAGAAACCCCTGTATGTGACCTTGGCAAAAAATTTTAGATTAGTCAGTTTCAGTAGGAACGTATAGAAACATTATCTATGTATAAGTCAACACAAATCCATTACTTCCGACTGAGCCTGAAAGAAGGCTTCCGCCCCTGAGGTCATCTGGCAGGGCGTGCCATACGAGGGCGTCCGGCGGAAGCTGCGGCCAGGCCGGCCCTTCCTTCCTGTTGAAAATGGTCTGCGGACGCGGTGATATATGGCCTATATATTGAGCTATAATTGTAGGTTGGTATACGTGAACTTATATAGCGAGTGAAATATGGTTTAAGAATATTGTATTTTTTTTTATATTTTCTATTCTAGCGCTTGACCATATCCACCAATGCGAATAGGTCAATATGATATAAAAGAGTAATGGGTCGGGTCGCCCCACAGCAGGAATGTAGTCAGAAACGATATCAATGCAATATTATTATGAGTGTACTGAGTCGATTCGACCTGTGAGGCGAACCAGGCGTGAGGCAAACAGCTGTACGGGTGGTTGCTAGACAGGCGGACAGCTTTTAAAGAATTTTTTCCTTTATTAAAACTCATGGTTAATCTTTGCGGTCAGCTGATTACGACTCGAGGTGGTTTCATGTCAACAAAAGACACCATAAAACAATTCGAAAACCTTGACGCAATATAATCTCAACGATACGTAACCGTGATAACGTTAATTAATATTATTTATTTTATGAGAAAACCACCTTTACGATTTTTTGTGTATGTCTCGGATCATGAATTTTGACGATTTTGCAGCAGTATAGATGTAATTGCTAGATTAGTGGCAGAGACTGCACCGGTCTACTGCCTGCCACAGATGGCTGTACTGTTAGCCATTCTGTGTCTGGACTGTAAAAAAAAAACGAATATTTACTTTGTAGCTGGACCGAGGTCTCGCTCATAAGCCTCGTCATTGTATCTTTTATTGCCATTATAAATTATTTGTAGCCTAACCAGGCACTCGTTAATTAAGATTTAATTAGGTCTAGTTAGAATAATATCGAGATTGTAGGTAAAGTTTTAATTACTTAGTGATTTTTGTGCCTGCTTAGGTAGGACAAGGATTACAGATAGTTATAGAATCGAGCGCTGCTTTGTGAAAATCCATATTCGAAATGATGAAGTAAAGCGAGTTCTTAAGAGAAAGCGAGAAAAAGAAGTGAGCTTACCTTTAAAGAAAATCTCTCTATTTACTCCCACAAATAGAAAACACTTGTTCGCCATCAGATTACCGATGTCAACAAGTGCGCCAATAAGGCACTTATCAATCTCCGCTGACCGACCCCACCCTTACTATTTAAGGGCAAGTTTGACCGGTGACACACCCTTAACACTTAAGGACGGAACTGGTGAACCTTGTGGGATGAAACTAAGGCTGAAGTTGGGAAATGATAGCGTGATGCCAATAAGGGGTGGAAATGGTTGCTTAAAATATAGTAATATTAGTAACGTAGATCATGCTGTATGGGTAGTTAGTCAGTAAGTACATTTTAGGATAGTTTTTTTTCATTTTGTATTGACTTAATGCTTACACTATTACACATCTGGATATTTTTCAAATTATGTATGTTTTGTTTTTATGACACGATCAGTAACTTGCTAGGATACCTGATTTGGAAACTCTGTAGTAAGTAGATATGTATTTAATATTATAAGCATGATATACGTAATAAAATGGTTTTGACTCTCCTCACTTGAACAATCGACTATGTTGTTAATTTTTTATATGCACAACTTGACACAAAATTTAATAAATAAGATAAGTACATTGTTTTTAAAGGTAAAAAGGCAACACACATTTTCCCTTTTACCAGAGACAGCTTTATCAAAAGCTCCTCAACTATCAAGTAATCACAGTTCCAATCTCAATGGCGACGCAATTGACCGGCCGCTTCGCCCCTTGACTCTGGGGCTCCTCTGCCGCCCGTAAAGGATAAAAATGGCGGCGGGGTGATCCGTCGTCCGATAGCGCAAGCCACTGGTAAGCACACTATTTAGAAAAGATTAAGTCGTGCTTGAGAAATCTGTGGAAAGAAGAGTGTGTAAAAACGCAAATACATAATTATGTATTTCCATGGTAAACTTTAAACATCAAACTATTATGATTTAATTTATATACTCCCAAACTAGAACTTAAATAGTTATGGACATATTTTTTAATACAGTACATATCAAACATATCTCTCTCTTAAAAATGGGAAAATAATGCAATGGGACGGCGATACACTGAATGACAATTTTAATATTTTACATAACATTTATTTTATCATTAGGTCAAAAAGAGCGTGGAACGAAACACCGAATAAGCCACCGCGTCTGACAAAAACTCAGTTCATACTGCCATTCTAGCTACTATCTAATTACACAATGGTTTTATCAGAGACAACAATAAGATTTGCCGTGAAGCATCAAAGAGACAACAATAGTTAACCCATGAAGCATCAATCGCAGAATAAATAAAAAGTAAGCACTATGGAAGTACCATAAGTAGCTAAATCCGAAGAGCCTCGGCAGGTCAAAGCGAGCGCAGAGGCCACGCTACGTAGATAGTGCAAGAGGTGGCAATGAAAGCGCAGTTAAGGAATAAAAACGGCTCCAACCGATGAGAGGGCGAGGCATCAACAGATACAGGGAGGTTAGTATACTGTTTAGCTGACGTGGCGACACGGGAGGGATGTTAGATGCAGTTAACTGAAGTAATCGGACGCCATTTGATTGATCTACACAAGTCTATTGACGTTTTATGAGGTGTTAAATGAGAGACTTTGTGATCCTATTGCTCTGATGTTGAAATAGTGTACCGTGACTGATTTTAGAGAATTATTGGTGGACCGATTTTGGACATGCGCTAACAATCTGGACTACAATTCTGCCAATCAATCCTGTTCTACTAATAATGGGCAACTAATAGTAACTGGTGTGGGGAAGCGAGAAGGTTACCATCATGTGAAAGACGTGTTTTATACTCTGTTAAAAAAAAGGTCATAGACAGCGTACACACGTTTGTTAGTACACCTACCCGCTCTCTAATCGATCAACGCCACGGAACAAACCAGTGGACAATGACACATAATTACCGCGTGTAAAGTGCACGTTCACGGTTGGCCGTCCACAAATTGAACAAGCAATTACCCCGCACGGTGATAAAAAAATTAATTTAGTAACAGAGGAAGTCGTTGATGGGACGATTGTCAATTTTTTGACCCACCACCCGTTAAATGGGGGGCAATTTGAAAATGTGTTCAAGTTAAATTTGAATTAACTTTATATTATTGTTAACTTTCGAATGGAACTTTCGATTTGACTTAAAAGTGGTAGATGTCTAATGACACTTTCTGGGAGTATTTAACATTATTAAATTTTATTTTTGTTAGTGTAAGCACACTTACATACTTTT
The DNA here is from genome assembly GCA_905147375.1 of Hylaea fasciaria. Lineage (NCBI taxonomy): Eukaryota > Metazoa > Arthropoda > Insecta > Lepidoptera > Geometridae > Hylaea > Hylaea fasciaria. Next base: position 12,764,717 of record LR990197.1, read on the forward strand.
TCTTCTAGAACCTATACTCTGGTTGGTTCTGCTAAATATGACTGGTTAAAATCAAAGGCTACTAAAATCGACTAAAGCTGAAACTAAGTCAATTTCAAGCTTATCGTTATAATTATTTACCATTGTCATCAAGTTTATATGTAAATTTTGGTAAATAATAAACCTTACATGGTGTTATGTGGTTCCGATCAGTTGGCGTAACATAACGTGACATGGACACAAGCGTATCTCTAAATCAACAGATCGTTTTAACAATTGCCACATTCCGAACTAAACACCGCATCTGCGTCACCAGCCTTCACGCATCGTACCTACACTGCGGGCGCAATAAACCGCATACAATCGGTACAGAGGTGCCGATAGCTTATAAACCTGCACACAAAAACATCGACTTTTGTTTCTCTTTTAACTCGGCGTTTGTCATTATTTGTGGCACGTGGTCGCGAATATATAATGTTTTATTCTTAGAGATTACGACTTCACGGCTTTAGCGGCGGACTGAGACTGATAATACTTTCATTCGTTCCGAGAAGTAGTTATCTTTTGGTGTGCAGTTTTGTGGAACTCGAGTGTACGATAAGGTATTGCAGTTGTAAACAGTACTAAAGTCGCTTTACCTGCAATTTGTCTATGCAAGGTCTTGTGCTGAAGCCGCTTTATTGTTTTTGAACGTTTAATAAGCATTAAATTTTGTTATACGGCGTTTTCAAACGAACAAATTATTGTCATTTTTGGGGGTACACAGTACGAATTTATTTTGCTTAGATTATTTATTGATACTATTCGTGAGGGTAGTTTAGAGTCGTGTTGCCGCTCGCTGATTCGCGCGCCAGTTCTCGACGTACGCCGGCGCTGTGCAGCACGCTTGCTCACAGCTATATCCTAAACTAGAGATAACGGCTCGAGTTTGCAGCCCCGTCGATAGTAGGGCTTCGTCGGTAGTGTAGTGCTATGACTGCTATTGAATGTTTTGAACATTTTAATGACAATACGTGTCGGTCTTCAGTAATGGACGGCGCCGTCTGATCGGTGAGTAGGCTTGCATTCGTTATTCCGCACTGAGCTATTCGAATATTAAAATTGATTGCGTTGCATTAGGCCTCATCACCTAATTTCCCCAAAGCCCCTTCGACTCGTCAAGGATTATAGTTAAACAAATCTAGACAATAATCGCTAAGTTAAACCAGCATGAACAACCACTATCCTCCTGTTTCTAAATATGACCGCGCTGCTCAACAATGCGCCATCTAATCATTCCCCAATCACAAACTCAATTACCAACCACCCTGCAGCGGGGACAATGCCTACAAAATGGAAAGAATTAAAGTTGAAATGGTGAATTTCACCATTACGCGCGGCTTTCGATGGCAGATTAGTCGGCATCAATCATTTGTTGGGAGCAAGCGGAGCGCGGCGCAAATCATAGTCCTGGCGCGTCAGCCTGACACGGGCATCCCGCGGCGGCAAAGATTGAGGATTTTAGACCAGAAGGGGCATTACCGGCATTTCTGAAACACTGCAAAACTAAATGTGACGGTACCCAGAGCAGTTGATTTTTTTTGAAATCTGTACGCCTGTACATTAAATATAATATTGAATAATTATCTACATGTCTTTAAAAAAATATGTGGCCAAAAACAAAATTATGTAAGTACCTACTTAACTATCGAATTGTGTCAGAATTATGTATCTTGTATCATAGTTTTGTAAAATGTAATATCCTACCTAAATAGACTTGATATCTGAAACAAATGCAGATTCAATTTAGGTACACATTATAGTAGGTACCTACGTATTATACTCGTACCAAAACTTAGGGATTGGATGTCCCGTCTGTCAATTATTTTCATAGTGTTTGGCGAGGTGCGCCCGCGCAAGTCAGCGTCGCGTTGTGGGAGACGCCCGACAATGCAACGGAAGTGTCGACCGGATCGAAAAAAACACGCACGCACAGACATTTCGACAAATTTCATATTATTTGTGGCGTCTATTGTTTTCGTGCGGATGACTTTGGACTTTTGTTGTTGTCGTGTGATCATTTGTTGGACTCTAGGATTACATTTTGATTTGTGATTGAATAAGCTTTGTTTAAATGCGTGTTGTTTGACTTACTTTTTATATTATTATGACGATGAACAAAACTTGTTTTAAAGCTATCATTTATATGGAACACTCGAAGGGGATTTCTGAAATAATTCCATCAAACAATACCACGGAACGGACAATAATGATCTCGGGTTCCAGAACAAGACTCAGCCCACGTGTCCTAAGGCAATTTCAGCAAAACGAAATGCCAGCAATAGAAGCTTTCTGGGAAGACAGCGGGTGCGCCTTATCGCGGCTGTAAATCAATATATGATTACAAATTTAATGCTACTGTTGGACTATAAATCAGGGATTTTAAATTGCGAAGTACAGCGACGCATCGCGACGCGTGAGGCCCCCTAGTGCTGTGCCGGTGTCGACACTCGATAAATCCAAGCCTGCGAGTGGTGCAAAGCGAATGACGCCGCGCATTTGAGTTTTTTTGTTGTTTTCGTAATGTCTTCGCACAGTTGTGCATTTAGCTTGTGTCAAGTATTTTAATATAATATAAAAAGTTCTTATTTTCAGTTTCTTAGTTTCTTATTTTCACAATAGGAAAGTCATAGAATTATAGCAGTCTTCGTGGTCAACTAGTCCAGTCAATTATTATTTATATAGTCAAAGTCAATGAGCTGCGATTGCAGCAATATTGCATCGAATTTTGGCGACATTTCTGGGTCTGTCAATGGGTGTATAACTAGTTTTGGTACTTAGAAATATTATCTTGTATTTGACTCAATCTTAGTATACGCCGTAATCCACCATTGGAAAGAAGACAATACGTAAAGTCTAAGATTTTAACTCTTCTGTTAAATGTTCACTATCAAACTTTCAAATTTTCAAATTCTGTAAAACAGCACTGCAATTACTATGAACTTGAACAGACGTGGCGATTTTTTAATGTACTGAACAGGTGCAAGTACATATAGATAGCTAAAGTTTTCTACTACCTATAAGTAACAGAGTACAAAATATAAAGAGTGTGCGGAGGTTGCAACCGCGAGTGCACGAGACGACTCGCACGTGATAGTGTAAATCTATAAATAGGCTGGATATTAATTGTTTAATGTAGATAAATCATTTTGTACATTGTTGGCGGGATAGCTCGAACACGCGCGATTCTGTGTTTGCTTTTGTTATGATAAAATCAAGATATTATGAGCACAGTGCGAATTAATACAGTGCGAAATCAAAATTAATAGTAAAAAAAATAATATTTTCTTTGAAATTATGCATCAGGAATGTTCTTCTTGTTTGTGAAAGATTTATCGATATCAATAAACCAATACCGCCATCCCTCGATACTATTTCTGTCAGCACTATTCGCGCGTGCAGTGTGATGGACTGCGAACAATATAGGTTACCGTTCGCAGTTTGCACACTGTAGGTGGTGTTTTCATGGCGATCTCATGCCGTTTTATATTCCACGGGATATGGCGACAAGCTCGCGTGACAGACAAGGCCCTTTTATGTGATAGTTCGCATTGAGAGGTGTCGTGAATCCACTGTTGGTAAATATATTCGCGTTCATGATATTTTTATTGTCGCCATAAGGCACATCCGCTCGATGGAGTGCAATCGGAGAAATGGCGATATAAAATTTTCATGGTTTACGGATTTAGCGACATGTTGGCTTGAAAAACGATTCGGTAGGTTTTGTTTGACGCCACATGTTATATACATTTATGTATTACTACTTCTTCTTTTACTCAACAAAATGTCTTGTTTGTAAACGTGTATTTGATTCAGCTATTGATGATAAATTCAGGTTTTTATGAAAAAATAATAGCATAATGATATAACGAACAATCACCATCTTTCATCCACGGGTAAAACCGTGGGGTGCAGCTAGTGCACATACAAATTGTGTTACATTACAGTTATGAAGGCCACTTGCATGGCTTAGCGTGACCTTAATACCTGATGATGGTCTCTGAAGTGTCAGGAAACTGTAAGTAAAAAAGTAAATATCATCATTTAAGTACGATACATCTTGCACCAAAGAGATTATGATTGAGTATTCTACCAGCCACCTGCCAGGCTGTCGTCCAACCAGCCAGTACCACTTACAATTACAACCAAGTATAATTTTTTAACAAATACATCGTCAACGCCCACTCTTGACGCGCAGACTCCATGCTCAGATGGTAGATAGCGGACCGTTTATTATTTCGTTTAATTTTCTGTCTCGCAATCAGAGGCCGTTATCGCAAAATTACTTATGGCTGCTTTGGACAGTATAGATTGTGATTTGCTGATGCTGCTTCGTTCATTCTTAATTACTTGGACGTTTCATTTGAAGGGTATAAAATAGTGTCGCTTTACGCGTCATTGCTATATACCCTATCGTTTTTGGAGTTTCCTTATGTCTAGTAATATTTCTGAAAACAGCGCTCTAGTAATGCTTGCACACTGACTAGTCAATGTTGCTTCACACAAAAGCTTCGGTTTTAGAGTCTCCATAGGCTCTGTATAACGCATCTATAGTGCTATGGTAGAATATGAAGAAGTACTTAGTTTGATCTTCAATGGTAGCGGACAGCGGTAGGATAGAGTACCTAGTCTGTATAGTATACTAGCCCAGTGTTCAGCGTTGGGATTGCCACATGAACAGCAGTGGTCTGCTACGAAAGACAAAAACATTTGGACAATATTTTCCTTTCATATCTCATACCTTGACAGGAAGAATATGTGGTGAGATTTCGCTGCAAAATTAATTGAACGACACGTTTACATGACACAATATTTATTAGTGCCCTTTCGGAGAGTATTGATTGAGTGACTCTCGTTCCAAATATTGATCGTTGTGAAACCAGCCGCTTCTCGGACAGTAAGCAATGATTTTAATTTTTGATTGCCGAAGATAAAAAGTAATAGGCGATTTTCGGCGATTTTCGTCTAACATAAAAAGTGGTAGGTAGGAAAAGGAAGTTTTGTGTTGTGTCAATGGGGAAAGAACAAGGTACTCATGTTACACTATAAAAATAATGATGTGTAAATGTTCGATTTCGATGAAAGTTTTCGTTAAAAAAAAATGAATTGAAAAACGAGAGATAAACAGAATATTCATAGATGTGAAGTTCACATTTGCCTGTTTTATTAAGAGTTCTTGGGTAAAAAGTTCAAAAATGTTCTACGACCTATTTAAATCATTTTTGTTTTGAATCCAACATAATGAAACGAGCTTGACATATTTGAATGTCTTACATACTATCACCAACGACTGAAACTTATGAAATCAAAACGCCCAAAATCTCAACGCGCAAAATGTTTAAATTGGACCAATTCGCCGGAGTAAATCATCTCGTCCACCGCCCCGGGCGGCAACAATTGGCCATTCGGAGTATGGTCTCGGTACTCGACCCGCCAGCTGCCGCCGAATCAATCACCCCTTAACGCAAATCATTGGCATTTCCTCCTACCACAGCACCAGCGGCGACGCCGGCGCCGAAACCGATATGTTTATCGACTCGACAATGAGTTATTTCACGTAATCGGTAGAAATTTAAAGGTTACTCACAAATTATGCACTGATTTATGATTCCCAATTTTCCCGTCTCGCGAATTTAGGCTTCAACGCATGTTCGATTTAATTCAACCTCGATGCGGTTTAAAGCGAGCCCTTTGGTCCGAAAATTTCCTTAATCGCGGCTTCTTGAGATTTCGTGAACGATAAATCACAATACTCTCTTTTCGCAGGAATGTTTACTGACCCCGTTACGATCTCACGCAGCTGCACGCTGAAAGCACGTTACACATTAACTTTTTAATTCGAAACCTCGTCTACTAAACGGAACACAGCGAGGGTTGTCAAATAGGAACAATAAGACACAAACCGAGAAACACGACCCTTCGGTACAAGCCACTAATGACTTGGCGAAACCGCGGAGCTCCTTCCAAAATTAAACAACGTAAAAAAGCGGGCAAACGATCGATCACCGCCGGCCTTCAAACAAAACAGAAAAACTCCACGTGAAAGGATGCATGGAACAAATTAAAAGCTCAGCGTGTGGCTCCGCGCCAGCCCGCTCCAGGAGAGGGCAAATATTAAAGCTGTCAGTTTTGTGTAATTTGAAGGCTCGTTTTCGAGTTATAACTTATGTTATTGAATGTTTTCGGAGCATGCGCCCGCGCCGAGCCGTGACCTCGGACCCGTCGTGTGAACCCGCCGTAATGAGCTCCGGGTAAACACGAGAAAGTTTTATTTAAACAAGAATTTAGAAAATTGAAATAATATCTATACAATCAGTGCCGTTTACGACTCTCGATTACGGTCATAAATTCGTAATGGTAGCTCGAATGCCATGTCGATACCCAATCCATACAGTTGGTTCGATGCGCACTAGTCGAGAACGGCGTAACGCAATAAAAATGCCGTCGGAATGAGCTGCCATATTCTAAATACCAGCCGTGCGATAAAACCGTTGAAGTTGCCAGTAAAGTGTTGGAAGTTATCGTCGAAGCGCCGACGACTCCATTACTAGCTGCGGCGCTAATAGACGCAACACTCATTTCGCCAAATTGGCCGCAATTATAGGACGAGTCAATTTCGAGCTGATAGGCCAAGTGCCGTCAGGTGATGCACTCCGCTCGACCACTTTTTCCATACAAAGGCAATAAAATAACGCGTCGTCACGCACTAAATGCCTCTCGCGGCCGCTCTCGAGGCGTCGGCCAAAAGAAACAAACAAAAGTGATAAAAACGCACCATCACGCACCCACAAAATTATTTTCGCCTCGTAACACGTGTCAAGTTTCAATTTTACTAACGTCGAAATTAACAGTGGGCGTAAACTGATTATTGATATTGTAGACGATAAAAAAGTAATCGATGATCGCATGGAGCGCTCTCTTATTGTGATGAAAAAAGTTCTATTGTTAAGTGTTTAGACTTTTTTCTAATCGAAATTAAATGGACGCACGAGTTTTGACAAAAAGCGTGGTTCATCAATCAGAAATGGTTTTATTGGCTCACAATGGAGCATGGCTGCAATCGCCGCGTGTAATCTGCCGGTTCCAGGAACGTCGTGCTATTTTACAAGATTTTAAATGAGCCCAATTTAGTGATTTCTGGATTACATTGTAGAACGTAAAGATCCTATCAAAATTTAAAAAATGAGGCTATTCAGAACCTTTTTAAGGTAATAGCACAGTCACAAGCAGGATTAGGAGAAAAACGTGACAGAACTATTTGAGATGATTACAAATTGAACATCAAAACCAATATTTGATTCTGTAAATGGCCAATTTAAAAGTAAATGAAACGGCAACATATTCACCACAATGCAACCCTCTAATTGTGCACTAATCATAGGTTTGACACCCCCACCTTTGCTTACTTTCCTGCTTTCTACCATAGACCCAAAACATACATTCCATTGCTGCTTTTACATAAACGTTTGTAACGCGTGTTGCTATGAAAGCAGTAGTGGAGCTGGTTCAAAGTTTTTTGTCGAGTTATTAGGTTTCGCCTCAGGGTGCGTTGAAGGCGAGGATAATACAGGGTTGCGGGGAAGAAAGGCGGTAATTACAGCAAATGTTCCGTATTTCTGTTGACAATGGTTGCGGCTTGTGTTGTTCTTTGGAACTGTGATGTAGTCGTGAATCAACTTGAATTGACGAAAAATTTACTAATGTTAGGAAAACTGACGTACTCTCGTTTTGTACTATATAGTTAAGTTAATAGGTATCTGATAGGCATGTTTTCGACTAGGACACTTCTGACCAGGTGTCTTGGGGTTAAGTGATGATATTGTCGAAACCTTGATTGGACTATTTCTCTGAAAGTTACAGCCAAAAGGTCCTGAAACCCACTTAGTGACAGATTTTCTGCCTAGAAAAGTTAGCTATCTGGGCGAATACTACTTCACCATGGAGATAAAAAAATGATAATTATAATTACTGCGAAGATTTTTGTTCAAGACTTATCGCTATTTTGAAGACCTTGTTAAATGACACTACCTCATTACATTATACCTTAGTATTTCATAGAGCTTTTTAAATTGAGACGACAACCTTTCTACTTATCAATTACTAACAATTAATCCCACCTACGTACTGACATCGCATTGACACCGCCCACGCCTGGGCACGCAGTCCCAGGATGTACGCCCACGGTCCCGGACTGGAGACAAAGCCGCGGTATTTGCATATAGCCGGGGGTGTGGCCGGTTAATCATGCGCCGGCGCAGGATGAAGGATGTGTGTTGGGGAGTGTCGCGGATGTCACTGGGAAGGATAAAATTAACGAGCTGGATTGTCTTACGGCTTAGACTAGGACAATTTAAATAAAACAATACCATTAAAATTCGACAACAACACTAGAATTCGACAACTTGACTGGTAATGGCACAACAGCACTAGAGTTCGAGTAAAGGTATGCAGAGTAATTGAAGGTAACGCAGTGATTTTGACAGTAGTAGAAGTCCGTTAATTAGTGTTCAATTCAAAGACTTTAAAGTAGACGTTGGTTTCTTGCACTTCACGATATTGTGAGGTAAAACAATAATCATAGCATGTATTTGTAAAACCAGTTCTAATAGAACGTATCCTAATTATTGTACACAGACTTTGCGGTTTGTTAATTTAATGTAAATAATAATATATTAATTAGATAGTATTCAAATACATACTATTCTGATGAATGAGTGTACGAACGTTCATTCAATTTCAATCCAGTATCAAAATCATGAATGGTTAACTTCATGAATGGAACACGTGAAAGGATTGACGCACTCAACATGCATCAAATCATTGCAACAGTACTTATTGAAAAAATCTTTCCCATTTTCAACCTTAACGCTACTCAAATAGAAGTTACAGATATTGGCAACGCAGATTTAGTTGAAGACTGTACTAGTCATGTTGATGATGCAAAAGACAATAAGCTCAAGCGCTCTAATAATAAGAGTCACGGTAAAGAAAAGATTTGAATTGAGCAAGTCATCCGATTCTATACTCATGGATAAGATGGTGTTAGATAGAAAGGTACAATAATAGTGTTGCTGGAACAGATTTTAGATGTTTTGATTGTGGATATGGAGTTCCAATAGAAATATTATGATCGATAGAATTATTTCTAATTTTTTTATAGATCACTGGCCATCAAATTGTAGTGGCTTTAGGAAAGAATGGATTTATAGGTTGGGTCGTCTATTTTTTCGACGAACTTGTTTTCCGTCTCGAATAATTCAGCATTCATTTTTCCTGAGTACGACCTCAATTATTTGTCTTTGGCATAGTGACATTACATCAATTACTGTCATAACTCTGACGACATAACCTGTCCATTCAAATACTAGATTTACTCCGCCAGAGCTTTCAAATGGATCAAAGCTCACCATTGTATTGCTTCATTGAAACCCAATTTGGCTGTCCACACAATTCATTCATATCGGGCATGTTGAAAGGGTGTTTATTACTTAAATTAAAGGGCCATTACGGCCGCTCGTGCCCTCGGCCGAAGATCTTCGCCCGGGACAATGCTTCGTCTTGTGCGGCCGACTTTTTGTTTCTCGGGACATGCACGAATCAACGCCCCGGCGAGGACTGCGTGACACACACTCTGTACAGATATGACTCAGACTGTCTCGATTTCTTTTCGATTTCGTCTTAATAGGGGCTCCATGTTTGCTTTTATTTCTCGTGGTGCTGCGGTCCTGGAACGGTTTGGCGATAAGGAGCGAGCTCGTGGTGTTAGTGCTTGAGTGAGGGACGAATTCGGCGTAGTTTTGTAGCAATGTTTTTATTAACTAGCTACACCAGTAATAGAGTTCGTCGGTCAATCTCACAATCAATTCTGTTCCTTATTTTTAGTACCTACTTCGAGTTATGACATCTTTGAAGTGTAACCAGAACCAAATACTTTTGCAATTATGTTTAATCGTTGTTCAAAATATGTACCTACATCATAATTATGTATTATTATCATTGTTCAAAATATTAAAATGATTATAACATCTCGTCGTTTAGCAGTGCGCTGTGAGGTCGCTGCGCAGGCGCACCTTAGCCGAACAAAGACGTTTAATTGTCGGTTATCCCGCAGATAAATCCTGCAACCTCTCATTACGGCTATCGATCCGTTGTTAATTGAAACTTTGCCCTTTTTGCCTTCGAACCCGCCATTAAGCCTTGTACGGGATGAGCATGAGTATGTATGGAACGGGTAAGTTTGCAATGTTTTTCGCAACATTTCTGTGAAGGGGAGATGTGTTAGTAAACATGATTGATCAATATCCTTGTTTCATAAAACTTAGAATACCTAACGTAGTTGAGGGTAGTACTTAAAATATAAAAGCAATAGAATGTATTCAAATACATCCCTCCAGTTAACCGGCACACGACTATTCCCAAGCTCGTGTCTAGTTACTATCACACAGTGGTCAAACATCGTCCCGTCAACTAAGAAAAACCACGCAAAAACTGATTCCAACCGTCATTTATATCTCACCTCGTACCGAATCGGACATTGATTTATACGCGCTTTATTCGATTCGATTGTATCATCAGAACGTCATAAATCGAGTTCCCCTCTACTCGGTACCGAGAAAATATATCGATATACGAGTGGAGTCTTTCCTGATGTCATTATGTCCATGTATAGGTGATAACTGATTCCGGAGGGTGGGGATGAGGAAGCCGGAGTACTTTTGTTTTCCTGTTTGATGTTATCCCGGGATTGATACTGCGACTGACGCGGATTTATGTCGCGCTGTTGGCTCTTGTGATGATGTGATAGGTGCCTTTATTAACTAAGAGTTAACTGCTGCTTACAACTGTAGTTGGACAACTTACACACCTTTTATCAGTTGGCAGGTTCAACAAAGTTCTAGGTTGATTAATATTTTAGTTTAGTGTGCTATGTTATAGCTCATTTGGAAATTTAAAGCAGTTGTTTAATAATGTTTCTTTTCATTATCTCTCGTCGATGCGTAAACAAAATCAAATTAGCTAATAGTAAACCAAAGTTCGACGGAGTTTTTCAATCATCTTACAAGATATCAATAGCTGATCTGATTTGAATTAATACAAATTAATTTAAAGGTCCAAAATTCGTCAACTAGAACCAAGCATCGCTCGCGACTACTAACAAACTTCTGACAAACTACATCCCCGAACCATTTCATTTTTTAACAGCCACCACCGATCACTGTCGCCTCCCCTCCAATATTGTCGGACGGTCGGTGCGGGGTACGACCACATTTTTTCCCGTCCAAATAAATTAATACAGCCGTCCTGGGCCTCCTCGAACACTTGTCAAATTAATTTCTTCTTGCAAGACGATTTGTCTGTCACCCTAGGGTCGAAAAAGTTGGGCATCGATTGTCGATTAGTTTGGGCCAGCCCTAGTTCGTAGTTGAGGAATTGCGTAACGCGGTCCCTGTTGAGAGCTGTCGGGTAAAGTTTTTCTTTGGACGAATCGACGACGGTTTTACAACGTTCTTTTTCATTCAATTGCTGCTTTAAATTCTAAATATTATCACCCAGCCATTAACTAGTACAATATAACTTCTAATCTCTGTATCATAGCAATGAATTAAGTTTGTATATGAAATACTGTCAAATTCTTCTACCAGCCGTGCCTGTTCTCCCGTATTGCCGTGTATTCCCAAGCCACTGCCACTCCAATTCGATTACAACTTTTTGACAAAGCCCAAATTAAATTACCTCCCTAAGATATAATTACTCCCCCGGATAGATCTCAGATGTAAACTCGAGCAAAAACTTTTTATAGGTAATAAAATAAATAGGCGGTCGTCACGCACGGCGCGCGCGCGGCCATTACCGCCGCGGCCGAAATTAAAGTGTGCTTTTTTGAAAGCGGCAATCTCCTCGGTCACACTCGATAAAACCGCTGCGTGCCGATTGCCGCACTCCCGGACTACGTGGATCTCGGGCTTCGGGCGGCGGCAGACGGCGCGGGAGACACGCGGCGGGGAAACGCCGGACTACCTACCACTACTTACTGGGCTTTACAGCTAGGTAATGGGGACTAATTGGATCCTACAAGACACACGTTTTGGAAAAATTTAGCACCTGGCATACTGCCAGATACGGATAACAGCATTGCCGTTGTGGTTATGGACTCTGAACTCTTAATCTAAATTGGTTAGCCATTCATTACAAACAGTAGAAATTTCCTGTTCCTAAACGGTACCGCATCGTTCAAGCATTCATTGCTACTCCCAGTGAATATCCGGCTGCGTCTGTGAGCAGCCTGCCTACAGTCGAACCCAGCACTAAAACTGCCAGCCCGCAGTCTCCGCTGCTTCACAATTAGCCCCGCTAATAGCTCCAGGAGTAGGTATTCTTCCGCAGGCTTTATTCAGCGTTCCTAGTTCGGATATTGGTCTTATATTTCCATGTTCTGAACAAAACTCGATAAATAAAGTAGCATTTTGATGTCTTTTGTAACTCTGGAATCGCATACGCCGCCGCTAAAAGAGGCGCCATTTGACTTGAACATGTTAGGTAGCCTACTAACTGGTATACAATGTTTTTTTTTCCTATATTTACTTCCTATTTTTCCTACTCTGCCTTTGGCCTCATTTGAAGAAGTGCCGATGCGGTATAATATGGTGGATCAGTAGTTGTGTTAGACAGCGAGTAGCCAATGACAGACACAATAGATGTTTTATTGCTAGATGGTTCGTACGGCCAGTCCGCTGCAGTGTCGATAAGGTGATCCTTCTCTTCAAGCAATATACTCATTGCTATTTAAAAAGTCCACAACAAAATATGGATAGGGTGGCACGAAACTAATTCGATGGTGCGACGAGGTTGTCGCCGCGCGTCATGTCGCGCGTCACCGCCAACTGGCGACGCGGATTGGTTTGACAACGTTCACAACGTGCGGTGAGAGCACGGCGCGACGGACGGTTGTGTGAATAAATTGGAAAGTAATGGAATTTGGAATATTTTAAACATAAAACAAATATTTGAAAAAAAAAAGATACAAAACGTGAGAAGGTCCGGTAGAGAGCTAAAGATACCTACAGTCTTACTCGTAGCTCGAAGAATAATATGCAAGTTGCAGTGGTACTCGTATATTGAGTTTTAACTTCTATGCCAAATTTAAACTACTTTACATCGATTTGGAGAAATAATAGCCGTGACAGAAGAACAAGGTGGGCACGTGACTATTCATCTCAAGGCTACGTTTACTCTCAACCTATTTTCTAAAAGCACTGAAAACATTCACCAAAATGAAGTAACAAGCACCTATTATTTGCCAAACTACGCGGACAATATCTACTAAAGACAGCATTTGCGTAATAAAACACATATAACAGCAAACTTTCCGAGCGTGTATGTGCCTAATAAATTCCCACAAACAGCGTGTAGCGTAAACCCAAAACGTAAATGCAAAACGAGTGGGTTTGCGTTCCGCGGTGGGCCGTAACAAAACATGTTGTTTTGCGGGAAACTTTGCGAAGTTGCAACCGCAAACGCGTCGTGCCGCGTTTCGGGTTGCCGAGGTTGGAGTGTAGCAATTACTGCCCTGCACGCTGCTTTTATGGGTTTTATTGCGCTTTGACAGATGTTTGACGGAGTTTGCAAAGTTTCGATGTCGTGATAATGCTTTCTAAAACATTCGAGTATTTACCTGCGTTCCTGTTGATCATATCTCTTTTCATTGCAAATGTAATTCAGAAGTTACGTTTGCGTAAGAGATTACTATCAAAAGTTACTAACGTTTAATGACGATCTGAAAATCATAGGTATATTACTTTTCATGTCAGGTTAATAAAGTTTCTGCTAAAACTACAAGGGTATTTCAACTAGCAGAACTAACAACGAACGCCAAACTAATAGAGTTCGACTATAAAGGCTCCACCAAATTTGATACCGGCGCCCATACCATACCACCAGGCGTCATACCATCTTTGTGCTAACGTGTCTAGTGGCACGGCCCGGACTGCTTAAGACTTACAGACACCCAGGGGGCCTGCTAAACTGATATCAGAGGACGCTTCTAGCTCATTCGAGATCGTTTCCGACCACATCCGCCTCTCCATCCCCATGCAACACTTGTTCTCTCTATAATTCCACTTATTCCAACTCCAATAACACTAGAAGTCCAATAAGAGCTTCAATATCCCCGTCAACGCCAGTTGGCTCGACAAAAACCAATATCAAAATATTAAAACGGGGCCGCAATCAGTGCGGGGCCCCTTAGACGACACTAAATTAATTAGCCACGGCCCGAATCAAGGAAACAATAACCTCAAACAGAAGGGTTCCGGATAGTGGAAGAGCCGTAGGTGAGTTATGGTCAGGTTTACAGAGTGAGTTGGATATTATGATTATTCCTCGTCATCTCTCTTTTGTATTCATATTATTGAAAACGATTTGATGGCTTAAATACATGTCCAGAAATAATATCGCCGAAAAAATAAAATAGCTAGCAAACTGCTATGTAGCAGCTGCTGCCATTTAAAATATCTTTACATTCGCCAGTGCCTCTACCTCTTCAAATGTTGCAAGTACTTAATCCACCTTTTTACTATTCTAATAATAGCCTAACGTTTAGAACCCCACTCAAAACAACCGCTACCTCCTCCACCAGAAGCGCGATGCCGCAACATTTGTGTCAATATATTCAACCCTATATTGTCAACGTGAAATTAGTTGCGGGGAATATTGGGTTAGAGCTATTGTTTGAGGTTATGTAGCCCTTCGAGTGCCACAGATATTATATCTCATGCAGTCCGATCCGATGTCAATGTTGTTACATCTACATCCCCATTGTTTTAGTGTGCGTAATTTTAGGAGCACTTAATTATGACACGCACACTGACGCGATTATCTGCATATAAATACGTAGACATCTTAGTAGATATCTCAGAGTAACGGGCGCAGTGTAGTGTCGCACGAGATGCAATGCAAAGTTCTAGGTAGAACTGTAACTGGCTTAGGCATGGCTTGCTATCAGTTGAAGGAAATTCTCGTCTCGATATTCAGTAACATAAAACATCTTATTTCATGTCAGGTAATGACAAAAACAATTCGATAATCCAAGAACAATATCACCGCAAAGTCAACCGAATCATACCAACGCGCAATGGTGGGCAGTCAGGACAGTGCGTTGAAATCAAATTACAGATAAAATAGGGAGACAATGCCCCTTGCATTGTCCCGCGTCCCGCTGTCCCGCGTCCCGCGCCCGCCGCACTGTCACGCTGATGATGGCGATGATGGATGGTGATGCGACGTGATGCAATGTGACGGACGCGGTGCATGCCGCTTGTGTGATGTTTGCAAGACGATTGCAGATTTATGGGACTTTACGTTTGTGTAGATGCTGCACTATACCAGATTCATTTTTTTTTGTCGCGTTTTTTATGCGAGACGTAAATACTGACATATTCCTAGTCGGGGCAAGATAAGTAACTGATTTGCTTAATTACACTTTTTATGATCCTTTGCTATTTATTGCATTGCGCAATATACTCGTATAAATAACATAAGTAAGAAAGATTTCCGACGTAAGTATAGTGTTTACTTTTTAATTATTGGAAAATAAGTAGGTAACAGGTATATTGATTCATTAAATCCCGCTGAAGATTGTGGAGGAAACATAATATCGAGAATGACACAACATGTAATTAGAAAATTGGATTCCATTTGTCACGAGTCTGTCGACTTTCCTCTACAAAAGTAAATTAGAACTACCCTAGTGGCAATTTTTGTAAAATGTGTTCGCATTACGGTTCGGATTAGAGTTAATTCACCGAAGCGACTCTTAGCGGCGGATATAGAGCCCATATGGTGCTTTGTAGAGTCCCCTGCTCTACCGTAGAAATACTGCTACTTCTATTCACACGTTACGGTTTACCGAAAAGTTTTTCTTTGACAGTTTTCAATGGGTGTGTTATCAAACTAAAAAATATGTGGGTTATGCTGCCAAGCTTGGTTACCAATAGGTAATATGTTACATAAAAGGTGTTCTAGAAGTTCACAGCCGACAAAACTCATTGAATGGTGAAGAAAAGTAAAAATAATTTCAATGTACGGTTAAACCGTTTCGGTAAACCGGATTTAGAAAACCGCAACGTGTGAAGGGAGCATAAGCAAAGTCCGTTCGATAGGTGAGCTCTAGAATTATTGGCGGATTAATAATAAATCCGTCATTGCTCGGGAAATAAATCAATAGGGTTGTTATATTTTGTAGGGTAGGAGTGTGTTTATTTTGTGGTCGATTTTTTTTATATTGATGAATTTTTAGTACATACGTAAATGAATAAATAAGTAAATACAGCGTCACGTTAGCATACATCCTAACTTCTAGAGTTCCCTATACCTATGAAATCAGGAAGTACGAGGACCATGACACCAACAGAAACTTTAGACTTAGATCAAATAATGTTTTATCCTGTGCGTGAATCGAACCAGCAGCGGCAACCTCACGTTTCACAAATGTTGAACGCCCACTTGCGCCACGGAAGACTTTCAAATGAAGCTACGACTTCCATGATAGCTAACTTGCAAATTCCCTTCTCAAATGACTCCTGTCGTTTCCAAACACAGTCTCCCTCCAACTCATTGACTCGAGCAAAAGTGAGACACAAACTAGCGAGTACCAACTTACAAGTCCACGTCACATGTACTTTAACGCTACGAGATAGGATCTATTTGAATATTTCTATGTGCGTGCTGTTACTTGGTAAGTTGTGCTCAGCGATTTTTGAAAACGACGCTCGATGATGTTGGCAAAGATCGGAAGACAAAGCGATTGGAACAGGAACTGGGACCTATTAAGAGACTCATTAGTAGACAAAACTGGAGAAAAAATGCCGTCAAAGTCTATGTTCAGTTTTTAAGGTTGCGTACCCAAAGTGTAAAACGGGACCCTATTACTAAGGCTCTGCTGTCCGTCTGTCCGTCCGCCTGTCCGTCTGTCACCAGGCTGTATTTCATGAACCGTAATAGTGAAACGGTTGAAATTTTCACAGATGATGTATTTTATTGTTGCCGCTATAACAACAAATACTAAAGAAAATAATATAATAAATATTTAAGGGGGCTTCAACATTCAACAAACGTGATTTTTATGCCGTTTTTATCGATAATGGTACGGAACCCTTAGTGTGCGAGTCCGACTTGCACTTGGCCGATTTTTTATAGTAATTTGAAGCATAAAATGTGTGATAATAAGAGTTCCAGAATCAATAATTAGGTTTTTGAAAAAATGGAGTATCACAGTTTGAAGCATAGATTTCATGTATATGTTTAAAAATATTTTGGTTATTACTTAGGGATGTTTTTTAAATAATACTTATTTACATACCACTCGTCCAATATTAAAATATTACACAAACATAATTTAAATCTTCCCATCAACCCAAATATTAGACCACGTCAAAAACGCAACAATCAAACAATTTGTTTACACTAGAAACTAGTTATCCTTCTTCTTTGTTGAAATAAAAATATTGCATTTTTCATTTAAAATTAAAGGGTGACTTTAAAACCGTGAAAAGTAAAAATGGTCACAGCTTAGTATGACTCGAATAAACTTTTTAATATTTGACCAGAATACTAAGTAATATCAAATTATGGTTTTTATTCTGGGGGATGTGGTATGAATGTGTGAGTGTATGGGGACAAGCGTGACGAAATTGTGTGCCAGAGGGTGGCTGTGATGCAACCCTTCTGTATTCAACGTGATCTGCGGCCACTGAGGGATGCTTAGACACAGACCCGCGTAAATCTTGATGCTTGAAGTCTAAATAATATAATCGAACATAACAGAAAAACTATAAAAGATAATTAATTATCAAAGTAATCACTTATGCGGCATACATAAATACGTGAAATAATAAATCACGGTTAGTAATCAGGTTACATAAAATTATAGTTCGAAAATAAATTCATATGATAATTTTTGCCATAAATTCAATTAATACACTAATAAAT
Organism: Hylaea fasciaria; assembly: GCA_905147375.1. Lineage (NCBI taxonomy): Eukaryota > Metazoa > Arthropoda > Insecta > Lepidoptera > Geometridae > Hylaea > Hylaea fasciaria. The sequence goes on from LR990197.1 coordinate 12,782,720, forward strand.
TTATTATTGTTTGACAACATTTTTAATTGAGTATTAATTTCATGTAATTAATCTCATAAATTTTGACAATAGAATAAAATAACAGTAGAGAAGACTAGAGAAAGCTTTTTATGTCGTATTTATTTAAATTACTTCCAACACTTAAAAAGAACATGTAACGAACATTTTGTTTCGAAATTAAAATTAAATGACCAGAACACACCTACCTTTAATTATTAGCTTTGCTGCTAACACTTTGGTTTATAGGTTCAACTCGCAACAGCTCTATGAAAATATAACTGGAACCAAATCGAAACCAAATAGGCACTAAACCCTTGGTCGGTCTTTGTGTAACCAAAGTATCAAAACAGCCAGTCGTAGTACATCTAACCCTATATTGCAAGCGTGAAATTCGTACAATAAATGCCTTTGTATTGCGGCGGCCTGTTGACTTTCCGACAGGAGCTAAACCACTTGCATTGTATTCTGCCTATTCGCTTTATAAAGAGAAACAAGTACTCATAGTAGAGAAAATATACACAAACATAACTCAGTAAAATCATAATAGTAATTTAGTTCAGACTCTAGGGCTAGGATACGTAGCACGCTTCCTTGCTCCAGCATGCGCAGAGTATAATTTTGTTAAAATAGATGTAATGTGCATAACATCTACCTACCATCCTATCAATGGCACAAATTCAACAGTGTTGGTTGTTATCTCGGCCGCAATAAATTTGCCCATTCGGTCGAGTCACCACCCTTAATTTTAGTAGACTTAGCGAACTTGACCACACGTGTAAAATATACAGTCAGTGTGAAAAGTGGTATAAATACAAAAATCGAGGTAATGCAGCCAGTGTTCTTGGCACCATGCCACATGGACAACCATTTTTGTTAGATTAAGTTAGTTTGGATTTTATTTTATTTTATTGCCTTGTTTTCTTTTAAAGCACAAGCCCCGATGTAATCTACCAAAAAAAAAATAGGATTGAAATATTATTTTCACTTTTTCTCTACTGTTATATTATTTTTGTATTGTATAGCAGTCAATGTAGGTAGCATTTACAAATTATTTTGTAAAAGCGCAGGGACAAGGATTCAACCTGCTATCCTTGGTTTGTAAAGTGGACGAGGTGAAATTACCAGCAACTTTGCCGGCAGTATTGGAAAGTTTTATAATAACTTTCGGAAATATTCATCAGTATACGTCTCTTCACCACTTCTTAAAAACATATTTTATTATAAACTAGCTGTTGCCCGCGACTTCATCCGCGCAGACTATATACTTTACCATAATTCCAAATAACTAAAAATAGACCATGACCTCGAGTTCGACATCGACATCCGCGATATATCCGCATATGCGATATCCAACATTCTCGTACGACATCCACCATCTTCTATCAAAATTACCATTTTATACAAAAACCTGGCATTTTATACCAAAATCTAACATTTCATACAAAAATCTACCATTTCCTACCAAAATCTACCATTTTCTACGAAAATACCATGTTCTACCAAAAGCTACCATTTTCTACTAAAGTTTAAATTTTTCTACCACAATCTAATTTTTTTTTGTAAATCTATTATTTTCTTTCTAAATGTGCTATTTTCTACCAAAAGCTACCATTTCCTACCAGATTCTTCCATTTCCTACAAAAAACTACCATTTCCTAAATTAAATCTACCATTTTAACCGTAATCTACCATTTTACCATAATCTACCATTTTAATTTCAAATTCACTAATATCTACCAAAAGCTACCATTCCTTTCAAAATCTACCATTATTACCAAAAATCTACCATTTCCTACCAAAAATCGACCATTTTCTACCTTTAATTTATCATTTTCTACCAAAATCTACCACTTCCTACCTTTTAAAGAACATAGATACTACGTTTGAAATTGATCAAACCAATAAAACACGTTGTTCCATCCAAACTTTGCAACCCCTTTTCACCCACTTAGGGGTTAAATTAAAAAAATATATAGGCAGGTTCTTAGTGCACACCTACGTCTCCTAGTGTCATCTACGAATGTGTACAAAATTTCAGTTTTGAACTAAATCTGATGAAAAATATTCTGCAACCCCTTTTATTATTTTAGGGGTTGAATATTAAAAAATGATGAAACACGTGTTTAATTAAATCTTAATAAGGTAAATGCCAAGTTTGAAGCTGATCAAACAAAGAAAACACGTTGTTACACAAAAACTTTACAACTTGTTTGCACCCCTTTAGGGGTTGAATTTTCAAAAATCCTTTTTTAGTGCATACCTTCGTCACCTAAGGAATACTTGTGCAAAATTTCAATTATGAACTAAATCTGATGAAAATATTTTGCAACCCCTTTTTATTACTTTAGGGGTTGAATATTAGAAAACGATGAATAACATGTATAATTAAATGTTTCAAAGAATATATATGTCAAGTTTGAAGTTGATCGGACCAAGAAAACACGTTGCTCCATACAACCTTTGTAACCCCTTTTCACCCCTTTAGGGGTTGAATTTTCAAAAATCCTTCCTTATTGCTCGCCTACGTCACATAAGGAATATTTGTGCAAAAATTCATGGTTCTAGACCTAGTGGTTTCGGCTGTGCGTTGATCGATCAGTCAGTCAGTCAGTCAGTCAGTTCTTGCTTTTATATATATAGACTAGCTGTTGCCCGCGACTTCGTCCGCGCGGACTATATATTTTACCATAATTCCAAATACTTAACTAAAAATAGACCATGACCTCGTGTTCGACATCGACATCCGATAATATGCGATATCCAACATGCTCGTACGACATCCACCATCTTCTATCAAAATTACTATCTTATATAAAAATCTAGCATTTTATACCAAAATCTAACATTTCATACAAAATTTACCATTTCCTAACAAAATCTACCATTTTCTACCAAAATACCATGTTCTACCCATAAGCTACCATTATCTACCTACTAAAATCTAAAATTTTCTACCACAATCTAAAATTTTGTTTCTAAATCTATTATTTTCTTACTAAATGTATTATTTTCTACCAAAAGCTACCATTTCCTACCAGAACCTACCATTTCCAATCAGAATCTACCATTTTCTACCAAAAAGTACCATTTTTAACCAAAGCTTCCTTTTTTTCCAAAATTTACCGTTTTCATCAAAAGCTACCAAATTTATCATTTCTACCAAATTAGCAATTTAAATAAAATCTACCATTTTAATTCCAAATTCACTATTATCTACCAAAAGCTACAATTCCTTCCAAAATCTACCACTATTACCAAAAATCTACCATTATTACCAATAATCTACCATTTCTTACTAAAAACTACCATTTCCTACTTTAAATTAATCATTTTCTACAAAATCTACCACTTTCTACCTACAATTTAGGATTCATTTAGTTCATTATTAAAACCAGATAAAACACGTGTTTAAAATCTTTAAAGGATATAGATGCCAAGTTTGTAGTTGATCAAACCGATAAAACACGTTGTTCCATCCAAACTTTGAAACCCCTTTTCACCCACTTAGGGGTTGAATTAAAAAAAAAAGAAACTTAGTGCACACCTACGTCTTTTAAGGAATATTTGTGCAAAATTTCAGTTTCGAACAAAATCTGATGAAAAATATTTTGCAACCCCTCTTTATTATTTTAGGGGTTGAATATTAAAAAACTATGAAATATATAAATAAATCTTTTAAATAATGTAAAAGCCAAGTTTGAAGCAGATTAGACAAAGAAAACACGTTGTGACACACAAACATTACAACCCCTTTTCACCCCTTTAGGGGTTGAATTTAAAAATCATATTGAAGTGCACTCCTATGCCACTTATGGCATAATAATTGATCCAAATTTAAATTATGAACTAAATCGGATGAAAATATGTTGCAACCCCTTATTCTCAATTTAGGGGTTGAATATTCAAAAACGATGAAACACGTGTTTAATTAAATCTTTTAAAGAATATAAATGCCAAGTTTGAAGTTGATCGGACTAAGAAAACACGTTGCTCCATACAAACTTTGTAACCCCTTTTCACCCCTTTAGGGGTTGAATTTTCAAAAATCCTTTCTTATTGCTCGCCTACGTCACATAAGGAATATTTGTGCAAAATTTCATGGTTCTAGACCCAGCGGTTTCGGCTGTGCGTTGATCGATCAGTCAGTCAGTCAGTCAGTCAATCAGTCAGTCAGTTTTGGCTTTTATATATATAGATTATAAACTAATGTGTCTTTAAATTATTTCTTTCATAAATATCTAAACGCATAAAATTTCATTTTAATTAATATTTATTGTCTATTGGCCAAACAAATAAATAAACTATGTTAGATTAAGAATGAATAAGATATGATTCGATTTTCTTTTTAATTTGCAGTGCCAGACTCTGATGTCAGAGTTTGACAGGTTGATCTATAAACAACCACAAGACTGACATGAAGCTATGAGAATCCGCACACAAAATTATGCAAGTATTGGTGCGGGACCGAACGGTCGCACTCGCTATCGTCAGGCTGCAAAGCGTACAAGTAACCTCTTGGCTACGGTAGCTCTAAGCATTAACACGTTCACTGCCAAGAAAAAAAGCAGTCATTTTCATTCAGGCCATGACGGTCAATGTTGGGCGACAGGTAACATTTCCGTTCGGGCCGCGTCGCCCACTGGTGACCGCGCATCAGACGTGTTTTTAAACCTCTGTGGTGAGCCAGCGGACAGAGAAATCTAACTAATTTGTATGAAGAGAGACCCGCGCGGCCCTGCAGTCTAAGCTATATGCCTTGGTTTTTACAAACGAATCACAGCTAAGGAAAAATTTGCTGGTTTTCTTGTTGCTTACATTTTCTTAGAAAAACGTTATGGATTTTACCATAATTACCCAAATATTAGATAAATTAAAGCATAAATTATATATCCTAAGTATCTAAAACGGTTTATTTGTTTGGTACTTTTTACAACATAATACCGGCTGAACCAATTTTGATAAAAAAAATATAAATAGAAAAAATAATAGGCTAAACCCTTTCGAATGGATTTTGGAGTATTTATCTGCCACATATAATATATAGTGTTACCTCTTCTTCAAGTAGCCTCGCCTTTAAAACCAGTAAATGGGCTACCGTTTCATTAAGATCCCATTGAAGGGTTACCATTTCATTTTGGTATTCAATTGAAAAGGTAACACCTTCAATTTGGTTTCTTCAGGTATTGCACAATGCACAGCACAGGCCTTGAGATAGGTTAGAGCGTAAGTTTTATATTTTGAACAAACATTCATCATGTTTGTTCAGCGGGAGTATGCTCGGAGGGAAAATGGCAAAACAAAAGGAATTGTACTTCAATAAAATTTATCACCAAAAATAAAATGATTTCTAAGTTGATTGTTATAACGACCATAGGTACTTGATTGTACCACCCTAGCTGGTGCAACGTAGTTTAGTTTTCAAGTTTTAGTTGCTTGCTAGTCAACATGCTATTTTGTACTTATGCGACGCCATGAGGGATCAAATTACACCGCTTCGAACCGGTATGGGTTACCGTCATACCATTTGAAAGGGCTACCCAACCGATTGGGTTTTTGATTAATACCCTAAACAATAAATCATAATGGTTACCATTTCAATACGTCACCCGAATTGGTGGGTTTTAAAAGGGCTACCTGTTGAAATAGGTTATCGTTCAATAGTTTTACCAATATGTTGTGGGTTTTTATTAAAACATTCAAATAAACCTAATCAATACCCGTTAAAAAGGTAACCAAAATCGTCCCTGCGCACGAGTGAAGCGCGGGCGGGTGGGCGACACGGGGACCGCGCGGCCTCCTGCAACGTTTTTTCGGTTTTCTCTCCACAGGGGCCATGACGGACAATGTTGGGCGACGGTCAGTAACTCTTTGAAAAACAATACTACGTAGCCTGTGTTGAATTAAACTTGTATTTTTACGTATAATCTATTCATTAAACCAATAAAACACAATGACGTTTTTTGGCCGTTTCCATGTTTTTCGGTTGGCCCAGTGCTAAAGTCGAGTGTCGCCCACCATTGACCGTCATGGCGTTGAACGTGTTAAGTATGTATTAATATAATATCTTCACAATTTTATTGTACAATCCGCTACAATGTCATCGCAGTAACTCTACCAGTTCCACCTAATAAGGAAACCGCCGTTGAAACTTGGTACATACTTAATTAATATTGATTTATATACAAAACTAGTTGTTGATATGCTAATGGCGTAGAAGCTCTACAAGTCTGGTATTTACTATGTACGATTGTATTGGATTAATTGACGGATATGTAATAGAACTTCTCTTTTGTGTACATACTGCTTATTAATGATTTTGCTCTCTAAACTGCATAATTATAGAGGACTCGAAACAATGTCTTCACACACAAAATATAAATATCAAATTAAAGGTTTAGTTAGTTGGGTAGGTTTGGTTGGTATTTTTGGTTGATCTCACGACCAACTATATGTACTTACTTGTGATGATGATAATAACTATAATGGAAGTTCAAATAACCAGTATCTTTTGCGAGTTACATCGACCGTGGTCCCGAGAAAACTTAGACCCTTGGAACAATTAACCCGTACATAAATAGTTGTTAAAATTTGCGTAAGGAACGACATATTATTTTCCGAGGTAGTATCGTGTTTGTTTCAAGTTATCGATTAGGTACATTATTTTCTTTTGACAGCAAACAATACCATCTGTATGTAAGTGTTATCGCCAGACATTGCTCGGTAATTGCGCATATCTGCGGCCCGCACTTATCGAAGTGACATCTCGATTGATTTTATCGATACTGAACGAACGAGTAGGCAGGTGCTGCCGTTCTTTTATTATTTTTTTCTGACATTATTAAGGCTTTAGCACATTCAGATATGAGCGAAAACGCAGATATAATGACGTTCCAATAAGTTATTTAGTATTATTTTAGTTTGTCACAACATTACACGCTTGTCGTGCGTCGTGTCGTTATTCTATCACACAAACGTTAATTACATCTAGATATTTTTAAATGGTTTTATTGACCTTAACCTGCTTGGTTTATGCTTATTTGTTTGGGTCAAATCTAGTAACTTCAATTTTACTCCCTTTTTCTTGTTCGCAGTATCGTTCATCGCACATTTTGTAATTCGAACTAAAGGTACTCGTTCGCAGCCTGTTTCCGCGCTGTGTGCCAAAGCCTTTATTTAGATATAATTCAACGGACGAACAAAATGCAAGGATCATTCAGTAAACCGGTTCTTATGTAGCAATCATTTCCTTTTGCAACTTTTATCGCTTAAAAATAACAATGAATGGGACTAAATATGACATCTAATAAGCTTTGCATTTCTTGGTAAGCCATTTGTGGCACAGTAAAAATACTGACTTAAATTAATCAAAATTTATATTTGGAACGTAACTTTTAACCTATTTTAGAATGGCAACCTAAATGACATTAATTTCCTAATTTGAGACACGAAGCTTCTAAATGCTTTGGAGCTCAACATCGCCTCCAAATAAGTCCCGAGAACGTTTTGAATTCCCGCGAAAATCGGGTGATTAATCAACGCTGGCAACACTTCATCGTGCGATTATAAGCTTTTAAATATAGGGGGTGCAGCGTAGGTCAATATAAATTAGCTGACGATGAAAACGCGGCGCTGGCCTAGTGGCGGGATGAGTCGACCAGGAGTGGGGTTTGTGGATATCGACTGTCGATAGATCTCAGTGAGTTGAAAGGTTATATAATATTATGCAGTCAATGTTTGGTGAGGATTGCCCAGGTATTCTTAAAGCTTTAGAGTGGAATAGTAAATTCGGATGATGTTAATACACTTTGACTTAGTACATAAAATGTTTTCAGATTCATGTTAGGCTGGCACAGCATGTATGAGTGACTCCATTATTGATTTTGTTAATCTTCAACAATGAATAATATAATTAATCATTATCATAAAATATTAAAACTGATTGGTTTAATTTTTACACCAGAAACGAACACAAATATTAAATCAGAATTAAATCTCAGTTGAGACTTTATGCCACTAGTTAGAAGAAGGGGTAAAGAGACAAATGGCAACACAAAACCATATCAACAACTGCGCCGTTATCCCTGGTCCTTCACATCACTAGAAACCCCTTTCCCCAACATGCCTGCATCGCCCGGGGCCGCGCGAAACAGTTAACTAAATTAAACCGAGTGCGAACACCGACGGGTTAACTATTCCATTTCGTTTATTACCAGTTCGACTTAACCCTCCGCTGCTTGATAGAGATATAGGGCCAATTAGCAGTGACGCACTTTTAACTGTCCCTCACTTGTACGCACTTTACTTGCATAGGTTTAAATCAACTTAGAACCCACGTTCTAGTGAGGGACACGAATATGGCTGCAAAAAGCTGTCATTTAACTCTTCAGCGGCTAACTTAGTCCACATATATGGTGGTAGGGCTGCGCAGGCGCAATCAGCCGACCATCTGGCAGCTGGTCCCGTACTCAAATTTCCATAAAAAATATCGCAACTTGCACAAAATGCAGATAAGTCAATGTCTACGTACGGGGCTGAAGTGACACTTTTTACAACAAATACAATATTCAAAACCCGTATAAGATTCTAAACATCTGCCTCTGATATTAAGCTGGTGCATATTGGAGACAACTAAGCTTATATTATAGTCCCGCAAGTTTTATGGAATAATTATCTAATAATTGCCAAATAAATCAATACTGCAGATTGGGTAGGTCCGCCACATTATACTACTTATATTATGTATTGTGTACAATAAAGTATTAAATAAACAAATGTTACTTTTTACATAGAATATTCTGACATTCGCAAAAAAGCACGACGTTGTTGTAAAAAAACCACAACATGTGCAGACCATGTTCTGTCTTCTCAAAACGTCTCATTCGTGAAAAGTATTCAGTCGCTAATATTGAATTATTATTATATATATTCTCATCGGATACCGAGTACAAGCCGTAACAACCCAAAACCGAAACGCGTTTGTCAAAACAAACCAAATTCATGGTAAATATTCCAATACTAAACTAATACTTATATATTTTCAATGATAAATAATTATATGAACACCTCTCAAGTAAACTATTAAGGCAGTGTAGTCACTGCAGTGTGCAACATCCCTTAGGTTTCATAGCGTCAGTAAAACATACTATTATAATTATAACCCCCAGACCCTTGCGGTTTGATGTACCTAACTCCATAAATGGTTTTTTGCTGCGCTAACGTTCTTGCGGAAGCTAAATTAAATAAACGGCTAATAATAGAACATACGATATTTTATGTATTCTGAACAATGTATAACAAAAAACCAACAATAAAATATGAGCTATTTAAAACTGTTGTTTGCTCAAGTTCTTGAATAAAATTATATGAGTATAAAGCGGGATTATTACAATAATGTGTCATGTGTTATTCTAAGTTTTGTATCATGTTTGGAGATGTCGAAATATTATTGTCGAGATCTTTTCTCTGATGAGATGTGTATGTTAAGGTCCAATTCTGATGTATGTAACAAAAATAAATTAATATTAATCTAAAATTAAAACATGGTGATGTGAACAAAACGGGATCAATTATCGCGGATTCAGATCCGGATACGAAAGCTTCATTGGAATTGGTAATTCCAACACGGTTTGTGGATTTGTGCCGTTTTTGCAACGGCCGCTTGCCGTCCGTGTGACGGCCGCCGTTGTTCGCAGCAACAATAATAATGATATTAATTGACACATTTGACGGCGATTTCAGCGATTAATGGATTTCGTTTTGTGGCTATTTTGTGCAGGTACCTTCATTTATTTACATAAATACATAAAACATGTCAATAGTGCAAATTGCGTTCAAGTTAGATTTCAAGCGTTATTTGTGAGGTCTAAATAGTGACAGATAATTTGAATATTCAGTTCATATTGTTGACGTGACTGCCAACCTGACAGTTGCTTAAATTCAATCGCGGAAACTAAACGGTAGATAGGTAGTTAATTTTTATTCTTCACTGTATACTGTAAACCTCTATCAAGGTGTTTCCAATCCCATTCTAAACTGAACATGTTGGTCACCTTCGACTACTCGTCACTGAACACCATGTGATATACTTAAGGGTCAAATGCTAGTTTAAAGTACCTCGTAGCTTTTCAATGGTAAACATACTTGCGGTTTATCTAAAAGCAAAACCAATCGCCGACCCAAATGGGTAGAGCAGTTTCTAACAGTAAAATATAACATTTTCTAAGAAGTTCCATAAAATTCGTATCTCTGACCTTCGGGTTAAGTACTACTATCGGCCACGCTTAGCACCAGACATACTTTCCATCAATTATATGATATAACACTATATTTTGTATGTGGCTTCACTCACATATTAACATTTAAATTAAATGAAAAATGTGCTGATTCGGAACTTAACGTTAGTCTACGCCTTTGCTTGAAATTTGAAATTGTGTCTTCAGAACAAACATACAAACAACCAAACATTTTAGTTTTTGTTATACCTAGTGTAAATACCTTGGTAGGGGTTTATGACCACTCATCGTAAAGTAATAAGGACTTTCTAGCATTCGGTTCTCTATCCAAGATTTAGCTCAGATTAGCTTAAATTTCTAAAGTTTCATACAACTTTTACCAACAGCAAATACTCTTATGCATACGGCTTGGCTTCGAACCCGGTGTTTTTAGGTTTTAAAGCGCACAATCTACCGCTCGACCACCACCGCTCATAGATAACATAACTGTTTGTTTCTTAACTAAAATCGCAAGTGTTAGTTACCTAGCACTAGTAAAGCCATAAACAACTATCATATCTACAAAGTTAACCACACCACAACAATCTTGTTCAAGAATTTGCGTAGGACACTCCCAGAGCCGAGCGGCACCAGTCCTAGGTACGCGTCTAGGAGCAGCCACGCGATGTAGAATATAGAACAGCCAGCGAAGGTCGTCACGACGCGACATGATCACCTTCTGCTACACATTCCACTTCTATATCGGAATGCTCTATGGTTAATATTATGTTGTGATAAAAAGCAATATGGGCAAGAATACTGATTTTTTATGATGTAAATATTTTGTGTTTCGTCCCATTGGTATTGGAACGAGCAGATATTTATGTTAAAGATGTTTAGAAACCTTCCCATAATGAGTTCATATATTATTATTCTAGCGAAAATTATAATTATACTTAATATTGTTTTAGGTATATTCTGTATGTTGTATCTTTATATCTGTGTAGTGACTTTACTGACATTCATGAAATTAGTTGTTACTATCAATTAACATTATTTATTTCATAAAGTCGGATATTTATACTAGCTGATATCCATAAGGCTGACTAGCCGGTTACCAAGACGGTACATAAATACCGTGTCGTTCGAGTTGCCTCTTCTATAAACAAGTAAAATTGAATGGGGACAGCTCAGCCGTTTGGCGGGCCGAGATGACCCCAACACGAATTTCATTAATGGTTTACATGCAACCAGGTCTGGGGCGTCCCGTCCTACCGAATGTTGTTACTCTGTGGCTGTAACGGAGGCTTGCTTGTCATGTTACTGTCAATTCGGCGTACTGAGTGCACGGAGAGGTACAATTTGCAAGTTAACTTTTGGAGGTGGTAACTGAACTTAAAATACAATCACTTTATTGAACACCATATAATATAATTAGATTACAGAAAAATTAAGCAAACAAATGCTGTACAATGGGTAGCCTTAACGCTCAAGCAATTTCTTACAGGCAATCTTTGCATGGACTTCAATTTCATAGAGATGTTGCGGTGTGTGGTGGTGTTTACAATATAAAGAAAGGAAGACTTATTTACTTACTTCTTATACAGTATAGGTATAATAAATACCACAGCAACATTATTAACTTTACTTCTGTGGGGTTTGATTAGATTGTTATGGTTTTACTGCGTTTTAGCGCGATTCGCAGTTCACATGGAATTCTAAAACTACTAATCGTAAAATTTAATTCTACCTGGCGTACCAGTGGTCGACTTTACTTCTCAACTTCACTACTTTCACAGGGATGAATGATTAATAAAAACAAAAACAGGTTTGTCAAGACCAAAAAAAACTCAATTTTTTAAATTAGATTGTCCTTGCTAAGTACCACATCCGATCCAAACTTCGTCCAACCCACACACACACGCATCATTTGACAGTTCAGTTTTTCACAACCACCGACTAAAGGTTAATAGAAAGCGTGTAAAACAATACGCACACGTACCTGTGAGTACGTGTGTTTGTCACAATGGGTATTGTGTCGCCGTTGAGTCATTAGGTGACGGCGAGCACCCACGCGGTGCATGGCCTGTATAGGTGACAGTTTCGAAGGACCATATAATTATGAAATCTTTCAAACAATGCCTGAATTCTGCTACAAATTTCCCGCTAATGTCATTTTTGGTATGAGACAATATAATCGAGAATAATCGTAGATATGACGACCTCGGTGGCGCGACGGGCGAAGGTCCGCCTGCGACGCAGGAGGTTGCGGGTTCGATTCCCGCCCCGGGACAAATGTTTGGATGATCTGCAGATATTTGTTCAGGGCGTTCTGGATGTTTTCTATGTATAATAAAAAAATATCTATATATGTAGTGTATTGTATTATGTATATCAGTTGTCTAGTACCCATAACACAAGCTCTGCTTACTTTGGGGCTAGATAATGCTGTGTGAATTGTCCAGCATTATTTATTATTATTTGTTATATAATATGTCTGCATCGCAGTTGATCTTGATATCTGCTTTGGCGTCTGCATTGGCGTCTGCAACACTGTTTTTCTTTGCGTCCGTGTGTGGGATTAGGCTTCAGCATCGGCATCGTCGTGGGCAAGGGCACCCGTGTCGGCGTCAGCTTAGGTGCTTGCGTTAGCGTTGGCATCTGTATCTGCTTTGGGATTGTTGACATCGTGGCATCGACGTCGGCTACATCATTCATTATTCTCTGGCGATTAAATAAATCTTCACTGCTGATACAACATGCATGACCACGATCTGTGAACAATTATAATAGAGCATGTAGACTATCATACCTTATAATTAAAATTACAGGTAAACATATCTAGACACATAATTATCTAAAAAGAAAACAGTATAAACTAGAAAAACAACATGTTTTTTCTTCCACACCTAACGTTAAATCTATTATGTACACTTGTACATCTTCATTTTATATTCCACTTATATTATTAGACACAAACTTGCGCATGCGCCGTCGGCTGTCAATCAAGCTGTCAGCCAGCGATATTTAACCCGTGGTTAGCGGCGGCTACCGGGAGCTCCTGCTTTCTAAAAAATATGTGAGTGATCGGTTTGTAAATAATGAATTTGAAATCTAGCATCTCATTGGAAGTATATTCGGTCAAGCGTAATTAACGTATGTACATATTATATGCCGTCATGCACATAGAAATGATTAGTACCTATGTTATGCTTTTTATCTTATTATATTTCTCTTGCTTGCTCTTCTCGTTTGGGATGTTTTTGTACTCTGTTCTACTTAACTGGGTGCCCGATTGGAGCCCAATGCAATAAGATTATAATTTAATTTCAAAACAAGTCAATTAACTTGAAAATTGAAAAATTGTGAAAATTATGGTCCCGTTATTTCAATTTTTGTGATGAATATAATATCAAGCACTATTCTCATTAAAACGCTGAAATATAAATAAGAATCATCATTAAAATATAATTGCAATGAAGAGGTGTTAAAATATATTACTTTGTTTTATGTAGTAGTTTCACTACTTTATCCAAAACAAAGCCAAAACTCGTAAATCAACAAGAAAACCATTAATATGTTCACCGTAATTGTTTCCTCGGTATCCGGGGATGAGCTAAATCGGCGACAAATCAGATAGGAGAAGTAAAATGTGTGACCGCGGGCGGGCGGCGGTCAGTGGGGCGGGCCAGGCAGTCGGAGACTACGAGTGCGTAGCAGTATGTTAAAAGCACTGTAGGTTCTGTTGAAACAAAAGAAAACCATATAGCTGCATTTTTTTCTTGCTTGTTAGATTGCTTTGTTTTCGATATTCATTGGTAGTGAAATTGTTAATACCTTGATAGTCTGGAAGTTACATAAATGCGTCGTCTACCAATCTTTAGTCATACATTATTGGTGACTTCAGAATAGAGAAACCCACCGACACATCTAGATCATGACTTATATTATATTCAACATTAGTATGTGGAGTTAGAATATTCCACTCCTGGTACTAATAAACAGGTATGTGGTCCAAAAAGTGATAGCAGAAATAGTATGGATAATAATTAATCAATTATTCTACTCGCTTGTTTCGTGGCCCCAAGTTGACCTATGGGCGGACCAATGCCCGTCAAGGCGGGCAGATATCGGAGTCCAGACGTCGCGGGGCGGGCGCCGGATGCAGCGATTAGGCAACGTTTATATGAATGAGTGTCACCAGAACCTGAAAATAATAAGGTTTATATAAGTGCCCCATCGTGGTTAAAAATCTATAGGCCACTTTTTGCAGGTCCTTATTAAAAACGGTTTCAAAGCAATCGCTAGCACCTAGTTTAGTCATCTTATTTCATTGTTCAGGTATCTGATTCAGTTTAATAATATATATTTTAGATAACACACTTTTATGATATAACTAGCTGCGCCCCGCGGTTTCACCCGCGTTTCAAATTATAACACATAAAGGACGGTGGCTGTTAGATACGACTTGTAACATTGTGTCAAAGAAAATACCGAAGTTAGGTAGTTTTTCACAGTTATTATCACACTGCGATGGACAGTGAAATAGTGATGATGATGACATTGTAGCATTTGTAGCCTATATTGTGTTTCTTAACTATCTGCATACAACATAAATCATGCAAATTAAGGTCTATCTACTTTTTAAGTTTTCGTTACACTATGTATTATGTGTTTAAGTTGCGGTATAAACTAATGCCAATTTAATGCAAATGGGGTAGTTTTTCATAGTTTTTATTGCATTGATGGAAAACGTTGATGACTTATACTTGTAGCCTATGTCCTAAATTGTGAAATAATCTATCTGCGTACCAAATTTAACAAATTTAATGATTTGAAGAACTAACGAACATACACACATACATACATACAAACTCTCAAACTTTCGGCTTTATAATATTAGTAAATTCGCTCTTTCTCTATCTCTCTCCCTCTTCCTCTAACTTTTTCCCTCTATCAGTATCTCTTTCCCTCTCTCTCTACCTCTCGCTCTCCCCCTCTCCCTCTATCTCTCGCTCCCTCCCTCTATCTCATGCTCTCTACCTCTTGCTCTCCCCCTCTCCCTCTATCTCCCGCTCCCTCCCTCTATCTCATGCTCTCTCCCTCTCCCTCTATCTCTCGCTCTCTCTCTCATCTTCCTCTCTCCCTCTCCCTATATCTCTTGTTCTCTCCTTCTCCCTCTATCTCTCGCTCTCTCCCTCTCCCTCTATCTCACGCTCTCTCTCTCTATCTCTCACTCTCTCCCTCTCCCTCTATCTCACGCTCTCTCCCTCTATCTCTCACTCTCTCCCTTTCTCTCGCTCTCTCCCTCTCCCTCTATCTCTCGCTCTCTTTCTCTCCCTCTATCTCGCGATCTCTCCCTCTATATCTCGCTCTCTCCCTCTCCCTCTATTTCTCGCTCTCTACCTCTCCCTCTAGGTCTCGCTCTCTGTCTCCCTCTATCTCTTTCCCTTTATCTCTCTATTTATGTTCATTTATACTTATCCGTCTATCTCTTTCCCTCTAACTCTATCTCTCACCCTCTCCCTCTATTTATCTCTTTCTTTAACTTGTATCCATTATTATCTATCTCCTTGCCAAATTGCACTACGATTTTCCGTACGTAGGGGATGCAACTAAAGAATACCTCATAATTTCAACCCCTTACTTTGTCCTCTTTAGGGATGATTTTGCAAAAAAGCTGAGACCCGTATTTCTTTATTTCTTACCAAAAGCCTAAATTTCAATTTTGAGATTCCTAACTTGAAGAATTATTAATTACCCATACAAACTTTCAACCCCTATTTCAACCCCTTCGAGATTATTTTTTGAAACAAAAGATAGCCTATGTCCGTCTCATAGGTCCAATCTACTCCTATACCAAATTTCATCGAAATCGGTCCAGCCGTTTGAGCGTGAAGAGCTAACAAACATACACACATACACACACACACACACACACACACACTCACAAACTTTCGGCTTTATAATATTAGTAGGATAATAATAAATGTCAAAATATTTTACTTAGAACTTGATTGACAGAATTTGTAATAAAACATAATTCCTATATTCCGCAAATGTTCATAGTTCCATTCATTACGTAGAGTATAAAAACCTACATCGAGCATACTGTCGTAGACGCTACGCGCTACAACAACAACAATCTTTTAAACACAAAAATCAACCTCTTAAATTGTTTCTTTTACCCAAATTCCAGTTCCAAGACAAACGAGATGTGTGTACACAAATCAGCGTTGGGCGGCCGATAAACACGGTCCTTCGGTTGGGCGGCGGCGCGGGGCGGGCGGCCGCGGCGGCGGCGGCTGATTGCGCGCTGCGTAAATACGGGTAAGTGTATAAACAGTTTGATTTTGCCGTTGAATATTCTTTCTGTGTTGTTTAAAACCATCATTTTCTTGTGTTTGCGGATAAATTCGTAACGTGAGTTGTGCGTAACGTTGTACCAAAATAAAACAGTATCGTAGTAAAACAAAAAAATAACTTAATTGGCTTGAAAATAGCTCTGCGCCGGAGCCGCTACGTCACACGCGCGTCATCCGTAGACCGGCTTCCATGGCGCGTGGGTCCATGCGATCGTACGGCTACGCGCCCGGCTGGTTCACAATGACGGATGGTGGTACGATAAATTTACTTATGTTTCTGACTGATTGTGCGTGAATGTTTGTAATGTATTATATGTTATTATGTGTGTTTATGTAAGTATGTATTATTGATATGGATATTGTTATTGTATATGTTTAATTTGTGTGTATTATAATTAAAACTACATAAAGAATGTGGGAGCAGCCCACATCACTCCCCCCCAAAGACCTGGTTAGGGTCGATAAAAATCGGGGAATCTAACACGTCTACCAGTACGTGTTGTTTTGGGTACTACGCTGTCAGGAGGTGGATATGGTGGAGTTACCTTTGGTGGGGTAGGTATACGTGAAGTTGGTGGGAGTGGGGATGGTGGAGGTGGTATAGGTGGGGGTGGTTTACCAGGATTACCTAATAGATCCTCCTCGTCAGTAAGACTATACGCAGGTTTTAAGCGGTCTACTGTGACAGTGACGGGTTTTCCTTTTATGAGGAGTTTAAAGTACTTGTCACTTCTCTCTAGTACCTTAAGTGGACCTGTGTAGGCTGGTTGGAGAGGGGCGCGGACAGCGTTTTCACGCAAAAAGACGTTTTCTGCAGTGGCCAGTTCCTTAAATATAAAGACCTTGTGCTTTGAGTGGCGAGATGCTGGAACAGGCTTAAGCTTCTCAGCGAAACCATGCAGACGCGCTGTAAAGTCTGACAAGTCAGATGTACAGGGCGTACTTGGGTCGAAAAATTCGCCGGGGAGTCTAAGCGGCTCGCCATACAGCAACTCAGCAGAAGAGCTTTGTAGGTCTTCTTTAAAGGCGCTACGGATGCCCAGCAACACCAAGGGTAAGACCTCTACCCAATTGTGATCGGCGTGGCAAGTGATGGACGCTTTGAGCTGCCTGTGAAAACGTTCTACAAGTCCATTACACGCCGGATGGTAGGCAGTGGTGGACTTGTGATGGAAACCAGCTGTTTTTGCCAGGTATTGGAACAGTGCGGACTTGAACTGCTGACCGCGATCTGTCACAATCTCTGTGGGGCAACCGTATCTGGATACCCAGCCGGAAATTAGTGCCTTTGCCACTGTTTCTGCGGTTATGTCAGGTATTGGCATAACCTCTGGCCACCGAGTAAAGCGGTCAATGGCTGTGAGGCAGTACCTGAGGCCCTGTGATACAGGTAAGTCGATATGGACTTTCTTGAAGCGTGCACGGGGCAGGTCGAAAGTGCCTAAGGGTGCAGACATGTGTCGACTCACCTTTGCGCGCTGACATGGCAAGCAAGTTCGGGCCCAGTCTCGACAGTCTTTCCTGACACCAGGCCAGACGAATCTTTCGGCTACCAGCTTGGTAGTCGCAGATGCGCCGGGATGGCTCAGAGAGTGGAGACTTTGAAAGACTTGCTTTCTGAAGCCTTTAGTGACGAATGGCCTGGGAGTCGGAGTACTGACATCACAGTACAACGGTGTCCGACTTCCAGGGTAATCCATCTTTTTGAGACGGAGAGATGAACCGTCTGTTAAATACTGACGAAGTTCAGGATCGTCTTCCTGGGCGTTGGCCAGGTCGGTCAGACATACTGGAGCTCCCAGTTCTTCGACACGAGACAAACTATCAGCTACGACGTTGTTTTTACCCGAGATATGCCTGATGTCGGTCGTGAACTGGGAAATGTAATCCAGATGCCGGTACTGTCTGGGCGAACAGTTACGCTTCCTTTCATGAAAGGCATAACTGATCGGCTTGTGGTCTGTGTAGACTACGAAATGTCTCGCCTCGAGCATGTGCCGAAAATACTTGATGGCTTCGTAGATCGCGAGAAGTTCGCGATCGTAAGGGGAGTACTTTTGCTGGCACGGGCTCAATTTTCGGGAGAAAAATGCCAGGGGCTGCCACACATCATTTTTAAGCTGTTGTAAAACAGCGCCAATAGCCACGTCGGATGCGTCTGTGACCAATGCGAGCTTTGCTCGGCAATCTGGGTGTGCCAAAAGAGCTGCATTGGAGAGGCTTTCTTTGGTCTCAGAAAAAGCCTTCAGAGCATCGCCAGTTAGGCTAATGGGTGTGGAGCCTTTGACTGCTCCCGTAAGAAGGGCGTTGAGAGGTGCCTGGGTTTGGGCTGCATTCGGCAAGAAACGCCTGTAAAAATTGGCCATGCCCAAAAACCGTCGAAGTGTTCGCACATCCTTGGGTGGGGGAAATTCGCGGATGACACGGACTTTTTCGTCCAATGGTTTGGTACCGCTCTCCGAAATGCGATAACCCAGGAAGGTTACCTCGGGAGCTCCAAAAACGCACTTGGACACGTTGATGACCATGCCATAGTCCCGAAGTCTGGCGAACACTTGACGCAGGTGATCTTCGTGCTGGGCTTCGGTACTGCTGAAAATGAGGAAATCGTCTAAATAACAGTACACGAAGTCCAGCCCGCGCATCATCTCATCGACAAAACGTTGAAACGTTTGGCCTGCGTTGCGCAAACCAAACGTCATAAATGGGAATTCGAACATACCGAAAGGCGTCGTGATCGCCGTCTTCGGTATGTCCTCCGCACAGACTGGAATCTGGTTGTAGGCCTTCACAAGGTCGATTGTACTATAAAGCCTACAGCCAGAAATGTTGTGCGCGAAGTCATGAATATGACGGATTGGATACATATCCGGGATGCTACGGGCGTTGAGTTGCCTGTAGTCGCCGCAAGGGCGCCAACCATTGTCCTTTTTCGGCGCTAGATGCAGTGGAGACGACCAGGGGCTGTTGGAGGGTCGAGCAGTGCCATTGGCTAACATGGCTTCAAACTCACCCTTCGCGATCTTCAGCTTGTCCGGAGCTAAACGCCTACATGATACTGGAGGACCAGGTGTGGTTCGTATGTGGTGTTGTGTGTTGTGAGGTATGGTGCGTTGTGTACCAGCTGGGCGCGTGATCTCAGAAAATTCACGCGACAGTAACAGATGGTAACGAGAGTCACCAGTTTGAACCTTTACAGAAAGCACATTGTTTACATTACGAGCCAGTGAAGCTGGCGCAGAAAGAGTTGTAGTATTATCTACTAACTTCCTAGCCTTACAGTCTACGATTAAATTATAATGGCACAAAAAGTCTACACCGATTATGGGCTTCGTCACATCAGCCACCACAAAACGCCATGGATAGTTGCGGCGAAGTCCAAGGTCCAGGTTGAGGTGCGCGTAGCCATAGGTGTCGATCGTTGTCCCGTTGGCTGCTGTGAGTTTGTAACTCGTCGGTGCGCGGCGCTCACGTATCTGGGATCGCGGGAAAACGCAGAGGTCGCTACCAGTATCGACCAGAAACTGCGTTCTCGTGCTGCGATCAGTCACAAAGAGGCGACCTGGAGAGGTGGGGCAATCGTTTGTCGCCATTACCGACTGCCCGTTGCGTTGCGCCAGTACCGACTTTTTGTAGTCGCACGGCTTCTGACATGCCCGTGCCTTCGATCCGAACTTATCGTGATACCAGCAAATGGGGTATCGTCGATAGCTGGAAGCTGATCTTGATCTGCTGCGCGAAGATCCTCGTTGCTGCTGAGCTCTGGAACGGTCGGGGGCGCGTAATGTGCGGGTGTGCTCGTCGAGCTTCACCGCGAGGCGCTCCACCATCTTTCGGAGCTCTGCGATCTCGCCGGATGCACTACTGCTAGCTGCAGCGCCAGGTGAAGAGGCTTCCGCGACGTATCCAGGTGGGGCTATCTCCTGTATGCGGTCAGCTAGGTCAGCGAGCTGCTCAAGTGAGTGACCGGGTTGGGACGCAAGCACCGTCTGGATACTTCGGGGTAGGCGGTTACTCCAGATAGTCCGCAAGAACTCCTCTGGAACATTCGGTCCTGCCAAGTCCTGCAGATGGCGTAAGAACTGCGATGCCTTCCTATCTCCAAGTTCTTCGTGGGTCAATAGCTGCCTGACCTTCTTCTCGTGTGAGGCGGTAAGACGCTTAATTAGCTCGCTCTTAATTTTATCGTAGCGGTTTCTAGATGGAGGGTTGACAATAACGTCTTTCACGGCATTGGCATGGATAATGTCCAAATTCGTTATGACGTTGTTGAACTTGACAGCGTCTTCCGTGATGCCGAAGTTGTCAAATTGACCCTCTAGCAAGGCAAACCATATTTCCGGATCGTCTGGTGAGAATGCCGGAACCTTCAAATTAAATTTCCGGACGTCAACCAATTCTCGTTCACGGTCAATGGAAACGCGGATTTTCTTGGGGCGCACGGTTACACCTTCGCCACCCGTGGTTTTTACCGTGTGGGTAGAATCACTACTGTCGCTCATTGTGGTGTTCTTCCGGGGTCACCAATTTGGCCTGTGTGGGTGATATATATATAACAGCCAAGATATTTGTAGGTTATTAGTGTAGGTGGTGACACTTAGCAGGGTTGATGGCGAAATGATAATACAAGTCCATTTAACGGCAGATGAATTGTATTTGCAATCCACACACACACAATAACAGATTGTACAATAATAATGGAAGGATGGAAACGACAAGCGAGAAAGGTACGAGCACAAGAAGAAATGATAGCACAGTATGGTAGTGATAGTAAGCGCGAGAGTGAACAAATAATGAGTGCAAGTTGTGCGAGCAAGTAAGCGAGGCTCAAGCAGCGTGCGTTCGACGGCGTAGGTAGTATCGAACTGGTGATCGGGCGCGGGCGGCGCGGTACCGCTACGCGGCCGGCCGGTCGCAGAGCTCTGCGCCGGAGCCGCTACGTCACACGCGCGTCATCCGTAGACCGGCTTCCATGGCGCGTGGGTCCATGCGATCGTACGGCTACGCGCCCGGCTGGTTCACAATGACGGATGATGGTACGATAAATTTACTTATGTTTCTGACTGATTGTGCGTGAATGTTTGTAATGTATTATATGTTATTATGTGTGTTTATGTAAGTATGTATTATTGATATGGATATTGTTATTGTATATGTTTAATTTGTGTGTATTATAATTAAAACTACATAAAGAATGTGGGAGCAGCCCACAACATAATATAATGAATAAGCTATCTTCAGAACTACCAAATAGCAAAATACGCATCAGCGCGCATGTAATTGATGAATGAAACGGTGTCGTAAAAATAATATTTCCACTTGCAAGGAGCTGTTAGACCGAACCGCAAATAAAGTGGGTCGACGATAATGCATAGTTACTCCATAGTTATAGCATAGTTACAGTAGGATACTATAGGAAGGTCGAGACACGCGCTCTAACCGCAAAGCCGCAAAGTAATAGATACTTTACAGCTGCGGTCAGGTTTTTTTAAAGTTCCGTTTGGTACTGTCGAGGAGAAAGAGGGTTTAATTTGAGTTTTTCAGCGACCATTTTTATATGACTCGTTTTAGCTGTTGATTTAGGTAGTGTTAATAAGGCATAATTTTCGATGTTTTACGTGGCGTTTTAAACGTCAAATAATGGGAGAAAGCGAAATTAAAAGCTTATATTGTAGAATCGGCTATTTATCCTAATATCTTTATTTTACTCTTTAAACGACTCGAAGCCTGCAAATAAACAAAAATCTTTGTCGATCAAATATGTTACAACATTGTTGAACACCATTAGAAAAGGTATTATTTTACAAATTCTTACAATCTACCTGCCGTAAATGAAAGGTGATAAAATTAACATTGCAAGTGTTACTCACAATGTGTGTTACCAATCACTTCTTTTTCTTTCGACTGTACGTAGTCGAAGTGACCGCAGAACGAATGCCATGGAAATGGCTCGCAAATGCCACTGGTGGAATTAGCGGACACATTAGCGGCGAGTGAGGTAATTGATTCGTTTGTTTTGTGGCTCTTGCGAACAAGTGTTTAACGCTAGAAGTTTAAGGGTTTAATTTGAAAAGATTTCTTTGGCCGTTCCGCCTTTATTTAGGTCCTAAACTATATAAAAATACGTCATTCCCCAACCATACCAGCTTACGTGCCCTACGTTTTGTGGGTATAGCAACTGTAAACAAGTGCACAGAAAAAGAATTGTGCCTAGACATTTCACGGCTATTTGATTTGAAAATCGACATTCCGCGACACGCAAATAAAGCATGTCCAATAAGGCTGTGCCAAAAGTGAAATGCCCTACAAAATAGCCCTGCACACCCTTTCCGCCAATTTTCCGAATTCACTCTGAATTTCCATCAATCAAGGACAGCCGAACACCGTGTCTCGCAACCCTAACGCATTCCAACTAAGTTCCGAGCTCGTGGGGAGTCGCGGACGTGGCGTTCCTAAGATGTTTTCCCGAATTTTTGCAAGACAAATAGCAGACGCTTGACCGAGATGACATATTGGCGCGGCTCATACACTCCGGCATGAGCTTCCTCGAGGGTAGCCGGAGTCGGCATGATTTATGCGAGGTCCGCGCTAAAGTTTCAGGCTCACGCTTTATGGGCTACATATTTATGATGCCGGTTTAAAGTTGACCTGCGTCGGCTTGTTTATATGTTTGTTTCCGTGGATTCAATTGTGGGTTCGGGAATGTTTTGCTCGTTGCGGTATTGGCTGTTTAAGATTGTGCTTTGTTATTTTAGGAAAATTGTGATTTGTAACAAAGAAGATTCGAGATATCATATTCTCTATATTTTTGTAATCTAAGGCAGTACGTATACACTTACGTAGATTATGCACGATTTTGAAGTGCACTTACGTAGACGTACGTCGATCGCATTGTAATTTTGATAGACGATGGAATTTCTTTAGATTCTTACTACGTAAGCGTGTATCATCGTCGTTTATCATTGTTAACGTATAATTTCAACCATTGTTAACGGACCTATTTAAAATAGATAATGGTCAACGCGCTTACCATCAAAAGAACGATCTCCATGTCTGATACTAATTTGACTTATCAGTCAGTTATATAAAAAGTTGGGAACCGCACAAGAACAAAATAGCGTTTATTCAGCGACCGCAGCGCCGTCGACGGATGGCGGCCGACAAATGAGCCACAAACGAGCCCCGATTAGCCCCACATGGGGCTCCGCCGACATCTCTAACCGCCGCTTGAGGAGGTCATTATTTGAAGAAAGGTTGGCTAACGCGCTTTTGTCTAACTAAGTAGTGTTGGGAAATGAATCATTTGATTTCGAAAGCTCGTATCTTTGGTTATGACAGTTAGATGTACCAATATTTGTACAGCAAATAATCATTACGGATACATTACGCTTATATTACGCTATTTATTAGGTCTGTGCACACGCACAGACCTAATAAATAACGTTATACAGATGCCCAGAGAGAGCCCGATGTTTTCATAAAAACTATTACTAAAACGCCACTCAGAGAGGCTCGAGTACATGGTTACTTATCGCTAACTACCCCAATAAATCTAGTATTTCAAGAGTATCACCGTTGGATTAGAAAAGACTTCTTCGTCCGGTGGTCTTGCTAGTGATTCCACCAGTACTTTAAAGCACGTCGCACATTATAAGTTCAAGACCATTTGGATGCAAGCTAGACGTTAGCGTTACTGGACTAATTAGTGACCAAGCGCGCGAACGAATAGTTTCATAGAACCTCAGGTCTAAGGCGGCCAGTATAGTCTTGTGCTTGGACTGGATCGGGTTGTCTCTAAGCGACCCATATCAGCCACAAATTGACAGCTAGATACTGTGGCAGGAGTACGGGCGCGCGTCCAGCGTTGGATCTTATTTGCGTAAGCTCCCGTCGCCTAATCCTGGGATTAT
Source organism: Hylaea fasciaria (assembly GCA_905147375.1). Lineage (NCBI taxonomy): Eukaryota > Metazoa > Arthropoda > Insecta > Lepidoptera > Geometridae > Hylaea > Hylaea fasciaria. The sequence continues at coordinate 12,807,206 of LR990197.1, forward strand.
TGACGAGACTGGCCCATGGTTATTAAGATTCTCTGGTCTAAGAGATTAGAGAACAGCGAGTAAACTTTAAAAGCGTTGAGTGTTTTTTTTTTCATTTTCAAATAACTTGAATGAAATCTATTATGAACGTTTTGGAGTTTAATGATATTTTACGTTGAAAGATCTCATAATTATTTTCATTCTTGTGTGTTTTGATCATGTTTGATCTTAATTGTTACCGTACTATTAATATATTATTATTCTGTACATCTGTGTCTAGATGTAAAAGGTTATCATGTGATAATGCTACCAATTCTGATGAAACTAACTAGTGATTCTAGAGCAACATTAACTTACTTTAAAAATAGTTGTTTTTTTGGTTAATTGCGCACTATTTATATTACACTAGCTGCGTCCCCCGGTGTTACCCGCTGTTCTCTGGATAGCAAGACGCCCTATGTGTTAATCCAAGATGGTAGCTACCTCCACACCAAATTTCATACAAATCGGTCCAACCGTTTGAGCGTGAAGAACTAACAAACACACAAACTTTCGCATTTATAATATTAGTAAGATTTTCACCGTAATTCTGTTACTCACTGTGTATACTCGCTTCCTCTTATACTCTGGGCCTCCGTCCAAGACGTCTCTGGCCAACAAGCAAGGGTCAGGTATGTCGATTCGCATCCTCAGCTTACTTCCACGATGCCATTACAATAGTCCGCGTCGCTGACCCTTGTTACGGCTTGTTTTGAAGGATTTGCATTGTAGGTTGTAAGAATAAGCTACATTGGCCTCGCCTGTAAGTGCGCCTTTTAGTTGCCTATTTTTACTAAGATAACTGCCAGAACTGTCTTTGGTTTTGCTAGTCCATGTAAACAAATGCATGGAACAGGGTTTGTATCCAGGCGTCTACCACTGCGTCCACCACAGATGCGATAATCAATGTGTGTATCGTTGAAATTATTATCGTCGCGTTCTCATCTATTATATGCCTAGCTTATCCAAAGTAACTATTTCTTATCAGTGGGCGTTTGGCTTGTTGCAATATGCGTTGAATCTTGTGGTAACTTCACTAAAAACGTCGCCGCTGTTTGCAGTCCTTTTGAATGGGATCTTCCTCGTAACATCAAATTATAAAAAAAAAGCGTCAATTTGCGCGTTGAGACTCGGCCGTGATGCAAAACACCCTATTTCATCTAAAACAATATCCAATAACGCAAGAGTTAAATCTGAATATTATGTGACAGCAGCTAGAAAGAGTTTTAAAGTAAATCGGGAAGTGTATCGGACGGTGACGGTAATGTTGCAAAGTGGCGACCGCCCTGCGGAGGGGACGTAATGAGGTACAGACTAACTCTTGCCGGGGATGTGTTAGGATCTATACAGAGCTGCGTGGTGACGTCATATTACAGGTTGCGTCTTGCAGCTTCTCCCTTTTCCTAAGTATTGTGCATGGGTTGTCCAATAAAAGTATAGTGTGTATTCACATTAGATTCTAGACTATACGTGGGTGAAAGACACTAAATTCACTTTGTTTATCATAAATAGTAATTACGTATTCTACACCTGTTCAGTCTTGTAAAAAACATTTTTTTTTAAACCGAATTCATAAGTCATGACTGTGGTAATCATGTGGTAATATTGACCAAAAATACTGGTTATAACATCTCCACACAAATCTAACGCAACTATTTTTTAAAAAATGCGTCTTCGAGTAAGTGTGAAGCCGTGACACTTCACCCCTGGGCCCTCCCGGCCCGGCCCGTATCTGATGACCGGGCGGCCTTATCGGGCCGCTTGACACTCGCCCCGCTACTCTGTTTACTGCTTATTGCTACACTTGGAACTTTGTGCCGATAGTTTTGCTGTAGATGGTGAGATACTGTCGATTGTTTTGGGAATGTGAGAAATTGATGCTGAAGATTTCATGAGTGAAAAGGTTAGCTACCTACTTCTAAGTAAGCATGCACCATCCTAGACCGCATCATCACTTTACATCAGGTGAGATAGTAGTCAAACGCAAACTTATTTTATAAAAAAAATCAAGGCCCGTACCTATCTTAAATTACTTTAAATATTCATTGTTAAGTCACGGGTAGGTGGTACACACGCATGGCGTATGTAACCTGTGTATATCAAGCAAAAAATAACTAAAGCTGTGATAACATGCGTTATCATAATGGCTGCCGTGCACCGCGTTACGTCGCGCGATAATGTAAGATTGCAAATGTAACATTCAAATGAGTGCATGTCAAGCTGCGCACAAACTGAACTGTTAGCGAGCAATCACGCAAAAATGAACTTAATAACGATCGCAATAAAATAAATTACAGTGCAATGGTGTAGCCGTAAATGCAGTTGCTGGTAGAAAAAACGTGTTTACAGAGCAGTTATTAAGTTGTCATCTGTTAAAGATTTACTATCCACGCTGCTTACTTCTATGCGGATACCACAGAATAACAAGCTGTGAATTTAATTAAGTATATTTTTCTATAGAGTTCCTTTCCTTAGGAAAAGTTTTATAAGTACTATAGTTGTATAATCGTTTATTTTTTTAGGGCCAGGTCGGGATTACGTTACGGAGTCCTGTGCATACTCTTTAAGTTAAACTTATGAGTAGTCAAAATGTATCGCTAAACTCGAAAATGCATACAGACGAACATAGAACCTCTTTATTTTTGAAAGTCGTTTGTTTGGTGTTTGAGTCTTAGATTACAAAAAAAGTTGTTTGTTCATGTTTTAATTTTCTTCGGAAAGCCAATAATGCTGAAGATATACATGAAATAATGGTCCGCTTTATCTCGTAGTGACTTCCCTAATAAAGCAGTTGTTAATTAAACCCAGGTGTGTAATTTCAATGCAAAATTTGATGGAAGGTTTATCAGCAACAATGTTGTTTTAGACAAAGCTACTGGCGACTCGTGTCTTTCTTCGATTCAATCTATCCAATTAACTAGGCCCAGCTGTCAGTCCGTCTATCACAGATTAACAATACAAAAATCAACACCGTGACACGTAAAAATAGCCTATTTCTGTCCACTTTTACTCGTGCACCCTCTTATCAAGATCTCAACGTTTCACGAGCATCGAATTCGGTACCTAATTTATCAAGACAACCGTGTCCACTAATATAGTGCTATAAAAAAGTTTATATTTAGCTAAATAACGTTAATCTATACTTGGGGTGGTCAGATCTTTCCGCTATCACCCCGGGGCGTGCCATCGACGGAACTTCCACCTTGCGCCACCAAAGTTACGATTCCGTTTCGGATACAGCTTCGCAGGTGGTTAGGTCTTTGTGGCACAGTATTAATTGATATCTTGTATATCGGTCTGCAGACGCAAGGTGTCCCGCAAGGTGCGCGGAGACCGTTGGAGCACCTTCCCGGTACCTGCAGGCTTGTACGTAATAATGGCGGCGGAACACCACCGTGTAAACTGATTAGTGTTGTCACAGTAAGGACGGCTGATCGATGCGCGTGCGCAACGACTGATAGCTTTATTTTGGAGCGAGTCAGGTTGACGAGTATTGTTAACAGGTGACGACTATAATGCTATGTCGACTCATAATTATTTTTGCTACGAGATGTTGCTTGCCATTGCCGTTACAGTTTTTTATTTGTCATTGTAACACAGAAGAGATTTTTAAAGAAGTTTAGTCGTCACCATTTAGTCAAGTTAGCTAAGTAGAAGTTAGTCGTCACCAGTGTCCTAAAACTACCACTCAAAAAAAAGTTATTTGTTCGATGTCCAGTATTCCTCAAACTTCGTCACGCAAAAGCCCAATATGTACGCGAATTAAGAAATATACGCCTCTATTATAACAAATATGTATAATTGTGATTGCTATATTTGGCCGAATGCATGAATAATTATCAATTTGAGCGTGTTATTACTCAGTCGATAATTGCCCTGTACGCCTGTGCGGACGCGTTTCAAGTATAGCAATAGTAGTTATTCTAATTACATTACTATTGCATTGCTTGTAAAGTTAGTTTTTCTGTTAACTGGTAATAAACTGGGATGTTCTGGTTAGTAACGTTTGGTGGAGAAACGTTTATTCAATCAATTAAACAGCTATAGAAGAGAAGAAGATTGTCAGGAGTACAAGAGTATAAAAATTGCTGTCAATTAACGCGCTCTCTCACTTTCGTGTCAGCCGACGTCGAGGCAACATCTCTCTTTAAGATTTTGTTATTTATTTTATTTATTCCAACCGCAATTTGAACCCGTTTTTGAATGATTTCAATTCCTGGTCTTTTTACGTCATCGACCTAGTTGTATTAGTTAATCCTACGTGAGCGTTAGCCTTATAATGTTACTGACTGAATCACATACTTACAATAATTGGAAAATAGCTGTGTGCAAATTAACAATTCGCTAATCAACGGTAAATGTAATATTTCAGCTTTTTCATACATTCTGCATACGCGATAGTGTGTGCAAACCGTTTTACGTTTACGAGTACTATCTAATAAACAAAGCGAGCATAAGTCTTCCAGGTCACAATAAAAGTAATGAAATTCCTAAATAAGATTTCTGTTTACGTCATGCATACGCTTTGATCTGATGCACGTGCAATTATCGTATTCAGTTTTTCTTTAATCTAGCTGCAACATCGGCATTTACGATCGTATTATGCACTATCTACGTGAGCTCTGTAATTAGGGATATATAATTATTAACTATGATGTTTTATTAACACATAAAAACGTTCAAGTATTTTTTTTTGTGGAATCTATGTTGGAGGCACTCTGGATGCAAGGCTCTCTGGACAGCTTAGGTATCTAAAAGATATGAGAGATGCAGGGTTCAACCACTTTTCTGTATCTATATTTATTAGGCAAGAATTTGAATGGTCTCATTCGCGCACAGACTTACAAAAAAACATAAACAAATAACGGAACGTCCGTATTATTGTAAATACATCCAAAAACATATTTGCCTTCCTACATAATATACGTTCGCTTAAATAAGTGTTATTAAAGTAATATTTTCAAGGCGTAGCGCAATTAGTCTCAGTTCAGGTTCCGTCGATGCGTCGTTCATCGGTCACTCGGGACCAATTTGGAGCTGTCGCCCTCGGGCTAGTATGGGATGCGCAGAAATACCTTCGGCAAGGCATGTGGGGAAGGGCTGAGGAGTGAGGAAGGCAGGTAGGTTTGCAGGTTTGGTTATAGTAACATTGACTTTGGTTGGTTTAGTCTTGTTGTTGAGCTCTGTCAAAATGTGAAAAGATGCAAGTATATCTATCATAGTTTATAAATTTATACCACACCATTTTGTTTTCTCGACTGTACTAACGAAAAGTGAACAAGATGTGACGAATTTAGCTCTAAAAATCATATTTAAATTTCGTTAAAATCTGCGTTGAATTGCTGATCTCGAAATGTACAAAATGAGAAAGTTATCAAAACTTTTATGTTCTCTACATTGATGATGAGTAATGCTAAAGATAAGTAATTATCGTTATTCTTCAAACGATCCTTGAAGCAGGTGGAAAAGCATGCAACTGTCGTACGGTGACCATTTTTGGCAAATTAACGCTTATAAATACCTGAACGAGCGAGCGTCTGCAGAGCGCATTGTCTGGTAGCACTTGTGCTCAGTGCTCAAGTCTGCTCAACCGAGCGTGTAGGTATAGGAAAGCTACAGTTTTCACCAGTTTCGTCTTAGTGAGAAGAGGAACTACACTACTACCACTAGAGGAACTACCACTAGAAAACAAAGCATATTAGAAACCAAAATTATGTAAAATCAAAAAAGTTGTACAGCATTTTCTATTGTATTCTGAAATTTCCGTAGTTGCGTCTTTTTATATACACCAAATTTCCAATAATGCAACGCGATTTTAAATAGCATAGTGAAAAATTGGCTGTCCTTGCAATTCCACTTTGCGGACGCGGTGCTCGCGTAGGTGTGTTTGAAGTGTAATACCTAAAAAAGTGTTTTACGCTACTTAACACCGCCGACGTTGCATTACGTGGTGATGTAAATTAACGATTATATTGATGCTTAAAATGTTGACATATGTATTTATATATTAAAGTGGCGTAAAAACGCGTGCTAAAGTAATTTACTTGAACAATGAACATACGCAAAATCTGTAAAAGACGAAGCTTATGCAGAACAAATAAAAAAAACACTATCACGTGAGCTAGCACCACAATGTCAATGAGTCGCCCAAGTGTATGTTTTTAATGGAGTGATTCAGATCATTATTATTTTAATACTTACCTATTCGTACCACCAAAATGTTAAATCGAGTGTGTGTGAGAATGCTGTTTTTTTTATACAGGTGCAATGCCTGTAACACAACTGTAATATCCGATAGTAGACATCTCTTTCTTGAAGGCACCTATTTATTTTGAGCCAATAATGAAAACCTACCCATTTTGTAAATTTTCAATTACTATAATACAAGCAAAGTATCAAAATTCAAGTTTTATGCAAGTTCTATTATGTCCAAGTTTTTTCAAAAGGGTTTTACCCTGACCATAATGGGCGCAAATCGAGCGTGTCGTCGTCTGAGGTCCCAACTGTCAATGGAGCCTTGACATTTATTAACGGCAGAAGGGTTCTGCAGGACATTCCTTAAGAGAGTTTTCTTTCCCGTTTTGTGTTTATTGGTTGGTTCGTACGTGGACACTATAGCATTCGCTAGTGAAGGAGTGATGATATGATTTTTCAGCTAAGGGGTTTCGTATACCATTTTCCCGGTAGCACTAAATTAAAGTCGCAAAACTATGTTTAAATAACCATTTAGACATAAAAGTCGCAACAACTCGCTGCCATTTAAGAAATAGTTCCGACGAATACTTCAAAAACTTTCCTCGATTTGCATAGTTTTGGAGTTGTATAGTTTTGCTTTTGGGACTAGCACCTGATTTTACGATTTGTTATGGTAATGATAAAGGTAAGTTTTGGTGTCTTCAATAACTTAATACTAGCAATTCTTCAAAATGTTGTTTTTCAGTTGTATTTGCAAAGCTTTATACAACGCAACACATATAGGTAAGTATAACAAAAACAAATATAAATATTTAAATTCCGACCGCTTCGTCCACAGATTTGCTTTAGCTAGCAGCCTATATCAAGTAAGTACCCACTTACTACTATTACACCACATTATACCACTAAACTGTTATAATCAACAACAAATCGTACATTTTATTCAAAATAAAAAGTCAGTTATGATCGCTTAACAGATTGTGATGAGATTTTTACGTTTTCCATAAAAGCTACTAGTGTTGTATCGCGTAATGTCTTCAATTATGGCTGTTTTGCGGCCCTGTTTACGGTTACTGGTTTTCTTTTAGTGGCACTTGATGCGGTCCTGGTGCGATTTGGTTATTGAAGACGACGTATTCTAAGTCAGATGTTTATTTTAACATGATATATGTGGGACCGATTGGGCCTAGTTGTTTGTTGATGACAAATCGAGCTTATGACCGAATGGTACTAGCTCTTGTAACGATATGTATAACAATTAACTTCACAGCGAGTTGTATCAGGCCGGGACCAGTGCAATGCATCACTCAACTGTACCTATTTAAATCAACAAGTACTGCGCCTAACCGCGCATTAGTTAACCGGATGACATTATTTATAGTCTGCGTTCTTGTAGAACTACGTTTTGCTTCCTTTTTTTATCAACACCGTTGCAATAATGGTGTTGTTTATCTGCCGGCAATTTGTTCGACTATCAGTTCAACGAAAAAACTAAGACGGGAGTGTACTTGGAAGTACGGCGGGGCCATGATTACCCTTACGCGATACAACGCACTCGTTAAGTTTTTCCGATGCCAATTTTACGCGCAGTTTATCCCGAGGTAATGGCGGGGCGTCACGAATAGAAAAATGCATTATTAAACCTATAACCGTTTCCAATATCTACGGGTGTCCTAGCACCCTTTCGCCGACACTGTCGCCGGTGTAAATGAGTCGAGCGGCGGCCCCATTGTCCGACCCGGGGCCACTTTGGGGTGACTTAAATCCGAAATTGGGTATTTCGAAAAATGTGCATGTGTCATTTATCACGACCCTCCGCCCGGCGGAAAGAACGTAACCCTATTTAAAAAAGTACCCTCGGCTATAATCCGGCAGCTAGACCGGAGCGACGCAAACAGTATTAAATTTTTGTACTATTAATACAATGGCGCGGGTGAGGATAAATATTGGATGAATGGAACCGTGGAATGGAGTAATCCTTATTGAGTGTGGAGCAACCCTTCGGTGCGGTAAGACAATGATCGTTGGCGCACTTTACAACACTTCATTAATTAATCATTTATTTAATTTCATAGATACATAATATATACGTACTTAGTGCAAAAACATAATACTATATCTCACTAATTAGTGTGTCCTATGTACTAAAATAACTTAAATCGCTTGAAAATCTTAATAATGGTATTAAGAAAGACGAAGGAAGATTCGCGGTTTCTAATTGAAGAACTTTTACAAAACAGTGTTAGTTAAAATATTTGCCAATGAGAAGATTATTCAGTTACTTCTGCTTATAAAAATTAAATTGCAATGATCCAAATGAGGGGCAGATTAATTTGATTACCATCCTTCAACTTAATGGAGGAAATTAAGATAGTCGCGTGTCCCATTGAAACGTCCATGGCGTCGTGGATGCAGGCAGCGGTGCCGCGGTGGCTGCGGTTAAAGTTTTCAATATTTAGCCGGCGCGGCGCCGCACGTGTCGCCACGCGCCTCGCTTTAGACCCCCGCCGCTCCTACAAACGCTTTATTTTTTATTATTTTCATAATTCATATTTCACAATAACAACCGGGAAGGCGTTTCGCACGGTTAGCTTATGAAACCACTTTCGCGATTCCGCGTGGGGCGGCCGAGACGCCGCCGCCGCGCCGGCTTACCGCAAGGACCACTTATGGGCCCGCTGCTATATTATACGTTTTGTGATCCACTTTATCAAACGCTTTACTCGGATCGCCGTGGGGTTGAAATGACTCGGATAGTAATTTAGCTCGCGACGTTGTACTCTGGCTTATTGTGTTTTTTGGCGCGGGATTAGCGAGCCGCGGGCGAGCCATAAAGAGCTTCTGTTCCGAACGTTACAGAGGACAAATACTAAGCCGGGCCATTTTCGGCTGGCTTTATTGAACTCGATATTATCTTCTGTATAGCCACAGATAAAAACCATTGTTATTTCTGTTTTTCATGGAAACCACTAGCGTAAGCTCTGCATTAGAGAAAGCCAAAGAAATGCACGCTCGCAATCGTTTCGCGAAGTTAATTTGCGTCGGATCCACTTTAAAACAATCGTGATCCTGGATCCCCTAATCAAATCACGTGCTCGGGTAGAAAAACAAACGAACGTCGTGGAACATTTCGATTAAAACTGTACAAGTTTTATGAGCTCCCGTAGATTGTGAGGGAAGGAATATGTGCATATCGCGACTGCTCCTTAGTGGAATTTTTAGTGTACCAGGGGAGTCTTATCCAAATTGCCGTAACATAAGGGTTCCGTTTGAGGGAGACTCTTTTTTTATTTTAGAGTAATTTCCCATTACGTTTTACGCGAGTCAGAATATTGTGGGGTAGAGTTTTTGCGAGTTCTCCGTCTGCAAACCACTGCTATTGTTTTTTATTGAGCTCTCTTCGGGTAAGCGGCACCGAACGCAGTTCCAAATTTAATTTGCTTCTTTATAAAAGTTTTATAGCTAGCAAGCGGGTTGATGTAACTTCGTGTCTATGATATACAACTTTCTGGTCAACTTCATTAAAAGCGGCATTAGCCGCGTTCACAACTCTATCAATCAACTCCAAAGATGAATGTCAAATATTTCTCCATAAAAAAACGTCCGAAGTTAATCCTCAGAGAAGCAATTAACTTTTTAATTTCAGTGGATCATAAACCCTACATCGGCGGCCGGTAGCGGCGCGGGCGCATAAGAAATAAAAGTAATTGAGATAGTGCCTCTACACGCTTTTTATTAATGGCTCGAGGTGATTGAATTAGTGAAATGTTGATTGTGTTCATTAAACAGTAGCGCGGAGTTATAATAGGCGAGGTCTACTCATGTTTAATTTAGAGTAAGTATGCGGAGAAAAAGTACTAGTGGAACTTTGCAAGTCGCTAAACTCCTATGATCGCGTCAGTGACGCCATGTCAGTGCTGGTGCCGTTTCATTGTCTTGCAACCTACCACATCACTTGCAAACAGGAAAACATATAAAATTTTTATTATAAGGAATCGCAAACCTGCAACTGAAGCCTCTCGAACCTTCTAACGACTTCTCATCCGTCAGCCAACGAGCCGAACCTGTAGCGATCGCGGAATTAATTCGGGACGCCATCCCTAAATAATGTTCTGTACGTGTAAGGAGGAAGCATTAAACTCGTACAAGTTAACCCCGCGCGCTCACCCCACGGACTTTAAATACATCCGATAAAAAACTAAACGACACCCCTCAGTTTGATACAAAAAACGACCCCTAGAAAAGCCAAATGAAAACGTCCATAAAGGGAAATTTATCCGCAAATTAATTTGCACGGTACGAGATGAAATTGGTCTCGAGATGCTGAGCTCTGAAGGCGTATATTTTTGACAAATGTTCCCATATTAGCCTCTAAAGATGGTGTCAAATTGAGAAACTAAAAATCATACTTTGCTATTTTCACTTGCAGTTGGATTGGCCTTCAACTTCAGAGTTACGCTCGGTTTCTGAACTAATAAGTGTAGCTATCTTACCCCCCGTATTCACAAGTAAGACTTTTGCGTTCCTTTGGACGGACACTAGTAGCATCTGACACTTAAGTGTAGTTCATGAATGTAGTTTTGATACCCTGCGCGCTTGAGGACACTGTGAGACCGCATAGTGACGTTTGTGAATACGGAGGTTAGTCATTTGTTGAGTGCCTGATTAACGGCCGAAATTAATAATCAATCCTAATCCAAATTTTGCTATCTGGGATCGATATCACAATCTATTTTTAGGGTCAAACGTGCCAATAACCGATCCGTGGGTTAGTTTATAAAGGCACGCAGATTGGAGATCGACCGAACGATAGGCAGCAATCCAAGATCGATTTCAATCTTGGATAGGAGATACAATATTAATTTCGGGCGATAGAGAACGCTAGACTTATTTGTTGGGCATAGTTAAGTAGGGGATCGGGCATTAGTGATTACAAGTTGCGTGGGGCTAATGCTGTAAATACTGCTACGCTGTATACTGCCTGTATACGCTGTATACTGTATACTGGTAATAATTATGCTAAGGAAATAACCCACTTAACTAGTACCCACCCAGCTGTGGTGTTTCGGCACCAGTCCTCGGGAATCATATTATTATCATATTATTCTATGTTACTTAACATCAGGTAACATAATGATTGAACACAAACATGTGGCGAATATACGAATACAACTTTGTATTGTCCTGGTATGATTCTAACCAATTCCAATCAGCCAAATATCCCGTTTTTCTGATCACTTCATTGTACATAATATGATTGCTAAAAGATCTAGCTCTGACCATTAACATTTCACCATATTGATCTTATCATATCATAAATGATATTCTGTATCAATTGAGAAAATAAGAAACCAGAATGTCATTTTATAATAGCCATTAACAAGTAATTTAATTACATCAGATAGAGATGTAACCGTTTATATTATAAGTTAATTCAATTAACGAGTTGTAAGAGCTATTATATCAGTGACTTGAATCGGTTCCGTATCAAGGGATCTGGAATTTACTTCCAAGTTTCAACATCTTTATGAGGAATATGAAATATCGATGGAATGGCAGTCATTCGGCAGATGTCCCGAAATCTACCTATATCCGCATTCTTCGATACGAATCAGCTGCCTCTTAATTACGGAGAGACAAAATGTATAACCATGTCACAGTGAGCATTTAAAGACATCCTTCAGTGAAGGTAGTCTAACTTGAAAAACTGCTTGTGACAACGTAAAAAATGATAAAGGCTCCAAATACTGTCATTCCATGTCAAAGTTAATATTTGTAGGCATTCTTTTACGGCTCAAAATAGAGGCACATTTTTTGACAGCGACAAAGTTCAAGGTTGTTGCCATATTTGTAAGGTATTTACACGGTATCATTGTGGGAACTATATGTCGAAACCGAGGAGTTTTCGCCATTAAAGTCGGCAACCGACCTCGCTCGGAGTGATTTATCGAGTACGAACCTGCATTAGATTTTTATGTCCGTGTCTCGTAGGCAGTAAATAACGCGGGCTCCTCCATTCACTTGGAGTAATTTTTCTGTACTGGGGACTATTCTGTGAGGGGCAAAACTCATCGGCCTACTAAACAAATACTTAGATTTTATTTATATAGGTAAATTTTTCGTCCAATCCGCTATTCTGTAAACATTTTAGTCGAGAAGCAAACAATGAGCCGAATATTGTTATGGTAACCCATACTAACTTTGTCTTATCAATGACATACCAACAATTGATAATGTAAAGTATGTTTATAGGGTACCTATGGGTTATAAAAGCCACATAATAATTTTGGAGAACTGTCCGTCTGTCGACTATGAATATCAATATTGCAGCATTTCTGATATTACGTCACAGACTCACAAGCCCGATGGGTTTAGATCATTAGTGATTTATTTATTAAAACGTCATGATAGATCGTCTTCAGTCGCTTCTCCTCGGCCTCTCTCGATCGTAGTTTTGACACACCAATGGAGATTATTGCCCAATGCTATCCATCCATCTACAGGTATAATTGTTTTGGATGCACTGTAATCAAGTTAATGTTGATGGCTCAATTTATGGATGTGATTGCGAGGTGAGAAATGTATGATATTCGTGGCGATTCGTACCTAATTATACTCCGTTGGTGAGAACTGGCTTTCGAAGGTATGTGCAAGGATTAGGCGTCAATTTTGCATTAGGGGTTGATATTCGATTGAATGAGGTAAAAATTATATAGTAAAAAAGCTCCTTCTATGGCCTATAATTATTGTTGTAATAACTCTAGAAAATGTACACTACAAATGTACTCTAGAAAAATCCGGATGTTCCAAACTGTGACATTTCATGTCAAAACAGCGTATAAAATATCACATTTACAATGCCAATTTTGCTAAAGACTGCATCTAAAAAATCAGTTTTAACTTTACTAAGTGCCCATTCGTCAGTATAATTACAGAAACCATCTTTCTACATCTTCACTCTCCAGTCCTGTTCCCCCCACCATCCCCAGGGGCTATTGAATCTGGAGATCCAATTCTTTTCTGTAATTGGCTAATATTTTCTCTCCAAACGGCTGCTCCTTACGCCTCTAGCTAGGTGAACTAACCGACCTTGAAATGGTTATCTTTTAAAGTTACAAGCTTCAACAAGGGGGTGGTAAATAAGGGATGGGAGAGTTCAAGTAAAAATGTTATAATTATGTAGTAGTCGCTCTATGATTTTGTAATGAAAAACATTTTAAAAGTGCTATTTGATTAAAAGCGGTGATTATTATAAATACACCAAATTGAATACTTGAAACTTTAAAAAGTTTATAATTCAACAAATGATTTTCTTGCTTTGTCGCATATTTGATTCACATAAAATTGCCGTAAGCAAAGTATCTCAATACATTATTACCACTCCAACATAATACTTTAACTAAAATAAATAGAAAAAACAAAACAGACAAAATATGAAAACGACAGCTTCATAACCTCAATGGCCAATTGCTCCTAATTAGTGTGCTAATTAGTCGATGTATTAACCGCAATCAACCACATCATGTAGACAGACAGGAATTAGACAGAATTTATAGCATTGTCTTATTAATTAATTAAAACCAACTAACGGATCTGAGATTAGTAATGAACGATTATCACTCACTAATGAGTCCCGTTTCGTGAGTCGTAAATAATATCCAACGTTTAGTCGTGATGTGATTTACTGAACTTAAATTGTTTTTAATTACTTTGAACTTGAGTTAGATTTGATTTTGTTGGGAATTTATATTTATGGCATACTAGCTGCGCCCCGCGGATTCATACGTTTTGAGTTTATAACCCCAGAAGAACTCCTGGCTCCTTGTTCACTATTCCGCTCACAGAACACTTGTGACGTCACAGCGTGCAGTAAACACAAAAGCTTGACGCACGTTATTTTGACGATTTATAACGTTTACGTAACCCTCCTTGTACGTTATAATGACAGTTTTTAGCGTGCTCCTAACGCACCTTTACGTGTTTGTTGCATTTCAAAATGGTATAGGTACCGAATATGATTCCACGAAGATACCATTACAAGCCACGTTTCGTGTTTGAATTTTCATAGCGAAAAAGGAATCAGGTAGGTGCACCAAACGTTAGATAATCATCGAAATCGGTTTATTTGCACGCCGCTAGAGGAGTAGCCTCTCTATCTGAAGTCATTTTATTTTATTAATGTAGATAACAATAATAATAATTGTACGTAAGATAAGGAAAAGTTTCATTTACTTGGTGTTATACAAATTTGTATTAATGCGGATGTGGCTTTAGTTTCCAACCCGTTTTCTTTCACGAGAACAAGGAAAATTATTTATAAAACGTAATGATCAGTACGGAGAATAAAGCCCACACCAAATGGACGGTTAATAATATCGCATAGATACCTATTTTGTTTGAGTAGCTTTTGTATTGGGACGCGTGCGTTCTCACACACAATTGAATTTCACATTACTACGAGTAAAGAAGGCACGCCGCGTTTATATGGATCGCTAACATGAGTCTGTGTGGGAGTGGCTTAATATTGTCTGTGTAGGTCAACCAGGCGTTAATGATCGCTCTCTAGCCACCCGATGACCGCTGTAGCGATAACTTATTAATTTAATATCCGAAGCCGATTCCATGCACCGCGTTCCCAAAAGTCAACTTTCTCCGAACACTATTGGAAACACCATAAAAATAAATATCACTAACAACTGTATTTATGGGTCTGTGGATTCGTGTCATTTGGCAAGATACCGCTCTCCACAACTTAGATAGAGGGGGGCTACTCATGTTTTCCATTCATATAACGTTATTGTAAACCGGTACCTAGTACACAGGCTGCGTAATTTTTTTTCACAATTTACATTAAACTTTTAAATCAGTATGAAAACTAAAAGTTACTGTTTATTTAACGCAAAATTTAAGGTAGGATTTTTTTTATTAGTTTATGACTTTTAAAGCTTCGAAGAGCAATACGTAAATAATCTTTTCAAAGAACAATTAGATGCTTAAAAGCTAATACTTCTACTTATAATGGCATGAATGCAATCATGTGAACCCTATCTCAGGGCCTCATAGCACTTCGCTTTAGCAGCCGCCTACGAAGACTTTTTTACTTTACGTAGCGAGACGAGAAAATCGTACACCTTAACTTAATACTAAGCACTTATTTTAAACTTTAGTATTTCGCGATCGTATACCAATGGTAGTGCCTAGAGTCGTCTCCACATCTATACTCATGTCGTAGAGATGATTTACGACGGGGGAAATATCGAGAGTTCTTTAGTGAGAAATCAAGCGTCGCGATAAGGGGTCATTGTGTTGGAGACTAGTATTACTGTAGTACTATGAACTCTATTATGTCTGCCCAATTAATGAAAAACAGACTCTATAATTGTGATTTTCTAAAATATTGTGATTAACGGCTTAGATGATAAATTTATTGAAATTGTAGTTTTAATTAAAATGAATAAATGTCTGGTGAGGTAGGTTACGTGCGAAACCGATGATGAAGAATATTTAATAGTATTTTTTGTGTTTCTTGTCATAATGATCGATCCTAAAAAATGGTGAGGTTTTTTGTGAGATAGGTAGCATAAATCATTGTATGGTTATCTGTATTTCTCTAACAAAACCTGTGCCGAAATTATCTTAAAATGGGTAAATAAAGTATTTTCATCCTAAAAGTCTCCACATAGCTTGCGCCATTCACTTTCTAGGCCCACTTTGTTGAGGTCAAAGTCAAATCAATAATTCCAAGTTAATTACTGCTTATCTAAGCTTGCGGCCGCAAAACCTGTATAGTGTTGTGACGGCCTCCTTTTTGGCAATCGCTCAACTAGACAAATCTTATAACGTTAGTAATTAGTGGTTGTGAGAGCCGTATTATAGCGTCTACCTAATTAAATTAAACCTGTCCATAGAACCAATTAGCGCAGTAACTCAACTTTGCACATAGCCATGCAACCAGTATTGACACGGTTTACGAATAAGATAGAAACATGAACTTTTTATTGAAATACCACAGGTCTAAGAAAAGTTAAGTTCGAACAAAATCAAGCTAAATGTCATAAAAAAGACTAATTAACATCGAAATCAGTCAAAATCAATGACCAAAATAAGTGTTTGCTAGTTCAATGTTAATTAACTTTTTTGTGTGCGGCAGGAAACCTGCGTTACATTTTAAATCTGACACAAGTAAACTTACTGCAAGATGTAGTGTAGAATGACGTCTCTGTTTTGAGACATTAATACTTTGGCAATGCCTATGAAAAAATGGATACAAATTCCGCACGAAGCTGCAGCCTTAACCCAGTTAAATATTATCATTGGACAAGTCGCTAATTAACAGAATAGATAATAACCTACTACGAAACAGATGCTTGTTTAAAAAATAACATGTTTGTTTATTATCTACACTTATATTAAAAAAATAAGTACCGAAAAGCTTGCACATCCAACTGGCTCTATGCCAAATTGTATATATTGTTATTTCTTTCTGTCACATAGTAACGGATTTACGTAATTTTTGCATAGACATTAATAAAAGTTGGAGAGCTGTCTATTTGCAGTCTGCGTCCAAAAACCGTTTGTTACCTCGAAATGTTCAACTGTCTGTGGACCACAGTTTTTGTCAACCAGCTGATAAAATGTACGTACACACACACCCAAATATTTAAAGTTATCAATAAATAATATCTTTGAAATATATTTAAGTCCGAGTTTGACTCCTTAAAACACAATATACAGGCTGTTATTAATCAGATAGCGTTAGATGCCGCGGCGTCCAAGGCGACATTCCAGCGGCGTGTGCTACGGAAGTAGCGCTGACTGCTACGCGACGCCATTGTCTACCCTTAGGTATAGGAAGAATGGAGCAGAACGTAACGTTACTGGACTGTGGCGGTCTAGCGCCTGCACTGCCTACATTTTAACTATTGCACTACTGATCAGGTACTGAAGTTAAATGTTATGTAAACAAATACAATAATAATATGCAATATTTGCAGCTGACGAGTCTTGAAATTACAATTCACTATGAATTAAATTAATAAGGGAAGGTGACTCTATCAAAATAATACTTTAGATAAGTGAATGTTGTCCAAGGCTAGCAATAATAGTATAACATTAAAAATAATCACTAGCACCCAATAAAAGAGGCGACATTGAATTCATTATCAGACATGAGTTTGAATTATCGAATAGAAACTTCAAAAATAATTGCCAATCGCAGGAAATAATGACCCCGCAAATAATTCATACTTCCACGTAAATTGTCTAGCCGTCAATCCTGTCCATAAATTCCGCCGCATTCGACAACACATTTACCACATACGAAGGTGTCAAATAGCGCATCAATAAGGCTCGCGCCACACGGCGCACCGGCGACCAATTTGAGCTCGCGTTCGGCGCAACAAATAACATAATGCGATTTGTGTGACAGCCCGCTGTCCGCTCGTGGGCGAAGATTATGACACGTCTCGTTATACAAGCTTTATTGTTTATCGAGTATGAGCTGCGCTTGTAACTGTGTACACATGCTTTAAGCTGCGCTTGATTCATGGTGGGTATGAATTGTTAGCTTCATTCGGACACTTCTCAAATTGTGGTGTTATAATGGAGAGTTCAGTCAAAAGCAAATATTTTCCAAAATATAGCTAACATTGCTTGAAAGTACATAGGTATTGTCTTTATAAATAAAAGTACAAAAAACCGATCATGTTTTTTTTTTAATAATTTTGTAACGACTAATATGTATAGATATGTTATAAATACTGTTTAATTAACGTACATTTTCTAATATTCATGTATCAAGTCCTGAACTCACCTAGCTGAAATAAAATTATTTTAGTTTCAGTAAAACCTATCTAACATACAATCCGAGGTCTCAGCTTGAGCTAGGTGGATTAAGGCGATAACACACTGTCAGCCATGCGTCAAACCACTCCGGGTGCTGGCGGCGCACGTAGGAGTCCGTCAAGTCGCCAGGTGTGGCGGCGGCTTTATTTATTAGCCGACGTGGGCACGTAGATTTATAACACCCTGTGCATTTAGTCTAGGAGTTAGACCCACGTTGGAAACGGTAACTAATTATACGTTTTACAATTAGGTACTACTATTGCTTTGTAGATGGGGCAATCAATTTTTATATCAAGAGTTGAGATGTTCTCTATAATATATTAAACGAAGGAGCAAATACGTTGGAATCTTCGTAAATCTAAAGGTGTTTTTATACTCTGCGTTAATATTAATTACGGTAGGTATGTTAACTCCCGAATGAAACATACTCAAAACAAAAATCAAAAAGATGGCGTGCGTACTAGCACCGCTATAAATCCTATTTTGTTCTTTTACCATACACATCACTCTACCTACATAATAATGTGTTTGTACTAGTAGTAAGTTCGTGCACAAGTTACTCCAAGACATAAACCTCCGTCTCCTAGCCTACATTGCAAGTCCTATCTCATTATAAATTAGTTGTGTACGTATTTACAGCGCGAGACGCGGGCGCGCGAATTACTTACCCTGTTTGTTTGTACTCAATGTTGCAGGCTGTAGTGGTACTACTCGTGCTTATCAGCGGCGGTAGAGGGAATTGCGTTTTTCAGATATGTAGGTACACAAATTTGATTTTTATAAGCTTTAATTTCACGCAATGTGTCAGGAGGTTGATGTTTATTTCGGTCAAATCTTTTAAGTCAATATTGAGCGTATTTTACCTTTTTAAGAATGACTATTATATAGTCTTGATTGATAATTATTACATTATTGGTGACAACGAGTTGATTTGAAGGCAGAGGCGGGTGGTAGACTATGAAACTCCTCAGTGGCTGAATGTAAATTTAACCAACTATCGACTCAGTTTGATCAACTTAAGGTACCGAATATGTATTCTAAAAAGCTCGTCTGAATGTAATAATTTTGAAAAACATATTCATTCTTATTTTGACATAGGGTTCTTTTTTGAAACTGCTTCTTTACTAGTAGCTGTACCTCAGAGGTATACAATATTATGTGATATAACGAAAATTTTACAGGCGAGGCAAAAATGCGCGGAGTGAAACTTTGAATGCAATTTTAACAAAGTTTTTTTAAAGATATTGAAACAAACTTAACAGTATTTTTTTATTATTATGTACTACACATAATTACAATAAAGTTAATTCTTATCCGATTTTGTGGAGTTGAGACTATTTACCTTGTAACAAAAATTAACTTAGGTGTTAAGAAAGCATTACGATATCATGCTATTGTTTACCTCTAAATAAAACATTGGGATGTTATTGGAATTCGGCACCTAGAAACATTATGTCTCTTGTCAGTATGTAGCGTTATGGACTTATTTAAGAATTGGGGAGGGGTTTACTAATAAAATGAAATAAAAGTTGCTTCACAAATCTGAAAACCAAAATATAATTGATTTTTAAAAATAAACACAGCTAGTCACATGCCTCAGGTAAGTCAGGGGCATCTGCACATGGAAGATTCTTATAATATTCGTGGAACAATAATTTCAATAATATTCATCGCATACGGACAACTAGCGCGCTGCGCGCGAGTTTTCTTTTAGAGGTAAATAACATTAACTCCAATGAACAACATTATGTTCGTGCAAAGCTTAGAGGTAAATAATCTTATCGTCACTTGAGGTCCTATACCCATTAGACGATAGTGGATTTAATGTCATATACGATTGGATATTTCTTTTCATTGATGTCATAGGACTTAATGTCTTATACCATTGTGTAGAACTGGATCTTGCGATTTGAATGGTGCAAGAAACATATTTTCAAAAAAAGTGGAGCTACTATTGTATACCTCTGAGGTACAGATTGTTGTTACTGTTACTGCAGTGTCTAAATAATTATAGTTGAAAGGTCCCCGTTCGTATAGGCGCTAAAGTTAATTCTTATTCCGAATCAGGCGCTAGAGTCGGTTAACTTGCAATATTTATTTATTTATCATGCAACAACTCAATAGAAATAAAAATAGAAACTTAAACAAGACCCCAAAAACCGAAGATTCTATTAATAAATGGAGCGAACTCCAATAGTAGTCTTAATTTGCGATCTAAACCATGGTAACACGTTATTTTTCGCTTAATTCAAATGGAGTCGTTTAAACTTAACTCGCCAATAAAAACTTACTTTAACTCAGCTCAAACTTTACTTAATCACGGTTCATTACTTTCGAAAGATATTTGGTATCAACTGAATCCTTTAAAGAACGTTCCGAACGATCCCTCAGCATCCCTTAGCCGGGGGTTGGTGCTCATTAAGGAAGGGTTAAGATTGAGCCGGGTCTTATGGACCGGCGTGCAGCGATGCAGTATTTCAAATGGAATTAGCGAGATAGGGTTAACTGCTGAAGTATTAACAGCTGTGTTAAGAATTATGTCTGCAATAATAAAAACAAAGCAATTTTATGCACAAAGAATTGCTGTCAATTATATTACCATTTTCTCTAAGTAACTGTGTATTTTTCTGAACACACCCTAGCTTCCTATTTTGTTAATTTACTCCAAAGATTATACTTTGGTAAATTCACAAACAAACTTCATATCTTTATGATCAGTGTAATAATTCTTTGTAATATTGAATAGTGTAGAAGTGTACAGGATGTAGATAAAAACAATATAAATGAAAAACAACAATTTAAGTTTTTTTTCATCTCATACATTGTAAGTGGACTTCGCAAGAAAAATAATTCAGTGTTAACTCAATAAACGTAAAACCTATCTTGTAAGTAACGTCTAATCTTCGTCCAGCCTGCGGCCGCGGCGGCCCAGTGTCGGCCGGCGGCGCTGCGGTCGCTGGACGTAATCTAATTAGACGTCGTAATTACCGACCACGGGTCCGAAGAGCAGCTGCGCGCTAGATGCTCTGTGTGTAGTTAAACATCTATATCACAAAAAGGACACCCTATAAAATGTATCTGATGCGAATTGGGAAGCAAATAGTTTGAAAAGCATGTTGGTAGGTTCACATTTAAAAAATGCCATTTATGAGAAGTGCACGTTGTATCGTTGCTCGTTAGGGACAATGGAAAGGTAGGTCATGTTCAGAAAAAGAAATAAGCAGTATCCGCCTGTATAGGTACGTGTATTCAATAAAAAACATAACTTTTCAGTACTGTTTAACAGGAAGGTAATAAAAATAGCAGAATTAATTGTGGTGAGGTTCAAGACAAGCACCCAAACGAGTCCCCGCTGATGGATGCGGACCGGGCTATCTCACCAACTGATAACGACTGGTTTGCGCGCCGATAATTAATATTGTAATACAAGCGGTGAGAGAAGTGGCCATGGAACAAGGGATATGTGAACAAAACGATCCGACAAGCCGTTGCGGTAGAACTTTTCTACTCAATAGTGATTGGGACGACGCGATGATGGCCCAATTGGTTCCATCTTTAGGTTGCACGTCACAGGGATATAAGTTTAAAGCCAGTTGAAAGCAAATCCTGAGCGGAGCTGTCTCAATTAATTATTTCTACAGTTAAAATAAGCTTGAGCTTCCAATGAAGGAAAAAGTCGTTTAAAAAGCTTGGCCAGTGTGAACCCATAGAAGACTTTTAATGAGGTTTTCCCCGCATTCTGAATAGGTACACGCAGTAGCCAATATAGTTTACTTAACAGTATTAGAGTACCGCCTGGCTAGCTACCACTGTCACCAAACGCTTATTAGGGCTCCGCCAGCGACCCTAGAGAGCCAGTCCCGTTCTAGAATAGAATAGAATACTTTATTGGCCATATAACTTAGTCCGTTATACAAGGCAAGTAATCAAAGTACATAATAACAATAATGTTACATAAATCTACAACAGTGAGATTACCTTTAACATAATCATTATAGACCTAGAATGTCAGATTAAATTTTGAGGGACTAGTAAGTAAATCTTAGGTTACTATATAATTAACAACACAGCTATTAATAGTCGCTTTGTCAATCCTCATACCAATGTAGGTTGAGCAATGACCATTGACCATGCTTACTACCTATGACTAAATTGTCACTTAAGATTAGGTGAGATAGTGGTCAAAATGCTAGCGTATAAAGTATTAAAAAAGTGTTTTGCTATCTTTAGCTTAAATTAAACATTTAAATAGACGTTTTTTTAACAACAGCTCATAATCGAAAGGTTGTATCGTAATCACGTCTGAGCAGAGATGCTGGTTGCAAATAACACGCACTTAATATGTACAATTATGATTGTAATTGTACCCGGCAAGCCCACTAGGAATGTCACTGAGCTTGTTCCTTACATAACTCGGCGCTGTTTGTTTATGTTTCTATCAATTTGTATATATTTATCTTTGTGCCGAGTGTTTCTTGACTTATTATCGACTGAGAGTTAATTTTATCTGGAGGATGTTGTACCGATATAATCGAAGGACCAAGCCGAAGTGGTAGTATTCTTTCGGTATTCAGGTCATGTTATGTTTCCATGATTATCTCTGATCTTCCATGATTATCTCTCTGCCTGTAAGACAAACTTATCCACTAGCTTTTATATATTTTTTTTATATTTACTCGTAATATTAGTATGGTTATAGAGTCATAAGCACACAAAGTATGGCACAGATCAAACAATGTAGCTTTTGGTGTACCTAAAGATAATAATTTCCCAAAAGTTTTGCACAAATCACTTGCATTTGAAAACTTCAAACTAGATACAATTCGCATTCACGTATAAGACAATTCTATTAGTCTTGCTTTGCATCTTGTATATTGCGTGTTAGTAATAAATCTGTATCAATGGCGATCTCGGTAAATCATTAAGGGATGCGAACGATCCGAAATACAAATAAATTGTTATTAGCCAATGATCTAGCAGTTGTACCTACTTTGAGGGTGCGTAGACTTACAAGCGGGCAGAGATGTATAAAACTTGTATTTATTAAATCGAGTCTCTTGACACAATATTTATTTACATTCGGCATCAGACAGTATCATGCTCGACACGCATCAATGAATTTTGTGTTTTTAAGGCGTGCAAATTTCCATCGTTTCTGTGTTTCGCGGGGCACGTTAGTTGGGGCTTTTCACCCCACGGCTAGGTCGCCCCAAGGGCCGAATCAACCTAGTACAAATTTTGCATTACCACAAAAGGAATGTGAACAGAAATATCCAATTTAAAAAAAGACTAAGCTATTTGCATCACAATGTAAAGTTTCTTAAATTTGGAGTGCACCGATGGAAAAGTTGTATTTTAGTTTAGTCGTTGATCCTACTAATTATCGCCTAATAGCAGTTGGCTTACAAAATTCTGACGGTAAAAGACGCCACTAAGTAAAAACAATCAATAATTGAATCCCAGAAAAAATATGAAGCTCAAGCTCAATTGATACAAATTCGCGAAATCTTCTAACTAAAGGATCATAGCTTTTAAGTCTATGGTAGGTAATACAAGTGACTTACTGTATGGGGGAAGAGGGAAGATGTAGCCACTACTGTGGGGGCACTATTAACGTTAACGGAATGTTCACATACGTATACAACACTAATCAAAATATATATGGGACATATTATTGGAAGATTTGCATGTACGTGCAATATTTCAGAGCTCATGATCTTTATGCTAAAACAAATTTTCATAGCGGCTTAGCGAGAAAGATACTGGAATGTCAAAGTTTTTGCATTTCCAGCGTAGTCATTCGTTCTCAGCAGACAGATGGTGAATTGTATCAGAATCTTATGATACAACGAAAGCATTTGTTTTGTAAAAACAAAAGGCTCCCAACTTTATATCTTAGTAAAGTAGCCATAAAAACATCTATAACCTCTTTCACTACTTTCCAAATCAAACCTCTCAATTCAGCAAACGCATTCTCCATCACACACAGCCATCGTTATAACAATAATGAAGTCAACACAACGTTATAACTAACAACGTATTATGCGCCACCGCGTCCGCTCCACCAGAAATCACCGGATTGAACCGGTTATCGACACTCCGCAATATAGCGATAGATTTTTTCCTAGTGCATGAAATATATTTCATCGTAAAAAGAGGCTCGAGAATCGTAAAAATAGATGTAACGCGGTTTCCCTATCAATAAGTCAAGATTATTCCGCGTTGTAGGGAGAGGGTTTATACAAAGTAACAGTTTTGCTGTCAATCAGATGGGTTTCTTGCTTTTGGGTGTGATGATCGACTTTTTCAGCATTGGTTTTGAGGTTGGTTTGGTTGTCAGTGTCACCATCGGTAACAACGTCACCTATGGCGTTATCGTAACGTTACGATAATAGTTGAATAACGTTGACGTCGAGGAGCCGTCGGATCTATAGATATACGTATGCAGCTGACTGTACATGTACTGTAATCACTAAAAGTGACTCAACTTATTTTTTTGTCAACGTGTTTAAGTTTAGTGTTCACACGTTTGTCAAAAACGTATTTCTGTTTTAGTATCATTATAGGTAGCGTACACGTCCAAAGCCCATCAGAAACCTGTCCTTCCCAAATCTAATCTCACTGGAGAAAAAGATTTTCCTCTCAAAAGTAAAATGTCGTAAAATTGTTAAGGGAACGCGGGCTGTCAAAAAAATAACGATACACATTTAAAAAGATATACAATAAGTGTAGGATTGTACGTGTTCCGAGGGTGGGCGAGGGTAGACGCTTTCGGCTCCCATCTTAGTTATGGGAACGGGAATTTATGGAAATTGGGTAGGTAACTAATTATCTTATTGGATTGTTATTGTTGCTTACAATAGAGAAGATTACAATATGACACCAAAACGTGTTAATGAACTGACTGTCACAAGTTCATTACATGAGACAATAATATAAGTGATGTCTTGGTATATTTATCAGTAGGATCTATATTTTGCTGCTGGACTTGGATGTTCTTGGTATCAGAATAGTCCACCTCACTGGAGCTGTGCAGTGTGCCGTGTGCAAGTTAGTGTGTGTCTCACCCCGAGATTTTCTCGAAGGTACACAAACATACTATTTTTCTACATTAGTAAAAACAGCCGACATCAAAGAAATCAAAGCTTTAACAAAATAAACAGTAGGTACTAACTACTAAATCAGTGTCAAAATGCCCGAAAAAACCATAAAGAAGTTGTTCACCGACAATTAAAGTCGCTAGTATCGAATTACAAAATATCGACATCCTTATCCAACAACAATAGATAAGGCTACCCCCGTCTATGCAAAGGCAAACGCAAGTCAATTAGACGAACAAATGAAATCTAGACTAGCATCTCCAGACATCTCGTCGCTCGCAGCAAACAGCTCACAACTGAGAACCATTCAATTTTGCGTCTCTGACGATAAAGCGTGATTGTCACGCACGTACACATTGCATAAAGCGGCATTAGGGGCAGGGTGGAGGGGGCGCTTAACGCACGGAGGGGTTTTTCCAAAATAATATTTTTTCGTAGCAACGTTTTTGCTTGTGACTGTCCTGACCAATTTTTCACGGTTGTGGTGCGTACCTACTCTAGCTTAATGACAGCTCTACAAGTATCACTGTGCTTAGTAGGGTTAGGTTGTAGTAAAATGGTTTTCTACAAGGTACACATTTTGTAGCGAATTAAATTATGGTTAATCTATTTTTATTGATGATTAGATATTATTTTGATCATCGTCAGAATGAGACTACTATTAGTAGAGATTAATACAATCTACACTAATCCAAAACCACTTTAATAACATTACAAAAACACATAAAATCAAATTACTTTGTGTGATTGAAGTTGTGATGGCTTTATTAGACACTTTCAAATCGCAGAAGGCACAGAAACACTCAGCCAGGATGGGATCTAGATCGTGATTCACGTTTCCATTTTGGTTTATGAGTTTAAGCGCTGCGTCTAATTGAAACTGTCTAGGAACACTGTTCTAATGCTTCCTGATAATTTAACATCTCAATTATTTCAAAACAGAAGTTGAAAGTTGCATTAAAATACAATATTTCAAATGTACATTCTAGATGCAAATGTTTCAGTGTACCTACCTAGTCAGCAGCCCGCTTTGATTCCTTTACGATTAGGATCTAAAGCCAAAATAACAAACGGCGTCACAAGCCTCAGCTAAATCTTTGGAAAATATGTTTTTCTATTTTCTACCCTTACTACTAAAGTTTAAACAGGAGTTAAACAGATGTTTTTAAAATATCGTTCCACAAAATCGACGTCTATCACTCGCGTTTTCGTTCTCAATCTTGGCATTCCTAACTATCTTACTTGTGAATTTGTTATTTAGTTAGAAAAAGCGAGGGCTGGACATTGATTTGTGGTAAAAATATTTTAGAATCATCTGTTCAACTCTGGTTTAAATCTATTGTGGTAAGACCGTGAACGTCTATAGAGGTATCGATATCAGAACCATCGAGTCCTGAGAGGCATCGATTGACCGAATCCGCGCGGCGCGGGTCGACGCGTAATTTCTCCGCGTGATACGTGACACGCATGCGGATGCGCGCAATCGCTCACCCCATTACGAAGCGATACCCGGCGGCCGCTATTCACAAGATGTAGCGGGTATTATGGTCAGTGTTTTGCTTTAACATCTATCAAATGAAACACAATGTTTGAAAGTTATTGCCTGGCGGCAAGTTTAACAAAAAAATAACTTGGGACTTTTTAAGGCACCAGAGAATTAACTCAAGTTTGTGCGTGCTCAAGCTTCTGTTTGGACACATGTCTATTTTAGCAGCATTTATAGGTATGTGCTACGGTCCTTGAGGAACCTTATCAAACCTATCGATATACCTATCTATGTAGGTACGGTTGACCTAAAAATTAAATATGAAGAGCATACAAATACATTTGAAATAATAACATGTTCAGCTACTTACCTACTTCTGAGGCCAACTGTAGCTTTAATTGTAGGTGATAGCTTGGTCGCTACAACACATACCTTACGTCTATTCCCCAAAGTATTTCCGCGATGGATCTCAACTATACGAAGCACAATCAGCTGCTTACAGCTGAAACAGCTTAGGTACTGCTTTAAACCAGCTGGTTAAAACTGTGAACTATAGTTAAATCGCTGCCACTTATCCCTCGGGTGTATTTCCCAGCACATTATCAACACAAGCAGCTTAATCCTGGAACAGCTGCATCTAACCAGCTGGGTGTAAGTATAAATAATATCGCTGCCGCTCATGACTCGCGCTTTTTCCCCAGAGCATTACCAGAATGGATTTCAGATAGACGCGGCGCAATCACCCGCTGCTTACAGCTGGTACAGATCACTATTCCTGGGCTTACTAGATCCGTATATGATTCTAAATTGATAATCACACATAGGTCTAGCAGGCTTCAGTAGTTACTCAAGATTAATGTACATTAATCTACATGTATTTGTAATCAGAAAGCTAATTTATCATCGTTTCTAGGGCTGTTATAAGATATACACGTGTGAAAATGTACATTGGTTAAGAATAATTTTCGGTTTCTTCAGATTATATTAGTATTTAAAGAGTAGTCAACAGCAGAAGTTACA
Organism: Hylaea fasciaria; assembly: GCA_905147375.1. Lineage (NCBI taxonomy): Eukaryota > Metazoa > Arthropoda > Insecta > Lepidoptera > Geometridae > Hylaea > Hylaea fasciaria. The sequence goes on from LR990197.1 coordinate 12,834,869, forward strand.
GCACATGTTTAAACTTTCATTTCACCACACTATACCTAAGTGTAAAGCTCGCTCACTACCACACTCCGTCATCGTCTTTTATGATACGTCTGTGGACATTTAGGTGTAATTTTCGATGTAATAACTCATTAGCACATAGGAATACGATTATATATTATGTATAGTTCATTATGATTAGATTGAAATAAATATTCACAATAGATTTAAATAATTAATCAGAGTGACAGATTTTTACAGATTTTTTCATTTCAAACTAATAAAATGGTGTAATTTATAGTGTTGTTTGTGTTTGTTGCGCGGGAGAAGGAGGAAGTAGGCAGTGGCGGCCTTGGTGGTGCGCACGCGCATCGCGGGCTAGCGCGCAGTGTAGAGGAAACAGTAGAGTTTGTTACAACAATACGAGAAATACTTTGATGAAATGATGGTTTAAAACTATATTCTCTAAATATTAACAGAGAGTTACACTTTGGTTGACATTATATCGATAAAATTACGATGTCAAACGGCACGTGACATCTTACACGTCAACTGTTATTTGTCATTTCTTATCAACACTATAAACACAGTTAAAATTTCTGTTTATGAATACACCGTAGTAAATGTAGTCATTTACCAATAAATAAATTTACTAAAAATGCATTGTTACGATTCTGGTATTCTGACTTATTGGAATAGGAATAAGTACATTTAAAACGCCATCTACATATTAAGATTGACATACGTAGATCACCGATATGCGTCATGCGGACTTATACTACTGCAAGTTTTTGAACTAAGCTCTTACTGTGCACAGTACCTACTGCGCATTACCTAACCAATAAACCAGACGAGTTACCGTCGATATGTCCACACAAAGTATTTTAATTAAATCTAGAACGGCTAATGGCATATCACGGGTTATCTTAATTGTGCCGATAAATCTCACTCGTGCAATGTGACACAACGCTGTGTTATTGTAGATGAACGCTATGTTGTTATGATATAAATTTCATGATTGCTTCAATCTCGCATGTATGCTTCTCGTTTCTTGTGAAATATAAGCGTTAATGGGCATTAGCTTCAAAGCTGCGCGTATTATGGTGGTTTCAGGGGGCCTACTCCCACCTTATAGCAAACGATTTTCTTTAGGTTCTATCCAGTTTAGGTTCCTAAATGGGATCGACTAATTTCGTACCATCACCTACTTTTAAAGATAACCGTATTGAGATCGAAAACGGGCACTGAAATACTGATATTTTTGAGGTACCTAGGTATCGATATCAAATATCGGTTAAAATACACATCGGCCAACGGCCAACCACACGCACAAGCTTCACCACAGTTTTGCATGCGCAAGCCGGCTTGTACACGTACACTGTGGGATCTGTGTGTGTGTGGTTGGTAAAACGGAATGACGCGCAAACCTGCTTGCTTGGCTTGTACACTTTTCGACTTGCTTTAAATTTTGCATGTGCAAGCCCAGCTTGCGCGTACCTACTTGTCTGTGCGTGTGTTTGAGCGTTCCGTGTTCAAGCTGCAATTGAGGCTTTATTCATCATTTTTTTACACAGCAGAAATAGTTCTTCATTTGAAAATTGTTTCCACGCCGACGATCACGAGAAGAATGTGGCTGGCGCGTACCTATTTACCTGTACCGTGTGATTACACACGTGTTCAGTATTTTAATTCCCAAAATAGGTACTAAGAAAATATCGGTATTTAGCAATGTATCAATAACCATTAGCGGGGGTTTCGAAAATATCATGAATATGTCCCTGATTGACATCGCTTAGCTTAGAATGAATGAACGATATTATCTATGACTAAATGCACAAACCTAGGATTATTCATCCAACAGATATGATCTTTAACTCAAGATCCGGGGAAGAAAAGAGACAAGTGAATACAAATAGACAAAGGAGTAAGTAGGATAGTACGATGATGTTTTTTGTCAGCGTATGCACTAATTTATTGCTGTGCTGCAGAAGCAAACTAATCTTGACATTTTAGAATGTCGCACGAATGATTGGAGCACTACCTAAATAACGTGTATTATATTTCTCCGATTTATGGGGATACCCATACCCATTACCCAGCGATCTTGGCTTTTAGAATGTCGCACGAATGATTGGAGCTGCACCTAAATAACGTGTATTAAATTTATCCGATTTATCAATTGCAGCATAGGTGTCCCTTTCGGGTATACGCTTTGGTCAAGTCTATTGATACTTCGTCTATGGCACAAACCGTGAATAGCTAAAATATTATTTTTATATGTATCGAAAGCAGGGCCGCAGACGCTGGATACTACCTACTTATAGCAAGATGCAAAATATAGACTAGCTCTGTCCTTTTCCGTCACGAGTAACATTTGAATAGTCTTCTCAGGGTCTTCTCCTTATTGTGGGAAAGAGACTACCGATACCAATCGTCTATAGCTCTTTCCGTCTACGTAAGGTTGACGTTCATTCCTCGCTCACTCATTTGCGATAAAATTCTCCGTGGTGGAGCTGTAAGCTATAAAGTACCTAGGTAGGTACATGAGTTTTGGCGGGAATCCGATAGTGAGATGTTTTTTCTCAAACTTGTGTTTCTTCGAGTGTTAATGTGCAATATTGGTGGAATCATTCAGTGTTTAGATATAAATAAATATATTAAGTATTTACATGGTCAAAGTCACGATTCAGTAAAGTAGTGGATGCTTTACTGAAACTTCTTGGGAGATTTGGAAAAAATGCGAAATGACACGCTTTTTGGGTTTATATCATTTGCCCACGCGCGTGTATGTTAACGAACACTAATTGATTACTATGCCACCAATACTACGCATTAACATTTGAAGAAACACAAGTTTGTGAAAAAAATACAAAACTAACGTCTCACTATAGGATTCCCACCGAAACTCGATGTTGTTATTGTTCGTGTGAGTCCAACATCTTAGGATTCCTCGTCCAGGCGAGAGAGGTTTCGTTGACGGTCGGGGCTACAACTCGTATTCTCAGAATAAAAGGCTCGTATTGTTGAATTTGTGACCGTGGCGGATGCTGCGATGATTACGGTTCATCTGACGAAGTCACCACGGGTCGAAACCTCGGGTTTCGCCAGCCTTGGGCATGTGCACGTGTAGTAGGTATGTACCAAAACGATTCAGTTTTGGTGAGAAAATATTTAACTTTTCTTGGGCCGCTAATTATGACAACTAAGCGGTTCAGTATTGGTAAAAAGGTCAAAAGAAGTAGGTTTGTTCCAAATGAATGAACGAAACATTAAATAATAGTAATACCTGCCTTTCGATATCAAAAAGGTAGACGTCAATTCCTTTAGATTCAAAATGGCGGCAACCTAAACTGAGCGGCAAGATGTCAAAATAAGACGTCATGGTACGACTGAGTAGAACGTGAGTGGAACGATTCTGTTTAGGTCCGCAACTGGATCGCAATAAGAGGTCATGGTAAGGCCCCTGGTATGCATTTCCTCACGTTTTCTCATGTGTTGTAAACAAAATGAAATACTGGTATAATGTTATAATGTGCCTTTGACACCAATGTCACTGATGGGAAGTGAAAAGCATACACACAGACATCCTACACAGCCTAGTAGCGCTTCATCCCGTGAGAGTTTACATACATATGGGGGGCTAGCGATTAGTTTACTTTCATACTAAAAGAAATAAAAATAAAAAGTTTATTTCCGTTTTCATAGGTTTATTTACGCCAAAATTATAATAGATAACTGGATGTTATCTGAACACGAATTGTAAATACACGAGGGTAGCTTAGGTGTCCATATTTTGCATTTATAAGTAAGTATGTGTGTTTTGAGTATTTTTGCTTACAATCAGGTAAGTAGGTAGGTATGTTAAAATATGCTATGGAATGTAAAGAGCGTACTCGTCTGATACGAAGCTGCACTCTTAGTCATAGCAATTGTAGTGGGTTTTAATATAATATCTTTGATTCCCTTAATTTCTCTAATTAAATACGAGTATATCTTAGGAAGATGACCCAACAACGTAGATAAGTTTCGACACACGTGTGATGTCTGTGACCGCTCACGGAATACTGATTGATACGTAAACAATGCCGCAAAATTCAAATATGTAAACTTTATCGTAATAATATGTAATTACATGTATTGTAAATTGATAAATAGACCGAACAATTTTTACTGACTAATTTATGAATTGGTTTACATATTTTATTTGATTCAGAAGTTACGACCGGTACTTAATACACAATAATAATTATTCAATACGATAACTTTACACGCTATTATTTAAATATGAATTCATAAATAAATATTATTTAAAGTGAAATACCGTTAAAGTATGTTTATTTGATTTATCGCTTTTGTTATTGATATGTTTGAATGTTTTACTGCCGGCGATTGTATAGAGGCGACTTTATATAGAAACTTTCGTATAATTTAGTCCAAGTGTTACTAAACATTCTATACAACAACAAAAAATGAAAGCACGTAGGTCTCAAATAGTTGCTCCCAAAACCGAAGGGCAACCGATACATTAGCATGCATGTGATGATAAATCAGCTGACGGTTTAGACCCGCGAAGTCGCAACTCGTGGCACGCGGAAGAGATTGCGATCGGTCGCGATCAGTCGTTAATCACGCCGGGTCACGACCAACGTGACCGAAATGAGCTACCGGATCGATGTGTAGCTTCGCACCGTGTCGTATGTACCGATGCTACGCTATACTACCTGATAATATAGTCTTTTTATTTTCGTGTCCATGTAAATAGTAAATTGATTTCATTGTGTGAAATTGTCTCGGTTTATATGATAGACCTATAGGTAGCTTTTATAAATTGAACTGTTTGCCACCAATGCCCACCATTATGTCCACCACATGTAAAACCAATCAAATCAACTCCCCAAACCTACAAAATTTCAAACTTCAAAAACCCCTTCTCGGGGAGGCCCCTTTAAATGATTTAGTTTTGTAGGTACTACAGTAAAAATCACAGCCATGGATATTTCATCGCCCAAAGGTTAATACGTAGCTAAGCATTCGCTCTAGCCTCTGTTTAGTCGCGTGGGGCACAACCATACCGGCACAAAGATCTCGATCACATCACGTTATTATTTCTTTGATTGTTTTAATGGTTTTGTAATTGGGATGTTTAGCTACTAAATATCGTGCCGCATTCATATCCATTTATCACGTTGTCAAACAAATCACGATACTTGTAATTGTCTGATATAGAAGTCGATCGATTGTGATGTGTATCTTTATAATTACTTTTGGAGATATGTTGGGGGGCTACTCTTGAAAAGTATTATGTTATGTTTCTTTTTTATTTTATTATAAAAAGGGAGTATTCTTATATACTGCTGGGTAACTCAGGAACAAAATTGTTATCGTATTGATATTGTAGATATATAATGATATTCACTCTAGCTGTTGTTATAGTAGGTATATAGTATATAGTGTAGGTATATAGTGGTGCTGTTATGGTATAATAGGTATCCTAATCCTGTTGGTTCGCTTTAATTTTGCTTTGATATTAAATATATGCACGTCTACTGAAAGCTCAGCTTCATAGATGGATCGCGTACAAAAAGAAACCTTCGTGTATAATGATCAAATCACTTTCGTTCCTAAAATATCGCGAATTCCATCGAAATCGATTCCAAATTGCTTGTATTGCATCGCGTGGAGAGTCGCACGCGCATCACGCATACAGCAAGGCTTGCGAGAGTCGCAGCTGCGCCCGCGCCGCGGGCGAGATGTGCCATCATCAGATCTCGGGGTATTATTGTATCGATTATTTTAATCACTATATGTTTTGACGGGATACATGGGACTTAATCTTTCCAGATTTTTGGCATGTTGCACGAAGTAGACCCTTGTCTCAGTGTATGTTTACGGCATTTTCAACTTTAGGGTTCAAATAGCTTTATTAACTTGCAATCATTGAATTAAGCTCGAATTAATCGCTCTTTGTCTAAACAACTGTATCTGATATCTACTTATTTATGGATCAAAATGAAAATAGTAAATAGGTACAAAAATATAAGAAAAATGGTTACTTACTCGTAATTATTTATTGTCACCAAAATTCTATACATATTACATACCTAGTCAGGTCATAAATTCTGTCACATGTTTTATATAAAATAATTGAAACAAGTTTATTCATCATGTAACCATTTATATACCAAAATGAACTTAACAAAACATAGATTCTTATGACACTAAAGTTTATTCAAAATGACCTCCGTGATTTTGAATACAGGCCTTCAATCTGCGCGGCCAGTCGTCTATCGCAGCACGAACGAGGTCCATGTCAATATCGGCGGCTGCCTTAATCAAGGATGTCTTGAGTGACTCCAAATTGGGATGAGGCTTTGAGCACGCCTTTTCCTCCAAGTGTTGCCATATCTTGTAATCTAGCGGATTCAAATCTGGACTGGAGGAGGGCCAGTCTTCGTGCCGGATGAAGTCGATTTCACGCGCCGCCAGCCAGTCTTGTGTGCTCTTCGCTCTATGAGCTGGCGCCGAATCTTGTTGGAATACCCAGTGCCTGTTATTAAACATGGTATGAGAAACAGGTTCCACAAGGTTCGTCAGGACTGTATTTTGATACACAACTGCATTCGTTTTTACACCTTTCTCACAAAAATGTACCTCTGTTAAGCCCCAATAAGACACTCCCAACCATACCATGAGCGAGGATGGAAAATGACCTCGTTGGACACGCGGAATACGGTTGCTCGCTTCTTCACTACTGTGTGCGTACACCTTATCATTTTGTTTGTTGTAGCTCTCTTCTACGGTAAAAAATTTTTCATCCGAAAAAAGAATTTCCCGATATTTTTTTCCCGCGTACCGCTTCAACAAAGCGCGGCATCTCTTCAGTCTCAGGTCCATTAGACAAGCATTCAAATGATGTCCTGTTTTTCTTCGATATGCCCGAAGCCCTAAGTCTTCATTTAACACCCTTTTCACCGTGGTTCTGCTTAATCCCATCTGAAGGGCCAACAGTTTCTGCTTACGTTTGGGATTTCTTTGAATTCGCGCCTTCACAGCTTTTATCACTGCTGGAGTCCTAACAGACCGAGGGCGACCACTTCTTGACCTGTCATCTACACTAGAGTCTTCATTGTATCGTTTGATGGTACGATAAACGAATCTCTTGGCTATATTCAAATTTTTCAGTATGTCAAAAATTTGAATTGGCGCGTAACCGCAACGATGCAACGCAATAACTGCAACACGGTCTTCTTTAAGCGTCCACTCCATATTTAAAAATGAGTAATATTCTAAAAAGTATACATTTTTATTTTCATGAACAATTCGAAATTCGAATTCAATAAACTTTTTTGTGGCCAGCATTCTAAAAGAAAAGTTTTTACTGTGTGACAATACTTATGACCTGACTAAGTAATTTGTAATATACCTACAATCGTATTGGCATTGTTCAGTTGTTTACGTGCAATAACTACAAATAGGGTACCTAAGTTATAATCATGTGTGTAATAGGAAATTTCCGCATATTTCATGGGGCTTTTCAAAATTATAGACCTATTCCAAATATTGAAACATCGCGTATCGTCCCATCGACTCAAAAGAAGATGCTCATTTTTCCCCTGCGTATGCGCATTGCTCAAGCCGTCCCAATTTAGCACCAGAACTGAGATCAGGTGTGCGAAACGCAAGCACGCAGGTTCAGGTTAACGTGTGCATACATGCGTGTCGACCCGTCGCCGCCCGCGGCCCCGCCCGGTTTACGAGCGGCCCGCACGCGATATGCGCACGCGCATACATTGTGCGTGAACATGGTTATTGACGCTCAATGAGTGAGATCTGAAAGGAAAATGATTTGTTAAGGAAAAAGTAAAAGGATTCTTTTAGCAACTGTCACTGTTAGGACTGACGAGGATTATTATGATCTATCCATGAAGGCGAAATTATATGTACATTTTTTTTAAAACAGGTACGATTTACCCCTAATCTTAGTAATGTCTCAAATGGTATTATACAATTATACTACGCCAAACTTTTATAGCACTTAGATTCGTGTGAAAGATTTGAAAAAAAATACTAGTTAAGTAGGTAGGTACCTACTTAAAAAAATATGTTTCTTCAAAGTTATGAAATAATAGTGATATAAGATTATAATAATATTATTGGTCATTAGTCTACGAGTACACCTATAAACTGAACGCTTTATAGTGCATTATTTTGATACACTCGAACACAATGAGTGGCCAAATCCAGTGTCGATGGCTCAGTAATATCGGCGATCGTGTGTGGTAAGGCCTTTACTTGTTATATTGCAGCTCGAGCTCCCACTTCAAGTTGTTCAACCACACTTAACTTGGCGAGATATAGCCTACAATATGTTTCAAGGAAATCCAGCTCTACCTTTTCCTAGATAATATCTGTCTCTAGAATTTATACGACGATTCTACAGGGTGTATCGGCAAGGTGTAGTAATATTGAAATGTGGGTATGTGTACCTGGTGATGAATCATTTGCCAGGGTACTAAAACCTGAAATCGATAATAGATTTTTTCACTCAAATTGACAAAATAACTAAATATTACAACCCTAACATGATACGGATGACGTCACGTTACGCCGGTCACACAACGCTTGCGCGATGCAGGATTTCTTAGAAACGGCCCTGGCGCCATCTAGTAATTTTTGGTGGAACTTTTACCACAACTTTACTTCTACACCTAGTTTTGTTTGAGTAATGCCGCCGGCTAGAGGTGTACAGTCTTACCCAACTTATATGGTGCGTCGTGAATCTTCGTTCGCGCAGAAAATAAAGTATGGTCCGAAGATTAACGAAAGAATGCTTAACACTTACAATCAACCTAAGATCACTATTATAAGGTTCATAATACACTGCAGCTGTTAGTTCCATCTCACTCATGCCACGCGGCGATCGCTAAGATGGCGGGGCGGCTGCCGACCAATAGCGGTCAATAGCATTTCCCGCGCTTTGAAAATTCATCTTCTGCGCAGGTAGAACTGCGATGTGCAACAGCTGCAGTGTATTATGAACCTTATAATAGTGATCTTAGGTTGATTGTAAGTGTTAAGCATTCTTTCGTTAATCTTCCGACCATACTTTATTTTCTGCGCGAACGAAGATTCACGACGCACCATATAAGTTGGGTAAGACTGTACATGTTAGCCTATGCCTCAAGTTCACTGACATTGCCCAGCTGATAACTAGGGTTGAACGATGGTTAGTTTTGCAGTAAACTTTGACGTGTAATAATTCATTACCGTAACTACTTACAGATTTATAGTACCTCCAGACTACTTCGAAATATGTATGTGTATGCGTAGTTTCAGTATTACTACACCTTGCTGTTACACCTTGTATAGAGCCGTTGAATATATAATTTAAACGATTGTCAATAGCTTTGTGTTACATCTTTGTCGTGATTAAGTTTACAAGCCGTTTACAACTTACCTAATCCGTAACGGTAACAAGTTATGATTACGGTTAACATAACTTTATTTTACTCAACATGAGTAACTAATTATGTTTTAAGTAATCAAAAAAGATCTAGAAGCACTATCATTGTCCGATATTATAGGCCATCATTTGTATCTCGTGTTACGTCAAACAGCCGCAAAAAATGCACGAAACTTGATTCTAATTAAAACTTGTAAATAATCGTTAAAGCGCCATTCATCAAACATCACGTTTAACCACAGACCTCGTTGCTCTTAAATTAAGAAAGAAGGATTGCTTTAACCACTAACTAAGTAATTATTGTGACTTGCCACCGCTACTAACACCAGTGTCGCGTCTTCCACAAAGCACGGGTTTGCAAGCTGTTGAATATTCATGGTGTCGAGCCGCCGCTTTCGTTTTCGATACCCGAATAACTTACCACTGATTTATTCTATCGTACAAAATTGTTGTTTCCTGTTCTTTGGGATGACGTAGTGTTCTGTTGTGCGGTTGGACAGGTTAGGGTTGTGAGCTCGTTTCTATGAGTGAAGGTTGGAATAACCAGTGCCGTTTCGTACTAAACGTAAAGTACAAGTAGATTATCTTTATTCAAATATGCCCCAACAGGTCTTTCGGGAAAGAATTGGGAATTGGGTCGTTCCCTCCAATTCCTTTTGCAATGCAAAACGCCTAACGCCAAATAAGTACTGGGTCGATTCGCACTGTGGTGCGACCTGGACTTGGTGTGAAACGCCCCATACAAACCCCAATGTTACTGACTCTAAAAAGTACTCGCAGAAGACAGAATCAGTAAAAAAACGGCAAGAGTTAGAAGTGTAGTTAGCTGAAAAAAATCCGATTCACTAGAAATAATGAACAACGTTTAATAATTAACTGTCACATAAAGATGTTTTTTGCATTATTTAATAAAAAAAAATAGGTACCTATGTATTTAGAAATAAAGTAATGAAGTGTTGATACAAACATACATACAGTCACACCTTTTTCTCGTTGGGGTAGGCAGAGACTACATTTTTCCAACTGCTACGATCCTGACACACCTCTTTCGCTTCTTCCACTTTCATGATACGTGCTCTCCGGTTGTGGGTACTCTTGACTTGGCCTTTCCTTAAGATGCCCTCGATTTGATCGTGGTGCCTCCGTCTACGTCGACCCCTACTGGCTTGTCCATTCACACTAGATCCAGAAGAATTGTTGATGGTCATATATTCTATTATTAAATAATCTAATTAAACATACTGCAGCATGTGTCGATATGTTTTTTTTTGTGTCAATGACATAGTTTAGAGTTGCATTTGCGTCGAGCAATTATCGATAGTTGCCGATCGTTGCTAATCGGTAACTAAGGATCATTACGTTTTTTAGGATTCGCTCGAAGGCCGCCGATTATTCTTTCCGGCGTATGGCTCGTATGGAAATCGATTTCGGTGTAACGAATTGTAATCGAGTTGAGTCGTGCGCTCGCGAAATAGGTTATTGGGATATTAGATTGATGAAGAGAGTTTCTTTTGTCGGGGCTTTGGGTCACTATAATTTTTATAGTGTCTAATTGGCTGGACTAAATACTAAATATTCTAATGAGCCGGTGACATCAAAATGTCTTTGTATAGCCTCCGAGAAAGCTTGTAACACGGCAGATAAGTATAGCTATGAATACTATATTTTAAAGAAATCTTTACGTTTTTACGGCAACTCAGATATTGTCTTGGGCATTTGAGCCAACATTCAGCGACATGACGCTTATCATCAGACTTACAACCTGCTCGTCTGTTAGCTCAGACCATAAATAACATTTATATTGGCTATTCGCACGCAATCAATTAGTGCAGATGACTAACCTTCGGCGTCTCATCTGATACGAAAGTTGTTAACCTCTTGTGGAAGTGAGACGCGTCCATACTGATGTTTTTTTTAAATGAGATGGAGATTTATAAATCAAAAATGTAGTCTTCATTTGCAATACGATTTGCGAAATATAGTGTCTTTCAAAAGAAGGACGAAAAAAGTCATAGAGCATCGGCGACACCGCCAATACGTTGCGTTACTCTCTTGACTCGTTTCACGTTCGAGAATGAAGTGTGTTGTGGTGGCCACAGGTGGTGGTGACGTTTCAAATAGTCGACTTTCAGACCTAAATGTGCGTTAGCCTAAAGCTCTTTTCATGGAAATTCCTTCTCCTATTACATTTTTCTTGTTTTATTTCATAGTATATATTTATATATATTTCATAGTAGGTTTATAACTTATATTTAGAAATCACTAACGAAATTTTGTTCATTGTTTGCAAAATACTTTGCTTTTTTTATGAGTCGCATTGGATTAGTGAAATTTGATCACACGCAAAACTAGTGCAAATTGGTCACACTATAATTCTATGATGTCATGAAAGTAACGAAGGTATATTGTGCTGAAATATGGGTTATAAAATGCCCTTCCTAGCTTATTACTAAAGGTTGCTAGCAAAAGTTTTTTCTGTTGATGATAACCAATAGGAAAAACTTTTACACATAATTCGTTTCATCATCTTTTCATCATTAAATAAATTATTGACGATAATTTATTTGTCTATAGAATGTTTATAACGTTTTTTTCAGTACTAAGTAGGCTATCATCAATTTAAAAAAAAACTAGTCGAAACAATTCGCCATTTACTACCAATAACTATTTCTGATACTAGATGGTCACTACTAGATAATACTGGTCAGTTATGCAATATGAGCGCAGGCTTATTCCACTAACAAAATAAGTTTCGAAACACTAATCGCAGTAAATGTAAAATATATCCACTAAACGGGGGACCACATGAGGTCCGGTGATTTATAGACCGGCATCAGTACACCTTGGGAAAATGCAGCTATGATTTTTGGTATAGCTATTATTTGTAAGTAGGTAACTAAATAACTTGTAAATAAATTTTTGGTAAAAAAAATTTCAAGCTTATGCGACTAAGTTCATAAAGCCAAGTGTTACTTAGCGGAAATCTATAATATCAGTTATTACAAAATATAATAGATAAGCTTGGCTTTAGTGGAATTATCTACACATTTTTAGTTGCGTGTGTTAAACCATCCTAAAACGTACGTAATTACTTATTATTTATGCACTAATTTAACTTTTTTAAAGTAAAACTTTTTTCAGTTAGCTTCATCTGTTGATTCAACAGGGCTTAAATAAACACGTGTTTATTAAAAAAGTATTGTTTAAAAGGTCATTAACACAGATCTCGAGTCATCGATTGTAAGTTGATGAACTTACAATCGAATCGATTGTAAGTTGATGAACTTACAATCGATTCAAATCTATAGTATCATAATGCTAACAGACTCGTTATTTTTACTGGCACATAAACGGAACTGTTATGGAGCGAGCTCCGACGGGACCGATATCGCCGAAAAAACAATTAAACAACGAATCAAACACTTCCAAATTAAAATGGATATAGTTTAAACTATGGCCGTGTAATTGATATACCTCTAAACTGCCGTTTCTTTTAAACTTGCCGCTATAAAGTTGAGTATATATAGTTTTAAAGAGTTTTTATAACACATTTTTATTAGATTTGTGTTTTGATTGTAGAAAGTAGTGGATCTGTATGTGATGTGTGGTATACTTTTGTTTGATGTGGTGTTTGCGCTGTTGATAGGTCGTTGGTTCAAAACTTAATTACCATGCTGAAATGAGCTTCCGCTTCGTTCTATCTGTATCTTTCGTAATCAGCTGTTACTCAATAAATAAACATTTTGGTATTTTTATTGTTCTCATATGTTTGACTTGTAAAAGAGGTTTATTATTGCCTTCTTACAACAAATGAGTTCGATCTAAAATCAAGATAAAGTTCTTGTTAAAAAAGGAGGTGACCGTTTCCGTTCGATTGTTGTGCGTCGTTTGTTAGTTATGCTCGTTGCAGGTTACATCTTTCCAGGGTTACATATATCTCGTTATATTCAAACTGACGCAGCGCCGTGTAAGACTTCTAAATCCAAGACAACAAGTGCAAGTAGATTTCGAAAAGTGTTACAAGTGTAACACTTACAACAATACAGGTTAGTGTTGTGCCAACAACGGCAGTTTCAACACCATGTTACCAATGTCACAGCCAACGAAAAAGCAGCAGTTTTGATTATGGCTTATGAGTTTGACCACTGTCTTACGTGCTAAAGCGACGATGCGATCGAACATGCTAAGTCTCGCAGGGCTGGCTCTCGATGACTGCTGCCGGAATACCCTGAAATCGTTGACGGAAATAAGATGAAATATCTTCAGCACAAACCACTTGCCGTTCAAGACTCATATTCAATTACAACTACCTCGCACCTAGTTTCAAAATAAACAAGTATTACTAGTGATGCGCTACTGCAATCCGGTACCTAAGTTACGGACGGCGCGCGGTGCTGGCGCTGCCGGTACCGGATACAGGCTACTTTATGGAGCAATAAAACCTGCGAGCCTGTGTCCCTGCACCGTACATCGCGCTCTACTAAGTACGGATAGCAAAAAAACTTACAATTGAAATATTTGTTAAATTGGAAAACATAGATTCTATAAGACTGTTCCATTTATATGCAATTCTTTCAAATTAACTCCTAGTTTATTGTTTTTAAAAACCCTTGACATCCTTATCCCTTATCTAAGACAATTTTATGATTATATTGGAATAAAAATTGCGGTTTCTTCAAAAAAGAAATATATTTTTTGATCTTATTTAAGACTTATTAGCATAACTATCAATTATTTTAGTTAATAGAAGATCAAGCAAATAATGTTTATGATCCTTGCCTGAGCAGTCCATAATATTTAGCGTCCAAATGATGGATTTACTAATATATTTTTCTTTGCCTACTTATTTTAAGCACTTAGACTCCTTAAAGTCTAAGTGCTCAAAATTAAAAGCCAAAACAAAGGATAGTCTAACTCTTAGACTATCATTGAAACAGTCTTGTCCAGGTAATTTTAATTAATTGAGTTATCCAAACAAGTAAATGTGAATACATCTGAACAATTTAACAGCCAAACTAATTATTTCGTTAACCATTTCTAATTACGCAAAACATTTGAAAGTGTGAACGTTATAATTAAAAACTAAACCAACAACGGTTTTGCGTGCGACCAGTACTTTACATTTCGTAAAGAGGACTATAAATTCAAGGTTATTTCGTTATTACAGAGAGATTGTACCACATTTGCGGTGATAAAACGTTATCAAACGCAGTAACTCATAACACAATAACGTTATTATTCACACGTGTCGTTATGGGTTAAGTTTTGACTAAATACTTTAATGAAATATTGTAGGTTCAGGTTACAAGTGATTTTCTTTCTGTTGAATTTTAGTTTTATGTTTTGTTATGAACATAGGTAGTGTGTTTTATGGCATGGGTCTGGAAGAAACATTTCAATTAGGTAATACTTATATTTCAAGAGTTAAACGTTTCTTCCCATAGGTTCATCCAAAACAAGCTTCTCTTCTATCGTATTGAGGGTTTTAAAGTGGTGAGCTGTTTTGGTAGAAACGCCATTTTATGGTTTGTTTTTAATATTGTACTATAATGCTATACAGTATACACTATACGTTGTCGCAAATTATGTCTTTCTTTAAGTTCCACTGAGGTTCTTCTTGCTCCCCGCTAACAAGTTGCTTTAGGTAAAAAAAACTGATTTATTACTAAGGAACCAAGTGCTATGAGTACATAAATTATTAGTGCTCTCACGCAAAATCTTTTTGTACGTTATAAAAATACGTTGTCACATTTACTGTATCATTTATTATTTTAATTCCGCCCGAGTGCAATAAACAAGTCTCCGGCATGTCTCAATGATATTCATTATTCATAATGAAGTATTTACACGAGCAATTAAATGTTTCTCTACATTTCGTACGAACCTGATCGGATCCTAATATTATACAGCGAGTTGATACCGTGACATTGACACTTTAAAACCTTCTCACAATAAATTTACTTGATTATTTTCTCTACCAACAAATCAATCGTGAAATGTTTTTAATTCAACATAGTTGTAAATGGTGTACAAACTTGTGTTTAATTTAGGTGTGTGTAGAGCTATCGTAAAACTTTGTTGGTTTATTGACGCGATTAGTGGATTTTAGTAGCAGCTTACATAATTACGGTTTCTCTGAAACTTGATTTTTGATATATGATACACTAGTTTCGGATTGCGACTCCACTCGCGTGCTTTTTCGTATAGAAATAGTCATCGACAGGGATGCTTTATTAAATTTATGCAGTCGGTTCCGTCTCCAGATCGCAAGCTGCAAGGAGTAGATTCGAAACCAGCTGCCTGCAAAGGCTGAGCATGAACTTCAGATGAAGAAAAATGTCATTAAAAGCCTTGATTGCAAGGGGAACTGAGCTGTCGGTAAAAAAAAATGTGACGAACAGTGATTATATGAACAATTATTGAAAGTTGATAAGTTGGAGGCTCATATAATGGTAACACCTAGCTAGCTACTAAGCTACAAGCACCTACATGTAGCTACAAGTAGCCAAACCTATCGGTGTGTTTCAGGATTGGCCCTCTAGAGCCAGCCCCAGCTGAGCAAGTCTTCCACCTTTGTCGCATCGTTACTTAAAACCTAGTGAGATAATAGTTAATTCTAGCCCATAATGTATAAACAAAACAAAAGGCCTATCATTTGCTATTCGGAGCTATATTTACTATTTCTGTGGCTAATGATCAATTAATCAAAGTTTTTTATTCAATGTGGTCTATTTTATGGAAATTAGTAGAGCATTGCAGATATTTGGCACAAGGTATTATTGGTTATTTAAACAATCAAGATGTTTAATTAATTTACAGTGCGTAATTTTTACGAGACATGACCTCATTCGTGGAGATGAAAATAAACAAATCATTGTATAAAAAAACTGTTTTCACATCAATATGGAGACATGACATTACAATGAAACGTGTGCACAAACCATTTACCTATACTTAAATTACTTAAACCTACCTTATGTTGGTGGTAGTAGGATAGAATCCACCGGGCCGTATCAGATTCCCTGAAAATCTAGACTGTACTGATCGGAAATAGGGTATTTTTCACTCAAAACCAAGGACCTACCTACCTGGGTATACTGAAGAATTTGCTGCATGCCATTTTGTACACTGCCCGAAAGTAGTAGTAGTAGTCTAGAAACAAACCGTATTGTGAAAACTTACCTGACGTAAAAAAAATATTTGTTTTGTTTTGTTTTTGATTTTTTAATAGCCAGAGGCGTCAAATTTATGAATAACACATTCTTCATACACGTTTATCTATGTCAAGGTGACGGCACGTTTTGCGAAGTGGCTGAGCAATTGGACTGCTGCGCTTGGTGTCGCAGGTTCGAATCCCGCCCGGAACAAATATTTGTGCGATCCACGAATGTTTGTTTTCTGGTCTGGGTGTGATGTGTATGTGAAATTATATGTCTGTAAGCAGTTCCCGCGATACAGGAGCAATCCTAGTGTGCGGCAACATTAAAAAAAAAAGAAAACAAGGTAAAATTAAAACCTCGTTTTAGCCTGGTGGGTTGTCAGAACCCTTAGGTCCTGGTGGCTGGTCAAAACCCTCGTGTCAGGAATTCTCCGCAGGTTAGTTTCGCAAGTGCGTACTGGCTCCATTAGGCCGAGTGACCTGTCTCCGAGGAAGGTCGCCCGGTGCTGATGCCGTGGACCAGTGTAGCCACTTATTGAAACAAAGCGTTGGATTACTGTGGATACGAAATGTGTTTTGTTTCTAAAATAAAATGACGAAAACAATAGCTTGTTCTAGTAACAAAATTATGTTGGCGTTATGATACATATTATGAGATTTTAGTACAATGTGTTATCTTTCAGATTAAGCGAAGCGAGCGAGCGCGAGCGTTTTTTCAGCGATAAGGCCGCACATTGTACAGTATTTATTTGTTTTATTTTTCTGTTCTGTATATGATGTTTATTTTTTGGTGTTGAATAAAGAGTTATTGTATTGTATTATCTGAAATATGGAAAAAGTATCAATGAACTCACGCTCTATCAAGAAGTAACTTTTTATTATTATTTTGCATTATTATTCGTGTACTTTACTTTGACAACTTTGATTGGAAGGGTTTGATTTGTTTGTAAATCTGCTCGTTTTATACACCGACCCACTTCCCTCACCATTATTAATTTTTTTACTCGACTGTCCAAAAGCAAGGTGAAGTTTTTCATCGTTGCATGGCAAAAATACGCAGACAACGATCCTTATGAATCAGAAGCCTACTCCCAACTCCATATAAGTATAATTTTAATACACCTTTATGGGCATGGTATTTTTGGAATGTCATTTCGTAATCTGCAGTAAATATTTTTAATGCACAATTTACGAAAACTTGGAGGATACATCAGAACATTACAAATACACAATATGAATGCATATACAAACACACACATTTTAATAATTCCTACCTAATGTAATCCGTAGAAATTATGTCTTCAACAAATTTTGCTTTGTATAAATGCCGCCTTTATTAAAATGCCAACAAATTTAAACACTGACAATATCGCTTAGTAAATTAACTTCTAATATAAAAAAAAACAGTGAAGCGTATCTATACTAATCCAACCGTTTTAGCATCTCACGTGGCTATCTCTATCTCAAACGTAAACAGTCTGGTCCGCGTTGATTTCAACAGGCCGCCCGCGCCCGCGCCCGCGCCGCGCCGCCGCCGGTGCGTGGAATGTCCACACAGACTGGTAACATTACGGTTAACTAGTGCTGTCGAGGTACCGTTTCGGTTTTCACTGTTTAGGCCGAAAGCACCAAGTCGACTGTCAGATCGTGTGCGTATCCCTACTAACTAAACATGAAGGCATATACACGTAAAAAAGTTTTGACCACAAATTTTATCTGATCAAAATAAGCAGATAATATTATGTACCACAATTAATACAAAAAATAATTAAAATAAATATTTACATAGTATTACAACGTAAACTAATATTTTAAATATTATTCTCAGCTGTCTATAATCTTGCAGCTCACTTCCTTTCGAAGACCATCAAATAGACCGTGTACGCGTGACGACTTTCATGCTTTAGAATTTAATTGTTAAAATATACGGTTTTCTAAGTAGAACTAAACTGCAGAAATTTATAACAGCATAGATACGATGCCCAATTAAAGATTAATAGATAACTCTCACGTCTTCATAAAGTGATCGCCTTGGAAACACGGTAGTTTCGGCTTCACCACATTGGGCGCATCACTAAACTAGCTCACCTAAAACATTTCCACGCTAGTATTTGGCGCGACCTCGGCCCGCCTTATCGCCAATAAAGATTTGCCAGACTTATCCTCCGCCGCCTCCGCATATCAGGTGTCGATTTAAAATCATTCCCAAGGTGGTAGACAGTTATTTACGATCATAGCTCCGATGTGGAAAGCACACCCATCTCTATTTTGTAACTTCGATTTGAACTTTAGATAACTATAAATGGTTTTAAGAAATGGTTGGTTTTATTTATGTTGTAAATATATTATTCTTTTTTACTATTTAAGAAGTCCTATTGTTACGATGTTAAAATCTTGGCCGATAGATGAGAGGGATAATAATAATACGTGTATATTTAATGTAATAATACCATAAATTATTGGCAACAACTTGGTAGCAAATTTTTAGTGTTCAATTAAAAATAGTCTTTATAAATTACTTATAATAGAATAAGTTACATATTGTCATTTATATTCATAGAGTACTTATTACTACGTACTCAGTTATATAGCATGCCGTAATTTATAGTACAGCGTTCGTAAAATTAAATATAATATTATTTACGTGTAGTATTTGCTCATTTTCTTTGACTAGTGCGCGCCCGGCCTCGCTCGCCCGCCTGTAAGGAGATAACCAGCGATTAGTACAAGGTAGTGAATCGCTAACTCTACATTATCCACAAATAACCCGCGACTCCGAACCTACTGTTTAGACTAGAACACGATACCATACTTTCTCACTTCATGCAGCACTAATTCTTTGTAGAAAATAATTTGAAGATAATGGTTTAAATTAATTTAGTAAAATAATTTCTGATTGGGGTTTGTCGAAGTCTGTAACGTTATATAATGTAAAGTTTTACAAATGCAGGTATTTGTAGACTATTTTGTTTGTTTGTTGTTAGACGTTAATACAGAAAACTGTTAGGCAAAATAATAAAAAATAATGAAAAAAACATCACAAATTTAACATATAAAACTATTCAAATATCGACACAAAAATAAACTTTAACCCAAAAACATACCGCTATAACGGTGAGAAGATTTATTACGCTGTGCTTCTATTGATTTCACATAGAGCGATAATATCGTAAACGTTTTCTGCGATATCTGGTTTCAGTGTATTTTGTATTGAGGCGTGTGCGTTTTTAAACATTTATAAATAACATTGCGTCTCTATGGCTTTATTCCTTTTATATCCATTGAAACCAATCCATTCCACATGAATAAACACCTTTGATGGCTAAAAATAAAGGAACGCCGCTAATAGTGTTCAACGAAATAATTCCTCTGTCCATCACTACGGCATACATTGTAAATCACCCATTCATCATACTTTAATCGAAAATAAGATCAAAACCTATCCTGTATGACCATACAGATTATTGAATGGAGAAAGAGATGCACGATTGACACGGTGCAGAGCAAAAGAGACGGGTCTAAGATTACTGCGCCATTCGATTTCTTTCCAAGATCGATACACAATAAATCTTTTTGAAGTTGTTTTTTTCTTGAAGGTCCGGATAAACGCTCTCGCGACGGTCGGACAGACAGCTCTCAGCTACTGGCTTCTGGTTCAATTCTCGCGATGTGTATTTCATTCTCAATGTGCTTGAATCGATTGTGCTTATTATATTCGATTTATCGCCACTTTACGATCGCTGTCGACTGAATCGGGGGCTTACTTTGTGTTTATTTCATAATGTCAAACTAAAACAGATGTTTTACGGTCAGTGACCGTTAAAATTACATGTATATTATTAAACTAGCTGATACCCGCAACTTCGTTCGCATTTTCATATAAAATGTAAACTGTTTAGAAAATCAATTGATGTCGCGGGTAACAGCTAGGTAAGAATATATCTGTCTCTTTCTCTCTCCCTTTTCTTATATCTTTCTCCCTCTCTAGCCCTCTTTCTATCGTTGTCCCTCTTTCGCTCATTTTATATCTCTTCCTCTACCTCTATCTCTTTCCCTCACCTTATATCTCTATATCTTTCCCTATTTTCTATCATTAATATGCCTCTCCACTCTCAATCTCTCGCCTACTCTCTCCCTGTCCATCTCATCCATTATATTTATTTCAACACCCTCTCCGTCTATATCTCTCCCTTTCCCTCCTTCGCTCACTCTCTCTCCCTCTATTTCTATAAATTGCGCACTCAAACTCTCTTTCTCCCCCCTCTTTCTCCCCACACTCTGCCCACTCCCCCCTCTTTAATATTTCTCCCCCACTCTCCCCTCCCTCTACCTCACTCTCCCCTCTTTCGCCCCACTCTACCCCCCTTTCTCCCCACTCTACCCTCTTTCTCACCCCACTCGCCCCTTGTTTTCCCCCCACTCTCCCCTCTTTCTCACGCCACTCTCCTCTCTTTCTCCCCCACTCTCCCCTCTTTCTCACCCCACTCTCCCCTCTTTCTCCCCCCACTTTCCCCTCTTTCTCACCCCACTCTCCCCTCTTTCTCACCACACTCTCCTCACGTTCTCCCCCCACTCTCCCCTCTTTCTGCCCCACACTCCCCTATCTTTCTACCCTCTTTCTCCCCCCAATCTCCCCTCTTTTTCCCCACTCTACTCTATTTCTCCCCCCACTCTCCCCTCCTTCTATCTCACTCTCCACTCTTTCTCACCCCATTCTCCCCCCACTCGCCCCTTGTTCTCCCCCCACTCTCCCTCTTTCTTACGCCACTCTCCCCTCTTTCTCCCCCACTCTCCCCTTTTTTCACCCCACTCTACTCTATTTCTACCCCCACTCTCCCCTCTTTTCCCCCACCCTATCTATTTCTCCCCCCACTCTCCCCTCCTTCTACCTTAATCTCCCCCACTCTCCACTCTTTCTCACTCCACTCTCGCCTATTTCTCACCCCATTCTCCCCCCACTCTCCCCTTTTTCTCCCCCCACTCTCCCCTCTTTCGCCCCACTCTACCCCCTTTCTCCCCACTCTACCCTCTTTCTCACCCCACTCGCCCCTTGTTCTCCCCTCTTTCTCACACCACTCTCCCCTCTTTCTCCCCTACTCTCCCCTTTTTTTTACCCCACTCTACTCTATTTCTCCCCCCACTCTACCCTCTCCTCTTTCGCCCCACTCTACCCCCTTTCTCCCCACTTTGCCCTCTTTCTCACCCCACTCGCCCCTTGTTCTCCCCCCACTCTCCCCTCTTTCTCACGCCACTCTCCCCTCTTTCTCCCCCACTCTCCCCTTTTTTTACCCCACTCTACTCTATTTCTCCCACCACTCTCTCCTCTTTCTCCCCACTCTACTCTATTCTCACCCCACTCTCCCCCCTTTCTCACTCCATTCTCCCCTCTTACTCACCCCATTCTCCCCTCTTTCTCCCCTCTTTCTCCCCACTTTCTCCCCCCACTCTCCCCTCTTTCACCCCCACTCTCCCCTCTTTCTCCCCACTCTACCCTCTTCTCCACCCACTCTACCATCTACTCCCCCTTTCCCCCACTCTCCTCCTTTTTCCCTTTCCCCTCCCCCGCCCTCTCCCCCCTCTCCTCCCACCGCACTCTCCCCCTTTAATTACTTGCCAAATTAAATTACGATCCGTTCAGCCATTTATTGTGGTCTGTAGGGGTAGGGTGCATCTAAAGAATACCGCATAATTTCAACCCCTTGCTTTTCCCCCTTTAGGGATGATTTTGAAAAAATGCTGAAAACCGTATTTATTTATTTCTTATCAAAAGCCTAAATAAGAATTTTCAGATCCCTAACTTGAGGAATTATGGCTTCCCCATACAAACTTTCAACCCCTATTTCATCCCCTTCGAGATTATTTTTTGAGACAGAAGATAGCCTATGTCCGTCTCATAAGTCCAATATACCCCTATACCAAATTTCATCGAAATCGGTTCAGCCGTTCAGCCGTGAAAAGGTAACAAACAAACAGACAAACAGATATACAGATAAACAGATAAACCGATAAACAGATAAACAGAGTTACTTTCAGATTTATAATATTAGTATGGATTATCCTTGTAGCTAAGTTAGTATTTAAATATCCAAATAACAGGAATATTATGAGATGTAACGGTATCAAACATTAATTTGTCAAAATATTTTATGAAGTTGAGCGACCTAATTGCCGTAAATCAAATACTGTCATTAAGTCTGTATAAATCAAAGCATTTGTCAGACATGTATGGGCCAAACTGTATTAATATTAAAATATTCATTTGTTGTTGTAAATTATAATATATTTGATTTTTCCTCGAGGCGTCCGCCTCCGGAATAGTAATATTGCAAAATTATGGGACCACACAAGTATTTATGATTGAAATAATTTATTAATTACATTCATAACATTTCGTCTAGAGTAAACCAAGATTATATTTATTATTTATTGTAGATTAAGATAATCAACAAGAAATAATAAAACTTAATAAGTATCTGTCCCTGTGATCCATCGGAGTGTTGCGACGCGACGCCTGTCTCGTTGGAGGCTGAGCATGTCTACCACATTCGTCCACATCGTCACCTAAGACCAGGAGTATAGTAATTACATGCTAGCCCATAAGCTATAAAGCATCTATAAAACACAAAAAGCTAATCGACTATTTAAAAAGAATATCGCTAAGATGAACCAATTTCGCTAGATTGCAGCAACCTCTGGGTAATTCATCTTCGTAAACAATTAAGCGATATTCCTCCACCTTTTTATCGTCCGCCGATAGCTTAGCGGTTAAACCCATGTCGAACGCATGATTCGGTAATCAGAGGTAAACGTAATTGCGAATTAAAATCGATTATTTTACAACGGCGCAAATTACGCGGCCAATCGAGCCGCCCGGGCCCGGTGTTTATCGATCCAATCAATCATTCGAATGCGCGCTTTCTTAAAATTAGATTTTAAAGTAATTAAGAGTTGAACAATGGGTGTCGTTGTAAATGCAAAATGTGTGTCTGAATACAGATGTAGATTTATATGTGACAATGAAATATTAATATTGAAATTGAAAAAAATATTGTGATAATAAAATATTGCAATGGGTATTTTTTTTTTGTACGTAGGTACTTGATTTGATGAACAAAATGGTTCATTTAGGTAAAGAAAACCGGACATAACTTGTGTCATACAAAGATATTAAGAAATGACAAAATATCGTGTTTTTCCATATTCTTAAGATGCTGAAATCGCCTATTTCGAGTTTGTGAAACTCCACGGGATTTCCCTTAAATACGCCATTCCTGTGTTCACAGATACAATGAATCCTAGCATGTGCTCAATAGTTAAAAAAATGTTATCGTAATAAGGAACAAGCGACCTTCATGCCTCCATCAGTTCCTTGTTGCCAGACGAGACGACAGTAAATCATCTTAGTTAGGCGCGTGCGCATCCGACGCCCGAATCGGCAAGTCGTATTATTTATGGATGCGCTAATAGAGGACTCTGCCCAGCTATTTACATCTACGTGGTGTGAATGAAGTATGCTTTGTATAGATTGTCTTGATTAGGTTCTATGTTACTTCCCGTTATCAACTGAGCCGTAATTACGAGCTGCTCTAAAATTACTCGTTATTACATTCACAACGGCATCTCTAAATAACTCAACTATCGTTTCTGTTTCTTTGTTTAAAGAGTAAGTACCACTTTCAAGTGTCAACATCAGACTGACACAGAGGGTCTAGGGCTTATCGATCGAAAACAGCCAAAACAGACGGACGGGTTAACGTGCTTTCCGAAGCACGGAGCTATAAGAATCCGCAAGTAACTGGCCCACGAGAACTCATTCAGGGACGAGGATCGAACCCAGTGTCGTCGAGTTGAATACCGCACAAATGACTAATGCCCGGTTCCTATATCTACACAACGATCCGTTTTGGTAACGAACAGTTACTTTTTTAACCAGACGTAAGCTGAAACTGTTTCTATAAAAAACGCTTCGTAAGGGAAGTTACCAACAGTTAGTTACTAACGGATGGGAGGGTTAATAGCTACGCTCCGTTAGCTTATTGTATGGGGAGAGTAGAAAATGGTGTTCCTATAAAAAAATTAAACGTCAGTTAACTGTCAAGGTAACGATCCGTTGTTCGTTTCGCTACCGGCAGAATTCGGCGGGTAAAGTATCTCGAGCTCGGCCAGTTTGGCGATTTTCAGCTGCAATTTTATAAATTACTTCTATAATGTCGAATGTGTAGGTATATATTCTTTAGATAGTAGTATTTATATATCTATTTAGGTAAGTACTTAGTTAAAGGATTAAAATAAATATGGTTCATAATAATAATAACTCTTTATTTCAAGTTACGAATAACATTAGTAGGTAAAATAAAATGTATTCTATGGCCCATCCCATATTGTATTCCTTACAGAATAATATACATAATATCATAATAAAGCTCACGACATTACAGAGCTTCTAACAGGAAACTGCTTTCGACTACATTTTCTATATCGGTGGTAGACTACCCTGTAGGCCAGAAGTAAGGGTTGACGAACATCTCCAGGTGCTCGGCTGGAACCAGGAGCACGTAGGTGCTAACTACACCTCGATCGGCTCCTCACGCGAACTTCGGTGCATGCCTATAATCTCTCCTGGATATAAAGCACGACTTCTCCGCCCTTCGTATTCTTGTCTAGGCGAGAGAGGTTGACGCGGACGGTTGGGTCGGGGTTACACTCTCCGAGTTTTCGAGTTTCATTTTGCGGTCGAGGAGGTCGGCCTTCAAAACGCAGATTGTTTCCACATGGTTCTACGTTATAGGCGGTAAATGGCACATGTCTAAGATTCATATTAATTTAAGATCACGAACGTGCTCAAATATTTCTCAATATCATAAAAAATCAGGAAGACAATGGGAAGAAAAGAGGGAGGAGTTTTGGCGGGAATCCGATAGTGAGACGTTGTTGGTTTTGTATTATTAGCTCAAACTTGTGTTTCTTCGAGTGTTAATGTGTAATATTGGTGGAATATTAACCATTAAGTGTTCGTTAACGTGCACGAGTGTGGGCGAATGATATAAACTCAAAAAGCGTGTCATTTCGCATTTTTTCCAAAACTCCCAGGAAGTTTCAGTAAAGCATCCACTACTTTACTGAATCGTGACTGACGATGTAAATACTTGACTCGACTACTTGACCACGATTGCTATAACATTGCTGTGAGTTTCTTTATGTGAAATTAAGAAATTTAATACAATAAAATACTTGACACTGGCTATATGCACAAACCGTGCGAAGCCATAACTAAAACAAAAAAAGAAAAAAAAAGAAAATTAAATGTCACATCGTAGTCTGTGGGCATGTCTTTACGCATGCGCCATTTGACGTTTCGTTCCGTCCTTCTGCACCGAAAATCAAAATATTATTAAATAAGATTATTTCAGTTTATGACTGAAGAAAGTTACTTTTAGCGATTAATTCATTACATAATTACTAAACTGTATACATTTCAAATAATAACGCCAGTATTATTGAAAAAAAAACTTTTTTTTCTATATACTATATTTTTGTTTCTTGAAGTAACGAAACGCATGGAGGACCATTGGTAAGCGGTCTACCTACGGATGCTCGTCGCAGGTAGGAGGCGTAAAAAACTTGTGGAACACCTAGTAACGATCCGTTAGTAGTAAGTAGAAAACGAATGGTTACTCTTACCAATGACGGATCGTTAAATATAGGAACCCGGCATTAGTCAGTAGCTATTTCTCTATATCGAATGATCGATGCGGCAAAACCAACTCTTACCTCATCGACGCCACGAATCCAACGACCACTGTTACTAATAATAATTGTACTATTGATTATTCTGTGCCAAAAATAAAGAATGGTAATAAAATGACCGCTCCGTTACCAATAATAAAGAGTAATAAATGCGGCACGGACGGATCGGGGTTATTATTAGCGAGGCTCGCCGGGGGCGGTACCAGGGCCGCAGCGCACGTAGGAGCTGCCGTGAGATTGCTACTGTTGGATAACTAGAGGTCTCATCTTGTTGGTGTAGCTAAATAGATTTTGATTGGTGTCTCGAAGCTAGACGATGGTGGTAGCATTTCGGGTACCTACAGACGTAATATTACAACTTCCTGTAATTTCAACATACAAACTTAATATTTTAATACGAAATGGATGAGAACATAAAAAAGATTACGTGTGGAACTTTACATTCTGAGAAACAAGAAGTTTTAGTCTTGTAAGAGCTTTTGAAAAAGAGTAAACAGATAATCTTAAAAGGATGATTGGACTTAATTAACATTGTATATGGCTGGTTTGTTTGTAGAAGTTGCTTAGCGATGACAAGAACAGGAGACAAAGACACTAGTGACTAGTCCATGGCGCCGCGTGCATGTACGGACGCGCGCAGCAATCCAGTTGCGAGGGCACCAACATTGCACACCTGTCCATATCTAGCACCTGACAAAAACATACGCCCTCACAGTATCGTAAATACATCGAGATTGCATTCGAAAAAATGCACTCGCCACCATTTACGTCATATTCCAAATAGCGGGGCACAAAGAAACTTGAATGAAATGCATCTACCATTCAACGATCACCGCGAGGAAAATGACAAGCCATTTTGATCCTAATGTTTCATATTCAAAGTTCAGAATCATGTAGGGCAGATTTATAGTTGTTCTAGGCAACGTAGAATGTCGATAGCAACACAAACACAGAGAGGTGGGTAAAAACAACACTCGAGACTGACTGCAGTGCTACCAGGCGCGCAGGAGATTGCTGGAGGTCGCCGGTAGCGGACCGGTCGCGTAATGATACCCACTACCTTTTAGGGCGAGAGTTATGATGCTTGATCGGTATTGTGTGGATACGACAGAGAAAAAAACAACGCAAGTTTGATCTTAATTTTAATAGACTTGACCATACAACCATTACAAATGCAAAAGAATTACCTTACAAAATATATTTAGATGGCATATGATGACTTGCAAAATTATAGTCTTTATGTCTGATGTCATGTCTACACAACTCCAACGCACCAGCCCTTGGCCAGCCAGTTTGTCCACTCTCATTAAGACCGCAGTCAGTACTTTTTCCAATACTTGACGGCCACACAATGACATCTCCAACCGACTTCTGCTCGCCTGGTACCTCGGCTGTATCTAGCAGATAACTACGATCATAGATAACCGCACTTTTTCCATATGCAGCGAGTTTATGTGACAACTAGCTCGCTTATAAGGAAGATAGCGAGCAACTTAATGGCGTTATTGGTTCAACAGGCCATGCTAGTTGGCACGCCTATCTCTCGTATTTCTTATACGATTTTATTCGGTTGTCTGTGCTGTTGTTTATGTTTTTGTGGAATGTCCGTTGGCTTCGGATTATGCTAATTGCGTGTTTTTCCAGTCTTTTGACGGGTTGTTGCTATCTCGCCGGATTCGATCAGCTGTGGTGGCGATAACGTGTTCCTTTTTACACCGATCTGAGCGGAGCTAAATTATACTGTAGCTACCTCGTTCCTTCTTAGTTCATCCAAACAGTTATTATCTCCGACATGGCTGTTTAGATATTTCTTAGGACGTTTTCCAAACGTATCGATTGGCACACAAAAATTTAAAACCTTGTAGACCCTAACGCGCGGTTTTCCCGACTACATTAACTCTTTTTCAATAGTTTTTTCCATACATACATTATCAGATTCCCAGCCTCCCACGGGCACCTGTTTATCTCACACATCTATATGTGGGCAGATAACGCTCGGAGTCCACTATCGGAACACGCGGCTACCGGCGACGCTCAAATGCGTTTCTCCTGTTACACTTATTAAGAGTGTGTTCGGAATCTAACCTCGGATAAAGGTAGTTGGACTGTCTACTCGACTTATTGGAATTCACGACACTTTATTGGGTATCGGAAGCCACTAATTTTGGACGGGCGTTAAATTAAGCGTCATCGTTATCGAGGACCGTATTCTAGCGTTCGAGAAAAAAGAATAAAAATTACAGATTTAGTACGGAAACTTTTGTGTACAGACTATATCAGTGTCATCAAAGCTTTATTAATTACGGCACACTAACGATTTTGGTCGAACTTACGTCTATAAAGTATCAAGATCTTGTCAGAGCGTTAGTAGAAAATGTCTAAACACGTCGCATCCAATAAACCAAACTTTTATCACACTACTGATCTTTTTTACACGAGAATAATTTATTTGTATACTGTAATATGTATTCTGACAGCGGTCGTACATGACAATTAGCGCTATTACGTGTAAACTAGTATGACTGACTGGTATAACAAAAAGAGACTTAAATACCCAACAGTAGGCGGCAAAAACTGATGAATCTGAAGATGATGATGATAATATAAGTATTTTGTATGTAAAGCGTTCAGAAAACCTGTTATCTGCTCACTCTCTCTCGCTTCCGTAACGACGATTAGCAAGTACTTAAACCACATCGAACGCCCGATACGGATCGATAGATCGTAACCTTCCATCGCAAGCGATCAAACCTAATCTAACGTTTGTTCGTCTAAAAAGGTAACACTGGCCACTAATTTCTCTTTATCCAAAAATAAAACTCAAGTATAAAGGCACCATTCCAGTCCGCCGATGTCTTCACTTTCCCAGGAACCCTAACTCCTTAACCGAATCGTGCATCTGCAATCTGGCGAGGTGTCTCGGCGCGATGGTCAGCGGTCACGAGCTTAGGATAAAGACGTACGCCTCGTTTTGCAGGTAATTAGCAAATGGGGAGCGCAGGCGCCGCGAGTGCCGCGACCGATGCAGATAGCGCGCTGCGGGCAGTTTGGGCTCTGCGTTCACTTTAAAGACCTTTTCTTTTGGAGTGTTGAAATAAAGTTGGCTTTGGCAAAGATGAACGCAAAATTTTTATTGTAAAATCTGTTATGTTATCGTTGCTGTTGCAAACGCTGCTATGTCAATGTCTACACCTCGATCAGGAAAAGCATAAACTATGTTTTGCGCAAAATACAATGAAATTTGAAAAATAATGCCAAAAATTGGTAGTCGAAACATCAAGAAATACATTTAAAACGATTAGTGTAATTGGTATCAAATCTAAATGAGACTCAGCACATCTTTAAGAAGACGTCTTCAAGAAATTAATTCATTCTCCATTTCTTCCTTTATTTATATTCCACAAAATGGCTCGATCTAAGGAATCCCGTTCCATATTATGGGAATACCAAATATAACTTAAAATCAATATTTTGATTTGGTGCTCCTATTTGCGTATAACAAACACCAAGTCAAAATACTAAAAGATATTGCTTGTATATCGCGTGTGCTTTCAGGATAGTATAAAGAAATAGTGTTATTCATGCTGTAATTTAGTGGAAAGAACAATCTGCGTGTTTGTCATAAGAATCCAATATAAAAGTTTTTTAGGCGGAAGTAGTCACGTGCATTGTGCAGATGGACAATTCACAGATAGTACTTGTAAATCCATAAAACTGTTAAGTCCAATTGGAATTTAGTATCCAATCGGAACCAACTGGCTTTAGGACATAAATAGAGCCTTCGTAATTAGTTCTCACACTTCCCGCTCCGTTGATCCATGGACCCCATAAACCTGACAAGATTAAGGTTTTACAAGGCGTTTTGGGATTTGAAGGTCTAAAGCACAGTACAATATGTAACAGTAACTCAATGACATACAAGATTCTATAGTTTGGTTCTAATAACCGTTGAAACCTATTATAATAATGTTGCAATTTCAATCAAACAAGAGTTGGTTCGTTTTCAATAACTTCTTGTAATATTACTATGAGTAATAAAATTTAAAAGATTAATCATGTTTGCATAATCTTCTTTCACATAGCAAAAGAGTAACAAATTGATGCAATTTGAAATGGGTAAAAGGATAGAGAGTGGCAAAGGTCACTTTTTATTTCGGAAAAATATACAGTTCCTTTGTGATCAGTAAATAATACAGGCGAAACCACGGGACTTAGCTAGTTATGTTCGTATATTTTCATTATTGCGCACTCTATCTTGTTTATACGCGAGTTGAATTACTGTTTAAAATGTATGTTCTACCGTAAGACTATAATTCGGTACGCCTAGTTATCGAGGAAACTGTTCAAGTGGGTGCTCTTGCGCAATATGATCCTAAACACGATATAATCATGTTAGTTAGACTCTAATGGTGTGTTTATTGTTGTTTTAAATCACATGCTTTCACAGTTTACAAGCGTCGAGATAGCGCCCGCTTGGATGCTATAAATCGGTGATGAATTGTTATTTGGTGGAGATAAGATCAAAGATTGACGTTAAATTACAAAATAAAATATACTAATTGGAAGCTATAACCGTCACGTATTGACTTGGGGAAACTGTGACTGTGTGAACACGGTTTATTAGTAGTGCATAGATGTCATAGCTAATACCACAATGGAGGTTGTAAGGAAACTATATTCGGATTTCTGTTTTCGACGTTAATTCGTTTCTCATTTGTTTTTCTGCATGTGTTAATGTGCATTTGGTGGACTTTTAACTATTAGGCACTTGTTTGTTAACTTGTTGTAGCAAACTCAGAAAATGAACGATGTTGAATTTCGACACTATAAGCTTCTTAACACAAAAGTTAGACCAGAGTTAAACAGATGTTTCTAAAATTTCGTTCGACAAAACTGACGTCTATTACTCGCTTTTTGTTACTCAACCCTGGCATTCCTAATTATTTTAATTGTGAATTTGTTATTGAGTTAGAAAAAGCTAGGGTTAAACGTCGATTTGTAGAGAAAATTTATTTAGACACAACTCTAAATATTTTGTGGTAAGACCGTAAGAAGTTATACTCAAATACATTTTCCTTACATAGTTGGTTAAATAACGGGGGTAATCAAAAAGTCCTTATAAAAGTACGCCCATTATCACCACGTCTAAATAAAACATCGCGCATAATCACCTAACTACTGAATAAGCATATCAAAGTCCGGTAGCTTAATTTATTCCGTGTCTCCTGCCCGAGTGCCGACGAAAAAGAATAAGAGAAACAAGAAAATAAATCGAGACGTATGAATATACTTATCTCGAGAGCGCCTATCGGCCGGACCCTCCTGATTATGTTGTTAGTGCTTTAAATGTGGATTAATGTACGAATTAAAATTTCAGAGGGAATCGTGCGATTATGCGTGGTGGAGTCGAAATGTTTTGAGCGAAGCATTTGTTACGATAAGTAAGGGAAGACCCGCTGCGATGTTTCGCATAATTTAGAACACTGAAGATGCACCATCATGCCTGTTAAAACCGTGATAGATTTGAGCCAAGTTACCGACCAGAAAGTTGTTGGTCGAGTGGTTACTTCTGTGCCCTGCAACCTTACGAAAGTCATGAGTACGGGCCTAAAATCGAAACGAGTGCTGTTGAGTAGTTACAACTTACCTTTAGAGAACACGATGTTTAGAACAGTATGAAGCACATCCTTTCATGTAATATTTGTTAGGGTTGGCAACGCACTGGAATCCCTCTGGCGTTGCAGGCGTCCATAAGCGGCGGGTTCATCGAACATGCATTCTTGAGCATACGGGATTTTAATAGGATACAGGAATCAGATAATGGTATCCTAAAGTGTATTTTTGCAAATCTGTACTCAGTCTATTTATTGAGTTTGGGTCTGTGCACCAGCGATTATAGCAAGTAACGTAGTGTTGTTTGTTTGAGTGATCGTTATTTTATTTTATATTTATTGTTATTCTTTTATTGTGTTCTAATATAGGTCACTATTGTAACAATGAGTCCTTTTGCCTGAAATAAATGTTTATATTATGTATATTATTATTATTTATTATCGAGCACTAGCGTTCGTCGGTCGTATGTAATTCGAACTAAAATAACGCACTCGTGATCCCTCACCATGCTAGTTCAGTAAAGTGTATCTATCTATGTGAGAGTGCCCATAGTCCAGGAGCCGTCGGCGATAAGCGCACGATCGCGCCGCGGCGTAATTATCCCGTTCATTAGCGCGCTCTAAGTGCAGCGGAAGCTTTAGAATGGGCATAAGGTATGTTTTTTAATCGATTTCAAAAAGAGAAGATGCACAACTCATTTGTTATTTGTTTTTTTTAAGTAATATAACTTTTTAGTGATATCTGCCAAGATAACTGATATCAAAAAATCTTATTGTACTTACACCTGTCCAGAACAAGATTTATAATCGTGAAGAAACTGCGCCTTACATTTCTGTAATTTTTTAACGAGGTTTACTTTAGGATTGCTGGTTCGATTCCCGCAGTGGGATTTTTTTGCGCAAAAACAGAATATAAAAAGTACCTACTAGTTAACCTATAGTGTTATACCGTGTACAATCAAAACGCATACCAATCTACTATTGTACAAAATTGGAGATGGACGGATATTGGAATTTGAAAACACAATCGGAATCAAAACGAAATTAAGTATGTTCAAAAAGTAGTCTTTTTTGTTATTTTTCATTGAATCCATTACAATTTTATTTAACTTTATGTCATTGTGTTCGTATATCAATTATATAAGTGACAATTGTAAGATTCTATACAACTGTTTCATGTCATCGAATATTGACGGTGCTCTCTAAAACGTTAACATGTCTTGAGCGCACCTCTATCACCAATTTTATAGTCTCAAAAGAGTTTTAAATTAGAAAAATAATTCCAGCCAGAACCGATTCCATTTCCGAAAACCACAAACAAGTCCTTTCCCATTAGCTCCACCATTCTAATTTCAAAACTAATGTAATTAAAATAGCTACTGAGAACTTTCTCCCCGAAACACTGGCCGTAACTTAGCCGCCCGATTTCGAGTAAAGAACGAATTTCCTATTCCAAGTTCGAATTTTGTATTTAAAAAATTCGAGCGTAACGCGGCCCTAATTAGATAACCATCGCCAGAAATATATCGCTTCCTTAGGCTGAGGGTTGGCAAGTTTATTAATTACAGCGGGTAATTTCCTAGTAGGTACTTATTGAACACTGTACCTACACTATAAAAGATTATAACCAACTAATTATTTTTATGTCAGGTACCTTACTATACTTATCTAATAAGATACAATAATAGATTTATACATAGAAATATCAACTAAAAATAAATAATTAAGTATAGGTGTGTATGTGGTTGTAAAAGAATATAAGTTAAATGGGATCAGAAAACCGCTGCGGGGTGCTGCAAATCAGGGCATACGGTTATTGCAAATGCTTCACAAAGTTTCATATTAATTACTCGTCTAAGTTAACTTTTTTTAAGGACCGGTCAACCCTAGAGCGGGTGAGTGCCCGTAAGGTCAATGAGAATTTCACGGTTGGCTATAAGGGCGCGCTCACACCGGGACCCTGCCGGCAGTAAGGCGCGACACACACGCCACTCGGCGGTTGAACTTATTGACGGAAGCCGATGCTCTTAATGAGGCTACCGGGGACCGGTATGGAAACTGATATTGATGGCGTACAGGGTGCATCCAAAATTAAAGATGTTTTTTTGACTGCCGATATAGTGCTATACAAACTATTTTGATTACAAAAAATATTACGGGCAAAAACCTAATATTTCACCACTCATGCTTTATTTTTGATGATTACATGAACAAGCTGTTTTATGACATCGACATTTTATGTAAGTACCCTACCATTGACAAGACTCAAATATTTCGGTTTAAATTTCGTATCCAACTAAATTAATACTAGAGTTACTCGTTTTAACCATCTCCTAAATAAAACGAATAACAAAATAAAAGTTTATATGCATAGATAGTTCAAATGTCCAGCGTCATCAGTTGCCAGATTATAACAGTGGCATTGCCCGCTGCATTACAACGATGAATAAAGTAGGAGCCACCCTGTAGATGCGTAAGGCGGGCGGTGCGTACCACAGATCGAGTTAAATGGCTCCTTATCTCGGCCCTAATGGCCCCGGGAACATGTCAATTCATCACTTCATGTCTCACACGAACCGAACGCTCTAATACATCCTTTTTTAACTCATCTCAGCAATGTACTAGCTAAGCAGTAGCATAGGTAATTAAAACCACGCGTCACAGTTACATAGAATCTGACACTTAAATAAAAGTTATTTCTACAAAGTCAAAGAATTAAAATCGCACTTTTACAAGCCAAACAGAATTCTCATGACCAATTAAAGTTATTGATTATGGTTTGAGTTTGAAAAAGGATGTTTCTCATTCAAGTACTCATCCAAGATTGAATCTCGGAGAGGAAAAAGGACCACATACACAGTAATATAGACACAGACACGCGCTCAGAGTAAGCGATATTTGCCCTAGGCTAGACGGGAACGTCAAATAACGTCTCATTACCAACTTAGGCTATGGAAGCCTTCAACTAAATTGTATTAGAGTGAAACGGCACAAGTTTTTTGATACAGTCAACGACAAATATCCATTTATTATGAAAAGTCGTCAACGTTTATTATAGAAAGCAGCCAGAAAAAACTTTCTCGTGTCTATGATAATTATATACTACGCAAGTGTCTATGGCGATTACATTGGCGCGAGTTGAGGTACTGTCTCCACCGCCACTCTGTCATCCTTGCACGATTGAAACGTCTACAGATAAATGTGAATGTTCCCTTTGATTTGATGTCATTCGCGATGATAAAATGTAAATAATCACGTATTTAAATAAACAAACGACGCTGTAAAAACGTCGCCGCATTTTATTCGCCTGTAAAATGTTGTTGGACACGCGTAAAGTTTTGGCGAAAACTTTCTAAACGGACGTCATCATATTTCGACAGGTGTAAAACGTGTACATACATACTTACATTTTGTGTATGATGTTGTGCATACGTATATATAATTTTGCAATTATTGCTAAACTAAACAAGTTTGCCGTAAGTTTTTAGGCTAGTAGGCTTCATCAGCCTAATCCACATTCCACAAAGTCAAAGTCAAAGTCAAATCATTTATTGTAAATAGGCAATAAAATCGCACTTTTACAAGTCAAACACTTCAACAATTTGTCTAGACGACAATTCTCCTAAAACAAACCTAGAATGAAGTCTTAGGTAGCTACAAGTAATATTATGGCAGACTTCTTGTAGGGGCAGGCCTTGTCTGGAAGACTACTAGTAGAAGTAGGATATTCGTCAAACGATAGTGTGGAAACATTTTGATCAGAGTTTACTGGGCATATTGAGTAATTAGTGTCACTTTCTTCAAGACTGCGATGTAAAGGATGGCACTGCAAGTATTAATGGCAGACGTGGTTTACTATCAGGTAAATAATCTACTTTATTCGTTACGTATTCCACAACAAAGGTCCCAGTCAAAAATACGTTTCCAATACAATGGCCATAATATTACGTGTTCTTTATCATCACTCGTCCATTACCTCACGGATTATCCGTGACAATTCCATAATTATTTTCTCCTCTTTTTCTTTTACACGGCATATCTTGCCACCGTATTCGTGTTCGTGTTTTAGTAAATGAACAAAAAGTAGCCGGAAGCCCCTAAGTCCGATAAGGCCGCCGACAAAGGGCTAATACGGAGGAGGTATTATAAATCAGAGGGGCGGTTATCAAAGGCTTGACAATTAAGACGTCCAGGAGTCGTGTGGAATGGACCAGCTTGGGCCTTAGGGGGGAGGGGAAGGGGGGCAAACGAAACTGGATTTGGCCGTCCTGTGTAAAATGTCTAAAAAATAAATGTATTACAACTATAGGTTAAAATGTGGAGTGATCTACCGTGCCTTAATAAATTCTTAGATGAATCAGGTAGCTTATTAGTTCCAATAAGATAGAATTCATTGAAGCATGCACCAGATGACTTGTAACAAAGCCGATATTTACAAGTTAGCAGAGAACATAAACGCTACAATCTTAAAGTTTTTATAACACCCACAAAATTATCAAGTGCGTACATTTTGGACGTAAAGACTCGCCGGGATCTTTACGACTAAACTTTTAACCGGAGAAAAAACTTGGAAACAACCCGCCAACTATTCTGCCACCAAAAAAGGGCTAACAAATAACCCGAGCCTTGATAACAACACTCGGGAATCGATTTCGAGAGTAACCATTTAATTATTTTATCGATAATCTCGCATCGAGTGGCCGGTAACAAAATAAGAGAAGCGCGGAGTAATCGTCGCTTAGCCGACGCCCGGTAGCCGGCGGCGGTAACCGACCGATTTTATCGTCTCATAACAGACTCGATTTATAAGTATCGATTATATGTATCGATACATCGATACGCTGCGCTCACGGTCATTTGGCGCTTTTTTCGCTGCGCTCGCGTCGTCGAAATAACAATTTAATTCGATATAATTAGTTCGTAGTTTTATGCCGAATACTTATGAACTTACTTTCAATGAGACATGCGCACTTGATTGGGATCGATATTAGAACGGATTCGCATTCCACTAAGAATATTAATTGATACCTCCTTGAAGTTGAAGTTACCTCGAAGGTATTCTGGTAAATAGAGCAAAGTGATATTTCATATTATTAGTATTAAAATGAATGCTAATAACATTCACAATGACACTTCTATCTTAATCAGAACCGTGAACTAACTGAGTAGGTATTTCAAATGTTTTATAGCGCACATAATAAATTCTCTACAAAATAATTCTCGGCCACATGGACCTCCGCACGATTATTTCGTTCACCGAAAACCGAGTCATTAATGTTTACACGAAACACATTGGTATTACTAAGTATTACCCACTAAGTATTACCACTACTAGTAAAATATTGACACAATAATTAAATCTTTTAACCTTTGACAACAAACGGTTGTAGAAGTCCGGTTTTCTTTTATTTAAGGGGCATCGTGTGCGATTGCGTATCGGCACGCGGGCGCGGGGCAAATGTCACGGGAACAGTCAGGAAGGAGGGAGATACGCTAGGAGTTTAACATTAATACCCGTCGCATATAAGGCTGAATTTTGCAGAAGCTCAAAATTGGGAGTAATGTAGTGAGTACCTACTGAATCATTTGTTTTAGATTTGGTTTACTGCGGCCTGTGTGCTAATTAAGCTTTGTAAACAATTTTGAGGTATTTTAAAGATAACATTTAATTTTGTTTGATTAATTTAAATTTACCAACTATTCAATGTTCAATACAACACATCGTCACTAAACACCATGAGAAAGTAAGTATTAACTAAAGATAGGTACACGATGAGTTCCAATAATATTCATTATTCCGCGGTATACTCGTAATGCCTATATAGCTTAAAACACACTTTGAAATCATTAATAAAAACTATTTTTATTTACCCTACAAGTTGTAACCTCTTGCATACAAGAAACTTTGCAACACAGTTGCAAGCAGATACATTAATTGCAATTTTATGAATAAATGTTACATTCCATTAGTTTCTGACATGTTTAAGATATGCAAGTTTATGCAACGCTAATATGTTGTAAGGGCATTGGATTACACATGTTTTTGTGTAGCTGGAATAGGCACGTTATTTGTTTTATTTACATCTCTTAGTACAAGTCGAATGAACAGCTAAAACTAGCTTAGTAAAAAAAATGAAAAGAAGCTAATTTAGAAAACTGTAAAATGTGCCATTAAATTATAACTTTTAATCTACAACAATAAATATCTAATTATTAGTATCTTCACTTCTAAAACGTTTAAAAACGATCGATAATTCTATGATTATTTCCAATAAATTCAGTGACAGAATACGGATTAAAAACAAATAAAAAAGTGGGCAAATAACGAAATAAAAATGATGAAACCATGGCATGACGTAAAAACACTGCATCTATCTATACGAGATTTTTTCGGCTACTTATTATTGGACATGCTTCAAAGCGACGCGTGAATAATTCCGACAATATTCCAAGAAGCAAAACTCTTTCACCCGTATTTTCCTGAAACGACAATAAAACAATACATTTTGACAAATACCCGTACAGTTATTATTGTATGTAGATGTACGGTCAATCGGCCACGGAGCCACTTTGTTTATGAACCAATTTGCATAACTTAACCCTTCAGCCGCCGACCGGTGACGTCACAATATGGACTGTACGGACTTTTTATTGGAGCAAAAAATATACGCATTAAAAATGCTTGCTGCCGATTTCTTTACGAGCCACAGTGAAAGCCCGGCCTACGAAATTTACCCATAAACAGCGTGATATTAATTTAAATAAATTATAACGACAAATTCAAACGATTCTAGGTGCTAATGCTAAGACATAAAACGGTTTTACTATAATCGTGGCAAGCTTACGCAAAGATAATATTTTTATGAAAAGATGACATTCGTAAATTATCTAAGTAGCTTTACATTTTAGTTTTGATTTAAATATTTAAGTAATCTAGTCTATGTTGTTAATAGGTCATAACTTAGTTTTAATAGACTCGAAATCATGTAAATATTAATATTTCAATAATTTTATTCATATAGCTTCTGCAGTAACTTATATCAATTTATATCTGGCATGCCATTAGTGAATTTTAAAACTAACTAATTATTTTTCTTATAATATGTATTGTATTAAGATTATGTCATCATTTATAGGAAGCCTCTTAAATATAATTAAGATAATAAAATATAACTCCTCAGAACTGGATATTCAAATGGGCTAACAGAATTAAAAATTAAGACAGTATAATTTGGTATATAATAATAATGTTAACTTATTAATAGTACGTTGTTGACCAGTATTTAGTAACATGCTGTAGAAACTGCGAGGTTCTAACATAATTTAGTTTACAGCCAGAGTTTTTGCCAACTCTTTCCTTTTGTCTATTGCATCATATCTGCTGAACAATACCGCACTGCCACAGGTTAGCCAGCAGTCCACCTGACCAGTATTTGTTTTGGTACACGGTGGGGCAAAAACTAGAGCAGTTGCCTTTTTAAATGCCGCAGACATTGCAAGCTGTAGCAAAAAAGGGACTAGTTTTAATAATAATTTGTTTGTTTAGGTGAATTAGTTCGATATTTTATAATATTGTATTTTGGTTGCCGATTTAAAATACATTTTTAAGCAGAGTACGACCACAGTCAGTATGTCAATTTATATTTTGAGTATATTTTTTAATACTCAAATCATTTGTCTTCCGAATATTTGCATATATTTTAAATTGAATAACAGTGTAAGTTCAATAGTGTCATTAATAAAAGTTTGATTTTAGAAGGAGCTCAAGGCCTAATTTTTTCTCAACAATAACTCTGCGCCTACGCATAAAACAGCTATTTTCTAAGTATCTATAAAAAAGCGCATAAAAAGATAACTACAGTTACACTAGACAATACCCGGACGGTAGTCACTCAGCTACTTTTGAAAAAAACTATAACGGCCACATCTTTTTAACGAACTTTTTCATGAACCCTTTATCGAGAAATTCCGTTAGGACGAACAAAGCCCGGTCACAAACTGATAGATTATGCAAAAAGCCCCACGGAGTCTTCCTTTTGAATGTATCAGTTCCCATGCTCCCATGAAAGATCTGAGCATTCTCAGGCAATCGATATTCACGGAGATGACACCTTGTTTGAATATTCACATGTTCCCATGGATCGAACCAAAGGGTTGCCTAGGGTGGATGCTCTATAGGCAAATTCGATTATCTCGCAGCATTCTCACGCATCCCGAGACGACTATAAATCTTTGCATACAGAGTATAATAAAAAAAACCCTATTAAAAAAGAGCTATCTATGCGCGACCCCGAACGAATATGCATAAGAAAGGAACCGTACACACCCAAATTATACGCCGAGGTGACAAGTGCTGCACCCATCAAGTACACAATAACCCTCCGCCGTTTGAGCGCGTATAAATGCAGTTCTTTATGCGCTCGCGATTTTTTTTCTATGGGTGCCTATACCTGTAACCCTCGCGTAAACGTGGGGACAGTTTATTTGCATTTTTTTTCTACTACAACCATTCAAATAGTATCTTAACCCTATTCAGTAATGTCAGGGGTTAGGTTTCACTTAATATTCAAGAAGGGCAGGTACATTTCTCTTAATATTCTCGCATAAATTATAGTCAGGTACATTTTGCTCTATTGTGCATCGCGAAAAAAGGTCAATCTGCGAAAGGGCGTAGCATAATTTACCCTACTGTTGTATTTTGAGTTTTACTAACCTTATAATAGAGTCGAATATATTCTATGATCTTTTGAACATTGATGTTTGATTTCCGATACGAACCGCGGATCTACGACAGTTTATTTCCTGAAAGGATTAACCCGTTTCCTTTGTAAGAATTTATGCAAAAAAGTTTCTACCCATCCTATTTTTTTATTCAATAAAATTTAGGGGCTATGCACATTATGCAAATGTGCGCATAAATTTTAAAGCGACACACGTAGGGTTGACTTTTGAATTGGACCGTTTTGGTGCATAGAATACGAGCTATTTCAGACTGTAACCTTTAGTTGTTTTTAAAAATTATAGTAAGTATGCGATTTTTTTGGCTCCGTTCACTGTTAAGAAATGCGGTTCTTGATCATTTTTTTTTCTCAGGGATCTCGAAGAAACGGTCCTACCGTTACAAGGAGGTCGTAAGCGCAGTTGTTACGTTTTTTTTTATTGTGTAGGGAGTGACATATGAACCGGGAGCGCGGATTCGGATTAGAATATGTAATTACTTCCTTTCGGTCGGAAACGGTTGTTAGGGCCGTTATTTAGTGTTGCCACCTTTGCTCCGACGTGGGTCCGCGGGTCGAGCGTCCCGGTTTAGGGTTAACATATTTTTTTGAATTTGGAAGGAAATGCTTTTTGACTAAGACGGATGTTGGACGGTATGATAGTAACAGTAAGAAATCTTTGCATAATAAGGTCATAAAATTAATTGTCCTAGGTTTACCTACTCTATGGCATTGAAAAAGGGTTGTAACTGTCAATAAGAGAAAAACGCCTCCCGTAAAACTTACAATGTAATGTCCATAATATAACGAAAATTGTTATTTGCTCTCATTTTTATGGTTTACTTGTGCAAGTTTATTTTTTTCTGATATAAAAACCTATTGACAATAATATCGACTCGACCAAATAAACAAACCTCAGCTCCGTTATTAAAAAAAATGGAAAAGGCGGTACAGTGACTGTTGTCGAAGGAGCGTTTGCAAAAAAAAAAACTTTTTTGGATAAAAAAACCCCGTGGTCCCTTTTTGCGGCGCAGCCATTGTCTCCGCTCTATTGTCTTGGCGATTTAAAATATTTTTATGCTTTCCGGATGAAGATAATGTTTTTGACTTATTTTTCGATAACTATTATTTAGCGAATTTATCGGTGGTGGCGGCCATTGTTCGGCGGTGGCGGTGGTCGGTGGCGACGCCGATTTTATCGATTTAATTAGCAATTTGTACACGGATGCCGCCGCTGAGGGCTTCCATAAAATTACCTAATTGCGTTTTGGTGACAGCTATTTAATTTTTGATGCTTGTCAGATATCCGTTAAATGAACTTAGCGGGGTCTTTGGGACTACATAGTCACTATTATTCAATCTGTGGTTCCGGTCGAAAAGGTAACAAGGATTCCATAATAATATATTATTATGGTCACAGTTTCTTGTTTATCATGCCTGTTTTATTACAACGTTCGTCACAGTTTGATCATCAATGTATTTCTCTTTGCATAATGTTTTGTTGAAATTACCATGATAGCGTCAGATATATGATTTATTTGCAAATTATTCAAATGACTCATTGACTCCAATCAATGTGTTTTTGTGCGAATCTGGCAGATTAGCATCATAATGGCGAAGGTGCATACATGAATGAGATGATATATTGTTTTATTGGTTATTGATTTTGAATGCAGCTGTCGTGGCTCATTTACAAAACAAATATGACCAAAAACTTATAACAATAAACTTAAAAGAATTTAAGCAAAATTATACCTTATATGTTGAGTATTTTCTGAGTCACTCACGTTCGTGTAATCAACAGATTCCCCTTCAGGGGAGTACATAATGTAATGATTTTCTACTTTATTTGTAGTTAATGGAAACGCTACTTATGTGTCATTAAAATATCATAATAATATATGGGGTTAAAATGTTCCATTACTTTCAGAAAACTAATTTACAATCAATGAGTCAAAATAGTACATTACGATACGAGCTGTCTAAGTAGTATATTAATACACGGCGGCGTGAAGTTAGCGCCCGAGCGAAGCGAGGGTGCTAACCGCCGTGTATTTAATAGACTTACTTGCGCAGCGAGTATCGTATACTATTTTATAGCACGTGTGACATAAACCCGCTATCTATTTAATTTATTTAAAAAGAAACTTCTAATTAATGCAATGAAAAGATGTTCATTTGACTCTTAGTAATAAACACACAAATTTTAATGTGGGTAGGTTGGCATTCCACCAGTAGAGAACGGGAAAACACAATTTACACCTACCCGTATCACTTCTAGATTTGTTTATTTAGGTTATTAGTATTCTTGGATGCATATTTATTGTTCGTGGATTGCTTAATGTGTTATTGTTTCAGATTTATTATTGTTCAGTTTAAATAATAGTCAAACAGGTTTCAATCAAT
Organism: Hylaea fasciaria; assembly: GCA_905147375.1. NCBI lineage: Eukaryota > Metazoa > Arthropoda > Insecta > Lepidoptera > Geometridae > Hylaea > Hylaea fasciaria. The sequence continues at coordinate 12,877,949 of LR990197.1, forward strand.
ATTGTAGCGCTTTATTTTGTAACCGAATCTTTATCGTAACGAATCTGTGATTGATCTAGTTTTTGCATAAATGTATTCACTACGAGACTATAATTATTATATAATATTAGATATGTAATAGTGTATAATAATTGAAAGTGTGTGTATTCAGTGAAAAAAGTTCATGTGTCGGTTACATTTTATGTAAACAACAAAAAATTCAACATTTCTAAATCAAGTAAGTATTCTTATGTTTCAATAATTATATAATCGGATTAGAAGCTTTATAACAAAGGTACAGTGTACGGTTAATATCGCTAACTTAGGTATAGCGTTTTCACGTAATAAGTAATATTGTCCGACGAAGACCAAAATGAAAACATGCAGAAATATGGCGCCAAAGACATTGGCGTTTCGGTCCCACACGTTATACGTATCTTCTCTTGCTTACTATGAGTTTGTGAGTGGTGTTAAAAATGTATGACTGATTAGCTTTTGTTCAGTACTACACTAGCAAACGATGGGTATATTCTTAAACGGTGTGAAGTTAGTGCACATCAGGCCATTTAAAAATGTGCTACTTTGAACAGCGCAAAGCGTGACCTAAGTGCGGGTTTAGGTCGCACGGTGCTATAAATAATTTTAATAGACGGACAAGACGCCTACTTAAAAGTATCTCGTCAAAGATTGTACGTATTAGGTAGATAATAACGTGCTGAAACTTCTGTGTATTTTTAAAATACGTCTGTTCAATAATTGTATCAACGATCAATGGTTAAAGTATCTTTTAAATAAACTATGGGAAGATTTATAGCTCATCCAATGTATGTATCTTTTAATTCACATAGCCAGTAACCGTTTCGCACCGTCACCTTCAAACCAGCTGCCAATAGCAAACTGTCTTGTATATGCAAATCGGCCATAAATAACGAACGCATTTAACTCGATCAATAGTTAAAAATCACCGGTATTTATATGCTAATCGGCGTAACCCGGGGTTATACAAGTCAATAAACTAACGCGCCGTTTTTGTACTCTACCGTGTTACGAGTCATCGACGAACCCTTCCAGTTTCCAACAGAACGCGAACAATGTTTGGTGTGACAAAGTACAGAAATAGCTGCGGTTGGCAGATGCAGTTGTTGACTTTCCTTTAGTGACATTGAAGGAATCCAGAATTAGCATTGCAAAGTAGGTTCGTAGTTTCCGCCACCCCGGTATCGACAAACGACGATTAACCGAGGTTTTATGCGTGTAACGTTATGAGGCAGATGCACCGTGGTTATGGTTTTCATATTACGGGACTTTTAAGTGGTTAATTTTGTCGGTAGATGGTACTCATTGTAGTTTAATTAGAAAAAACTGTAAAAAGTATTGACTATTACACATTTACGTATAAACTAATAGGTTAAAAGCGATACTGTAAAACATTCTTAATTTTATCTTGTATTGTAGTTAAGTACTTTCTATTACAAGGTTGGAAATAGTGATTTTATATAAAACAAATAGCATTACTATTATTCTATACATACAAAGTATATCTCCTGCTGAAATATTTTACTGGTACCTGTATTGTATAATTATTTTAAGGATATTGGAGCTTATAGAAGGAACAATAAATAAGAAGATCTAGTAACAAATACTAGGAATACCATGTTCTTTTATTGCAGAACTCAGTACGTGTATATGATTTGTGCGATATTAGTCACATACACGCAGCGATTAAGTATGTCTGTGGATGCATCGGCGTCACGCGTCTGCGTACGTACGCACTGTGTTGCCTGCACGCTGCGTTGTAAACTCCATTTCTACGCATTATACTGATTAAATATCATACATACGTACTATTTTTCAGTGCTTGTTTATTTTTCGAGGGGTGTATCTAGATAACTTACAGATTGTAGTCTATTTTACTTGGATGAAGCTATGCTTTGTAAATTTAACTGTACTGCTACGATCAATAAGAGAAGATTTGGGACGTTTTGGGTAAGCTGAGAAGAAACGAGCTCACACCGCAGCTGTCTTACGCCGATGTATAAAGAAGCCGCGTCCACAGCCCCAGTGCGTGACCCTCCAGACGTGTTATTTTTGTCACATTGTCATCACAAGACGGTTCCGGCCAAATTGCAACTCCGCGATGCCACCATGCATATTCATCGCCGTCATTGTCTCACGCGGCATTGTGCCCACCTGAGACCTGGACCAGCCTACACAGACCCCACGCATCACTTCACACACCCCGCCCTCCCTACAAGAACTAGGCGAGGAAAGCGGAAGGGTAGCTCTAACTATACAGGTGCTGGGACACAAAAGAGTGTTCAGAAAATGTCAAGCGAGACTGGCGGCTGAAAGAGTAAGGCTCGAAGGTTTGTGAGTAGTTAATTGTGTATTTGAACGTGTTGCAAGATTTTTCTGCAATGCGTGGGCGAGTCTTCAGTCATCTAGTCGGTCAACATAGATTGCTATAATAATGACATAACTTGCACATACAAATAAGTTGGATGTTTTTATAAAATTCGAATGACGTCGTTGTTTTATCTCTTGTACTACTTTACTTTATAATCATTAAAACTTCTTGTAATGCAAACTGTAACTGGCATAATTTATTTTATATTCAAATGTATAATGCAGTTATTTTTCCTTTTATGATTGTCACTCAAAATATAATATTTACACAACCAACATCGTTTTTCTATCATAATTAACAACAGTATTTGGTACTAAACAATGATAGAACAGCAATAGACTTGATCTTCTCGTTTCAGAAATCAGCTTCAGTAGCATAATCAATAGATTTGTACATTTGTCCTTCATAGTTTTATGTAAAAATCTAGCTCGATCCAGTTTATGTCGAAACAGTATTTCAAAATTGCGGGAGTCATAGGTGTCAGTATTGCCAACATTCGCATCATCTTATGCTAAATCTATTTCACAATAAAACTACTATTTTAGCAACAAAACTACATTCTACGACCTACTGACATTTGCACTACTTTATCTCACAAAATTCATTTATAGCTTTTTGAAAATATATGGATGAGCCTGCCTTTTGTTCTCTCAACCTTTTGTTTGTTTCAATGGATATATTTTTATTAGTCAACCTTACGTCGAAATGAATTATCACAAATATTGTGAGATCTTTACATTTATTTATTTATCTCCATAGCCCAATAATAATAAAGACAGTGACCATTTAACATTATGAAATCTTTGGAAATAATTTTAAATAATCCTCCATGAACCATGTATATTGGTACTTAAATCAACACTTTTTATAGTCCTATACAGATAATTATAATTTTGAAAACCATATAATATGTTTTCAACATTATCATTTTATTATTTGCATCTGTTGTTGTTGTACCGAATCAACACAGTGGATACACAGTGTTGATTCGGTGACCTATCGACGTAAATCGATTCGCGGTCATGTATCAACTAAGCTTTCTAGATAAAATGGGTATTAGAAGAAATAAAATGAAACTGTTATAATTGATGACGGCTACAGCCGTCCGCGGCGGTTTCTCCGACTTTCGCAAAAAACGTTATTAATGCCGAGCGGCGCACGCGCGACCTCTGACTTGCCAGTGGGTCTGCGGGTTCAAGTTTTGACTTACACCGTGCGATACGATTGGGGCGCCATTGTTAGGATTTTTTTTTATAAAAATGGCATTGAGAATGCAAACAGCTTTGACCTGTGATACCAAACATCGTTACGTGTTTTTTTTTTCACTGCAATAGGTACACAAAGAGTTAAAGATTTTCTTTGGGTTAGTTTCAAGTTATTATGGAATCGCCAATTTCTTATAACGTTGTTTGTTTGTCGAATGAAGTATTGTCAGAGTTTGTTAGGCCACCCAACGGCCTCTGGCGTGTCTTAATCTTAGTCTTAATTAAGTGCTATCAATCGAAATCGATGGCTTAACGTGCCTTCCGAAAGTGATGAAAAAAATTTGCACATGTCTTATGGGAAGTTATTGGTGTAGCCGAGGATCAAACCCTGTGTCGTTGGGTTGCGAAGCGCGCAATTTCTCCAATTGGCCACCAGCTCTATCAATTTACAAAAGAAACAGGTTTTCATTACTAAATGGTCGGTTAAAAGGTTCATGAAGGTTCATGGTTCAAGGTCACATTCGATCAAAATTCCCAAAAAAACATCTATAGTTAGTATCGTCAACTCTAAATCTTATCTTAAAAAAAGCTCAAAAATTTTATTGATTGAGTTAAATATTTCTATAACGATGTTCCGTTTTTTTTTGTGATCGGTGCGTCAGTGGCGACCTCTATAGCGATTAATTCGACGGATAGCCCGCTTGATATATCTGTAACTTGCGCAATATCTGGCAGATAGATAGCTCGGACGTGGTGAAATTGAGGATTGAGTTGTTTGAGTTAAGAGAAAGTTTGTATTGCGGAAATTTACTAATGTTATTAATTTGGTTCTAGGCAAAGCCTTTCCATAGATTTTAAGTTACGAAAATGTAGTAGAACAATTAGTGCTACTTGATTTTGATATAACACCTTTTATAATAAGTTTTGAAACTTTAACCTGTATTTTACCAGCGCAAGAAACATTTTGCAAGTGTCGGTTGAAAGAACATTGCTACTACGTTTCGCTAGCACCTCTTTTTACGTTAAATGTCGGGCTAGACACCCTATGTTAGTCTGTTTTCTACCAAAACACCTGTCCACTAACCCCGTTGTAAAAGTCCTTCACATTTAGCAAGCACGCGACGAAAAACGGTGCGAGTGCAAAAACGCAGCGGCACCGTGGCGTGACGGCGGCGTTTTTGTTAGCGTAGGTCTGCGCAGCGCATGTTTTAGCCGGAGTTGACTAGTTTTGAGACATTCCGGCCATTTGAAGCACTTGCTTACAACATGATGTTTCGTTGTTATTTTAAATAATCTAAAACTTATGGCTAAATTTTTAAGACGAGATTTTATTTTGTAATCCCAAAATTTTTAGAGACAATAAAATACTTACAGTTATCGCACTACATAATTATTAAATTCCACAGCGGTTGGATAAAGATTTTGCAGTGTATTAAAAATAGTACGGAAGATCATCCATTAAAATGTAATCTAAATTATAATGATGATGATGATGTTTTCCTTTACGTATCCGACAACGTCGAACCTTGTTAGCTCCGGATGTAAAAGATGCAGATGGCAGGCAAAGCTACAGTCGTGTTCTAAATCTCTCTATCTGGCTATTTATCTCTCTCTCATCATAGCTCGTCGATTTTACTCCATGAGATTAAAACCCCGACTATACATAATATGGATATGCTATCGTCCGGACAAATTTTCCCTCTGCCCAACCATCCGGCAACTTCCACACCACCGCTACGGCAATGTGAACCGCCCAACACTACTTTCATGTGTAACGCTTCGCGGCGCGTCGGAAAAACTGCGACGACGCGACGGTTAGCGCTAGGTACTAACAGTTACATGTCTACTGTCTCTGGTGTGCCTAGTGATGATGATGATAATATAGTGGATGTTCTTCATTGTTGATCAACTGAAGGCACTGGTGACCAACAAAAAAGAAAATACTCATATTCATCTAACCTAAAGAATTCTTTCGGTGAGCCCCCGTGGTGAATTGTGTTATCATAATTTTACGTATACGTATAGAGAAAAAAGACTTGATTTACTCATTTATAAGTTTTTAGGTTCTCACTCTTGCAGAATCGAGGTTATAAACCGGGTTCCGTTGAGATGTGATGCGCAAAAACACCGCGCTCTCTTCTCGCTTCTTATATATCCCAATCTAATTAAAATAACTTGGCTTCTAGTTACAAATTCCGCAATACGCCTTAGTAATAACGATCATTGTTAATAAGATATTCCGGTAATGACACAAACCCGCGGCACGTCTTAATTAAGATAATTACAGGCAGGAACCGTAAGCGTAATTTTGTACACAACCGGGCCGACTCTACGGAACGGCAATCATTGTTTAGTTAGCAATTGGGTCGACTCTGCCAGAACTTTACGACTCTAAAATACTTTATTAAAGAAAATAGAGCAAATATTTCACCCTTTTATATTATTACCCCTGCTATTTAGTTGGGAAACCTATGAATCAGAAAATATTCTAAAAATTGATGTAGGTATATGTAATAATACACCATAGTAGTCATAATAAATATCCCGTTATCATTGTCATCATCATCATCAGCCTGAAGACATCCACTGCTGAACATAGTCCTCCCCCTTAGACCGCCACACCGAACGACAATCATAATTTGCCATTTGCATCCACCGGTTGCCTGCGATAGTTTTGATGTCATCGGCCCATCTAGAATAAATATTCTGTATTCTCCTCTAACTTCACACACAGACACCCTCACACATAATATATATGAATAGAAACAAAATACTTGAACGCTAGAAGACGTATTTGATATTTGATCATAAAACAGCATGCTATGTTGTTATTACAGCTACGAAAAAAAAACTCCCTACAAACAACAAGTCTACAATTTTAAAACTTTTTTAATGTTCAAGAAACTGTAATCAAGACTAAATTTTTTCGAATTCCGTTAATTGTGTGAAATTAAAGCGTCTCATGAAGCACGACTAATTGACATCGTGGTTAGGGTCGCTGACGAGCCGCACCGCAGCCGCTGCGTCGCCGCACCGCAGCCGCACGGACGCGCGCCGCCCGCTGCGATTCTATGCTAAGAATGTACAGATAATGATGAAGGCAATTTATTTGAAGTTTTTATGTTTAAAAACTAGTTAATGTTGAACAGTTTAACGCATTTATTTGAATAAATATAAGGTTGTGTAGGTTTCTGTTGGTACTGCATGCGACGATATTTGTTTTAATTTAGTTTAGTATAAAAATATTTATAGATAATCTACTACACAAACAATGAAAGTGGTACACTCGCTTGTGGAACAACAACATTTTGGGTTTACTCAAACAAAACACTCTTCACATTTTAACCAACATCGCAAAAGGAAAAGAAGTAGTATGTAACACGAAGGACTCATTACCACACCACCACGTCACGGCTACCATCCTCAGCCTTGACGGTGACCACCGCGGCGGCGCTGTCCTGCGTCGTCATGCGCCGGCCATCCATCAGCGGGTGGTGAACGGCCGCTAACAATCGGTGACGTCCGCGATTGTTTCAATAAGGAGGACAAAGGAGCTATGTTTAGCCGAGTGTCAGGGTAGTGGACCTTAACCTCAACTAGGTAGTAGGCGCCTAAGCTGATGTGCTTGTTAAAAGTTGTGAATGATGCTAATTGCGAATAGGACCTAATGTAAGCTCGAGAATTTAACATTCGGAGTTGAACATTTTTCTCTGTCATTCCATTTCTATCAAATTCAACACTTAATACGCATTTATAAAAACATAATTGGAACTACTTTATGTTTTAACGTAAGCTTGAATTGATTTGGATACTTACAGTAATATTGTTTTTGTCATAGATCCTTTTTACCACAGAGTGAAGCCATAAGGTGTACATCATCCACCTTTTGAAAACTTTTATTACGTTTTCTAAATGTGTAACTTAGAATACGTTACATATTTACTAGTTAGTCAAAAAAGAAGACATAGATCTGGGTTAGAATGTCTAGAAGGTATATTATGTCTTATTTATTCTTCATAATCATACACCTAGACTATACAGAGTAATTGTCTAGTCTATACGGGTACTTACATTCGTACATATGAGTAAATAATACATCCACATTACTTAACCAATCTAAATTGTCTGAACAGATTATGTCTCGAGATTTGAGATGATACAATTATCATAATACCTAAAATTAGACACAAGATGTTGTCCTATGTGAAATCTAAATAATTACCAAAAGCTGATAAGGTGTCCAATTCTCAAGTGTCTGATCCAAGTTGGCATCTCGATCGGTGACAAACAGAGCACTTAGAAAGTCTCGATAATGACGAGTGTCGATAACAATTATCGCGGCACGGACGCAGCGATAATTGCATCTCCACTTACAGCGTTCGATCGTCGACACGCACTCGTTACGGAACGATGTCGCTAAATGTGAGTAATTGACATCGTAAAAAATACTATTTCAGACCATTTAGTTCATAGTTTAGCTTCCCACTTATCATTAGGAATGAGGCCCCCCTCATCCCAGCGTGGGTGGGGCTATTTGACTAGAAAAGACATAGTGAAATGATTTTCACCTTACATTCTAAATCACGAGTGGTCCACATACATGGACGCTTAGATATAAGAGACCCACGAGACCCATGATGATACACCTCCAGCACTCATGTGTGTGAGCACCATGAAAGTTCTTCGACACGTGAAAACGTACGCTCGATACTATCAGCGCGTATTTAAGTAATTAATATTAATGCGCTGTTTAAAACACTTCACACTTTTCCCGAGACAACAATCTCGAGAAACTGAGCAGTTTAATTATAATACACATAGGTAAGCGACTTCATGAAAATAAAATAAACGGCTGTTTTGCTAGTGATGTCTTCTTCTATGATAGGCACAGTGTGGAAATGAACAGAAGGTCATTGCAGTTACAATAGAACAGACAACGATTGCAAACGTGTTTGGGTGGATGTATCGCTATCTTCTAATTAACTTTTAGATGGAGCTCGAAATGAGAAACCTCATTAAAATTTACACCGAAAGTTTATTTAATAACTATTACTTTAAATAATCTTTTAGTTTCATGAAAAGTGGACTATTAGGTTTTTCAGTAAATTTATATTGTAGTAAGTTCTCCTGGTCCTAGTATTTTATCAAAGCTATATTTATTTTTTATATAAAATTAAAATAGTAGCAGCAATTTGTTTTTCTAATTTCTAGATAATATTTCATTCCAAATCCAAAGTACATCTAGCCACGTTTATTTGTATTACTAGAAACGTGGTAGATGTCGTACTGCCTGCGTCCAGCTGCACCTCTGTTCCGCGACCCCGATGCCTGCTGAGAGCCACAACGTTACACGCTCGGTGACCACCACTCACCACCACTCACCACTTACAGCTCAAAACGTTCTCTTTTTGGCTGCTAACGGTGAACTATTGCTATACAGTTTTAATTATAGACTCGGGAGATTATAACAAACGATATGGTCAGTGATGGTATGGTAGGTGGTCACTGTCCGCTGAACTTGTGTCGCTAATTTAATTTTGTCTTGATGGGTTGGGCCGGATTCCGAAACCAAGCTTAGGCCTTATTTATCTGATATCTCAGTAATTACTTTTTATGGTAGGCACAATTTCTATATTCACTCATAAAGTTTGATTATAATTATGTTAATTTTAATCTTTTTTTAAACGACAGCTTGTTCTGAGGCATATATTACGCGAGTGACTATCAAATTTTTAGTCAAGTTAAAGTTCTGTATAGATTTTAGTACCTACACTCTTTATACTTTTCCACGTTCACCTCTACCCCCCATTACGCCGTACTGTTCCTCGCACACGTTTTTTTTCTTCATAATATTCCCTTATATCTTTCCATCAGCGCTGTGTATCGCAAATAAAACTTAATTTAGCCAAAGAGGACGTAAATAAAATAAACATTAGTATAATATTGCTACATTCAAATAATAAATTAAACTCCTGTTCGCTACTATAAAAACCAAATAAAAGATCAGCTCATGTTTCCGTGCGCTAATTCTCTAACAGTTTAACTGTATAAATTGAAACGGCTCACGACCATTAAAACAACAATAAAAAGGTGCCAGAGAACACAACGAGACATCAAACATTGCACAATCCAATTGGAGGCGAAATGAAGCTGCTAACAATGTTTATGAAATCTCCACATATCTATTGCATAATGCAATTAAAGGAATCGAACTTAGTAATAAGACAATTTGCAAGTCACGCCTAACACTGTCTCATCGATAAGCACATAACCTATCGCTAGCTCTCTTCGACTAACATCGAGAGAAACTGTAACGTAGGAAGCATTGGATTCGAGATTTCTGTGAAGCGATGTGCTCGTTCTTATTCTCGTGTCATTTATATTCATTATGTATGGCAAGTAGTAATTATCGTATTAAGCATTAGTAGATACCTGAATGTTACTTACTTGTTTACTTTTTGTTACGTATTATTTACATTTGAATGCAACTGTGATTGTGTTTTTGTGAGATTTGGTCGCGGCACGTGGGGCTCTTGGCATGCCTAATTTCTTAAGTGATTTAATAAAAGCATACGTTAAACAGTTGTTCATAAAAAGTTTAAGAATAAGCAACGTCTCAATCTTAAAATGATTTCATTATGAGTGATTGATGTGTTTATTTACTATGTGTTTTGCAATGGATTAAGGTTTAATGTTTTCATAGTTGTGTCTATAGCATGCTATTTTAGTTTGTCTTTATCAAAAGGAACTAGTTTTAATTTAGTTGATAGGTGCAAAGTGGAGTCTACGAAACCAAATCCAAGTTTAGCAGGAATACTAAAATTGTTGGGAGACAATGCTACGAATGGCTACGAGTGTGCTACGAAGTGGAATTCCCAATCATCCCTAAATAAGACATCAACGAGATGCCTTAAGCTTTCCTATCTCTGTGACTAAAGTTTTTTAATACTTAGTAATTAATTAATATTGTAATTAATTATTAACCACATGAATCGTTTTTTTTACGAATTTTAATAAAAATCTTTTGTTTGGTACTTTGAGGAATTTGAGTGACGATTTTTCAATTTTGAATTCAAAGTAGGTACCTATAATTAATATTACTAGGCATACTAATAATTCTCATAGAATTAGATGTTTTTTGTAATTCATAGGCTTGAATTAGTTTGCAAGTGTTGATAGTGATAGTATGATAGGGTTAGTGTAGTTTGGTCATAGTATAATTTTGTCAACACTGCGGCGGACTGGTCCGTATGGACCTTATAACAACTAAACAACTATTGTGTCTTGAATTTGTTACTCAAAAGATACTAGGTAATAGTAAGAACAGACTGTTAATTGATATGACTAATATGCTAAGTAATAATATTTGGATTCAACTAGAGACTAAAGTGATAGAGTAAATACCCATATACTAGTAATGTTCCACGAGAGTAGTCTTTATATTAAACACCATTAACGTCCCACACACCAGCGCGATGGCGTCAGCGGACGCGCAAGTATCGGAAGCGTGACTGCCGCTTGCAACTCGTTATCTGATGTTGGACTGCATACTCCGCCGCCATTCCTTCATAGAAATCCACCGCTTGCCGCCAAGTACCTACCTACGCGTCAATACCTACGTTAAACTTATTTACTTACTACGCTAGAAAGATAGAACGTTCTGTTAGTTTGTTAAATTTTCGTCATCGATGATTAAAAGTCGTTTTATACTACCTCACTAACTTACTAGCCTAGCATGACCCTCTGTTTCATCCAATATCTATAAAATATATACACACAGACAAAATCTAATCCTTGAATTATGCCTGTTCATAGAATCCATTATTTTATATGTTTAGTTGTTACACGAAACAAGGGAGATCATTATAAACAGACCTAAGTTTGCCTGCATTGCTATTTATTTATACCTTTAAGACACGATTTCTTGACATCATCGTGGTTTATTACTTGTCGTCTTATTGCAATTAATATATTAGTATTATTTATTGTTATGGCTAGTGTATTGGTAAATAAAGGTGGATTATGTGTACTAATTTGTGTGCCGTTGCGCGTGTGTACATAGATTAACACCTCTTTAGATTGAATTGCTTGTAATTCTCTTGGCGTAATAAATTGTGCCATGTATTGTATATACTTGTACTTTCAGTTGTTTTTAATTTAATGAATATTATAGTTTAAAGCCTAATAAAGCATTTAGTATTATGTTGTTAGAACTCTGTAAGAAGTAGAATTTTCAATAATTCTAAGTAAAAATCGATGTTGTTCCATATCATTAAATGACTAACCGCGATTGGTTACAATAAGATGTTTTTAAATGGTCCACGTGACATTCTAGAAACTAAGGTAGGCACAGCCCAAGCTTTGTCTAATAATTGTTTCGCTATCTCGGCCTTTACCGAAATGATCTTTATTCCGGTCTTAGAAGTCCACTTGTCCAACCTTGCCAGTATATCATAACAATCGACCGCCTTGCATAATATCGGCCAAGTGCACTGATAAGGTTGATTTATCATCAGCTCATGTCACCCGGCAACTGACCGGACCGGCACTGGACCGATAACGGACCGGTACAGCGTAGACAGTGACATAAAATGAACATTTGTGATTGAGTCCTCTATCTATAGGTTAGTAAATTAAATAATATAGCTTGATTGGCAATTACTTTTGTTTCAGATATGGCGTATCCAGTAAAGGTAACTATTATAATGAGCTAAGAATAGTACACAAAAACTGACGATATAATAACGAAACAAATTAATTTTTCAGCTGATAGCAAGTGCTTACCAATAACGAAAAAATCCAAACAAAGATCAAATAAAACCCGTTGCAAAACTTTCGGAAAAAGTTATTTACGAAAAACCAGAAACCATTATCTCATTCGGTCAGCTATTCATAGTTCCACCTTTCCCTCGGCGACCTTGCGGCGGATCGCCGCGCGCCGGCGACAGATCGCGGCGATAACGCACGGCCCAGTTGCGACGCCAGACGACAATCCACGCAGGTGCGACGTCTAACAACAATCTGCCTGTATTGCGAAAGGAGTGGTTTGGAACTTGATAAATCATTCGTTTTGTATGAGTTGGTTGGATTTGTAAGATATAATTGTTGGATGCTAACAAAACAACGCTCCCCAATTTTACACAGTATATAATATTATAAAGTATCGAGGTTGTTGTTATGAAAACATGATAGAGAAGAACTGTCAAACTGAATTATCACATTTTTAATTAATATTTTCATATATAGTATGTTAAAAGCCTGTTTAAAGCCTATAGGGGAAATGTATATACACGAACTAGTTTTGGCCTGAAGATTCGCTCATTTAAACTTTAAGTATGATTTATCGGGATAATTATACCACATCCTTTCATAGAGTTCAGACTCTCTTCATAATTTTCATCAAGATCAGCTATTTAGGTCGAAAAGCAAACACGCAGAGACAGACAGAGCTACTTTCTTCTTGAACTATAAAGTAGAATATAAAATACATTGTACCTAAAATCATAAGCCCTCACAATGGATACTTCCATCATCGACTGACCCCGGCTCATACCACGTCGTAGGGCTCATTAATCTTTCTCTACGGAAATTCGACAGCTGAGCCGCATTGACACCCGACATGTCTCTATATCGGTTTTTAATTATACCTACAGTTTAGTACAAGGTGATGATTTTCATGATGAAAAATAGATTTGAGCTGAAACTTTTCAGTATTATTTTATTCACTCTAGCTATGTTAAAAGTATTATAGGTTTGTATTCTTAGATTTGTTTAGGAGAGTGCTTAACTTGTGACCTGCGATACTATTACCTATATAGATACTATACAGTATTACAGTAGTACTAAGTATATATATTTAAGGGTCTTTGAGATGAGGGTTTTTCCTTCCACAAAGTTGAAAATTATTCACAATATCGTTATAATATAATTTTCCTCGCATATTGTGCGTGGCGAATATAGTTGTCTAATAAAGGGTGAGATGCGATTCATCAGGGCTGATCGATCATGTTATGACAGGGCTTTGGCCCCGGATCCATTGTTCGAGGTTTAGGGCGAAGGGCCAGGGCTGCAGACGTGCACGAAGGACGGATCGGATGTCCTAAAAAGTATTTGTGATATTTTCATTGGTTTAACGGCCCATGTTTTGCAATATTAGGTAATAAATAATTTCAGTGTCAGTCATGTTAAAAATCAACCTGAAATATTTTTTCATTTTATTGGGTAAAATATTATAATATTTTTCATACATTTCGTAGAAAACTTTATTGCCTCTCTTCGGGTAACACAAAAAATATAATAAACAGGCTTGCGTCTCTCCTCCGCTCAGGCTGAAATGGCTGAAGTTTAAACAGCCTCATCCAAATTTCTCGGCTTCAGTCCGCAGCAGGATAGTCCAGGAGGCTACCATTATCGTCCGGCACCGCACGATGGATGGCTGCCGGATTAGTGATAACGCGTTATTTAATTTCGATACCCGGCTTTGGACGGCTCCGGCACTATTGAAAGGGTAGACTAAGTCGCATTGAGCTACTGCTTTTTCTGGTTATTTTTAAGGGCGGGGAAAGTTTATCAGACCTTAGCCAACTGAGCAATCATCGTTTTAGAAAATATGATGATATGTCTCACGATGAGAATAAACAAATATGTTATTGGTTTTGCATTTTTCACATGCATGCATAATTACATAATATGATGTGGGTATTTTGTAATCTAACTATACTAGGTTCGAATCTTTCACATTGATTTTATTCGTAAGATTTGTGAACATGCCAATTTTTGTGTTATTCGGAGTGCACACTGCACATAAAAGTCACCCAAGTTGAGTTGTTATCGATGGTCATTAAGCCACGTCAGTAGCCCTTGAGTGCTCTGATATAAAAGAAAGAACGACCTCATTTGACAAACAAACTATAGCGTAATATTATAGTGTAATCGTTAATTCATTATCTACAATATTCTTTTTATATCTAAACGTACGACAAAAGCTAAAAACTATTGCAAAATATGAACCACTTTAGCCACAAAAATAAAACAAAAAAGTACTTGGTCGCAAATGAAGTAAAGTCGGCCTAAGAAATAATTGCACCATTTTGTTTCACTTATACGTATAAGCCGGTGTCTCAGTGTGGCGAGTACACTGCAGTGCCGTACAACATTTTACAATGCAGAACTCTAGGTCGTTCTTCAACTACTTTGGACTAGAAGGCGCTTACCATCAGTTAAACGCTAGACAGTAACAAAAAAAAACATTTTTATAGGCTCGAAAAATGTTAGTTACTTTTAAGGCAGATTGTACCAATGCATAAAACTGTAATCAAAGTTGTGACGTGAACGAATGTCAACAAATTAATTGTTTCATTTGACCCCCGCCAGTACCTATACCTCTAGTATAGCCCCAGTATACTATTACCACAGTATTAACTATTAGGCCAAACTCGGTTTTGCACTCAAACACGACAAGTGTTATAATTTTTATAAATAACTTTGCAAAGGAATATCATCACGCGATTTAGTCGTTTCCATTAAATACTGACATTTCAGCATTACGGGTACATTTTATATTGGGTTTATGAATACATACGAGTAGTTCTTTACTTTAAGTATTCTTTGTGTATTTAATTTTAATGGTCAGTAATTTAAATAGTGTATGTAGTTTTTGCTGATTATGAAGTAGCCACTAATTTATGTCATAGAATAAGTGATCACTGACTTTTGGTGCAACTGTATGAGGAGCAGGTTATTCAATTGTTTGTAAGTTCCATATTTGCCTATAATTAGTTCTAATTTCTGATACTGAACTACGTTTGGTGACGGTGTCAAAGTCACCAATTTGAAAAGTTTTTCATACATGTATACTGTCAAAATCGAAGACTAACAGCGTTTGCGACTGGAAGCAATATAACAGTTCAATAGGTGACCAACTTGACTGTGGCCTTCCTTCTAAGCTGCTGCTGTGCCTCATAGCTATAAACTTTTTCGAATTGACATTTGGCACACGAAGACATTTTACCATTACGATTTTGTGTCCCCGGTCAGCCTTTGTTAGTCCCGATATGATGGCACGTGAGCGCCTCAAATGGGCTATGTTAGAACTATGCTATCGGCTCCAGTCAACCTCACTCATTGTGACAATTGCCCAATGATTGGACACTGCAAATGGTGCAAATAAACCCAGGTCCTTGGTACATCACCATGTCTCAGAACCAGTCGTAATTGCAACACCAATCAAGCTAATTCCCACTCTAACTGCCTCGAGATTGGTTAGTTAAACAAATTGTGGCCGTCGCGGTCAGAGGTCAGAGGTGGAGATAATTGTGCTATAAAATCTATAATTGGTTCGAGAAAGTATTAAATGAGGCCGTATGTGTTTGGCAGATTGATTTGCTGAGACTGGGATTTCACTTGTTAATAACCACCAACATGTTACAGCTTCGTGATGCATCATCAGCACATCACATAATACATATATCCATTATCCATATACATACATAGTATCCACTCACCGCTGAGCTTGAATCTCGTCTCACTGTCTTGTATATTTGTTTGCAAAAAGAGGTACCTACTTGAGAAATTGCCACTTCTGATATTAGCATAATGTATTACGGACTCAAAAACTAATTAAAAAAAATACCCACACAAGTCTAACAACAATGCTAAGGCAGGCATTAAACAAAGAAAAAAGTATTACAAACATCAGAAATATTACAACGTTTTAACCTACATGTCTCACCTTCCGGTAACGAATAGAACAAAACAAAAACCGTCTATTTCCAACGTTTATCACAGCTATCTTCAGTACGCTGTCGTCCTTGCCAACCTATGACGTACCTAACTACCGTGGCTCGTTAGAACCTTATAACTACCAGCATAAGGCTTAAATTGAAGCCGTGTGTGCGCTCCGAAGTCCAAGGTGTTTCCTTAAAGCCCCACTCAACAAAGGGAAACTGCTGATATGTGGCCGATAGCCTCTCTTCCGTGTTCTCCGTTTGGTTTTTTCTATTTATAATTAGACTAGTTTTTTAGTGTTTCTAATGTTATGAACCAAGACAAGTATTATTGTTTTAAATATTCATTATGTTTTAATTTAGTAGGTAGATAGTTTTTATGATAGATTTTTTGTGGCTGTATTTTTTGTCATTTATCAAAGATAACCCAAAATATAATATTACATTACATTATGGAGTCATTAATTATAGTTTAAGTTTGAAAAAGGAAGTTTCCCTTTCAAGCGCTGATCCAAGATTCGGACAGGAAAAGGAGAAACTCGGTTGACTCTAGCAGTGCTTCGGGATATACCTATATGCATATTTTATTATACCTATATGCTTAATTATTTTAGTCTAAGGTTGTGTGTAACATATTTCTGAATCAAAACGATAAAGACCCTTAATTGCACTACGGCAATTTAAATGTAATGTAACGCAAATTCTTCTTTTTTTTGGTCTATTTACAATTTGTGACCAATCTACTATACTATATTCAATCTACTATACTATCGTACTATAGGTACGTTAGCATTTTTTAAAGGCATCTACTGAAATAGTTGTGTTTTAAGTTAAAAAAAGTTTTTGTCTACATCTAAGGTCACTTAAGGTCATCCGCAAGAAACACTGATGATCATGATCAAATCCCCGTCCATAAGTTTAAGACGACTAGGCGAATACTATTTCATTGTCAATGTACCTAACATTATTACGAACACGTATCATACCTCAAATACTAAATTCCCTCCAAAACGTGTGACGGCTTATTACGGGTTAGTATCCATCACCATCTCGAGAACAATGCGCCGATTCGCGATAATCTAATCACGGGCTTTGAGGTCGTTACCACAACACTACGCGCGGACGCAGTACCTAAGGTTTACTGGTTTAGTGATGTGCCATGACAACCTCTAAATCCTAATTAGGAGTCCTAGAAATCAGTCTATCGTATCATGCCGTGTATCTCGATCATGTTTAAGTCGTTTATATCTTGAAATCAACTAAATTTTAAACGGTTTTTCTATCAACGCTCTCGTTGTTTATCTGTAACTTTAACCTCTATAGATCCTTTACATTGTTCCGGTATAAAACACACCCTTACTCAGAGATAATGGTGTAGCATTCATTAGTGAAATAATCTTTAGACCCGATTTAGTAGGTTCTGAAGTACTTCATCAAACTTACAAATAAACTTTACCTCTTTCTATTATTCTTACTGATAGTGTAGATAGTATTTACTACACAAAAACAAGAGATATAATATAGATAGACCAGTGTCTAGTATTAAGTGTAGACAAAATTCGGTGAGATTGTCGAATGTTATGCCTGTAAAGTGTTAAAAAGTAGTGTTATGTAGACACATTCGTAACTAACTTCACGTCAATGTGTGAGTCAAATAGTTTCATAGGCAGGGGACCTATTCACTGCGGCGCACTGCGGCCGCTACTACGGGTGCGTCCACGTGGGAACGGTAGACAATAGTGTAGATGTGGCGAGATAGTGCCTGCCCGGATTGTCGACGTTTTGGGCTTGAGGAAGTTTGTGGTAAATACCTCTTGACATTGTAAAGAGAGCTGGCAATGTTTGATGAAACTCAACGCGTTCTTCTTCGTGTTTCAATGTTTTACATCAAGTTAAATACTGTTTATTGAAAGAACTAGCTCTTGGAGGCTTATCAGGTGTCCAACTCATGCATGTAGTTGCCATAGGATGCCCAAAAAATTGTTGTACTGTCATCTGACTCGACTTTTGAAAGCATCGGATGTGAACATCGGTCGTGTGCGAAGAGTCTCCAGATTCTCTGTCACAAACTTCATTCAACAAACAGGTGACAAAATCCGTTTGAATAAAACAAGTAACAAACGAGGTCCGATAAGCCGCGACGTGATGCTAACGGTACCCAACTCCATCCAACTTATCGGCCGATCAGAATGTCGCATCCAATCCGACCACCTGACCGAGGTAAACTTTTAATTACCTCAATTATATAAGTGAATTTATGGCATGGCGTTACAAAGCCTATTGTTACCTCTTCCCACGGTTTTGGACACGTATCTCCGGAGATGTTTATCTAGATTTTGGACCTCAGGTCGTGACCTTGCGTCGGGGCGTGACCTTTTTTTTCTCACCGTCTCCTATCTGACTTCCGAATCGGAGGTGTTAGCGATACTTCCCCAACGTGATCATTTTATTGTTTTGTCGGT
The DNA here is from genome assembly GCA_905147375.1 of Hylaea fasciaria. Lineage (NCBI taxonomy): Eukaryota > Metazoa > Arthropoda > Insecta > Lepidoptera > Geometridae > Hylaea > Hylaea fasciaria. Next base: position 12,896,727 of record LR990197.1, read on the forward strand.
TTATGGTATCTTTAGCATCAGCAAATTGAAACCCGCCTGTTTGACTATGATACTTATTGTTTAAGAGATAAGACGCTCTCTTTTCAGAACAGTTCAAGACCAAGACGAATCGATAACGCAGTACTGCTCCGTTCTAAGAATGAGTCGAGCTCAAATCATCTCACCTCTCGTATCACTGCCATGTGAAGTTTCATCTCTCGTCACAATATACCACTGTATTTACGGAACATTGTCAAGAGAGATCCTCGCGAGATACCATCGAGCATTGTCGACGGATCGACTTCGAGAATTATCGTATCGGCCCTAATCGGATCTTAGTTACACCGACCAACTTATCCATACACCTTTTGCTATCAATTTTGAACTCATTGGTTGTAGACTTAAGCGCCAGTTGAATTGTGGGGTTAATGTTGTAATGTCATGTGTGACAGACGGATTTGTCTGCAACGTTTAGAAATAAACGAATCGTTGATTGTGTTATGTAAGTCGACGGGTTTAGATTTCTGTTTGTCATGGTCGGGATTACCAACAATTCGGCATTTAATTTGCGATAGTGTAAAATGGCGAAATTAAGCGTACCTACTCACTCTTTCACGAGCACTTAAACAGTGAAGTCTGAGAGTGTTATTCTTACAGTTCTAGCTATCTGTGTTTAGCATCCAGTTTATACCTTGTATCCGGGTTACAATTTACTTGAAAATTATACGTTTAATAAGCATTTGTCCTCGCATAACTAAGATTATAATATAGAATCAATTGTATACATTTTTATGATTATAAATAGCCCAGAAATTGAACATTTTCACTGAAGCCTTTACTTCCGAGACTAGAATGAACAAACATTCGCCACCATCGTGAGACTTCTAACAATTACTAGTCAGACTCTATCAGGCGTAAATAAAACTTGTACTCGTCCTGTCAGTGACATGCAATGCAAGTCCATTAACAGTTTAAAAATATTGATATCAAAAGTCGCATAACTGGTAACGATGGGACGTTATATTTTTTACGCGTGTCTCCGCTGCGCCGGCACCGCTCCTAATACGGCGGCGTCGGCGGATAATATCCCCGCAGTCTTTGTGAAGCACGTACACGCATCCTTCCTTTTGTCGTTAGGACGGCGTATCCTGGGAGACCCGCTACGGGCTGTGGGAGTTTGGACAATTGATCGCTCGACGGCTGTTGATACCACGCTTCCATCAAACGCGATGGATGAATCGTGGCAGCAGCGCATAAAGAATATTGCTATTGTTATTGTGTTCTAGATTGTGACACCACTGTGCCAGTTGTTTTGTTTAGGGCTACGGAGGCAGAGATAATATGTGGCAAAATTTATCCGTTCTAAATTTGCCCGTTTATGCCGTTTCACTTTGGGACTCAATGTTTGAAAGACAGATAGGTGCTACTGTGTATACTGTAAAAAACCCCGTCAAACCCCGTAATATTCTATAGTGACCACCAGGGTTCCACGTTGTAAGATTCAAAATTTTATTTTATAACTTAGCAACATAAATGTGGAAACAGAACAATTATATACCTAGATGTAATGAAGCAGCAAAAATATGTATGTCTTTAAACACGCAACTCCATAACGGCTGAACGGGTTTTGATAAAAGATTACATAAACACTTGTAGGTCCTAGAAAATTATACTTTACATAGTCCACGATGGAAGGCTCGGAGCGCTGCTACTCGTGTCATAACTTAGTCCTTGTTAATAACCTGCACGAGTGCTATTGATTATTTTACGACATTCATAATTATAGTAATTATCACTTTAAACGTAGAGTCCATTCTGTAAAGTTGAATGTGTGTGTATAGATTGCTCTGAGGAATGTAACACAATTATGAGCTACCACTTGTCCACCACGCCCTGCCACCGCCGACTGTCCACCGCGGTAAACACATACTTTATGCAAGGTTGTTCCTACATTTTATTACATTATTAAACTTCCAGTGAACGATCAAACAAATGTTGGTAGCGGTGGAGATAATAAATAAAAAGATTAAAACAGGTATGTATGACCAATTTACACTGCTATTTGTGTCTGACCAAATTACAATGTGACCAAAATCCACTAACCCGTATTTGATAATTAATTATAATGTACTATTTAGATGACGTGTAAAGTGCGGTTCCGGAATGAAATCAAAAGAGCAATTATGCTATTTTGTGTACTCTCTATTAGCCCTTCAAAGTTTCAGTAAAGCATACACCACTTTAATTAATCGTGAAGTTGTCGTTTTGACGTTTTTGAAATTATACAATATTAATTGTAATATTTTAAACTTGACTGGGACTGGATGCAATAAATGTACGAAGCCAAGAAGTAAAAAAAGCTGGAAAATAGTTTGCACTCTATGACGTCATCACGTCAGGCCGTTATTCATAACCGTTGAAATATGGCCGTTAACATAAACAATGACAAGCTAGCAGCTTGCAGGAAAACATCGAGCGCGTCGTAGAAGGTCACTCGGAAAAGACAGATTCTTGGAAAATTATACGAGAGCTTAATGGGGTAATTAATCAAAAGTAGTGATCTATTAATACGCACAACCTCCGTGCCGTGAGTGACAAGATCACTGCAAATAAGTTAGAGTTCGATTCCCTGCAGGAGAAATATTTTTGGAGCCACGAGTATCTGTCCTGAGTCTCGGTGCTAGTTGAATCTTGCTCCTTGCAGTTCCTGAATTTGAAGATAAGTACAGCAAATTCTAGATCACTTTTATGCTCCTTGTATTTTTTCTAGGAACAAACTTTCAAATACTATACACAATAAACCCTGACTGTACCTATATATAAACCTACTTCGGAAGATACACAACAAACTGCGACGCTTAGTCGTGTAGAGCAAGAAATTAAATTGAATTATTTGGACCTGTCAAAAATGTGACAAAGAGTCGTTAACGCAGATCAAGATTAAAGACCAACGCTAAATTAAATATTTAAATTTAAATAAGTAGCTCCACAACGACTTATCGGAGGTTTGATGTGATGCCTTCGTTGAAATTTCGAGACTTAAGTAACGGCTATTTAGGTGAATTCCTTCAGTGTCGCACGCACAGAATAAAATAACAATTTTAATGCAGTTTGGTTTGGTCACTGTCAGACGCTAAATATACAGAATGGACAAGAAACCCCGCAGCAAGATCGTTTATTCCCAGTGCCTCCACAATCTTCCCCACTAGTGGAGTCGCTGGAAATTGTTTTTTTCAACATCCCCACTATGTACAAATACCTACTGTGACTGCCCACAGATCCCCCAACTCAACATAGTAGCGCCCGCAACCAGCCTATCTTGTGCCTATCGAAGTTAAAGCCCTTTATAAGAAAGACGATGGCATGCGACACTTTTATTCATTACTCTCAGTTACACCTAATTCATTATACAGTCGCAACTGAAACTATGAATTACTACAGAAAAAAGCGATCATTGATAGACTAATTGCGGACAAGTCAACAGATCTCGATACAATCGAGTCGAGTTCACACTCTGTCTCGCTAACGAGTCGAGTATCTGCGATCTATTCAAATCGCGCCTATAAATATTAATACAAGCCATCGAGCCTGATTACGTATTCACGAATTTGTTTAATGGAAACACTCGATTGTTGTCTTGTTTTTATTGTGAGTGAATTTGTGGGCACAGTGTGAGTAAGCAGGAGCCAAATGTTTTATATTAGTACTTATGTTTAGAGTGTGAGAAAAGTGAGAGTAAGATCTTAAAATGTATCTATCTATTATGTTATTATTTTCGTAGTTGAGAGTGTAGTAAGCATAAAGAGAAAGAAGTGTTGAAAGCTTTAGACAACCTATATTGATATAGTATAATTATAAGATTAAGAGTTTATTGGGCAAACATACACAACAAGCAAAAACAGAAAAAAGAAGAAGTAATTCAAGGAATAAAGTAGAAGTTACATTTAATGATCACAAAATTATTGAAATTTGAAGTACATCAAACAACTATTTCTCATAATAATGAATGAATACGTAAATTAAAAATAGTGGCTGCGTAAAACAACACATCGCCAGTAATTCGTAATGTAGCAAACAGTTTGCAATGTACATAGAGCGCAGTTGATCTTCTGCAGTGTGGTTACTGTGTGTAATCTCGCCTCAGGTCATGAGAATTTACTATTACAGGGTGTTCCATATTCTCCGCGTAGATTTCTTCATTAGGTTCTAATATACATCGTTTTGTCATTCGCATTCCTGACTCCGAGCAGGATCTCTCATTTACATGTTAACTGCCTCGTACAGGTGATATTTAAATATCTATTGGCTAATTTCTAAAAAACGTTCAAGGATGTCACCAACATGTCAGGTGACGACACGTGTTTTGACCCATTAAAGCGTTAATTTTGAGCGACGAGTAATTTAATCTACCTAAAATGTCGATAATAATAAATTTTGTCAACGGCTCGAGGTCGCGTGTGCCCGATTAAAATGCAATTCACTTATCAAAATGTGTTTAAAAGTTGAATCGTTTGAAATGTCATTGCCGTCGAGATCTGTTCTGTCAAGGATGCTGCGTGCAACAGATAGAGACGTTATGGGCGGCGACGGTTACGTAATGCGGTGCCGATGGGTGGTGGCGGAGCGGTGGCGGTAGGTGCCAGCCATTGTTCTGCAAATCCATGATACCGACTGTTTTAAGGTTGACGTAATAGGAGCACAGGGTTGGTACACTTTCAACATTGTTGCGTTGCGTGCAATCAGAATCATAATCAGAAAAACATTTATTGTTCAACTGTGTACAAAGATGTAAGCGGTTGTTTTTTTTCCGCATTGATTTCAATCCTTACATTTGCACATGCTATAATATACTGTTTATCTATAAATAACCTGTATATTTATTTGATAACTTACTTTTAAAAGCTTCACATATTTTTTGCTATTCATCGAAACTATATTGAAAGTAAAGCAATAATGAAACTGGACTTTTATGGCAAGGTGAAGGCATTCGTGTCGTTGAATTAAATTGGCTAATGAAATAGATGATAGCAGCAGTAAGGTATGTGGACACTGGCAGCCCTAGGAGCGCGGGAGGTGCGTGGGCGCACCCAGCGCGCGACTCTACCCCGTTCACCTTGAACGCTCATTTAGCACCGAATCCACGCAATCAGGCACTCGATCTAACGCTGTACTAATGTCCTCCCGCGACTCCGCCGCTGCCGGCGAGCAAGCGACCCGCGCGGGTGACTCGCGACTCGCGAGCGCTCCCGGCCCAAACGGAACAACCTGTATTACTACGCCTTACGAGTATTTGTTTTAGTAATGAACATTCCGAGTTTTAAATAATAAAATTTATTCATAAGCCGGCACTTACCATATTTGAGTGTGCGAACCGCCGTCCATATGTATGAGTGGTTAAGATATTCTTATTTATGGGTCTATGTCAAGGTCGCTCGCGGCGTTTAACTGCGGTATCATCGCTTTGCATAATATCAAATTATTTATTCGCGCCGCGCTAAAACCGTCTGGTGTACGTTCAATTTGTAATTCAAATAAATTCTTGGCATTATTCTCGTGCCGGGCGGCTGTCATAATTGTAACGCGTGAGATTTTTTGTGGTCGTTCGAATGTGAGGCGATCGATTAGCATGTCGGGTGAGGCTGGCTAATTACCCGTGCCGGGTGCAGCGCGGGCCCGGCCGGCGGAGGCCGAGACGGCGCGGCCCCGGGTTAAGGACCGCCCGTTTTGTTTCCATTATTTTGCATATTCATTCACCGATGGTGTGCGGTAGGTCGCGTTCTTTCGTGTGCTCTTAATTTATGGGTTGTTAATGCAACGAGTGAGATCGCGATCTCGCCGGTTGAACGGGCCCTACTATTGTAACTAAGTCGAGTTATGACTTATTAATGAGAGTTTGAGTGGCGTGCGATGGACGGCGCGCCCGGACGGCACACGGCCGTGTTACCTGCTGAGATTATTCTTGAAGCGTGCTCTAAACTAATTCGGCTTAATGAATACGTCAAACGGTCGGTATTCGCATGTTTAACGCCGCGCCTTTATGCGCACACAAAATGTTGTTGACTGTTGTAAGTGTGACTTACTGACTATTTGTCTAGTGTTCTGGATTACTCATTTACTCAAATATTTGAGTACGCGAGTTGAGGCTGCGGATATAACCCACGACAGGGAAAAACAGTGTTGTTCTTGAACAGGTTTTTTATTGGATCAAAGTGAAATATAAATTGCCACCTGCTGCGTCGCCGGGCTCGGGTATCTGTCTAGTTTATTTATTACTACTTGGCAGAACGAAGTCATGCAGAAAATTTTCCGTAACTATGCGAGACCTATCGAGGTATCGAGAACTATTCTTGGCAAACAAGTTGTTTTGATAGAAGCGAGCTGAGTCGAAATCGTTGAAGCGTGCTTCCTTGGGCCAATTAAAACGAGTCGGCCCGCCCCCGCCGCCCCCGCCCCCGCCCCCGGCCGCTCCGCTCTCGTCCCGCTCCCGCGCCGGACTCCCGACCTCGCGAAATACTGATAACGTGGTTGATTTGCTCCAGACTGTTTGCTATTCGGCACAATGTGCACAAATGACAACTTGTCAATAGATTTTGCCCCTACTTCAACTTACTTTCATAGAAGTCAAGTGGTAAATCATGGGCGCAAAGTCCAATATCCTACTAATATTATAAATTTAAAATTTTGTGTGTGTGTTTGTCCTCTCTTCACGCCTTAACGGATAAAAGGATTTTGATGTAATTTGGTGTAAAGATACTATAGGTCCTGAAAAAAGAACTCGACACTATTCCGAATTAATTAGAAAACGTGGTTCAAACCGCGGAGCCCAGCTAGTGTTTATTAGGTGCGTTACTAACCTCTCAGTTCTGTAATGATTTGTAAACTATTTATGTAGTAGAGAAAATCATTGAGTTGGAACATCGTAAAATCAGTCATTCATCTATTAATTCAATATTCGTAGTTTTCACATACTTTTATTGATGTGACGTCATTCGATCCCACTTGTAGTTTTCACTGCCATTAGAAAACTCGAATATGTGATCAATAAAACTGGCTGCACATTTTTGTGGGACATAATACACGTGGGAAACCTCGCAGCACCAGCGACGCCGTGGAAAACGCATAACCCCATTATCTACTCCCAATGTTACATAAATTTATCACACAAAAACCTGAAACGTTAACGCGCACGTTCGCGTCTACCCGCTATGATATTTTGCACTTTCAACCTTATTGCCAAGTGGGTAAAGGTTGGGAAATAGACACTTTTGCGACTTATAGAGCTTATCTATTAAGCCGCTAATAGCCTGGAATTCCAAGACATAACGCCTTCGTTATGATTATTAACAGCTTCTTGTGTCTTTTACGCTATGCATTATGGATTATTTTTGCTTGATTTTTTGGTTTAGATCTATGTGTTTGATTATGATTTTCTGTAATAGTAACTGGTTAAAGCATAGAACCAGTTATTTAATGAGTATAGGTTAGTTATTAAACTCTGAATTACCAGTTGTAAGCACAACTGGCTTTAACACGGGAAATATCATTATATTTATTTTTTAATAAATGTCAGTATACCAAAGAAATTATTAAACATGAATAACCCATACTTACTGAAGTGAGTTGACCTCAGAAGCAGCTGATTATTTTGTAATCACGACTACGATTTTGCGCGCGCAAAACGCTTTATGAAATAGGAAATCTAATGTACAAATATCTAGTAAAAAAAATCAAACCGCCCATACAAACAGTAAACAAGCATTAAAAACTACTAGTATTGACCAAGATATCTTTAATTTTTGTATCCGAGTAGTTTCAACATTTAGTAAAGTGAAGTGACGGCGTTTCCAATACTTTTATCTTAGTCAATAGTCGTGCCGACTTTGCCCATCAACATTTTAGGTTTATCTGCATACAGCCGCATAAAGATGTGGTTTTCATTCGCGGCCCGATATAGCCCAGTAATTATGGCCGGGACGCAGCAAACGGGCGTTTTCTCTTCATAAAATGACATATTTATGGGAAGAGGCCGGGACAGCTTTCAACGAATTCGTTCGACTGACATTACAAGTTCAATTATCGGCGACTTCTTATAAGTATACTTTTTAATTAAATGTCTCCACTTTAGGTACCTATAGTATTAACACGTATGGATGGCATGTTATTATAAGCTGCGTGGTCTGTTTCAGTCCAGTTAATTCAAAAATAACAAAGGAATAACAATGTAGGTACGTAGTAATTAAGTAGTAATACGTATCTACATAATATTACTAACTAATTTACATATTACTTACATACATAATCTACATTATCGTATATCAACATTTAGTTTTATGTTATTAGCGTATCTGTATATTTTGCATTTTCCATTTTATAGATAAAAAAAATTAGTAATGTTATGATGCCGCTAATAATACAACTGACTAGTGTATTAGTCAAACTGCAACACCACCACTCACTTTGCTTGATTTTGAACTTCAATAAAAAAAAACAAGATAATTATGATTATTATGTATAATTTTCCTAGACAAAGTATCCTAAACGCTCGTCTATGCACCCCGTCATTGGATGAATACCGTTGGATGCATATCTAGTGCGTAGGATCGCTGCGATATCGGGACTTGTTTATTGAACTCATCCAATACCTACCGTGGACCTATTATAAGATACCTACTACTCGCTACCCACATCGTTGCAATGTTATGCGTAAACACATATTATGTGGAGATCTCTGCTATTCGTACACTTTTGTTTGACGCTGGATTTTCTTTAGCCGCTCATTGCTAAGTAATCGGACGATGAATCGTAAGTTCAAAAATATGATCTAGCAAAGTCATAACCAGGTTACTAAGTAAGATTTCCTTGCGGACTTGCTGAATAAAAAACTATTGTAAAAAAATAATTTAATATGGTGTTCTCCAATACAAACGTTCACAATAAAAAGTAAATGATTAGGCGAAACTTTGCCATAAATCCTCACCATCGGTCCATTAACCTCATGAATGCATAATATTATAATTATTTTTTTAATTAACACCAATATTATCTCTGACGGCAAATAATCACGTAAGTATACGACGGCGCGACGGCGTGCGCGGGCGCACGTTGGTGGCGATGTTTATGCGGAATGTGAGATACAGATACATAAAGAATTTCGACACGTTAGAGATATTTGGGTGGCGTACTGTTATGGTGCGGGCCCGCGGTTTTAGGTTTCGAGGACAGAGCTGGCGACTACTTCTGTTTGACTCAATAATATAATACTCACCTGCAGCGTCTATAATAATCTAAATAATCAACGTGAGAGTGAGCACTGAACTTCAGTAAAGACGTACTCAATACCTTCATAATACGGAATAGTTGGGACCTCATAAAACCCAGAAAACAAGGAATTTCCGTTAAATCGGTAGTGCATTTTTTTCATGTAAGTAGCACAATTAAATTTACATACGTAAATATTATGTACAAAAACTTAGAATAGTATTTCAATAAAATATAAACCTATATATCACACAGGTGCATAATGGACTAATGGTTGAATTGAATTGAGAAGTTAGTTGTTAGGAAAACAAAACGTTGCATTGAGGAATTATAATATTTAACGCCTATATAATATTATACTTGTATTAAATGCATCATAAATATCTCATTCCAACTGTAAAATAAACTAAGCTTAGCACTCAATTAGAACATTGTAATTGCAACAGTGCGATCAGTATGTTAACTCACAGTTTTCTTAGCAGAGAAGCAAACAACACTTCGAGATAGCTCTAATGGTAGTCCAAAGTTTATATGTAAGAGTTCTATCACATGTATACGAATCACTATTGACTAGGGCACCTATTTCTATTGGGACTCTAAAAAAATAATTTCAAAAAAATATATAAATGTTTCCATGTAAAATGTTACTATCTATAAAATCTTATTTTAAACGACTTGTACCACGGCGAGATGTAAAAACACTTGGTGATTAACTTTTAATATTATTTGAGTGAAGAAGTGAGGTCATTCACAGTTTGTATTAACTTCGTTTACTGTTGGCGCTCGTGTAGTGTAACTATTTTTAAATATTCATTATTCGCGGTTGCGTGTGCGATAATTTATATCAATACGTCACAGCTTACTGTTTTGCGGCGAGTTTAATGAATAAATCGATCGATTGCTGATATCATACGTTATTGTTCATATACCGATTAGTTTAATGCAGGCCATAAGTTTAGTTTGCTTGTTTGCTGTAGATGGAATTTATTTAGTAAGGAACAAGTAAGGAAGAATTTATGTTAACTTTTTATGTTAAGATTCATAATGTTTTCAGTGTATACATAAATATTATTATGAAGTTTTTATGAAATTAGTTTTGTTTTATATTTTACGGTTGCGTATAAAAGGGTTAACGCTGTTGACATTCCAAGAGCTGGCGGGAAAATGTGATTACAGCTGAAAATGCAAGAAAGTGTACATAAATATCAGGCAGCTGCACCGTCGTAAATACTCATCAGTTGATGAACGATCTAAACTGTTCAAAGTGTTTCCCTTCGGGGCAGTCTGCAACCAGGACTCAAGTGTCCGCTCCCAGCCGTGTGTCTGTTGTTTTTTTAGCCACGCTAGATCGCTCGCGGTTTCTTATCTATTTCTGATATGAATTTATGACGCTGCAACCGCCGCAGGGGTCTTCGACCGGCCCCGGGGGTGTCCATATACGGCGCTGTCGAAGGGTGCGCTCATTGCATCGGTTATTTACGAGGCGCGTTTTCACAGCAGTTTCCCAGCGTCCACCCGTCCGGAACACGCCGCAAAAACGCTATCGCATCACGGTCAAATGAAGATGTGTAATTAGTTGCTTTTTACGAACCGATCGCCGTTTTTGCGTCCGTATATGGCTCGTGGACGAGAGCCAACGCCCGCTCGCGCGTCGTCGCGTCGCTACGCAAAGCGCGCGGCGTGAACTCGGCGGGAGCGCGTAAACTCCGCTTTTTATTTCCAACATTTCTATTATCTCGCCTGGAGAGTCGGCTCTAACGAGATCGGCTTAATGTCCGCTGCCGATAAGAGCTCACGTGGTCGCTTTAGCTCCCGCCGACCCATTCGGGGCCGGGCCGTGCGCGTCCGATTAATTTTACGCATAAGTAGTTACCGCCGCTGTAAATAACGCACATGCTGGAACCGCCTCTGTAAATGGTATTCGGTGAATCGAAGCAGAAACTTCTTCTCGAATAAAAACGATGGAGAGTATCACGGCCGAATTCCAATTTTCCTTCAAATCGGCGATAAATAACGCGCCCGAGGTGCGCCGCCGCCGCGTGTTAATGTCGATCGCAAAAAAAGGATGCTAAATGAAAATGGCCAGCAATTATTATATTATATAAGCCGGTCGGTCCTTTAGGGAACCCCGCGGCGTCCGCGCCGGACTCCTGCATGAAACAAAAAATAAAATGTGTTCAGCGAGCTAAATATAACTAACCTCAGGTACCGTTGCACTCACTCTGCTCAAAGAATGGCGTTATACAGTAAGAATAAAACAGTACATAGGTTAAAAATGCAACTATACATATACATCAGAATTCTATCATAATCCGTTCAGCCTTAATGGGCCTAAATAGTAACTGATAATTCAAATAATATCTTTATTCACATGGTCCCTGATAAAATTCACACAAACGTACGTTTTAAAATGAACTTACATACATACACAATAATTACACATGCTCACGAACCTAATTTTACAATAATATCAACAATTCAATATTCAGAAAAATAAATTTCCATCTTATAATATTATGTAAATGTATGCAGGTAAAATAAAAACATTATGACAGTCAATCATAACTGCTAAATACTCGTATAGGCACTGGCAATTCAAACTCATGCAACTGACACTACAATAATTAGGCAAGTCTATCACGCGCGTTGATGTCTTTTACACCGAGATTTGAGGCGACAATTGCTCAGTTGATTCCGCCTTCGGATTGCTCTCTGAAAGGTGTAGATTCGTAACCAGCTGGTCACAATGGGGGTAAGCTTTCGACACAGGAAAACATCGTTTAAATCTTTGATGGTAGGGCAGTGTAGTATCCAGGCCAGCTACCTCGTAGGCTTGCGTCGCAATACTCCTATCGGGTGTTCCGGCAGTGCTTGAAAACCAATCAAATACTAAACTTAGCGCGTCTTAGCACAAAAATTTAGACCAGAGTTAAACTGCTGTTTCTAAAATTTCGTTCCACTAAATCGACGTCTATGATATTAATACATTGATAGACATAAATTTTGTCGAATGGAATTTTAGAACATATGTTTAACTCTGGTTTAACCTTATGAGGTAAAGCCGGTTCATGTTAATTTATTACGTTTCTAAATATTTTACCTACGATACATTTCATTTTACAATTTCGCGACTTTGAAGTAATTAAATAATAATTTCAATGAAATAAATCAGGCCTAAGTACCCAGGTGTGGCGCCGCAAGGCGATTTTCTTAAAACCTTCGGTGACAACTAGTTTTACTATAACAGCTTACTGTCACTTAATACGAAGGTAATTACAAATAGCTTAAGTTTCAAAGCTGTATAACTTGTGAATTAATTTACTTTGATTTTGCTACATCGTGTTTTCTATGTAAATTACCGTTCCAGTTTACAATTGGACAAGTAACATTGAACGGAATATAAACATTTGAATGTATGTTAGCAAATACGTAGTTTTAATCGATTATAATTATTTAATGCTCTCATTGACTAATTCAGGATTGAAATGCAGGCAGGGTAATCTTATTCAAGAGATGTATTAAAATAAGCAACAATAGTTTATGAAACCCATAAAAACTCAGTCAAATATAGTATCCATCAGCATTAGCCGTCACGTATCGTTACAAGTCCCATACATAACGCAGCCACCAGATACACGCCCATACCACGAATATGGTCAATCAAAGCAAAACGGCACTAAACTCGATCGCCCGCGCATGCTTTACGACCGATATAAATAAAATTGCCTGGAACTAAGTGGAAATTACAAGAAGTGGTCCTATTACCGTACGTAACCCGGGAGCCGGCATTAGCATAGGCCTAGAGCAATGCGACTACTATCGACTCTCGATCGGGATCGACGAGCGAGCATCGAGCGAGAATCCAGTGAAGTTGTGACGTCCTAATTGCACCTGCAGTAGAAACGTGTCGCAGGATTAAATCCTAGAAAATTACGCACAGCTGCGCTCTCCTCAACCTGTCGGATAGCTGTCCGACAAATCCAAAAAACTGGTCCAACAGTGCGGTCGGTTAAGGTGTTACTTTAAAATGCGTTGCGCAACTCGCGAATCGGAGTGGTCTAACTCGTATTCAGCGCAGCGCTCGCTTGTGCAACCAGGTGTCAAAACGCCTTAATGTTATTGATATCACCACGGTTAGCTTCGGATGGATATTAATTAAACTGATTTTGTGATAGACACATTTTAAAAGTCACTCGATGGCAGAAACGCGATTTGAAAACAATGGTAGTCCTTGTGGGATCGAGCCTCGATAATAAATATTTCTATCGATCATAGGTATCGCGTTGACACCTTTCGAATCGTTTCTGAATAATTCTTGCATTAAGCCTTAAACAGGTAAATATATTGTATTGTAAGCTGTTTCAATTGGAACTAATATGCATTTAATTGGGCTGTTGAATTATTCAAAAATTGCTGAGACAGAAGTCGTTCCATTGAAATACAATGTTGGATTTTCATAATTGAGGCTTTATTATGTTAAATAATTGTTAACACGTTACTACATATTTATAGAGAGTTTAGTGATGTAAGCGCGGTAATGCCCGTACAGTACTGTGTGTCTGCCTAGATGATACAAGGCACATTTTATTGTTTACTTGCAAATATATTATGTGTTTTCCCTACATTTGTTCACGCAGTTAGCGATACCGCAAATAAAGACTGTGGATTCTATTTTTATACTCTATCTACCATGATAGAAGTAATTCACAGCTTTTACCGCAAAAATACCCGCGTGGCGAGTTCAATTCCACACAGTAATTATCCAAATAAATAAAAAAATCGGCAATTTTTAAGACATCAAATCATCGATGAAAATCATCTCTAGGCCCTTGAGTAGCAACTCGCTCCTGCGTCCCCCCCCCTCCCCCCCACTAGAGGCTCAGCTCGACCCAGCCACGACACACCACAGATAATACACAAAGTAAAATCCCGAACGCACCGCACCCGCGCCCTCACAACATTCAATTATACGCCTTTAACACTCACAAACCTCCAAATTAACATGTCATGAATATTATTTAACTTTTTCTCAATTATGATAATACGATCGGGGGTGCCCTAGAATTAAAAGAGCAAAAACCCCGGGTGGATCTTTAGCGTGCATTTACATACATTACAATACTAATTTGTCGGACGTACAGAGGAAAAAATCCACCCGGAAAGGAACTTATTGCCGGCGCGTGCGCCGCTCGAGATGACAGTTTAAATATTCAAATCGCTGTATTAACATTTAAAAACAGTGAATCACTTTATGACGTTGAGAAACACGATACTTTACGAGGCTATTTGTCGTTTGGTGTTTTGATTTATGTGGAATAAACATTTTGATAATTGAATTTAATTGGTGTTTCGTCTTCGTTGTTGCGGCCGTGGTACCGCAGGCAGAGGTGCCGCAGTGGTGCCGCAGTGGTACCACAGTGGTACCGCAGTGGTACCACTCGAAACCAGTTCGTTTGTGGTATATGTGTCGCTAGAGAGGCATGTGCACTCGACACGTGCGTGACGTCTAGGTGGGTTTGGTGTCTCCAAGCTAGTTAAATAATATTTGTTTTATAAAAAAATGAGTGTACTTACTCATGGATTACAGTGAAGGAATAAATTTTAATATATATAAATTACGCGTCACGTTGTTTGTCCGCGATGGACACCTAAACTACTTAACCGATTTTAATCAAATTTGCACACCGTGTGCAGTTTGGTCTAACTTGAAAGATAGGATAGCTTACATCTCAATTTATAGTTGCAATAATAAAAACCTCAGCCACAGCAACGCGAGGCCGCGTCCGCTAGTTTACTATACATTTATTATATATTTGTAACTCAAATACTAAAATTAATAAATATGATGTAGGACGTAACAGGACCTCCCTTCTAAAATTTTTGATAAATAATTTCGACGTGCTCAAATTTAAGAAGAGCACAACTTACTTCTTATTTTCTAAACGTAACATTCCGATACACATTGCAATAAGTCCCAAAGTTTTTTGATACAAACCCTACTGCCGAATTTGCGCTTGGTTCATGAAACAACACAGCGAAGTGTCCGGCGCAGGCGCCACTTCTGTCGACTGCTCAATCTGATGCGATCGTACATTAGTTACATCCACAAGTAAATATTTACGGCCATTATAGTGTTTGTGATGATGCAACGGCTCTAGAGCGCTCGTGTTGCAGTTGCTCTACTGTTACATTATTATTCTGTGGCTTGCCTTGAGATTCAGTGCGACTGGTATTTCCAGTACTTCTAGTATTTTTTTCTGTGATGTTTTTTAAATAATACCTACTTAGAACCTCAAATCAATAACAAAGCTATCTAGAACTCAGTCACGGGCTCGAAACACTGAGATTTATATCTCATAATAATATTATATTTTTAGGGATCAGAAGGGAAATTTAATAAAAATAAACAATAGTTCAACCTAGCAAATACAATTCCTTCTATTTGATTTCAACAAATTTACAAATGGAGCACAGAATAACAATTACTAATATTCACACATAATTTAAACAGTTAATAACAAAACAATTCGAACCAACAGCAACAAATCACGACGAACACGATGTAACCTCAGCCAGCGCCAGCAAAAAAGTGAGTCGCTCGCGTGGTTTGCCCGCCTTTTATCGTGAGGGAAGGGTAGGCACCTGACATTGGCATGACGTCATCATTTATTTCTCCAATACGGCCTCTCCTGATTATGAGTCGTCCTCGTCTCTTCCTCTTTCTAGGGCCCATCATTGCAATGCGGGTCTGATAACGAGTCGTTTGTATCTCCTCCTTGGCGACTAGTGGATGCCCCAGAACTGATATGCAAATCTGATGATGATGGATTAGCTGCAAGTATTTCATCATCTGAAACCGTAAACTTGGTTTAGAAACATTTTAGGCGTCTTTAAAACTTTTCCGTCCTTCTCCACTCTGAAGTCAAATAAATTCACACATCCGTTCACGCATCATTACCTAAAGAGACGTCTCGTTTACCCTTTCACACGCATGCACTTGTCATGTTACCAGCTACCGCAGCAGCTATTCACGTATATGGTTATACGCGAATTGTCATAAGTCACCAGCTACCGCAGCAGCTATCCACGTATAATTGTCAAAGCATACATGGATTGTCACAAGTCACCAGCTACCGCAGCAGCTATCCACATATAACTGTCTATACATGGATTGTCATAAGTCACCAGCTACCGCAGCAGCTATCCACATATAACTGTCCAAGCATACATGGACTGTCATAGGTCACCAGCTACCGCAGCAGCTATCTACATATATGACACATTGTTACATTTATGTTTTCCACACACACACGTTACAATATGCACATACGTCTCACACGTTCAGGCATGGACAGGTACCGCAGTCACCATGTCTTAGCGTTACTAGTGGGGGGTAGAGGCACCATTAGTTCGCGTACCCACTGGTAGTTACTATTGGAAACTGATTCTTCTAGTAACACCTCTGTTTGTCAGATCTCCATGTCCGTGTTTCCACTTATTGCGTAAGACTTACTTTGCCACAGTGGGGATAACTAAGAAAAGTAGGTATAGTTGACTACGTTTGGATTTTTATTCGTGATGGAAAGTTTTAGTTTTATAGGCCTTTTCAAGAGAAACAGTTAAGAGTCGTAAGCAAAAGGGGACTAATGGCAAAATAAGGTTAACGCTTTAGTCAACACGGAACAAGGGGATCATGACCACTCACTCTCGAAAAATGCAGCGCACGTTTCTGGGCACCACTCTCCTCGCCAAGGCACCATGTATTCTGATGCCGCCTGGGTTGTCTTTCCATAAGAGCCGCTCAACAGTTTCAGCTCGTACCGTCCACCTTGAAGACTTTTCTGAACCCGGTATGGCCCTCGCATGCCGGGGTCAAGCTTTCCAGTCGACTGCGAATACTTAATTACGAAGACTAGGTCTCCGACTTTAAACACACGAGGAGGCCGGCGCCGTTCGTTTACATAGGAGTCTTGTCGTTCCTTGTTCCTTCGTAACAGTTGGCTAGCTCTAGTCCTACAAATCTCACGCCAAGCTTCACGGTTTGGGCGCGAACCCGTAGCGGCCACATCACGGATCAGTGACTGGATAACAGGCGTCGCACCGTCGATGCCAATGAGTAGGTTTAGCGCGGAGGCTTGTGTAGTTTTTTGCTTCGTGATGTTCAACACAAGTTGCAGCTTCCAAATTGACTCGGACCAGGATGAATTGGTCTGATTGAATTCTATTCGCAACATGTTGAGCACAGTGCGCACATACCGCTCCACTTGGCCATTGGAGTGGTGCATTTCCGGTGTTATGTAGTGAATGTTGCTGCCGAGTTCGGTTATCCACTTGACAAAGGCGGTTGATTCAAACATGCGCCCTCTATCAGTGACGAGCAATCTGGGCACCCCAAATAGTGAGATTGCGTTCGTCATTACCCGCTTTAGTTCGTTTGCATCTTGTCGGTAGATGGGATACAGCAGACAAAACTTCGAAAAAGCATCTACTAGAACGAATACAAACTTATAACCATTAGATTCTGGCAATGGGCCTAATGCATCTGCATGAATGGTATTGAATGGGACCTCTGATTTGTCCCAAGAAGTGATTGTCTGATGGGGGGTACGAGGAACTCGTTTCTTTGATATACAAGTTAGACAATGAGCAGTGTATTTTGTCACGAATTGACGAAGCCTGGGGAACCAAAAATGTTTAAGGATAAGATCAATGGTCTTTTGAGCACTGACATGTTCGTGCTCGTCATGGAAGATCCTAAGCAAGCTCAATCTATGCCCTTTAGGGATATAGCACAGCAGCCTAGCTTCTTCACCAATAGGTGTAAATCTGTAGTACAATAGGTCGTTTTGATGGACATACCGGCGAGAATCTAAGCGACCTTCTTGCAACTGTTGGAGTAGACCCTGGGTTTCGTTGTCTGCGGCCTGTGCTATTTGAGCCCAGTTACGTGGTTTGGTGATGTGTTGTATTTGCAAAGCAGGGTTGCGACTTAGATAATCGGCATGTGCCATCATGGTACCCTTCCTATACTCCATATCAAAGGTAAAATCTTGGAGATAGACCCACCAACGAGCAACCCTAGGCAGGAGGTCCTTTTTGCGCTCAGTAGCCTTGAGTGCGTTGCAGTCAGTAACTACCTTGAACTGAAGACCTATCAGGTAGTGACGAAAGTGCTGTAGCGCTTTCACCACCGCCAAAGTCTCCAGCTCGTAGGAGTGATACCGACTCTCTGCGCCCTGGGTTGTCTTACTGAAGTAAGCGACTACATGCTTCTTACCATTGACATGTGTCTGCAGTAACACCGCACCATACCCAATACTGCTAGCGTCAGTATGAACCTCTGTCGGCAGTGTGGGATCAAAAATAGACAGAATGGGCTCACTTGTCAGTTGTGTAATGAGTTCTTGGCGAACTGATTCTTGATCAGTTCCCCAATCAAACTTTACACCCTTTTTGAGCAGGTGCGATATGCAGGCAGTCTTACTCGCATATCCTTTAATGTAACGCCTAAAATACCCAGCCAGGCCTAAAAGTTGCCTGACCTGTTTGACGTTACTTGGGGCTGGGGCATTGACTAGAGCCTCAATTTTGTGAGGGCTCGGCCTAACCTGACCGTCACTCACTAACCTTCCCAAGTACTCTACCTGGGTTGTGAGAAATGAGCATTTACGAAGGTTTATCGAAAAACCAGCTTTTGTCAGCGTCTGAAGGACTTGACGTAACAGCTGAACACCCTGCTCAACCGTATTACTCATTATTAAAACGTCGTCGACATATACGAGGACGTTGCCACTATCTAGCAGCTCTCGTAGTGTATCGTTTATTATGCGCTGATAGACTATTGGAGAATTGGTTAACCCGTAAGGCATCTTAAGGTACTCGAAGTGCCCCTCTGGTGTGACGAAACCGGTTTTGTGAATTGACGACTCCTCGATCATTATCTGATGAAAGCCTGTGGCCATGTCAAGGCTGCTAAAGTATTTGAAGCCACCCAGGCGATCGATGTGGTCGTCAATTAGCGGTAGGGGGTACCTATCTTTTACTGTCAGCCGATTCAGTGCACGATAATCGACACACATCCTATCCGATCCGTCTTTTTCTTTACAAGAATAATAGGGCTTGAATATGCTGACTGAGATTCCCTAATTATTCCTTTGTCTAAAAGATCTCGTGTGATTTCACGAACCTTTAGTTTTTCTGTATGCGAAAGTTTGTATGGTCGGTAAGCCACGGGTAAATCACTGGTAAGGTTAATATGCATCTTACCAGTGGTCACCGTGCTAGACGCCGTACCGGAAATCAAGTGCTCTGAAAACTCCTCAATCACTGTCATCAGTGATTCGCGCTCTGCGCCTTGAAGAGGAGTATTAACTTCTGGTGGCTTGTCGCAAATTATGGCATTAACAGACGCGAGGTTATCAACCGATCTTGTCAGATATTGCGCGTCTTTCGTTCGTACGTAAGTGACACCATCTCGATTCAGAATATCGGTCCCGACGATAATGGGGGCACTCATGCACGAAGCCGGTACGACAACAAAGTCCGCTTCGATCGATATTTCGCTAAATTCGATAGTCAGAGTCACGCAAGTATCCGCTAATATCTCCTTTCCACTTATCCCTTTCAATGTGCAACTGACAGGTTTTGATTTGTATGTAAGATGTTTCAAAACTTCAGATGAAATTAATGAAACATTTAAAGCCCCACTGTCAATTAGCACATCGGTTGGGATACCCTGCACTACAGCGGTAGTGATGTCACTGCTTTTAGAATAATTCTCTGTAGGTTCTGCGCAGAAATTTACATTTCGCTTATTACGCAACTCCGATCTATTCTTTGCAAAGCAGACTTCGTCGGTGTGACCAGGTTTCTTACAAAACGTGCATGATTTACCCTTACTAGCCGCTTCAGGAGTATCTTTTTCGGCTCTCATCTTTTTTGGACACTCATAGCTCTTATGCCCAGTTTGATGACAAACATAGCACTTACTGTTCATTTGATTTGGTCGGTTAGGGTACGGTCGTTTCTTTGTAGCCACCGTAATTGCGCGCTTACTATCGTTTTTATCACGTCTCGGTTTGGAGTAGATCGATAAAAAGGAAACCAAATTGTCCGCGGTCAAATTAGCATTTGCTGCCGCCGCTTTAACTTGGGGGTCAGCAATGCCACGAACGGCAATTTGGATCATCAATTCCTCGCTAATGCCTTTGACAATTCGTAAGCGCATAAGTACTCGGCGACCGTACTCGGCGTATGTATCAAAAGCATCAGACGAGGTATTCATGACTTCGAAAAGAATGCTAGCGTAGTCGAGTTTACGTGGGCAGAGAGATTTAAACTCCAGCACGAAATTAGCCCATGAACGGTCATTACTGACCCATTCATTCAACCAAGTTCGCGCGTCACCCTTAAGACAACCTGCGACACGTGATAAACACTCGTAGCCGTCCCAACCGTTCGCTAGTTTGGCGCGTTCCACCTCTTTGCACCACATGTCAATGTCATGTACAGAAGGGTCAAAATTAGACACATAGTAGTTTTGGAAGCGTACTGGTTGCAAAGATTTTATCGCGTCTGTTAAAATCTGCACGGAGGTGGACGCTTCGGCGTTTCGATCAGGTTGGGGTGCGCTTTCAGGGTTCGTAATAGTAACCGCCACACCATCTGAACGCGTTTCTACGCCTACACACGTCATTCTGTCGACATTGTTACCTACTGTTTGCGGCCCGCACGATGCAGGTATACTATCGCAAGGATTACTACCAGCGCGGTTCGAATGCGAGGACTGCGAGGCGCATGCTACAGGCAAATCTACGCTATTAATTTCACTGATTGTGTTACGGGTAGTATCAACGTTCTGGGACTCCAGTGCGTTTAACCGCAACAAAATTGCATTTAATGTTTTTTGTTGTGTAGTATTGTCAGCCTCGCGATCCCTAGAAACCGTGCGACTACGCCTAGGACGCGTATGAGATCGCGATCTCTTGCCACGATCGTGTCGACGTGTTCTGCTGCCATGTTTTCGTGGCCGGCCCGACATAACCTCAAATGTTATGGGCGGTTAGCAAGAGTTATTTCTGATGCACGTTTGTTTTACAGAATGGCAAAGTAAAGGGCCTGAAGGGCTTACTTATCCCACTTCTGATTTTAGGGATCAGAAGGGAAATTTAATAAAAATAAACAATAGTTCAACCTAGCAAATACAATTCCTTCTATTTGATTTCAACAAATTTACAAATGGAGCACAGAATAACAATTACTAATATTCACACATAATTTAAACAGTTAATAACAAAACAATTCGAACCAACAGCAACAAATCACGACGAACACGATGTAACCTCAGCCAGCGCCAGCAAAAAAGTGAGTCGCTCGCGTGGTTTGCCCGCCTTTTATCGTGAGGGAAGGGTAGGCACCTGACATTGGCATGACGTCATCATTTATTTCTCCAATAATATTATAATTTTTAAGTTGTATAACATGTGCAAATTTTTTATAATTTTAATGATTTTAAGTTAGGATCGTGACAAGGAAAATTTGATTTTGTTTGACTTTTATTATGCTAGGTACAATTATTATACCTACTGTTATTTTTTTTTTACATGTAGTTTTAACGTAATGTAAGTTGTTAATGGATAAATTAATTGAATCTGATCTAGAAATTCTACTATAGACTAATGTCTGTAAAGATAATCTAAAGATAAAATAAAGATATCTTAAATACCTTCGGTAATCCGAAGGTTTTTAAGATATCTTTATTTGATGTTTAGAGAAACCATAGTGTGAAGTTGTGGAATGACATCTTAGAAATATATCATTCAGCATGTACATTTCTTACTTTAGAAATAGTTTTCTCTCTCAGCTGACCAGTCTCCTCTCACTCCTCCAACGCAGTCCTGTGAGACGTAATTACATGCACTTAGACACACTCCCTATCAGGAGTTATTGCTCTATCGTGGCGGGGAGCGCTGATGAGGCATTGATGAGTAAATGATTTCCATTTATAACAGTTTTGTATTAGTACCAGGAAAACTCTATTTGGACTTGATAGCTTTTCTGATTAGCAGTTGATTTTGAAACCTATCTATTAAAAAACATCTTAGGGTTGAAGTGTGGTTGTTTTCGGAGATCGCACTATCGAACAGTAAACTTAGAACTTTTAAAAGGGGGGAAATTTATCAAAAATAGTCCTCCTCCTGTAAGTATTCATTTCAGTATTGCCAGGTCCAGCGTATTCAAAATGGGCGGTGTCTTTAATACTTATCTTGTTCGGAGCATCGAGATAGATCTTAAAAAAAAATATCGTCGTCAATCACTAAGGTTTAAAAAGCGGGGCATGGTTGTATGGATTGGTACATCGGATATACATCATGTACACTGTCTCATGGCTACGTGGACGATATCTGACCACATAATTTCAACAATTAGCCAGTACTGCTGGCGCGGCGGGGTCGGCGGCCTCGCCCAAACTAGTGTTGTGTTAGATCGAGATACCCGTTAACTGCGTTTTCGCTGTCACGGCCGCTGCCTCGCTTAATGTCCAGATTAACTTCGAAATAAAATAATCGGCCTGAGGCGGCTCCGCGCGCACTTTCTTCGCACTGTTCCAAATGTAGTGTTGCAAAATGTGGAGTTTTTGTAGAACGTCTTTGTTGGCTGCACTCTTGTTACAGACTCAAATTTAGGCATGCAACTGTGTTCATCTGTTTGGTTGCCTAGCTGGGCTTGAAATAATTGCTTTTACTGTATTTTCAAATCATGAATTAACAATTTTATACACCAGTTATTTTTATGAATGGTTGAGTGTGCTGTCATTTTTATAAAAGCTCTACTAATCTCAGCATTGTATGTGCAAAAAATCAGGCATCCTAGAAGTTATTTTCCCTTCGATTGCTGTAAAGGCCTATTGTGTTGAAGCGTGCGGCCTCCGCGGCACCCACGCGTCAGTCGCTTACAACAAATTATCGAGTGGTATTAACGTTATTAAATCCACGCAAACGCACACAATGTATTTAGCGCTAATTACGAATCACACCTATTGCATAATTGAAAACGCAAACTCTGTCTGTATATTAGATAATACTTCTAATATCCGACTCACACACCTAGAGATACACAAGGTAGGCCCAGACGGGAAAACAGTTGCGTCTCACCCCGTGTCTCGCCTCGGTTTCTCCGTTCTCACCGAGGCTGTCAATAGTGAAGTACGTTATGTATGTCAGTGGTCGCGTGATACC
This sequence comes from Hylaea fasciaria, assembly GCA_905147375.1. Classification (NCBI taxonomy): domain Eukaryota; kingdom Metazoa; phylum Arthropoda; class Insecta; order Lepidoptera; family Geometridae; genus Hylaea; species Hylaea fasciaria. The sequence goes on from LR990197.1 coordinate 12,920,201, forward strand.
TTTAATTAATTCCCGGAGGCTACGTGCTAGGGTACTGTGGACAGCGATACTTCATCTGAATGCTCCAAACTAGATATAAATTGCAGAAAGCGCCGCTACCGTGCGGACGGCTCCTTATACTGTACCTAAGAGCGTGTGTTGGAAAGTGCGGAGCGCACGAGCGTTTACAATAATTGAGCGCTACTTTTTACTACTTACTCTTCATAGTAATGATGTGACAAAAAAATAACTGTGACTTCTAGCTTTTGAGTCTCTTAGGTACTTCTATAAATAGTGTCCACAATATCTTACTCACTGAGCACTCTCCGTCACACAAAACGCATAGCGTTAATTCTGTATGTGCGCGAGGAACAGCGTAAAATTTTACTTTTTCAATTACAAATGCACGTCCTTATCCTGAGTATTGAAATATGTGATAGGATATGTTTTATGTGGTTTTATTTTTAGCCGCCATTTGTGGTGGCTCACCACAAATGGCGGGAGCTAAGGCGTTGATTAACTGTGTTTATATTACTAATCCAACTATAATAGCATTCAATAAACACTTTTTCCATAATTTCCAGATACGTCATTAAAATTAACCTTTATATCGAGACAGTGTAAAATACTACAGATAATTGTCTAAGCATAAAAGAAACCTTGCTTACTGGAAGCTGTTGGTTAGACTATGGTAAACATTTTTTTTAAATTGCTTTGTCACTTGGAAAATATTGTTTCTAAAAATACTGTTATCAAATTATAAGCTGTTAAAAACATGGAGCCATGCACCGAGCACTGGTTACACAGTACACGGCATACTTTGGGTGGTGCCACTGGTACATAGCGCTGGTATCTGCCGGCAATTAAAAGCACAACGTCACGGCAATTAATTTCCCAAAGCCAAAAGTTGAGTGAGTTTTCCAGCTGCACTTCGCACTGACACTGTGTCGCTATAGTGCCCTATGTAGCAGGTGGGTATGTAGGTAGTTAGATTGTTGTAATGTGGAACCGCACATGATTACTTACGGTAACGATCAGCCTGTATTATTGGCTAAAGGCCTCCTGATATGATTTTTCATTTAAAAACTAAGTTCTCATTTTAACCCATTTGATTTGTTTCTCGAGAGTATTTTCGATGCGAAATGGGAATTAGCTTTTCCTTTGCTTGTATTTTCATATTGATGTGTAAATTCAGTTTAAATTAAGAGATTTTAATTTACAGTAATATTATTATGATTATGTCTGTACCTCTGGATCTATAAAACAAAATATTATATAAAAAAAATTCGTAGATAGAAGTTACGAAAATGCCAGGCGAGGTGTGTCGGGACACAGTGTTGCTTTCTAAGTCACTTGGCGACTCGATACGGTTTGAGGGTTTATGGCTAGATTTGAAGTCGCCCAATTAATGCTGACCGACTAACGAGCGCAGATTTACGGCCCGTCGACACAGACAAAGAAAGCCAGTGGACACGAGACGTTGGACTGCACAGTTTCTAACCCCTCGTCCTAGGTGAGCGATAGACGCCATAACGTAACGCGATGCTAGGCAATGCAGTGCAAAAATTTCAAAAAACTGCCGTACTCGTCGACGATTGAAGACTGTAAGTAAACACCAATCATGGGCTTCCGATGGCGGATAATATCATTAAACATTTTGGTAGCTAGCTTCTTCAAGTACAAATCTGTCGCCAAGTTCCCTTTGGCGTGGTCCTTTAGAGGTAGTTTCATCCTAAGTTGAGCAAGTTTACCACCTCGAGCCACATGTGGGCAAATAAAAAAAAGTAAGATGATTGAATTTATTTTGTTGCAAAACGCGACATATAACGTGAAAAGATAGCAGGCTATGCTGAATCCTTTTGTAGAGAAGAATAGAAAAGGTAGATTTGTGTAGTTACCGACCTTATGTATATGATGCGTGAAGTAATGCGGTAGTTGGGTGGCTGATGATACTGATTCTGGACTAAACCATTTCTTTAAGTGCAATTAAAATTAATAAAGTAGCTGTGCTAAGTTCCGCGTAGGTTCTAGAATCGTTTGCTATTATATAGGCTCCTAATTAAGGCGTCAAACTGTTCGTAGATTTTGTTTTGAGACGCGATGTGAGTCATTTTATATCAACTATTATATTTTTTTATGTGGACTGGCAATATAATACATCATGATATTTTTAACGCACACATAATAAAGATGACACGTGAAGGCTAGATAACTAAGTATCTAAATAAAACTAATACGCAAAATTATATTCTAAGATCAGCTATGAAAGCTATGCAATTATTTTCCAAAGCTTAAACTGAGTTAATTCCATTATAAGATTTAGTTATATTAAACTAGAAATAAATTGTATGTCTGTCTGCTTTGTTTGCATAGTTATTTATGACATTTAATAATTATAGTAATCTTAGATCTCAGTTTCACTTCACTATTGAGTGAAACTGCCAAAATAACGGTTACATTATAACATACAAACACTCCCATAAAACTAACAAGCATCAAATAAAGGGTTCCGTGGGGTTACCACCCGTGACGGCGAAGTCTCCGCTCACCATTACACGAACAGTCCGCGTGTGAAGGTATTCGTCAATGGTCAAATAAATCTCTACGATTGCACCTCTGTCGGACAGCCGCGATTTAATCAGGCCATAGATTAATGCCGAGTGGGAGCGTCTAATGAGGGCTCATTAAGTTGTTCATAACGTAATGGGATATTTTGGCATTGATATTCTGAGGCTATCATCTCTATACTTTGTAAATAAAGCTTATAAACTTACTGTCAGACAGGAGGTTCCTAATTAGCGTTAGTTAATCGGTCTCCAAGATTTAGAAAATATCCGACGAATTTCAGAGTTCGCCGTTAGCGATTCCTGTCTGTTGACTGTTGTTCCACCACGAATCCAGTTTTTGTCAAACCTGCCTTAAACTATATCATTGTCATCGCAATTCATATCCGTCCACTGTCTCACCTCACCTGAGAAGGGTACAGCCATAATCTGCCGCGGAGGCCCAGCACGGATTCGTGTATCACATACCGAAGTAATTTCTATTGCATGTGAGTTTCATCACGATGTTTTCCTTCACTACATATGATTTTAGAAGAAACACACGTTACTACGACTCAAACTCGATGTCAATTGGAAGTCAGACCTTTTTCAAGTGAGCTTCCATTGCAATAAACAATCTACAAACACACGATAGAAAACCCGCCAAGCCATCGTTGGAAATGATATCGAAAATTGGATAACTGCACTCGCCGTGGTCTTCCCGCTTGTACTAGTGGGACGCCATGGAGGCAGGCTGTAAAGGAGGTTAAGTAGGTCTCTCCTGACATACCTCCGATTTAGAAAGCAGACGCGCCATGCGGTAAGTCCCAGATAATCATGAGCCCACACTCGCACCGTTATCTGCGCCGATACCGACGGCTATAAGTTCTCTACTTTATGACCACAGACCACCTATACACCTCACCGGGCTAACAGAGAATTAGAGAAGTCTTATTCGCCTTAACCACGTTTTCGGAGAATGCCTTGAGCTTTGTCGTTACGGGATTTTACTCTGTGACATGTAAATGTGGTTTATCTGATGAGTGCGTGTTTGGCTTATCGATATAGGGAAATGGTTTCAAAAGTAGTTTTATGTGGAGGCTGATAGTTTTCCGGTGTGCTGGGTCAATGACCTACAGCTATATCTAGCATCCCTCATTTCAAATTTAGTTTTTTTTATTCGCCACTTGAGCTCTTAATAAATACCAAACTTCTTACTACTGTGCTTTATCAAGTACCTACGTATGTACTGAGTAATTTGACATCCTCATGTATCACAGTCCAATACTTGCTTCATTATTGAATACAGAAAACTGCAGCACGTGTGGACGGCGCTATGAAACATGCGTCAATTACAACATTAACATATCGCGCAGGGCTCGCTCACGTGCACAAATATTCCGATGCTGGTTCATTACCGAGCAATGCCGTCCGGCTGGTTGACAACGTATGACGACACCATGGCGGGCGTAGCAGGTTGCTAGCTATTTTTTTATTTGTTTTAGTTTAACCGAGGTTTATTTTCTGACATCAAGGCTAACAGTGGATGCTACTGGACTGTTGACAGTGCACGTAGGCAGAAATAATTGGTTGTAGGTACAGGAATTGTCGATGTTTCTTGATGCAAAGTCTGTCGAAATATATTAATTTGTAGCGTGCCAACACTGTCAGGCGTTGTTTACTAAAGAGCATGATTAGCTACTTACCTTAAATTAAGTCTATATTTTATAAATAAAAATACTGATATAACTGAGCAAGATTCCCTCCTGATAGTAAGTGCCTATAACACCTACCTACAACACTATATACCACCTAGCACTTTGCATAGCATACACATTTGCGACATTGTAAAACACTTGAAAAAATCTAAATTACAGTCATCCCGAGATAATTCATTGAGAAGGAGCTTTGAAGGATAGTTTTCTTGATTCCTCTCTAATCTGCATTTTTTTATAATTATAAAAAGTACAAGCTAACTTGCTATTGCTGAAAAAGGCCCGAGCGAAATCAAATACTTCAACGTATCTACAACGAACGTCCAGATTTACGTTGTTTTGCCAAAAATCGTGCAAAGATATCTTTCTTAACATCTTTGCAATAGCAAAGCTTATATAATAAAATGTAAGATTAACTAATCGCACGACAAGACAAGCGGTTTCTGCGACTACGAGTAGCAACAGTCGTCGCATCCGGCCGTTCGATATAATCTCCGAGCGCGCGTCCCTCGATAATGTAACGATGTTGTTGATACGAGATACTTGCTATCCTGCCATCGCATCGGGTTGATTATGAATGTACCTACTCTAGTTTTAATCTCGAGAGCTATAAGAATACTATGCGAATCTGTATATTTATATTTAAACTAGTTTGCAAATATTATGTGCAATTTCCATAGCCCTATCTATTTTTATACCAAAATTTGTCTAAATTGGTTTAGCGGTTTAAGATTGGAAATGAAACAAACAAACACTCCTTTGCATTTGAATCTTAGTATAGATAGATATGGATGAATTGTATCTGGGGGCACGGCAGTGCCCCCGCCAAGTCGAGCAAAACAAAAGGCACGGCCGTACTATCCTTTTCTCGAAGCGATTCGGCCCATTTTCGACCCCCTGTAACTTCATTATGGGTTAAACCAGAAGCCTAAATTTTTAGTGACCAAGAGGGCATCACGTCTACAGATAATAATCCAAGTTACATCAAATTTGAACCAGTAGTTTAAGAATTATTGCAAGTCAAAGTTCCTTAATTTTGCTGCCCACTGACTGACTGACTGACTGACTGACTGACTGACTGACTGACTCACCGATCATCAAAATTCTAAGGTACTTCTAGCTGTCCCACAAGTTGCAAATTTTGAATATAGCTATTGTTTAGCCTATAAACCATGGAAAAATTCTGACATTCCATAATTTTCATCCCGTTTTCTAGATATATGATCTGCATAAATAACTTTGTATTCCCATATAAATCCTATTAAATTGTATGTGATTACAAAGTTACTTTTACAGTTCATAATTAGACTTCATTGAAATTGAATGAAATGGGTAAAAGGGGTAAAAATGAGAAATGGTTTCGAGAAATTCGACAGTTGAGCGCTTTTTAAAAACTTCCGCGATATATAGAGCGATACTAATCCCTATACTATACCTACCTACACTTTTATAGGTCGAACAAATTCGTTACCTAGGTACATTAAAATAGTTACCTAGGTACCTTATACCTAATACGCATCTGTGGAGACGCAAAGACACTCGTTCATGATAATCAATGAGCATGACCTATGTCGCAAGGGGCCCCGGCCGCACAGGCCCGGGGCGCGCGTTGATGCGTGTTTTGCAAATAAACGAAATAAAGAAAGAAAACCTACAAAAAGAAATGAGATCCCATCAAAAACATTACATGTACAAAAATGCACAAGTCTCGCATCGCAGTTTATCTGCCGTAAAAAGTTGTGAGATCGAATGTAAACCAAGTCGGTTAATTTCAATACCTACCTGTACCTATCTATGGGAACAGTTATATCTTTATTTCTCTAGTAAATAGAGTGTCTTGGCGATTGTACACGGCAGCATAATCTCCTAGGCAATCTAAATATAGTCTTCCGTATAGTTGTACTTTCAAACAAATACAAGCACAAAGCGCTTAACATAGATTTATGTTGCCGTGTGCAATTGCCAAGTCACTCTATTTACTAAAGAAATAAAGATATAACTGCTCCCATAGATAGGTACAGGTAGGTATTGAAATTAACCGACTTGGTTTACATTCGATCTCACAACTTTTTACGGCAGATAAACTGCGATGCGAGACTTGTGCATTTTTGTACATGTAATGTTTTTGATGGGTAATTATATTCTAAATACGACGCAGGGCATAATGGCGGAATAATCGACACGAAAGCAGAAGACTTTAGGTTGTTTATTTCATATCAATAGTAAATAATTTTGACAAATTAAAAGAAAATGAAATTCTCTAAATCGTCAAGGTTTTTTATTGTGACACTTTATTGGTCATAAAAGCGAAAAGCCATCAAATTGTAATTTTCGATCAGTAAAAGTAAGTGACAATGGCGAAAAGCATACAATAATATTTTGTAGTCCGATCATATTACCTAAGTTACACAATCTGAGTTTCCATGTTATGTCATAAAACTACATCAATACTACATTGATCCAAAGACGTTAAAATCAAAAACGTGTAAAGTAAATAGGTCCTAATTTTTACGACTCCTATAAAACTCTACTCATTGTTTTACGATCGAAATGAAGCCATTGGATTCCATAAAAAATATAATTTTTAAATAACAATCTGGCACGAGGTCTGGTAATATGTGTTCGTCGCCCACTGCTGCCATCTATTTCACGAAAATAACAAAGCCTACTGATTTTTTATTGATAATAAAGATAAGATAAACAAAGAAGCGATATGAAGAACGTACATATCTACACAATAAAACCTCGTTCGGGTGCTTTTGTAACAACTCTAAGCATGAGCATTAACCATTCAGAACAATATGAATGTCCGTAACCACTAAACTTTCCAAAAAATGGAATCATGGATTATGACGTCTATACCGTTAGAGAGAAGAATCTTATTAAAATACCAAAAGATTAAAATATTGCAAAAAATCTTTGAAAACACTCTAAAATGACATACCTACCTTTCCTAGACCATGACGCCATCTTCCAAAATTCGCTATTTTGCAATCAAAACAGCATACAATATAAACAGCTTAAATGTTACGGTCTGCGCGATAAGCCGCTAATGGCGACGCTATAAATGCAAAGAAATGGCAGATTTATAATATATGGACTTGTCTGAGCCCATACGTTACATTTTATGGTCGGTAACTGTCCGATGGCCACTTGAGTCGACGTTGTCAAAAGTGTACCGAGCACCCACGCGCCACTCGGAGACAGGTGGCGGCGCAGACCCTCGAGGGCCAGCGACCAGCTTTCATCGGGAGAGTCAACGTACTCGGCCGGCCGGGACAATATTTAGAGAAGAACTGCTCGCTAGAATTTGTTTGCTAGGAAATTCACTATTTCATTTTTGTTTATGGGACTAAACATTGAGAAGGACTAATTTGACATTACACTTTACGAACACTCGTATAACCCAAAGCAATGTTGTCCGACAATCGTTAGATGAAGAGGATATTAGGAAGAAATCGAGAAAGTAAACAGAGGTTCGAGTGTTATTCGCAGACATTACCATTCACGGAGGTAGCTATTTGAGTTTTGGCTCTCCACCATCTACAGTTGACTTCAATGGCATTCCAGTAAAGCCAATATGCTTAGTGTTAGTAAATAAGTTCGTTTGCTCATTCATTGACACTTTTACCGCAGAATTTGATCGTAAAAATATGTGGAAACCGTTATGTACGGTCAAGGTTTTGCGAAGCACAAATATTATATAGATAAATCTAAGATGTAAGTACAATAATGCGGCTTGGCTGGAAGCCTGAGTGTATAAAGACACTACATTTATTAAAAAAAACAATCGCTCTAATAGTATCAGTCCATTTTAGGACATTCGCAGAGTATAAAGTAAACACTCGGACAATTGTTAAGTCAGATCGGGTGAACTGACCGATTTCAAATCGTTCGTTGTATGCTCATGTGTTACCAATTAAACCGTGGGTAATCCAAATGGATGAAAACATTGTCACTCCAAAATCCGAAAGAGTAGAATATGGATTGCTTTCGAATCTCAATCGAAAAATTGGCGTCTAATTGGTTTTGATAAAATCTTGCGAGTATAAGAGACACTTAGCAGTGACATAATCAGAGCTATTCTCACATATTTCACTGAAGCTACAAAAACAAAGTGACACTCGCGGCGGCGTGGGAGTGACAGCACTTTGTATCCTCCGGGGCGACATGAGCTTTAACATTGTACCTCGGTGCCTGCTTTAACATCATACCTGCTACAGGGGTACTTGCCTTAAAGTTGTACAATTGGAAACATGTGGTTTTAAATATATCGTCTCCATTTTGGTGTTGTTTGAACGTTACGATAATGTTATGGGGCTATATACTTGGGAATTTAGGACTTGTGGTCTTAAATTGGACTTCAAACAATGATTTTGTGGCGCAGCGCAGAAGACGGTTGTATGGTGCTTCTAGAAACTAGGTAAAATAATGTTTATCTAGGATTTGAGTTTACTTTTGAATAAAACTACGTTAAATTGAGAATGAATATGAAGTCTAGACTAATAAATGTCAAATAAATTTAAATGTTTCGATGCCGATATGAATCATTGTTGGTGGATACAGAGAAATCGACGACGTCATATTAAAAATGATCATAAATTATAGAATTTAGAAAATATTTGTTGTTAAGGTAAATGTAGGATGTCAGACCTACCAATCCGAAGTTTCTAACGTAGGGTCGAGATGTCGCCAAAACCGGTACCACACTTCCAATTAAATATTAACTATAAACGGCCACCTCAGCCATTAAGGTGACTATAACATAAATCATTGAATAGTTAAAAATCGTTATAACCCACTCCGTGACTAGAACACATAAAGTTTTATTATCTCTTGAATTTTGTCACTGGTATTTTGGCGAATAAAAATATGCTATAGACAATCGATAAAGTGTGTATAATTAGCGATTCGTATGCGACGCTAGGTCGGCGGGAGAGCCTTGTCGACAAGGACGTGTGTGCCACGTACAGTGGAAGTAAGTTTGACACAGTTCCACATAAATTACATAATATCTAAATATAAAATAACGTAGTTTATATATTATAACTAACACGTTTATGAATTCCACATATTTACATCTCCAGACCCTTTTTATAATTTACTAGCAGACACGGCCACGCGTTGCTGTGGCTAAGGTCGTATTCAACAACGTCCCTACGAGGATAAATTCAAACTCACCAAATAAGTATGTCAGTCAGCCCTACCTATAAAGGGCTGTTTACATAACCGTTTTATTGATCTAATAAACATCAGATTTATGAGTCACAATCACATTTACATAATGCGCCGATGCTTTCGTCAGGTATCCGAATAACCTGTCGGATGCATTAAACGTTACATAAAGCCTCTATTGGAAATCACTTCCCACTGAGTTGCTGGCATTTAGGTACAGTCGGCCGCAGAATAGTCGAACTTATCCACGCTTTAAATTTACTATTCTACCAAAAAAACTGTTTTCCAAATGTAAAATTAAATTGTAAAATCATTACAGCCTGTCTCAAAAGAAGTTGACCATATCAATACTTTAGTTTACTTGTTATTAGAAAAAGTAAAAAAAATTGCCAGTGTTTTTAATTTTTTTTTTTTTTTAAGAAATTAGAGCACGCTCATTAACATCTGAAGCTGACTGTACCTCACAATAATAGGTTGTTTATGGAGTGTTAAGATAAAGATTCTTTGTATGTATATATATATTCTACATATAAAACTCTCGGCACCGCAGCGAAACGCGCAATGATTCGTTTTACTTAACTTTTATCTTTAGAGATTTTATTGTGGTGAGGTGCAACTGCCAAGACGTGTTTGTTCGAGCGGTCAAATGGCGCAGGCGCTTACATACACAGAAAATAAAATGCAGTAGAATGTACCAGGTACCTGTGTTTAGCCACCGCATGTGACTAAACGTTAACTAATACCACATTGAAAGTAAAGTGTTATATTAGCTCATTACTGTGTTAGTATAGATATCATATTATGAACTTTTTAACAGTCAAACAATAATAAGCAATTAATAATGTTTATTTCATGTTCTAGTTCTAGATAAGCATCTTTCTACGTGCATTCTATTAAAACTTTACTACTAATATACCTATCAAGAAGGTAGACAAAAGCATTACCAATTTAAACAAGTTTCCTGGTTACTGCAAAATCTGCGAACAGTTTGGAAGGCTACTAAATAGCTAATCATCTTTACTGTTTCATTTTATTTATCCTTCTGCCGCGACCATGCACTGTGCACTGTGGGCATTACATTAAGAACATGCGTACGCGCAAATATTAGCCGACGAGTGCTGGTGGCAAGGTCGGGGGCATGTCTACTACTCACAGATGAGAGCCATTACTGCCTCCGCTGATGGCCCATCCGGATGGTAAGTGGGGGAGAGAGATAAATGCTTATAAAAGGTTTGCAGACACCAAAAATAAAGCTTTTGCTGATGTCGGCCAGTTGAACACAAGAATATTATACGTTCATACAAAATATGGCGGAGGATTTTTTAATGGTTTTTGCATACTATATAAGCAAATTAGACCACCGTGGTTGAAGTAAATTGAACGGAACTAGTTCGCAAGGACTGCTAGAACATCTCGATATATTTTCTATTTGATGTGGTACTTAGCTTGGCGTAAAAATGATATATCGTATGATACAGAATTGAGGCACCTAAGCATCGTACTGACCTCAACAGCTCGATATTAATCACTGGTCAAATGCGATAAATGCTAGCCTACAAAGTATAAAAAACATCTCCCGTCCCAGTTTAGAGAGGTTCCAGTTGGCGTATGTGGCCGGTCGTGCAGTAGGTAGACTCCTGTTTGCTTTGGAAAGTGGCCACTTCATCCATTGATGCGCCGGAGTGGTTCCGCCGCTCGCAGCGCCATTATAGCGACCATACCTGCTGGCTAAGTGCAAAACGCTAGTGAGTGATAAGCTAATATGACTGTTGACACTACCAAGCAATTTCTAAAACTTTATATCTTGGGAAATAGTGCTGGCTTTTTATAGTTCAAGTTTTGTGGGTTCGTTTGGTGTAAAACTTGTATTTTTTTTATAGTCACCGACAGGTCTACGTCTCAAATGAGATGGTCGCGTCCTCTGGTGTCAGAATTGGTTTAGCCACAATTAATAACGATCAATGTAAATGACCTACAGATAATGACTATAATTGATTATGCTATAGCAAGCATACACAGAGAAATCCTTGAAAAGATGTGTAATCAAATACATTTTATTCGCGTAATTCGCCGCCGCCATCGCAGGCTGTCAGCCACCGCTGGCGGCGCGATGCGACGCGAAGGATATAAACATTGATTATCGCGGCGCGTCGCTCGCTCATTGCGCGCCCTTTATCCGATTTCATGAGTTAATCTGTACATGACAACGAGTGGAGGCTAACGTGGACACGACAGTGGTATTATTTATATTTGTTCCTGTCAAAAGCATCAATATTATAATAGCATGAGAAAGTCAATTTTTACATCTCCTGAAATGTTTGATCTCGTTCAAGATAAACTGGACGTGAAATAATGAAGCGATGCTAAAAGGAAAACCTTGTATTAACGAACCTTTGTAACGAATAGTTTTTGCATCAGCCTACTTTAAAACTTATGTAAAATGATTGCAAAATATATCCTACTTAAAATAAAAATACTAAGCCCGTATTACCATCACACAATTATTATATTCTGGAAACTTATAGCTCTTTACATACTTTAAGTTCGAGAAAAGTCATGGCTAAGCAGATTTTTAGTAGGCAATTTATTAATTCGACCGTTGGCTAACGCAGCCTACCCCGTAAAGTCGATTTAGTAACAGAAAGAATTAAAAAGGAACTTGAGGTAGCCCCGCGTATGTCCACCCAGTGCTTTCGCCATATGATTGAAAGTAAGAAGCGATCAGATTAGGCGCATGCGCAGGCGAACGAGACGCCGAGAGATAAACACACACGGACAGACACCCGACAACACCGCTGTCAGCCGACTCCCAGGTGCGCACGCGCCGACTTAAACATTGTTCTTTGGGAGTCGAAGTTTGAAAATAACTGTCACAGAATACACAGAAAACAAATGCAAAATATTTACAGCTCCAGCGTTTTTGATTGGGATATGAGAAATTTAAAGAAATGTGTTTATTTCGAAGGTATGTCTGATCGGGGCTCGTTGTAAACTTTTTCAAAATTGTGCCAGATTGGGCGTGTGACCGAGCAGTACTAGCTCCTTGATTCTCTAGATACCTACAAGGATCTGGCCGCGGACACAAAACCGTAAAGATAAACGCCTTCGTTTGACACTTAAAGTAGGGGTCGAATATCAAATCGACAATGCTTACCATTACGATGCGCATCAAATATCCTAGTAAAATATCTTAGTTGTAAGAGCCAGGAGTCAGGAATTCAGAATATACGTGATGGTGACAATTCTTGTATCAATTAAGGCAGGCAATGCAGTCTTCATAATATACGCTGCGTATTTTCTTCGTGTTGGCGTGACTGAAAGACACCTAAGCTGAGTGGCGAGCTCGCCGGAAATACAATCACTAGCAAGGACTTCCACTAGTTTCAGTAGCTCGCCCGTAACTGCCGCAAATGTCAAGTTAAACATCCGTCGTCGAATCAGCTTGCAAATACTAAATACCGTTAGTTTATATCCGTTAGTTAGTTTGTTTGTATCCACTGTATATAAAGTGTAATGAGCTGTGGCTGTGCACTTTGCAATCCAACTACACTGGGCTTGAAACCTCGGTCCAGTATCAATGATTGCCATATGTGATCTACGGATTATCTCTCCGTGCTTCGGAAAGCACGTTAAGCCATCGCTCCTGGTTGTTATTTATTGATAGCCGTTTTTAAGCCACATCAGATGACCTAAAGTAGCCTGCCAAGCACGGGCCCTATACAAATACAAAAAAAACGTAACTTTTCCTTGGCAGTCAGGTACAAGAAGAAGCTTTCTCCACTCCTGGGCGTATTTCTGTCGCATATATCCAGTACTATATTTTGCTGACTATAGTACTTCGCAATGAAACATACAATAAAATATGACTGTCAACAACGATCTTCCCAGATGCTCCACCGACGCGTGATCGATATTCATGTATTCCTGTTTGTCATAACACTTGACTTCTTTTCACCATTACGTGCTATTACCGCCCCATTGTTGGACCGCAACCGCTATCATCATCAGTTTGGTGACATGATTAGCGCCATACCATCTTCTCCAAATGTTTGCCGAGCACAAGTGAACCGATGTTACGTCAGGTAACACCGTATTGTCACAGTCCGGTGTTTGCTCAGTGTTTTGAGCCTTATAGAGGTAGTATTAGGAGTCATTATGAGGTTATTGTTTGGTGGGCAAATATGCGGTCGCCGCGTTCGCCGCTCTGCCACCAAATATTGGAACGTCTTTGAGCTGCCGTGTTTCTTGTCAAAGATTAACTAGATTAAGTAGACATTTAAAAGAAGAAAACGATTTCTAAAAAATGCATACAAAAATAAAATAAACTAAAGATAACTGGGTCATACACACAGGCAGGTTCAGGGTATTATTTTAATAACTATACCTTTTGGAAATTGTATTCTGAGGTTTATTTTTATAATGAATAACGGTACAGCTTTATATACAAATATTTAATATTTAATTAAATAATAATTATTAGATTTAAAAAAAAAAAATGTCTCCAAATGTCCACTTCTGTGGACTGTTCGCAAACGTAGTTAGTACATTTAGATTAACATTGTCTTATTTTGAAAAGTGTTATCTCACAACCTATACTAATTAATATTAGTGTATATGCCAATTATTACAATTTTACGCAATACATTATTATAAAGGTAGCTGAATCCACAAAATTTCAAATAAACAGTTGGTTACACGATGCTGCAACTTTTCTGTGGACATAAAATTTAACCCAATAAAAGAATCTCCTAAAACTACTGTTCGTCATTTTTTTTTTTGTACTGGCCACACTACACGGCTGGCATCTGCCATTTAGAATTCGGTGACTGGGTGCTGTGTATGTTGTACTCAGCAGTTTTTATAAATTTTATTGTGTTTTTGTCAAAGATCAGTAGTGCTTTTCTGTTCCTGGTGTATTTTGGTAAGTAGTTATTGGTTTTATACATTATCCAGCAGCCATAATGCCTTACAGGGAGTGATTGCGGATTATTTTACGCTACTTGTCTAACCTCAAAAACAAAAGAAGCATTGTTCACTTTTCTAGACAATGTACTTTCTGTGGACATATTTCCTGTGGACTTGAACGTCCACACGAGAGACAATGTCCACAGAAAATATATTTATTGGTCTGGTCAGCTAATACAGTATCGCGCCTGCCTGTAAACGTGATGACGTTGACGCTTATGTGTACATGATTGCAATATAATGCCCATAAAATTAAATAATTAAGTGCTCGGCTTGCATTTGTGTAATGTCCACACGAAAGACGATGTTCACAGGAAACATAAAATTACATAAAAACGAGGTTATCCTGTCTGGTTTCTGCCTATCGCATGGTGTGTGAGGTGGCTGTGTTATCTTTGTTTCAGGTAGGTACATGATGCCTCGTTCAAGTAGATCCAGGCTAAAGTTGAGCGAAGAAGAAAAGATAAAACGACGACGTGAGCAGAAAAAATTGAGTATGCGTAGAGCTAGAGCGAAGTTAGATGCTGTTGCTCTTGAAGAGAGACGTAAAAAAGATCGTGAAAGATACCATCGTAAGAAAGAAGATGGCTTGATAAAAACGATCAAAGACTTTAAACCCAGAGACCAGCGGCAAATACGAAAAATATGGCGAGAAAAAGCTAAGCTCCGACGGGAGAAAGAGAAAACAAAGAGAAGAACTGAACAATTATTACAGGAGAATACACCACCTTCGAGTCCAGCTCCATCATCGTCGCGTTCGTCTTTTTCACGAATTGTTGCGGGGAAATCGGTAGCTGCGCGAAATAAACGAAGAATGAAAGCTAAAAACGAATACTTGTCCAAACGATTAAATCTATTGGAACGCAAGCTAGCTAAGTACAGGATGCGTATACAGAGATTAAAGAAAAATAAACAATCAGGTAATACCGCAATAGTAAACGTAAAACAAAAAATACACGACTTTTTAGTTGATGATGAGTATAGCAGACTGACAGCTGGTAAAAAAGATACTATCACGCGCCGTAAAGTAAAGAAACAAATACGTCTCTTGAACGACACACTTCTCAATTTACACAAGATATTTAACAATAAAACTGGTTTAAACATCTCATATGAAACCTTTCGGCGACATCGTCCTTTTTGGGTAATCTTTCCTAAAGCAGCTTCAAGAAATACTTGTCTTTGTTCTTTACATGCTAACAATGATCATATTGCTCGTGCTCTACACCAAGCTAAGATAATACCATATTCTAACGCCACTGATGTTGCCAGGAATCTCTGCTGTAATGACACTCTCAATGTTTCTTGCTTAGAACGCAAATGTTCCGGATGTTCTGATAAAACTATGACCTTTAATGTCGTCAATGGACAGGATACAATTCTTTATCAAAGATGGATTACTAAGAAAGTGACAGAAACAATTAGAGGAAAAGAAAAACTATGCCAAAAAACTGTTAAAGAAACTGTCAAAACTTCTCATCAATTGCTTGTCAATGTTTTTAATACAAATCTACCTGTATTTATGCAACATCTAGCAAACATTATGAACCAATATAAAGCTATACGATTCATAAAACAAAATTTAACGCCAACAGAAGGTTTACTTCACATTGACTTTTCCGAAAACTATATCTGCAAATATGGATCAGAAGTTCAATCAGCCCACTTTGGGGGATCCAAATCACAACTGTCACTACACACCTGCGTTTACTACTCCGCCAATTCTCAGCCACCAACAAACTATATACAAACAACATCCATTTGCACTGTCTCGGAGAACTTAAGACATGATCCCGTATTAATTTGCGCCCATTTAAAACCCGTGATTGAAAAAATAAAATTATTAACACCAGATCTAAAGCAGCTGCATGTACTAAGTGATGGACCTACTACTCAATATCGGAACAAAACAATGTTCCATATGATAGCAAATTATGTGAGCAAGATTTCAAATGCAGAAACTATCGTGTGGCACTACAGTGAAGCAGGCCATGGTAAAGGTGCTCCTGACGGTATAGGTGGTTGTGTTAAACGGACAAGTGACAATGCTGTTGCAAATGGCCGAGACATATCAGGCATTGACAGTTTTATTGATTGTTTAAAAGCCAATTGTAGAGGCATTGAAATTATTCGTATTGATGAAGATGTATCTGATATACAAGAAATGGCTAATGCTAATAAAGTTCGCCCATTCAAAGGCACTTTTAAGGTCCATCAGATTACATGGAGTGCAAAATCACCTAGCATTATTCACTGCAGACGACTGAGTTGCTTGTTATGCGCACCGCATACTAAGTGTATTCATTATGAAATTGGACAAATTCAGATTGAACGCAATTCATCTGAATCACAAGAAACACAATCTTCTCCTACACCTCCATCTTCTACTTCATCACGTACCACTATACCTAGCCCAACATCTACCAATAGTACAGCATCAGCATCAACCGTTACTGGGCCGAGATCTCCAACGCTGGAACATTATACACCGTCTCCACGATCTTCACCAGTCGTAATTCGCCAACCACTCACTCCACGAAAGATACATTTTGAAAATAATGTGTCTAGCGATTCAGACACTCCTAAGAAATCCAGAGTCCATCCATTCATTGAGCTGACTGACGAGGATGACTTGGTGCCACCACCTAAGAAATCCAGAGTCGATTATTTCTGGGAGTCGAGTGATGAAAACAGCTTTTGATATTGATTATTTTTGTGTAACCTTTGTTTTTGAATATTATTGTTTTGTTTTTGAATATTTTTGTTCTTTTCTGTGGTAACACGTCACTTCTGTGGCCACAATAAAATTTAAAATGCCAATATTTCAGCCAAATCTTGTAAACCATCTTGTTTTATATTGCCATTTAAATATTATGATTATTATATAATAAATGAGACTGATTTTGTAAAAATACCGACAAGTGTTTTTTCTTTCAAATTTTTACTCTGTTTTGTGTATGACCCAACTACGATATCTAGATTCTAGCTGTACTGTTGTCGGAGTAGTAATAATCAGTATTCTCAAAAGAAGGAAACATATAAAATGTGGGCGTGTGTTGATATATTAATATAATGTGTGAATATTAATGAGTTACTTGGAAATTCACGACTCCATGAATTTTCATAATGATAAAATCAAGGCCGAATAGTTGTGCAACAGTAGCGTGGAATTATTTTAAATAATTAACTATTTAATTAATTCACTATAATCCAAACCACAAATATTGTTATAAACTTGTGTATTTTGTAATACTTGTATAACGGGGATTTTTGCATTATTCATTTCAATTAACGTATAACCTGATATATTAATTCATATTATAGTTCGATTAGAATGACAGGTGTGAGCGAATTTCAAAGTCGTGCATACTTGAACCAATTTGCACCAACCGTAGATGATCTACGATTTCGTAGCACCTTTAACCCAAAATCCAGCTTTTCCAATTTCTCCCGTAGACCGTCTACGTTGGCTATTCTATCGGTCCTGGCGACGTATAGACAAAGAATGTTTAATTAGCCAGTGTCCACACGCTCCTACCGCCTCCGCTGCCGCTGCGCCGTACTGTGTACTGCTTCTCAGAACGGGTAATAAGCACATGTGAGGTGTTGTGGGAAGGTTCGGGGGTTGATGAACTTTGATTTCCTTGTCTTTAGTATGACCGCCGCATCCTTGTTTTTGTCTCAATGCCTTGTTGCAGTATTGCTGCGGTGCGGCTGTAGACGGTCTCTTGTAGCTCTTTTGTTTGCAATTAGAGGATGATTGGCCTGTTTCCTCGTGAAAAAGTGATATGTACAGTCATTCTGAGGCATCAAAGTAAATCCAAGTACTGTTTAGCTTAAATGCTCAGTTATAGCTAATTTAAAGCTTTTAATTAATAATACGCCGTGATAATAAAAATGGTTTGAAGCAAGGTATGAGAGTACTTGATTATCTTGAGATGGAGGAAAATGGCGTGGTTGTACTACAAGTTGGTAGGAGCAATGTATTCGGCGTCGAGCTTTACAAAATATTGTCATTCGATTCGATTAAGCAATACCAAAGAGCCGTCTCAGAACTTTTGGTGAACTTTATGGTCATCTGTGGATATACATTTCTAAAGGTATCAGGTGACCCGCACCTAAACAGACATGTGACAAATCCTCCAACGTCTCAATGGTCAGCGGAGAGCGTATTTATAACTTCCTCATCGATGACAAAACATCGGTAATTGAGCGATCACACCGCGCCCATAACTCCGACTAAACTATCGAATTACACGCAACCCTATCGGTGACCATTCAAGACACCACATCTTGGGCTTTTGAAATTTCGCTTTAGAAAAACGGTACTACACCCGTCTCGCTCACGCTTAGGTTTATTTCTTCGAGGTGGAGTGGGACAGGCGTCGGAATGGCCACGGTATTTGTTGTACCGAGCAGGTGGATGCGCTGACCACCGGTCACTAGGGCTATCGAGTTTCCGAAGATGTATCGATGTGAAATTTATCGATGCACCGAGTGCGTGTCGCGAGTAACACGGTGGTGCTTGGAAAGTGACCGTTGCTGAATCGGGTGGTCATTGTCGATCGTGTGAAGCGAATGCATTTGTAATTGTAATTGTTGAATTAAACGGGGTCGCGCCGGTCACTGCGAAAGGCAAACGGTAAGATTGGACGCAACTCTTCCTGCATGACATTTGCAACGATTCCAACAGGGCATAGCTGTATTATTATCATACTACATTGTATTGTTGATAGAAATACGTATTTTCATGTAGCAAGTACAGCTGCAAATATCAAGTAAACCGGTCAACCTAAAATGGCGTAGTCACGTGTACGTAGTACATACATACGCGTACGTGTAACAAAACGCATAGCCAAACGATCTCTGTTAGATTATAATTCAAGTTTTTTTTAGCTAATTAAGTAACTCTACTTCCTTGTTTCTTTTTCGCCAATGCTGGCTGTTTCCGACCACACACCCAAGTCAGTTTCTTCATCAAGGCGCGACATCAGACACAAAATTTCGACGAATCACACTCGTTACGAAACTACAAGAGCGATTAGTATAATGACGATTAGTTACGTTTTACAAATCTCCCGTGTTTGCTCGCGCCGGCTCGTCTATAAATCGACATACGAGCTCACTTTTTACCATCGCCACGCTACGGACAGCTAAATTATGGTATATGGTTAATTGAGGTTGTGTCGCAACGGTCGGGCCGGGCCGGACGGTCGCCGGACGGCCGCCGGACCGCTCCACGATTCGGCGCGCCCGAGATGTCATAAATTTTACTAGAGCCGGCCGATCGCAGCGTGATGCCGTATTACATTACGGATAGAATCCGGACCCGGTTAATTGAGCATCGCCAGATATTTACATTAGGAAAGGTTTATGATCTTTCCATATATTCGGCAATATTACTTTCGCTGATTGCGCCACGGTTCATTTAATTTTACTGTCAAGTTAGGTTCGATTGCTATTTACTGACTTCGCATATTTGAATGACTTAGTTACTTTGGCTTGTGAAATAGTTTCAAACTCGAATGTTCTAGAAGAAAGGAACATACCATTATGCATTAAGCATGTTTTAATTCAAAACACAAAACTAGTGAAAGAGTAGATACGAGTAGATAAGTAGTAGGCAACGTAAGTAATATAACTATTAGGTGTCCAGCTCATAAGTTTGCGTTATCGATTATTTTAAGGCAGTACCTTCACTGAATGTCACATGTAATCGTCGATGCTTACGAAACCGAACCGGTTACGGTTCTAGGACCGGCCTCTAGAATAAACTCGTATTACTGTCTCTCTATTTGGGATTAATGCTATTTACAATTGCTCGAGAATTATGAGGTAACCGATATTATTGCGGGAAATAACCGAATACGCACCGAGTCCTGCCAGTGGCTCGACTAGCTGCAAACAATCCAGTGAAGGGCATTACCTAGATACGCAATAAATTGTCGATTAAATCTGTTTACGTCTGCGCGGGACTTAGTTATGGATACAACGAGAACACTCCATCAAGCGGAGTGTGGGCGCCTTCATACCATCGACATATTTACGCAAATCGTGTTCGGAGCCGTGTCTCTATCTCTCAATACCGCGTCCGAATTGGGAGGCTGTCGAGTCCAGTCTCTGGGCGCGTTCTCGAACGATCGATAACTTAGAATCAACAGTAGCCAAATGCTGGTTCTAATCCGAGTCGAATCGCTGGATGTATTTCAATAACACCAGCGGCCGGCCGATGGCGGAGCTTCGTTTTTTTGTGTGGGAACATTTCGTTTTTCAATCACAAGCTAACCTTTTTACGGTGTTGGGTGTACGGTGAGGCGATAAACATCGGAGGTTATGGCCGCGGCCGGCTTTGAACTGAGAGGTTTATCCCGATTGCCTCAGAGTTTGGGCTCTTCGATGTGTTTCGATAGCGTCCCGGCGCGGGCCAGCCTGCGCCGGCGCAGCTAACCGGCGCTCGCCACGTTTGTTCGACACGGTTCAAACATGCGAAAAATGTTAAGGATTCAAATTTGGATGCAGTTCTTAGTTATGAAGGTACCTGCAGAAATTTCAAGTTGTGATTTAGGAACAAATTAATTAAGCAGTGCAAGTCCGCTGCTATACTTAGTTCGTTGACGGTCCGAAACTATAAGTATAATAAGATGTTTTCGAACTATTGCATAACAATACGCAACGCAGGTCGAAACATGCTATAACTGATATAAATGCTACGAGTATAACCGCATACGATTCACGACATTGAACCGTTTTGGAATAAAGAGATTATCGTATAAAAACTTCTCTCCCATCCGCACTGCAATAAACCCACTCCGTAGTGTTAAATTTCAATATTTAATCAATAAAGTGAGCTGAAGTGTTAACATAAATCCTGTTCGCAAAAAGCAAACATTATACATATTCAATAAATTACCATTGATAATGTGTTTACGAGCCGGTCAGTATGTTTGCTTGTAAACTGATCTTAATGTCAGGAAGCACTGCCTAAGAGCAGACTTAGATTTGAGGTATCATAACCATCATCATCATCATCAGCCTGAAGAAGTCCACTGTTTGACATAGGCCTCCCCTATACATTTCCAGGAAGAACGATTTTGAGCCCTTTCCATCCACCGACTTCCCGCGATTTAAACATTGTCATCGGTCCATCGAGTGGCATCGAGTCCTACGCTTCGTCTTCCGGTTCGTGGTCGCCACTTGAGAACCTTTATTCCCCAATGGTTATCGGTTCTTCGAGCTATATGACCTGCCCATTGCCACTTCAACTTACTAATTCTACGAGCTATGTCGGTGACCTTGGTTCTTGGGTTCCATCATTTCTGATTCTATCACGTAGTGAAACTCGCAGCATAGCTCTCTCCATAGCTCGTTGCGCGACGGTGAGGTTTGAGGTATCAGAACACTAATTTTATGGAAGGCCGCTAAGTATGCCTTATCTAGCTGTAACAGATATATCGACATACAACATTTAAACGTAATATTTTTTGTCGATACCTACCTATTTCAAGTTGTACATTATTAATTACACGACTGCCGAAGGAGGATTACGTTTTTTTTCACTTGTGTTCAACTTCTTTTCTTAAATGCTATGAAGTTTCTACTAGCTTTTGCCCTCAGCTTTGTATGTATAGAATATCACAATGTGTAACGTAATAATATGACAGTACAGTGTTGGCTAGAAACTTCCACTCCATTCGCTAACTGCACTGATGCCGCTGACATTGACGAAGCTAAGCCTGATGTAGCCGATGCTGACGACGCCATCACTGATGTTGACGACGAACGATGACGGCGCCAATATTGACGACGCCAATGCTGACGACGCCGACGCTGACGATGCCGATGCAAAAGGACTCCGACGTAACGATGCTGACGACGCTGACTGCGACGACGTTGACAACGGCGACGCTGTTATGTTGTAAGCTATCATGATGATATCACGATGGTCATCAACGTCATAAAAAATCTCAATTAAAAAAGTGTCATTAAGTTTGACAGTTCAGCTGGATCGTTTTCAAAAATTTCAATTTTCGAAAATTTTCAATGTATTACAGATATGGATATATTGTCACAGTTTAATAGTAACATAGGTAGATAGAGGAATGTTATCAGCTAGCAAATGAGCGTTTACACGTTTTATTTAGCTGTTTAATAGGATTTTGTAAGCAAATTAATGATCTAACTCAATCAAGCCTTTTTAAGATATTGGCAATATACTTGTAGTATTGGTGTCTGAGCATGTTTGTCGACTAAATAGCATCTAATGACTTGTATAACTCGACGTTTCATTAATTCAGAAGCTGTAGGATTTATCTATGATTAGTTTTTGTTTGTTGAACTATTAATATGTAGAGAGCCATATCTTTTATGCGTGGATAATTTAAATAACTTAATGCGATATGCGTGGTTCCGTATTCGTCAAACTATAGTGTGTACCTACTTATTTCGTTTCTGGGGTAACCTTTTTAAGGTGGTTTGATAACTAGCCAGGTAGACACTATTAGTGTTTTACCAACAAGGGTAATCAACATAATAGAGGCCGCTTCACTGTTTACGAACGTTTGTTTTAATAAGCTTTACTTTATTGACAACCTTTACTTACATCGTTTTCAAACGAACAATAATTATCAACAATTTTGAGGGTGGTTTTTACCAATTTATTTTGCTTAGATTATTTATGCCAATTTATTGAGGGTAGTTTGGAGTCGTGTTGCCGCTCGCTGGTTCGCGCGTCAGTTCTCGACGTACGACGGCGCTGTGCAGCACGCTTGCTCACAGCTATATCCTAAACTCGACCTTACACCTCAAGTTTGCAGCCCCATGGCTGCTAATGCTTCGTCGGTAGTGCAGGTACTCTGTATAATATAGTAGCGTGGTGTTACGACAATAACAATTTAACCTTTTGCATTCATTTTGGAACACTTCAACGACAATACGTGTCTTTTTTCAGTAATGGACGGCACCGGGTGATCGAGGAGCTGAGCTGAAAATCGGTGAGTAGGCTTACGCTCATAACTCCCCACTGAGCTATTCAAACAGTAAAATGTATTGTGTCGAAATGTGAAATATTTTCCTACTTCATGCTAGTTGGTTTTGAAACCACGCGACCTGTGTTGTGACCTCTTCAATGTCCATTTGAGGAATATTGCTTTAAAATTACTGTTTTCGTTCGTTTTCGTGTGTTTGTGTTCATTTTTAGTTGTTTTTCATTGTTATTTTGTATTTCAATACGTACGGGTTTATCTATTTAACCTTACAAAAACTCCTGTGTTGCACAATAAAAACAATGTTGATTCTAGATCATCGATTGTTCTTGATATTTATAGCCTATAATATATAAAACTATAGGTAAGTGTATGCCATAAATTTGTCAAAACAAACCCAGAGCAATATTTCTGACTACAAGAAACCATCTTTCACTGTGTTGTATGGAGACGTCGCGCGTTTCATACATTATGGAACATTTAAATCGCTTGCATTGTTGATAAAAATGCTGAGTAGCCATGCTCTCAGACAGAAGCATTGCATCCATCCAGTTTTAGACGGAATGATGGAAACTGCATTATGTTTTGTATATAGTGGTCATCTAACTGCGTATTAGTGATGTCAGCTCTAACTACAACTCCAGGACATATCGTTTAGTAGTCCGTAAAAAGTCCATGAGTGTCATCCAGAGTTATTACAGATGGTTTTGAAGGAGGACGTTTTAACTATCTTTAAGAATTATCAAAATGACATCAATTATTTATAACAAACCTTGCAATACAACGTTGCATGGCCACCAGCATTTTAGAAACCTTATTAAGCCTATGTCAAAGCATCGACAGATAGGGAACGCTGGCGATTGGTGATCCACCGACAATAGTAACATAATATATCCCAAAATGGGATCAATTTATAATCTAAGACAATTCACTTGTTATATAAGATCGTAGAACGGAGCAAAAACTGTAAGGTCGATAAGCCCTATTACCGATGCATGTTTTTGTTGACCGGCGTAACAATGCACGTCCGCCAACCTGCGCGCACGCATGGGAGGTTTCTGAGCATATCCTCTCATAGTTCATGATAATATGACGTGCATCTTGTTCAGTTATGAGAAGTAGAGACTTAGTTCCACAGATGCAGGGTGTCATCAAGGGGATTTTGAGTCATTAGTCTCGCTATACCGCCTTGCAGATCGAAACTGTTATACCTAGATGCTGAAGATACTACGTACAGATGGAATACATGAGTGTGAAATTCTGACTGATTTAGGTTGAATTTTCTACGAAAGAGTAGATTGTAGGGCGTCGCGTCACGTGCTAGGCAAGTAGCTAGCACGCGAGTTTCGGCACTGCGCAGCGACGTACGGGTGACTTTTGACTTTCGTCGTGTGTTTGAGCTTCATAATATAATTGAGCCCGAACAAAATCCGGCCGAGTATTAGCATACAATGGGCCGTCGGTTCCGTCGCGCCCGCCGGGTCGTCGGGCCAAAAAAACACCACCACTCGCTCGCCTCCTCCGTCACAACGTCGCAAAGAGTAGGCATGGCCGATCGAATACCTACCTAAATGGGCGTCCGTACACCACACTATCCGCCGGTGACGCGCGCGCGTTGCGTTGTTGCGCGCACGGACGGGGGGTTGGCAGGCGTCCATCCGAGGCAGCCCATCATGAGCTCGTCGACGGTTTGACGAGTGACAAGTCTAAAAAACGTGAATGTAAGTTACCTACTGGGAACGAGTCGCGATACACTCAGTTTTGAGTTATTGCCCGGGCTGCTCGGTTTTTGCTGCGGCGGAGGCGCTCGCTGACGGATGCGTTTTGTTTACTTTGCCATCGATGGCTGCTGCACTCGTGGCGTTTTCTTGTTCGGAGGAATTTCCTGCGGGCCACGGTCTCTCGACGCATTGATATGTAATTGATTCTCATTACTGTATTTCGGTTGCCAGTTTTTACAGCATTTCATATCTGTCACGAAATTTTTACAAATCTGTCAACTTTCCTTTTCGCTTCCTGTCTTTCCAATAGTCATCTCCTAAGACGAGTTTAGATGTAGAAACGTCACTAACAGTGGTATATACTCAATATAGTATAGTATAATGTGGAGCGGTACAGCTGACGCGACACTTTCTACGGTGGCACGAGCCGCATACTGAGCTGCCGCCGCGGCTGCGTATCCGGGTGACGACGCGGCGACTCTGACCGTTCGGTCACAGCGTTTCGTGACCTTTGCGATTCAGAATACTGAGTAGAAACATAATAACATTTCAGCATGCGCAAATAGATCACCTTCCACTGACCGAAAAGTATTTCCCAAATCACTTGCTCATAAAGAAGTAGCTGAAGAATGCCCGTCAACACTCAGTACGCCTAAGATGTAATGATTATTTTAAGAAACAAAGTACGCCTGAACAGGTCCCCGTGTGTGCACAAGTCCGGTAGCTATAGCTGTGATTACTTACGCGGAGTCGCGACGTGCGCGGCGTGCCAACGCGTGACGCAGCGCCGGAACTGCTCGAATACCTCGCTAATATATCTATGGAGACGGGCTACTAACACAGCAACAGAGTATTTAGTCTAAGCGTAATCCTAAAAGTATTAGAGGCCGCGGAAACGCGGTTGCGAGAGGTTAGAAATTCCTGTAGTCGGCTGTCGAGTATCGTCGTGCTTTAAAACACTTGGGTAATTGTTTGTAATTTTCCAACTGTTTTATGGTAGTAGTTCATTAACTAGTTTTAGGTTATAGTTAATTAGTGATATGTTTAATGATTAAAACTAGGTGACCCATTAATTAGGTCAGCGTACAACAGGTTAAAGTGGACATCAGACGTTTATTGGCAAAACTTCACATTTCGCAAACAAGTGTCAGAGTTGATTTATAGCGCGTCCATTAGCTATATATTAAGTACATTATTATGTTAATCTGGCAATTTGTTAACTAAAGAATCCACTTTACGATATAGATTTTAATACATAGATACGAGTCGGGCCACAAATCTGTCGCAATATAATACCGTGAAGGCCGAAATTATAATTTTTACTATATTTAGTTGGATCTAGGAATTATAAATTAGCCATAGAAATAATTCACGTAAGTATTTCCTACTATATTTTTTATTATAATAAAAGCGCCAGTAAGTCTGTCTATTTGCACCTTTTTCACAGAACTATACAACTGAACCGATTTTTATTAAGTTTCATACAAAGTACGAAGATAATTTAAACCCTGGGGAACTTATTATTGTGACAAAGTGTTATTATACCTCGAAAAAGTGTATTTTTATTAGCACGGACGCGACGGTGTCGCTGTCAAAGCTAGTAAACAAATTAGGCTGATCCAGAAATGTAGAATAATATTCATATTATATATATAGCAAATAAGTATGTACAATCAGTCCGAACGCCCTCCCCGTGATTTATGAGTTTGGATTGTTTGAGGTTAATATGCCGTTCGTGACATCAATCGTAAAACGAAAGTCGGTTTCGTACTTAAACAGCGAATTTCATAGGTCTTTAATGTTTTATTGACCTTAACTAATGTTGGAAATATTTCTGGGGGCTCGTAAATTACGAATGCTATCTCGCACATACAGGAAACCGAGCGTGACTGCGCTCGAGAGGAACTAGTGCAGACCTGGCTCCAACGGATGTTTACTTTAATTAATCATATTTATATAAGATCTCGCGTAACCTATCATTGTCTTTATCAACGCTAGAGCAGCAAATCAGGCTCAATGTTATTATTATAAAATCACTCGTAGCAGCACAATCGTTCGTCCGCCGATTAATCCCAAAGTTCGCGTCGCATTCGAGTCGACTCAAAATAACTCCGTATCTACAAACAGTCCCAAAAACATAGTTGAGCAGTCCGCGGGCTCCTCCGCTATCGACCCACTAGTTAGTATGCAGCCCGCGACTCCGCTCCCGGCAGGCAAGATGCTCTATTTGGCACCTCCCGTATAAGCCGCGCACCGGACGTCTGGTGACGATAGCCGATACAAACGACTACGCGATGCTGACATCCCAAACAGCGATGGCCTTATACAGTGACGCCTTCATTACTCGATGACTAATTATAAGGTGTAACGTATGATTACTTTAAAGTGTAGGTGGTATCACTTTCACGTTACCACTGTTATTAATCTTCATTACGAGACGTGGAGCTGACCTGGCTAGTGGAATTGATTTCAATGGTGCGTTGTGGTCGTAAATTAATTAACTTGTAACCTATCGCTAGGTCATGTATCGTTGCAAGATTTGCCGCTGAAAATAGTTGATACATGTGGTCTTATAACACTTTTACCGAAAGTATATAGATAGAAAGTATGTTGTTGTCATTTTTAATAAATGGTTCCAAGTAGAGCAACACGGGTAGCGTTTCACTGCAAACAGGAGGAAAGCATTTCCCTGACATGGTTTCCGCAAGGTCGACGGCCGCGCCACGGTCGCCGCGCGAGCCTCGGTGTTGACGGTCGCTCCCTCGCCGCATCTACGAGCCTCGCTACACTTTCCATACCATATTCTCCATACGTTTAGTACGAAAAAAAGATTTATCAAATGTTATGGAAGTGTGAAGGAAATACGCATAACGCCGTTTATGCAACTTATGCCCGGCTTCCAAACACCTAGTTGACTAAGACGAACCGATAAAAGTATTGCTGTCTTTGTCAACTGTTTAGTGCCAGATAGAGACAATGGTAGACTTCTAGGGTAGGTTTTTCAAAGGTAATGAGAGGTTTAGAAACCGGGCGTTAGTGAAGAGACTAGCTCTATTTTGAACACTATAATAATTGAAATAGCTTCAAATGTAGTTTCAATCATATGCTGAGATTCAGGTTTTTTTTCTTTGATCATAGCTACGTCAGAGATTCTCATTCATTCGTCAATCAAACAAAGAACCACCACCATCGGTGCTTAGCACAGCATACTCGATAGCACCCGCGGATCAGCGATTAAGCATAAAGCACGTCGGCGTCGTGCCTGCATCGCCCTTTGCATACCTTCTCCACGGTACCTCATGACGTCATCACTAGCCATTAGTGACAAACTGGCAAACGGCCAGAATGGTGAGCTGTTCTCGCTCATTCATCATCACCAACTTACTTGTGGTAATCGCACAATGTATGTATTTTAATCAAACGATAGTGGGACAGCACAGTTCTTATGTTGTGTTTCACTCCGAATAGACGGTTGCGTTACATAGCTTGATAGATACAATTACTACATACGACAAGACCCATGACGACAAGACTCATGACATACAATATTACTATGCGTCATGATCACATACATAAAGATTCCATAGACTGTCTAGAGAATCAGGGACTGCAAGGATCACGGTTCACAAACACCCAAATTCAGATCAAATGCTTGTGACTCAAAACGACGATAACATGTGGTTCACACAAAATATACCTAGCAAAACACCGTAGGATAGGTAGCCTTAAACTCGAAAGAAGCCCAAGTGCTCAGTATTCATTAGCCCAAGTATTCAGGAAATACAGCGTAAGCAATACAGAAAACCAATTCTATTAACGCTTTTAGTTTTCTATGATGAGCAGAATCAAGGATAATATCCTGTAACCAGTTCTCTACATTTTGCTTTACTGCGTGCTAGTCAGAGAGCTCGTACCAATGAAAGTGTCGATTACAAGTGCTATCAACGACAGTAGGTACATGTGAATAGCTGTGATAAAACTTGGTATGTAGGTAAGTATGTAGGATACGACCGACTCGATACCTATTCGTAGATACTTAACTACTTAGCAATAGTGAGTATTATTATTGTAAGTTTGTCACTGTTTGTAGCGGTCACACTGAGCTAGTGAAGTGATTCACGACCCAAGATTTCTTTGTTTGAAAATATGTGACTTAGCAGTAAAAGCGTATATAATATATCCTGATTGTTTTAATAATGACATGTCATCATCTGGCTAGCTCACACAACCGTGCTCTATACTCTACTCCTATGGACTGCTATAGACACAGCAATACGTGTTTCTATATTACCTCACCCGACCCTAAAGATTAACGACTATAATTAAAGGTATTAAAAATATCATGTAGCACATGTCAGGCTAACAAACAGCGGAAAACTATTCCGAGGTGCGCATGCGGGCTGGTAATTGCGACTCTGCATACCTCGCGTACTGACTGACGCTTATCTGTGGCCGGTGTCGCCGCATAGAGCTGCGACGTATTCTGTGGAGCAGGCTCTGCGCCGGCGCAGGCGTCACATCCTGGATTTCTAGATTGATAAACTTAGTAATTAAAACTTAATATACTTGCGCTTGTTTGCGCATGATTGGAAGACTAGAAATACAATAGAATAGACAATACTTTATATAAAAATACACAAGGTAGTAGAGTTGTGACGCACTCTTTTTGAAATGGAAAAATATTCTTTAAAAAAACTACCTGAACCCACTAGCTGAATAACGCTGCAAAAATGATTAAAAACCAATAAAATCGCGGCTGTGTGGTAATGGCTTACTAAGAAAAACCTCCGTCTGTGTGCCGCATCTTTTTGTAATCGCTGGTGCTGCTTGCCTCGACCAATGTTTGTCTTGCGATCTAATGTATACCTGGAGTTGTCGGGATGGCAAAATTAATTCCTAATATCTAATGATAGAGAGGTGCTATTTAAATTAAAGCCGATAAAAATATATTATATATTATATGACAATTCGATGAAATAACAACCTAGGTACTCACATATTTTCCCAAAATTTATAATAAAGTTTATAATACATATAAATTGATATAATATACTGACAGGTTCTAAAAATACTATAGTCTATATAAAATACTATAGTTCTATAGTAGTCCTCGTATCGGGAGCATAATTTTATTGACTAAATTCAAAAATAATGTTATTTAAATGAAATCAAATAAATTATCTGTATAAAATCATATCATAACATATAACTTATAGTTACATTATTTATCTTGTAAGTAGTCATACAAGAAGCTAGTTTTTAGATTTATATGTGATATTTTATATTTTTATGTGATTATTATTTATTTATGTGATTAGTATTATGCAAAATTACTAAGTACGTTTTTATAAAGTCATTATGATTTTAGTTAATTCATTTTATTATAAATAATTTAAACAGAAGCGGTGACTGCAGATAATTATTAGGTATATAAAATAAAAATCGGTACTCAGTATGAAACAGTAATGATTTGATTGATAGGACAATAAATAGGTGGTAAGAATAATTTATTTTAATTAATTAAAATTTTATTTTAAAGCTAATAAGGTTGGTATTGAATCGACACGAAGAAACGGAGTCACCTCATTATCACTGACCTTATTAAGGTTACTATATATACATTTGTAAAACGGACGGCAATCAAAAGCAAACTAGATAATTTAGTCCATATAATTTATATTCTATCAATACGTAAAATAATAAAACAGTAAAAGGCAAACTGTCTGTACCTAAAAATGTAACCATATTTTATTTTTATTAAAATATATTTAATTTCGTACAAAAACCACCGCGAAACATGATCACATGTTGCTTAATGGCTCTTTCCGTGTTAAAAAAATATAAAAAGTGAAGATATATTTTCTAACAAAGTAATATCCATAAGTTACGGATAATATTGAAGATACGTTCTAATCAAAAGCTGTCATCTAATATCGATAAGAGAGCACAACCACGAACAATGTCACGGGTTACAGCTACTCTAAAATTCAAAAATCATGGTCAAGTTATTTGGAGCTTCGTAGGTCATTTGCAAGTGGTGACAACCCTGTCGATAGAAGCAGCCTTGCCCGCGGGCATAGCAACAATAGCAGCCGTTTAAGTTGCCCTTTGGTTGTTTAAGTTGGCACCTTTAAGTTGGGAACTCGTGGTAGAGGCAAATAATACTAACAGTTTGAATAACACAAGACTGATAGAAGAAAAAACATGCAAGAATATGTAGGGTTTTGTTTTTTTTCTCAAGCTTGTCTTTTTTCATGCGAAATACTGCATGAAATTATTCGATAACTTGCACGAGTATGGACGAATGATACAAACACATCGTGCCATTTGGTGTTCCCTCACAAACTTCTTGGAAGTTTTAGTAAAACCTTAAGCACTCGTACTGAATAGTGACTTTTACTACAACTTGCCTGAATATGACATAATTTTTTTTTAATTTATTAAATTAAGTTAAATTTAAGAAAAGTCAAACTTTTTATACCCATGGTATTTTCATGTGGTTCTCATTGATTGGACTTTGGAGACATACTCACTGAATAATAAGTTAGTGTTGTTCTGAGGTCAGAAAGGTATTTGCATAAATAATTTGAACTGAATTGAATGTAGTTGGCACTTCATTACGTGTGCTTGCAAGAAAATACTAGTAAGTATGCGATGTGACAACGACGACGAAAAATATAGTAATGCGTACCGAAGCTAAACGATAATTAGTTGCAAATTAACGTACATTTAATATCATTTACTTTATTTTCTACAGTAGATGTAGATGGGAATGTAGAAAGTTTTCTTACAGTTTAACACGCCATGGACGGTGATAAACATAACTGACATGTCACCTTCGATAAAATAAATCGAAATACATCTCCAAATCTCGAGATTAAATTGGAAAATTACGGCCACATAGTTGTAGAAACTAAATAGTCGCAGTAAATTTAAATATTGATGGTTCGCCAGAGCGGCTAACGAGCGAGATCACTAAAAAGGCAATATCAGTATATCACGGCCTCATCCGCGTTTCGGACGCGCTCAATGAAAACTTCAAACTGGAACAGCGGAGCCGTGGAGTCGAATTTTAACAAACATTTTCCGTCTTACCGCAAAAGCTTAAGCAACAGTTAATGTGTCTTAAATTTCGTACCACAAATTCGACGTCTAATACTCGCGTTGTCTAACTTAATCCTGTCATTTCTGATAATTTTACTTGTGACTTTGTTCTTGAGTTAGACGACGCGCCTGTTGGACTTCGATTTGGAGAACGAAATATTGGACACATCTGTTCAACTCTTGTTTAAATCTTTTGTGATAAGGCTTATTTTTCCAGTTTTCATATTTTGGTATATAATAATTTGGGGGTAAAAGGGTGCGGGATATACATTCTAGAAGCTGCATAACCTGATAACAATTACTATGTTTCCCAACTAATAGTAGTACAGAGTTATATCGTTATGACCGTGACTTATAACCGTTTAAGAAAATGCATGTGCACTGAAACAGATTACTCGTTTTATTTTTTATCAAGCAGTCCTGTCAAAATGTCAATACCCAATATAAAAAATAACGTTACAAACGGTAAGTCATCCATACACTTTCCAAACGTTACAAATGTCTTCTGACCGACGAGCAGAAGTGAGTCTACGATCGTCGCTAGAGAGCGTACAATAGAAACCCGCGTGTTTCTACCTAGAATGATATCTAGTTAGCCATATATGGTAATAGCAAGAGCTTGTGCATGATAATAGTCAGCTTTTTTCCATCTATAAAAGGAATAGTGTGCATAAAAATATCTATAACTGCGTACACAATCAACCGGATCGTTACGCGCCAGTAGATGCGG
The DNA here is from genome assembly GCA_905147375.1 of Hylaea fasciaria. Classification (NCBI taxonomy): domain Eukaryota; kingdom Metazoa; phylum Arthropoda; class Insecta; order Lepidoptera; family Geometridae; genus Hylaea; species Hylaea fasciaria. The sequence continues at coordinate 12,953,114 of LR990197.1, forward strand.
CCATTATTTCGTCTTGCGCGTTATTTTACGACCAGCAAGTGTTGGCATCCGAGTTCTTGCTGTTAAAGCTGCGTGTACACACAACACCTTGTATGTTTGTATGTTAGACAATATAGCAATCTTTTGCGTCATTTAATGAAGCCTAACTATATGAACAGTAGCAAAATATCATAATGTGTGTGTGTTCGAGTGTGTTCATTATTGCATTTTTTGGTGTATTTGGCTATTGTTAATAAGGTAAACTGCACTGAAGGTCAGAGAAAAAAGGCAGAACCCAGTCGGGTGTCATTCGCGTGCGGCACGGAGTCGTGTATCCTCCACTTTACCGCCACATTTTTTACTCGCACGCCACTCCACCGCCTCTGTAACCCACAAAAACGTGTTCCACTCATTATGAAACAAGAGACTATGATATTCGGAGTCGCCTTGCCGCGCGACAAACTGTTGCGCAGTCGACAACACCAATAAATATACGTTTTACTGTTATCTACAACCTTCAGCTAGGAGCCGAGTCGGACCGGTATCGAAGCGAAACTATTCTAATACAAAAAAAAACGAAAACCAGTCCAAATTAAAGATAAGATGGTGGAAAATGTTGCTTTATAGGCGGCGGAATTGAAGCGTAGGTCGAATCGGCCGGATTAGTAATGGAGCTAATGCCTCGCGTCGTAGGTGTGCTCCCAGCGGCCGATACCCACCGAGCGGACTCCGCAGCCGTTACCCTTGCTACACTCTACACAGGGTCGTAGTGGTGTGTAATCGAAAGTGATTTTTGCAAAAACACGAGTTTCTCGACTTTGCATTTTAACCCCTGATTTGACTTGAAACCTTTCCAGATATTCACTGGAGAGTTATTTTTGCCTTCTTTATTTATTCAGATGCGCACATCTTAAGCTAAGAGATTGACATTAGGACAGAAATATTTTGTAAGACAGTAAATACCACTACATGAACAGCGCCTTCATCACACTGGCGGCGCGTGGGTTTCAAGTCTATACCTAACTACAATAATTGCGAGCGATCAGACAAAGTGGAGACAATAGCAGACACCGTGTGAAAGATCCGATCATCCTCTGACAGCCGCAATTTGTCGTGATATATCGATTCCATTCTATTCGATTGTAAATGATCGATTCGGCTCGTTAAAGCCGCTACCTTTGCTCTCGATTACCTATTATCATACATTTTAATATTATTATGTTTTACGACTGGGGGCTTGTGAGTTTGTTTTGCACGTTTTATTGTTCGCTTTATTGCGTATTCATCATCGCGAACAGTTTGTGTGAACATATTAATTGGTGTGTGGATTTTGGGCACTCATTAAGGACGCGTTCAGATTTACATATTGATCGTAAGGTTCTCGTTTTATTTTTGAACTGTTTTTATTATACAGTTGGAGTCGTAAATTTTCGTAGGAATGATAGGTTAACGACTAAAATAATTAATTAATTAATTAATGTATAATATTATATTATTATTATTATTATTATTTACGGTTCCATATAATATAAAAATCGGTCATAACCACTGCTCCAGCAACGTATTTAACTAATTCGTATTAATAAAAATTAATCTCGGAAATGTCTGAACCGATTTTACGGGACTTTCACTGGCAGATAACTGATATTACAAGGAGTAAAAACGGCTGCTTTTATTTTAAAACTAGCTGCGCCGGCGCGGTTTCATGAAACCGCGGGGCACAGGTACTTGTAGATAAAAACGTCGATGGAAAGATGATTTAAATAAAAAAACTATTTATATAACTAGTTTTTGTTAAATTGAATTAAAGCTACATGTTAAAACCACATTATTAGCTTTAGTGATAACAAGTTTAGTATTTATAGAAATAAAAAATATACCTGTATTAAGTGTAGTTCTACATTTGCTAACTAGATATGGCATAAATAAGCCACTCTAACAAAAGTATTTTATCTTATTTTCCTACTTTAACCATAGTAACATAGTTAATTTAATTACGTATACATTTTTTCTTGCCCCTTAATAAACCCACGAATGGGGAAAATTGCTACTAACCCCTTACTTTGTTATAAATATTCCTGCTTCATCCGCTTGCTGCTACAAATAGTCTACGACAGTCAACCCTCATCTTTAGTAGCTGCTGTTCTTTGCACAAAGTTCTGAATGTCTCACCTTCCAAAGTTCATCCAAATCCGTTCAGCCATTGACTTGAGACGTGAAAGAGGAGGAAACATCCGTATATAAAAAACTTAATATTAGTAGATTATATAAATGCGTTATTGGTTTGCACAATATGTACGAGTAAGAACAATCGAGTCTGGCTCGCTAGTAAACAATCGATTTAAACAATTAAATTGATCACGGAACGAGTTTCCCATCGCATGCTATCGCCGATTATCGCATCTCAGGATGCGATATCAGTCCCGCCGATACTGCACAGTATGAAGGCCTTTGGTAACGAGATAATTTACCAATTTAACTCTATTTTTGTACTTTTAATGTGAGGCTAATTATCAGATTTATCGATTTCTATAGCATAATTAATTGCATTCGAATTATTTGCACGACATACCTTTAATCACAATAAAATTAATTTCAGTTTCATTGATTCATTACTGTTACTTTACTACCTACTCGTATAGATTTTATTTCTAGAGAAGATTCATAAATTCGTAATGAAGACGTCAATTAAGTTGTCAATAATGATTTTGCAGTGAATAAATATATTTTTATTTTATTAATCGGGCTACGATCGATACGTATTCTTATTTTGTTAGATAAGCTTGCCTGATATTCATTTGTACAGGCTCTCAGTACACGTAGGTAAAAAAGCGTTTTCTTAATCGTGCTCCTCGGGTAACGTTCACTCGGTCCGCGACGTCAAGCACGGGGTAATCACGCCAAATGAAAAACTATAATCTCCGTGCATCGTAAATACAGATTAGAGCCGATATCGCTGCATCGATTTGCAACGCGCATCAAATATTGATATATTTGGAGGCGGCCCGTTACAGCACGCAAGGGATACATAACTCCGCGGTTATATTTTACGACGCACCCCCGCGCCCCCGCCCCTCCCCTCACCGCGAGTGTTCATAAACTATGAATTTTCCCAATCGCAGTCAGGTGCGATGGGTTACAACTACGATTTATTCCCCACGCTCTTAGATTTCCCGCCACGCGTCGGTTCCCCGTTTTATTTTGGAGATATGTTATTGAATTATTGAGTGGCGCGATGCAAGTTTGGTGAAGTCAGCTCGTTCGGAGGTGATCTATGAACACTTTGTAATTTATAGAGACGTGTACTAATAATTTATGAATTGTATGACTGCTCACTCTTATTACTCTCGAAATAGGAGTGGATCGCTTAGAGTGAAACCTTATAATAGGTAAGATACATTTTGTGAAATCAATTCGCGCTAGATTTTGAAAGAAACAATAATTGCTACAAGTCTAGTTATTATAAATGTTATGCGTCAATTTTTACAACGAACAAGGTGAAACTTCATGAGTAGTGCTCTAAAATCACCGGATTTAATTGAAATGTAAACACATAACATTGAGGCATTAAGTGCCCTGTTCAGTTTTAAATTGGCTCCTCCCCTGACCCCGGTCACGTATAGCTGACACGTGTAAGCAAAGGTCACCATCCACGCCGAGCCTGCTCCATTTGACATAACCGTCAACATTGTCGCTAACATTATCATCGCATTAATTTAAAGAATCAATTATAATAATTAAAATGAAGAAATATCGACATTTAAACGTGTCATCGATTCGCAATGTTTAGCAACCTTTTGAATTATTCAAAACTATTCGATTGTTTATTGTATTGTGACAGATGGATTTATCTCATTTTGCTTTTTTATCAATACATGATTTGAAATTTTCTGATCGATCGATTTCTAATAATTGGCTGGCGTCATGGCTAGTGTTAGAGTTTGTCAGGTGACCCAATGGCGTCTAACATGCCAGAACGAAAAGCTACCAATCGATAACAACTGGAGTAAGTTTTCTCATAAAATATTATATTAAATAATTTCACAGTCAGAGACAAAGTAAATTTAACCTGCAGTAAGTTCTTTAAATTACTCTCAAATAAATGATACGACAATGCACGAGTCCGTATGTCTTCCGTTACAAAGTGCGTTAATGTTTCAATTGGATACCTGTTGAGTATTACGTTCAAGAGAAACGTTCACTTTGTGAACGATAAATTGACACTATTGAATTTGTCTAAGTCGACACAAATACTTGAATAACTTTACAATATTTCGTTATAACAGGTCTTTTAAGAACCAGATTTATTGAAATTTCGAAAAATTTGCGCAAGATTTTATCACAAAATCCATTAAAATTTTGAGTTCACAAATTGCATTTATGAATTCATAATTTTTTTTTGAACAACTTTTCAAAATGCCTTTCAACTTTCAAAAAACGTGCAACCAAAAATCACGTAATGTGAGATAGTATAATTTAGTAGCCCTTTTTCAATATAAATATTTCCAATATACTTTTTCTATTAACATTTTTGGAAAATAAATTTTAATGTGGCATACATAAGTAGGCTCATTTTGGTCTACAAAAATTAAATTAGTGCTAAGACAACTTACTTTCTCTGACACTCCAGTATTCGTTTGAGACGTCGATTTTGTGGAACGAAATTTTACACCCATTTATTAAACCTTTGTGGTAAGGTGACAAAAGTTCTATAGATACGTTGAAAAATCGTAGTGACAAGACTGAAGACTAGCTATTCGAGAAACACTGGACTTGAGAATTATAGGAATGGACTTAGAGGCCGGCTTGCAACCTAAAATGTATCTTGCACTTAAAAGTTTAGAGTTTGAAATAGTTTCGCCAGATAACAGCGTAACTGAAATGCCAGCTTATGTTATTTTTTTAATCTTATGGGCCTGTGTCACCACGTTTTCTCAAGGGCTGTGCAATTAATCGTCGTAGTGCCCTTTAATAAGCGTTGTCGTAAATTGTTGTTAACGGCGGATTCGAATAACCGACGGTTATAACTTTTTATATTTCACTTTCCACTTTTTTCACGGCGTCCGCGGCACGGAACCGTAGATCTACGAACTTACAGATAGGGAATTACAGATATGTATTAAGAGAAATACGCTTCATAAACTCGCTGTAAGTACCTATGTTTTATTAACTAAGTTATTATGTGTGTTTGGGGTTTTAAGGGGTTAAAAGAAAATCGTGTCATTGGAATACTTGTGCAAATTTGTCTTTAGTTACAGAAATATCAGTATAACTTGTATGTAATATTAAATGTAACGTTGCATGTTCAACATTATTTCAACTTAATTTTAAATGAAGCTTCGAATATGATACAATACCGGTCTAAATGTAAAGTACTCTAGGAACTAAACCCTTCCGCGCGGTCCGCGCCAATAATGAAATCTGGGGTGTGAAATAAAAAGAAAAACTCTCTTAATTAAATTTTCTTTTGGCAAAATTTAATAAACGTAGAGAGAGGGTGCGCGCATCCGCCGACTCCGGCGCCTACTGCGGCCCGCAGTGTTTGTTTAACCACCTACCTCTACCTACCTAGAAAATTATATAGGACAAATATATTAGTATAAAATGCGACATGAAAAATATTGCCACGAATTTTTCCTCGTTTTGACTTACTTTGGCTATAAATCGGTTTGATTTTAAGAAATGATAATTCTGTCAACGTATACTGGGCTAACACCAAACAGTAAACACGTGTGACTCTCACTTGAAAGTGTAAGTACTTATTGCTTTTGTTGTAAAGTACAGAAATTCAGTTTACTAATTTATGTCTAACTAAAAACAGAAAATTCACCTCATAGTTTTGACATGGTTTTCCAAAACTAAATTACAGTCATAGTGAACATTAATCTACCTTACAGTAGGAACATTGAATGCACGTCAAGCAAAACGCAGCAAATAACATAGATGAACCGATACAGGTGGCAGCGGAATACGATGTTTAAGCAAACACTTAGCAAACTTAGCAACAATCGCGCGGTAAGTGCCGCGGTTCAAACCTCGGCGCGCGCCGGACTCGGCACTTCCATAGTAGGAACAGGTAGTTCGGTACGGACGACAAAACAACACGACTTGGAAACCATTATTTGACACTTTTTTTGATGTTACTGAGTAACGCCACGCCTGCCAGTAACAGTTGCAGTGCCAACAGGCACAGTGTAGGTAAATGCATGTTTTAGATTCGTGAACAACGCAAGAGGCATTGTCATCACAGTATTTATAATCTTATCATTATTAAGTACTTAATACTAAAGTACACACGACCAGTTTGAGTGCTTAGTGCATTAATTGAACACAAGCTGTAATAATTGCGCTATCAATTAAAGAATATCAGTTCAGCACACACAATAAATCCTGGTTTCTTCGCGTAATTCGCCTCGAATAGCTATATAATTGCAGTCGATTGCTGCGTCCGTCTGCCCGTTCCGGTGCAACATGGGCATTGCTAGGAATGGCTGTTTCGTATGATTCTTCTTAAACTATTAATTTCCGTGTAACGCTACTGTACGTGAGTACTTGTACTCGGATGCGATATAGTCTGTGAAATGGAAAAAATCCAGTTAAACTCTCTGGTTTGTATCTTTATTACCATGTGTGTAATGTGCCCTAATGAGATAAAATTATATGTTTTACACTTACACAATTGTTTCTTTATTGAAAATTAAAATTAGTGTCCCTTATTTCAAGAGACTCGGCCCTTATTTCAAGACAATTAATGACACCGTTTAAATTACATAACTAAAAACCTTTTGATTGAACTTATCACTTGCAGGCTAAAGTTATGGTGGGAGCCCAAAATTGTGACATCGTATTTTTCTCAAGATTGAGCGTCAATAATACCATACTGGGGAAATTTTAGCATTCGTGTAGTTTTACGTTATCTTCAAACCTCTTAGAAAGTTACAGTAAAACATCCACCACTTTACTGAATCCTGACGTTGACGGACTTGACTACTAATTACCTGACTGACTGAGGCTTGACATTTTTCTACGGCATAAATCCAAATATGCCATTAGCACCCTTGAGTCCAATACTAACAGATAAAAAAACATTTTCATAAATATTATTTTACTACTTCGTCCAATCCGTTATTGTGCATCATTCTCTCCTCCTCACTCTCGGGCCTGGTTGGCGTGCGAGCAGTACCAGCGAACCTTAGTACACGTATCATACTCTCATGAATAATGTATCGCGCTCCAAATAATATACGATTACACTCCGCCGAGGAAAATGCACTTTCTTTGTCTCGTGCGTCCGCTGCCGAAACCGGGTAACGACCGCACAGTCCACCACATAGACAACAATAACTCTAAACTGACACGCCATTACCATCCTTATGGTAAAACTATTAATTGTTACAATAGCGTAGATATATCTTGTCTGTGGAGCAACTTGTTGGAAGGTTGACTGGCGAAAATTTAATAGGCAAGTTGGAATAATTAATATGTGTTTTAGATAAGATCTTTTATTATGGCTTGTGCAAATAGACTGGCACTAGACCGTGACGGGATGAAGACAGAAACTGACCATGTATGGTTTTATGAGAAATGTTTAAAACTAAGGCCATGCATAGCCTACTTAAAGTAACTAATAAAGACTAGTCTACACACGGAATTAGATTCATTCAAGCCCTAGAAGTAACCTAATTTCTAAATTGTTAGGTGCCAAAGATACTTCGTTTTTCCTGCTGTTATGTAGCCGCTGCATATCTATCGATTATTTGATGTTGATATTTTACTTTTTGACGTCTTCAGTGTTGAAGTAACGTATTCAACCCGTACACCACTCCCGAAGCGTTACCGGTGCCTTGCTTACTTCTATAACTATGTAACGAACAACTATCAACTTCAGTTACAATAAAAAATGGATGAGCTACTTTAACAATAAAAAGTAATTATTCTGTTCTATAATAAGTTCACAACAATCATCATGATTGTGCTGAAAACGCCCCGTGCTATATATCAGTTATTAATAAATCAGTAATGATGACTTATTAGTGATTTATCTCTAGTATTTGCTCGATTTCAAAATACAGTGGGCTAAGTTGAAGCAAGGAACATGTGACATCGATCGCGTTATCAGTTACCCCATTTGACGTTTAGAGCTCCTAAATAGGTATTACTCCTAAATACTTACTGCACCAGTAAGAATTAAGGCCGTAGTTAAGCTCTAGCTTTTTTTAACTATACTTAATGCTCCCTAATTATTTTAATTACTACTACTTCTTAAACTACCATCGTTACTAGAACATGTACCATCTTATTTACTTAAACGCAATTTGCTTAGGTACTTATAGACAGCTCAAAAATGAATGGGCAGACAACAAAAAAGCAGTATATTTTATTAATATGTCATAGGAAGCTTATAGCCATAGGTGCTAATTACATGTTTTACTTTAGTTGTCTTTGGTATTAAGCTTTAGTACTATTTTTAGTTTAGTATTGTTACGATTATTGATTCCATCGTCGTTAAATACAAGGCGAGATTTTGGTCTACCAATAAAAAAAGTTATGTGTAGTGATAATTAAATTAAAAAAATTGATAATTTAGTTATATCGATCACCTTGGTCTTCATCTATTCCCGACAACTTTAGCCTCTAATTAAGTTCTTTTTCCGTGTCATTTAGCTACTTATTAAATACTTTAGTATGTTAATTTTAACTATTGGAAATCTTTTTTATAACACACCTTCATTATTAATAATGACGCTTGTTGACGATTTTACGATTATGCCCACATTGCCTACCTAATAAAATGCTTAAACGAGATCGTAAACTCACTGGATGTTTGATATAAGAGTCTTAAAATTTTCTGAATGCGTACAAATAACAGTAGAGGTATCACAAATATTTATATAAACAACCGTTTAGGTGATGTCTTTATTTTTATTATTTTACATAATTATTTATATGAAAGCTGGTCATAATTCCAGCTTCATTGTATTAGTTGAAGCCATAACTGTATTTAGAATAATGATTTTACCAACGAACCATAAAAAAGTATAGTAACAACAGCCGATCTTGTCCTACTCATCCTTTTTGCACTGTGTCCGCTCGCAGCTTATTCGCGTGCCACTGCGAGGGGTCGAGCTGTCACTTGCTGCGGCAGCTAGAAGCCAGTACTTGGCACAGTCACTGGCTCGCCGTATAAGGGCATTATTAATGAAAGGCATTAAATAGTCCTAGATACTAAAGGTTAACGGGTGCAACTTTGTCACGATTATCTATTACTTACAAGTGATAGAAGAATAAATTAAAAATATGAAAAATGTTGGTTTATGTAGCTAATTATGTAAATAATTATTAGTGAAATATGGTTCGTGTCTCCTGAAATGACATTTAATCACTTAATTCTTAGAAACATACTATTATTGGATTGTTTATTTTTTATGTGGTAGAATCAAATGGTAATCTTCGGTCAAATCGCCTTTTTCCTCAAAGCGACCGTCAAATATACATACTCGTATTTAGTGTCAGGCTCGAGTCAGTAAATGCTGTTTGTTCTAAACCTTGTGAAAACCCTTGCGCGCCAACAGTTGAACATAGAAACTTTTTGTCGGCGACTGAAATACTACTCTCCCGTAAATTTTCCAGTTACTAAACAAATTTTCTAAAACACTTCACAGTATATAGTCCAATAACCCTTACCCTACACTCATACGCAAGTACAAGTAACAATAAACAAACACGGTGCTTAGCGTTATTCTTGTCACGCTCCTGTCGCTGCCGCCGCGCCGCCGCGCCGCCGCCGCCGCGTCGCCGTCGCCGCGTCGTCGCCGCGCGTATCGCCGTGTGCGGGAGGCCTTACGTGGGACCACAGGTTTATATGCAGTGGAAAACTTCAGGTTAATTCTTTGTAATAGCTTTTTGGTAAAGTGGTAGAGTAGGATTCAAACAATTACAAAATGGACTACGATTCACGAACGTGAATAATATGTATGAAATGAAACTTGTTAAGGTATTTAATCCAGTTTTCAGTGTAAATGAAATTGTGATCGTTATTGTTTATGATTGAATATGATTTAGGTAAGTGATTAAAGTCCGCAAAGTTATTAATAAATGGAAATGGGTAGTCATGGATGATCGAGCTCATTAAGCAAACCACCCCGCTTCATGACCACTTACCATATTTTAATGTTGCATAAAGAGTCATGACAAGCCTATTTAGGAATGTAAAGCAGGTTATCAGTACTAAAACTGATGGTGTGAAAATCTAAAAGTAATTGGTCCTTTTGAAAGTGTCTGTGTTTATTGCATCATGTCCTGTTACAAGATATCTTAGCAATTACACCTACCATCGGCGGTCCCGGCGGGTCACGCGCGGGTAGCCGCGGCTCCTGCAACCGCCTGCAAAAACTTGAAACGAATCTGAAAACGGGCTGTAGTTACCTGAAAGTTTCAACTTCAATGGGCGTTAAGTTACGGAATAGGCTTGACATGGATTTGTGCTCAGTTGCGAAAGGGTTGCGTAATGTGTGTGACGTCACTGGCTGTGGATCTGAAACACTGTATTCAAACATGTTTCTTTAGAATTCGCCGTTGTCGTAACGATGGCTTTGAAAGATTTGCGGGGCGTGCTGAACAATGAAATTGTGTATGACTACTGTACCTAAACACATAAGAAGATTTCAGCCAAATAACTCAATTTCTACCTAAGGGTGCCTTATGCTGGCGCGTCGCCAGATACCCGTTTTCTATGGATTCTCAGATTGTTCTATGTATAATTAAGATTTACTCAATATCAATTATTTTATCAAACTAAGCTACAGTACTAAACATTGTAGTTCTAACGTAGTAGTTCAAATATATATGCAGGTAGATGAGCAAGCATCTATTTTTTGTGATGTTTTTGTTCACTATCTTAAATAATAGATTAGTCTCCTAGAGATTTTTTTTATATTTACATTCAATGGGCACAATGTTTGTTCTATACTGCTTTATTCTAAGTAAGTATAATATATCTATAGATAAATAAGCCTAAGTCAGACCCTATACTAAAAGACTATTCTTTAGGATGTTCTAAAGTTGTGAGATGTAGTTTCGTCAAGTCAACTGCATGTAAGCTGGCCGTGCAGCTAAGCCCTTACCCTTGAAATAAAAGGTCCGCAGCGAAAAGTGTATTAATATTCAGTTGATCTCGCGCGAGGAAGTTAAATGGCCGGTATTTGTATTCATTATCCTCTGGCTTACGTGTGAGACGAATAGTGCCGACTATGTGGCTACGCGGCGCGCGGCTCCATTATCCCACGAGAAACCATTTCCCGACGAGTCGAGTTTACTAGCCTGATAAATTATGCCGATGCTTGTTGCTTAAAAGGTTTCAACCCAATAAGGGCTTAAGTGTGATTGCAGTTTTATGAAGAATAGTGAAGTACGGTAGCTCTGTGTAGTTGTCAATAGAAGACGGTGACGGTCTTACGTTGACGTCCATCACTCACGTTTTATTACTAAATTCTGGCATTCCTAATTATTTTACTTGTGAATTTCTTATTGAGTTAGAAAAAGCAAAGGTTAGACGTTGATTTGTGCAGAAAATATTGCGACTCATCTGTTTAAACTCTAGTTTAAATCTTTTGTGGTAAGACCGTGAAAGTTCAAGTATTTCAATTGTTTCTGTTACAACTAAATTAGTAATTAGAGCTTTTAAAACATGCTAGCTGTAAAGTAAGGTTTGATGTAAAAAAGACTTTCCCTTAGACGTTCAATTCATCCGTCTTTTGTACCATGCATTGAACATTTTTCTCGACTTCTGGTCGCCGTGTGACATCGCGCCCGCGCCGTCGTAACAGTTTTGTCTCCGGTTCACAATGCGTCGGCTCTGGCAGCATTAGTCCACATTAGCCACGGCTGCCGGTACACCGCTCAGCTCCTCTGCTCACTTGACTCATGCACACTTGTCCGCGCGACTGTCCACCATGTGTGGCAAGTACTTACGAGGAGACTAGTAGCGTACTGACATCGCCTATCAATATCCAGAACTTGGAAAGAGTCGCACTTTCATTTAATGTATGTTCTGTAGCCTATTTGACTGCTCTCTCATCAGTTGAAGGTAAGGAAGGTAACATGCTCAATCTAGAATTACACTGGCTGTCAAGGATCACTGCCATAATCGATCTCAGATTAATAATCTAACAGATATGACATTTAACTCAAGATCCAGGGAAGAAAAGAGACAAGTGTATACAAATAGACAAAGGAGTAAGTAGGATAGTACGATGATGTGTTGTCTTTGTCGCTGTTGATACACCCTGAATGTCGTTTGATTTGGGATTTATGGTACAGTAATTGAACGTAGAAGCTTCCTGAAGATGATAATATTTGGTTCCACCTGCGCGTGTGACCATCTGCACTATCGATGCTTCCCTATCAATAGGCGCAAGGTCCTCTGCCGTCGCTAGAGAGATAGTTTACATGGTAGTATTGACATTAGTGCAATTTGTCACTGCTGATGACATAGCACGGCTGGGGCTGTGCCGTCCGTCTCTCGCTCTCTGTCTCTGACAACATTTACCTACATTTACATGTCTTTCAGTCTCACTAAAAATGTACCGCCAAGTTGCGTTTGGTAATATTTTTCCATTCAATAAAAGTGGTTGACAATGATACCTTTTCTTTAAGTAAGTTCGCTAATGAGTCACGGCATGGCTGTGACTGCTTTGTTGACTCATGGGTGACTGATGGGAAACATGTTTCGGAAAACACCTTTATAAGGACATTTGTAATAAGTGCAAGTAGGTACATGTATATAAATCAACTAGGAGTGGTTTCGGTTTCATTCATACTGAGCGCGTCTCTACAAACGAAAACTCAAAAAGTCGTTCGATGCGTAATAATATTGCCCAATACAAAAATAATTTCAAAATCCTCAGAGTAAATAGGTATACTTAATCAATGAGAATCTAAGCATTAAGTCCCCCGCGCGGCCGATACGTATCGAATCGGAGTGACGTCTCATTCGTTCGATTTATTGCTCCTGCATACTACGGCCATCCATAATACACAACGCTCCACAGACTAGAAAAGCTTATAAAAAGCTTTCATGTAAACCACAGAATAAAAATATTGAGTAGGGGCTCTGTGTAGCATGTGGTGCGTGGAGCGCGCGTAGCGGGGTTGGTGCGTGCATTGCGTGACGCAACATTTTGCATGCCGTCCGATTCCCGGGAGGCGATAAATCACGGTCCGACAAGCGAACAAAGCCGGGGAACTCGCCGTGTCTTTGTGGATTTTGAGCGATTTCGGTTTACAATCATTTTTCATCGGCGCCGCGCGCTGTGACGCCCGTCATTTTACGCTGATCATGAGTTTTATTCTTAGCTTTGTTGGGGTGTACGCGGGATTATTAAGGGATTTGTGCGATTTCAATCAATCCATATTGAATACAATAAGATGTATATAGTCACATTAGTAGGGGCAAAAGACCATGACCATAAAATATACCTATCAGTAAAATATTACAGTTGTGAAGAAATAATCAGATCTCTTATCCATTAAAAAATATCTAGCTCCTTAGTCCGGCATTATGTGTTGTATAATATACCTAGTCAGGTCATAAATTCTGTCACATGTTTTATATAAAATAATTGAAACAAGTTTATTCATTATGTAACCATTTATATACCAAAATGAACTTAACAAAACATAGATTCTTATGACACTAAAGTTTATTCAAAATGACCTCCGTGATTTTGAATACAGGCCTTCAATCTGCGTGGCCAGTCGTCTATCGCAGCACGAACGAGGTCCATGTCAATATCGGCGGCTGCCTTAATCAAGGATGTCTTGAGTGACTCCAAATTGGGATGAGGCTTTGAGCACGCCTTTTCCTCCAAGTGTTGCCATATCTTGTAATCTAGCGGATTCAAATCTGGACTGGAGGAGGGCCAGTCTTCGTGCCGGATGAAGTCGATTTCACGCGCCGCCAGCCAGTCTTGTGTGCTCTTCGCTCTATGAGCTGGCGCCGAATCTTGTTGGAATACCCAGTGCCTGTTATTAAACATGGTATGAGAAACAGGTTCCACAAGGTTCGTCGGGACTGTATTTTGATACACAACTGCATTCGTTTTTACACCTTTCTCACAAAAATGTACCTCTGTTAAGCCCCAATAAGACACTCCCAACCATACCATGAGCGAGGATGGAAAATGACCTCGTTGGACACGCGGAATACGGTTGCTCGCTTCTTCACTACTGTGTGCGTACACCTTATCATTTTGTTTGTTGTAGCTCTCTTCTACGGTAAAAATTTTTTCATCCGAAAAAAGAATTTCCCGATATTTTTTTCCCGCGTACCGCTTCAACAAAGCGCGGCATCTCTTCAGTCTCAGGTCCATTAGACGAGCATTCAAATGATGTCCTGTTTTTCTTCGATATGCCCGAAGCCCTAAGTCTTCATTTAACACCCTTTTTACCGTGGTTCTGCTTAATCCCATCTGAAGGGCCAACAGTTTCTGCTTACGTTTGGGATTTCTTTGAATTCGCGCCTTCACAGCTTTTATCACTGCTGGAGTCCTAACAGACCGAGGGCGACCACTTCTTGACCTGTCATCTACACTAGAGTCTTCATTGTATCGTTTGATGGTACGATAAACGAATCTCTTGGTTATATTCAAATTTTTCAGTATGTCAAAAATTTGAATTGGCGCGTAACCGCAACGATGCAACGCAATAACTGCAACACACACGGTCTTCTTTAAGCGTCCACTCCATATTTAAAAATGAGTAAAATTCTAAAAAGTATACATTTTTATTTTCATGAACAATTCGAAATTCGAATTCAATAAACTTTTTTGTGGCCAGCATTCTAAAAGAAAAGTTTTTACTGTGTGACAATACTTATGACCTGACTAAGTATATGTTTAGAAGACATTGAGCGTTATCAGCAGCTGTCAACTGTCAACTGGATTGAGTGAGCGTTTCAAGGCGGTATTGAAGTTAAGGACCCGAGCAAAAACTGTCACGTTTTGATTAGTGCGTGGTCGGAAGCTGCTCTAACTCAAAACCGGCGCGATGGCGGACGCAGTGGTGGTACCAGGTAGCTTGTTCTTCCCTTTAACGGCCTAGTTAATTTACAACTTATAATACTTGCTCCATTACTTTTGGCATGATCAAACTCAACAAATAAACCAAAGCAATTACGTAAACAGATAGATATCAATAATAATAAAATTAAATCGTGGCTATGTTTATTCATAGCTATATTTGATTATCGAAAACTTTTTAAAAAGCTTTCAAACTGATTTTATACAAAAATCTTTTTTTTTGTTGACATTTTTTTTTAATTAAGTGGACAATAATCATAAATCAAGGCAAATTAAGACATGTCTCTTAACTGCCGGACTAAACAAAAACAAGCTTATCGCATTATATTATCTCTGACCAACGTTATAAAGTATTAATGATTATGAAACAATCCAAACATATAATTGAAACTTGAAGATTTATAATGTGCCTCTCACACTGATCATTACCATTGCAACAAATACGCGTTTAGCCGCGTTTATGTAAAACAAACGCCCGCTGACGGCCGCGTCTGATTAATGACCGCCGAGCAGTCTGCAGCCAGCCTTGCTTCAAAGGGATATAGTGAGAAAACTTTACTTATTCTTCATTAAAAAAAAAATTAATTTTTTATTCGCTTATGTCAGTTAGGTAAATGCTTGATTTAAATTTTAATTCATGGTATTATTATGTATATAGTATTTAGTTTCATATTTTCGTATTATACGCAACAGAGAACTTAGGTAATTATTATTATTTCCAAATGTTGTATGATATCGACTATTATCAGAACAATGTAGATGTCCGTCCATTGTGTGTTCACCCTTACAGTGTTACACCACGCGGTACAGTCGGCCAGAAAATTTTGTGTCACGTAGGAAGTAGGAATATACCGATCTGCGTCTGAATTTAACAATCGCACCTAATTATTTAAAACCTAGTTTTTCTAATGAAACAATTAGTTTGTGTAACTAGGAGAACACTTTATAAACTGGGCCCATTGAATGATAAGTACTAGCTTAAAAAATATATATTGTTATTTGTATGCACATTTGTTGTAATATTTAAATATTAGCGCCTTCTCTAGTGTTAATTGTTTACTCTGTTTCTTACGTCAATGTCAATGTCCTACTGTCAGGTGTCAGTCATCATGACTGATTGCTTGTTTTGACGGATGTGTAATACTATTACTTTTTGCCTGACCATTGAGCTCGCAATAAATACGCCGTACATCACAAAAGAAAATCTGGTTTTATTCACGAAATCTAACAGGTTATGGGCTCAGAAATTATTTATAATCACGCTAAAGGCCATAGTGAATAATCTGTGAAAATATTTCCGAGTTATTTTCAAGTTTGCGAAAAATCAATCGCGCATGTGCGCGTGCACTCAGGCGCCCCGGCATTCCAGCATCTTTTTTTCAGCTTTTCAGCAATTCTAACGATGACTATCACAAATAGCAATGTACACGGAATGCAGATTGAGAAGTTGGTGGGACGATCCAACTTTGCAACTTGGAAGTTTGCTATCCAAACATACTTGGAGCATGAGGAACTCTGGGAATGTGTAACCGGCGTTGAAACCGACAAGAAGAAGATTCTAAAAGCTAAGTCAAAACTTATTTTACTATGTGATTCATCAGTTTATGTACACATAGAGGAGGCCAAAACCGCACAAGAAGTGTGGAATAACCTAACAAAAGCATTTGATGACTCAGGGCTAACTAGGAAAGTTGGTTTATTGCGAGACCTGATAACGACAAACCTCGACGGGTGTCAAAACATCGAGGAGTATGTATCAAAGATAATGAGCACTGCACACAAACTCAGAAACATCAATTTCAAAGTAGATGATGAGTGGTTAGGTACACTATTATTGGCCGGCCTGCCCGATATCTATAAACCGATGATAATGGCTTTGGAAAGTTCCGGTGTAGCGGTCTCAGCTGATTTGATTAAGACAAAGTTGTTGCAAGAAGTCAAAACAGACACAGTGGCATTATATACAAATAATAAGAAAGATCAGAAACAAAAGACTAAAGGACCTAGATGTTATGCATGCAATAAACATGGCCATATTGCAAAGCACTGTAAATCTAAAAGAGCAGGTAATAAATCACAAGATAATGCAAATTTCATTGCCGTGCTTTCAGCTACTCAACAGAATCACGATGGCTGGTTCATCGACTCGGGCGCCTCCATGCACATGACAAAGCACAGGGAGTGGCTATACGATGAAACATGTCCTCCGGTGAGCAGTATTCGAGTAGCAAATGACAAAGTCCTTCCGGTGCAGAGTTCAGGAAGTGTCGACATACAAATTTCCAATGGAGGGAAACTGAAGGTAACAAATGTACTGTATGTTCCTGAACTAGCTACAAATCTTTTGTCCGTGAGCCAGATGATTAGTAAAGGATGCCATGTCAAGTTTGATAGCCACGGTTGTAAGATAATCAACGCGCAGAATAAAGAAGTGGCTACAGCCAAACTCAGTAATAATATGTACAGGCTAAACACTACAAGCAGTGTTGCATACATATCAGAAATAAATGAAAATGATTCTTATATATGGCACCAAAGAATGGGCCATCTGAACTTCTCAGATCTAAAGAAACTACCTGGATGTGCTGAAGGTATAGCACTGAGTGACAAGGTTGACAAAATGATATGTGTATCATGCCTTGAAGGGAAACAGACCAGACAGAAGTTCCCGAGTGAAGGATCGAGAGCCGATGGACTACTGCAGACAGTACACTCTGATATATGTGGCCCCATGGAAGTAAAGTCAATTGGAGGGGCAAGGTACTTTGTCACCTTCATCGATGATTTTTCAAGGAAAGTATACATCTATTTCATGAAAAATAAGTCTGATATGATTGAAAAATTTAAAGAGTTCAAAAGTAATGTAGAAAATCAGTTAAATGCAAAGATTAAAATTTTCCGGTCAGATAATGGAACTGAATATACAAGTAAAAATTTTTCAAACATTCTGAAAGACTCAGGTATTTTACATCAAACCACAAACCCATATACTCCAGAGCAAAATGGGTTGGCGGAGCGTGCTAATCGCACTTTAGTTGAAAAGGCTCGATGTATGCTAATAAATGCAAAGTTACAGAAGCAGTACTGGGCAGAAGCTGTGTCAACTGCAGCTTATCTTATGAATCGCTCACCGACACGCACACTGAACTTTTCAACTCCAGAGGAAATGTGGTCCGGAAAGAAGCCTGATGTAAGTCACTTAAGAATCTTTGGTTGTGAAGTAATGGTGCATGTTCCCAAAGAAAAATCAAAGAAATGGGACTCAAAAGCACATAAAATGATTTTTATTGGCTATTGTGAAAATACAAAAGGGTATAAAGTCATAGACCCTAAAACTAGAACAGCCACTAGAAGTAGAGATGTTGTCTTTCTTGAGAGTTCAGTAAAAAGAAACTTTGCAACAGTACCTATATCAGAAATAATATCAGACTATGAAATTGATTCAAAATCAGAGGAAGTTGTTCAGGAACAACTTAGTTCAGAAAATGAAAGAGTCAGACACTCCAGTTCTAATGATTCTGATGAATCATTTTATTCAGAAAATGGTTCACCTTCTAAAAGGTCAGAGGAACCACATCCAAATGTCACAACGAGGTCAAGGAAAATTAATATGAAGAATGAGGACTCATATTTTTGTTCATATGTGAATACAGTTTTGATTCCAGAGACATATAATGAAGCAGTAAATTCACCAGAGGCCAGTGAATGGAAACAGTCAATTGAGGAAGAGCTGAAAGCGCATGAGAAGAACAAAACATGGGAGCTGGTGGAGAAACCATCTGAAACAAAAATAATTGGATGTAAATGGGTATTTCGCACCAAGGAACAGAAATCAGGTACTCTTTACAAAGCCAGACTATGTGCAAAAGGCTGTGCTCAGAAAAAAGGCATTGATTACAATGAGACATTCTCTCCCACAGTAAGGTATGATTCAATTCGTATGGTTCTCTCAGAAGTAGCTCAACATAACTTAAAAATGGTCCAATTTGACATAAAAACTGCATTTTTGTATGGCGATATTCAGGAAAACATCTACATGAAACCACCAGAAGGTCTGAAAGTTCCTGAGACCAATGTCTGTAAACTGAACAGATCGCTTTATGGGCTGAAACAATCCCCACGATGCTGGAATCACAAATTTGACTCTACACTGAAACAATATGGTTTTGTCAACAGCCATGCAGACCGATGTGTGTACACAGCTTGGATAAATGAGAAGAAGACATATTTGTTATTGTTTGTCGATGATGGACTTTTAATTTCAGATGATGTTACCATTTTGAACAGGATCATCAAAAGTCTCAAAGAGGACTTTGAGATAAAATTATGTGAACCACATAATTTTGTAGGAGTACAAATAGAAAGAGTAGATGGGAATCTATTCATTCATCAACAAAAATATATTGAACAGGTACTTGTAAAATTTGATTTGTGTAATGCTAATTCAAGTCAAATTCCAGTTGACCCACACACGAAGTTGGAGAGGGCTGAGCAGCCGGAGGATAAAAATATTCCATACCGGGAAGCTGTTGGCTCTCTGATGCACCTGGCCATCGTCAGTCGGCCAGATATCATGTATGGAGTCAGCTTGGTCAGTCGCTACCTCAACTGCTATGACCATACTCACTATGCCGTTGTTAAGAAGATCCTGAAGTACTTGAAAGAAACCAAAGACTACGGGCTCAAGTATACAAGCACACTGCAGAATCCTGTGGTTGGATACAGTGATGCGGACTATGCCAACGACACAAGTACGAGACGCTCAATGACAGGGTACGTGTTCATGAAGAATGGTGCAGCTGTGACGTGGGCCAGTCAGAGACAGGCAAGTGTTGCCTTGTCCACCACAGAGGCGGAGTTTATGGCTGCCTGTGCTGCGACCAAGGAAGCTATGTGGATTCAACAGTTACTGAAAGACATTGGTGAATATAATCAGAACTCTATTTGTTTGAATATTGATAATCAAAGTGCAATTTGTGTAATTAAAAATGTAGATTATCATAAAAGATGTAAACATATTGAAGTAAGATATAATTTTATTAAGGAAAAGTATGTAAACAAACAAATTGATTTAAATTATATCTGTACTAATGAACAAAATGCTGATATTTTTACAAAAGCTCTGTCTAAAGAAAGATTTCAATATTTGAGAGCAAAGCTTGGTGTATGTAAAATAGAAAGATAAGTTTTATATACTTTGCTATGTATATTTTACAGCTTACTAGTAATGTGAAACTATCTCATAAAGATCTGATTTGCTTAAGTAGAAATAAGCTTATGTTTCTCATTATGTTTAGTACTACTACTAGTTATGTACTGTTACTATGTTTTGTAAGTTTATGTAATTTCGTTAGTGCAGTTAGTAGTAGAATGAGTTGTTAAAATTTTTGTAAGTTGTTTAGTCTTAAAAATTAGGTCAGAGACGTTGACTTGTATACATACCTTGCTATGTTTAGTTCTATATTGTTTGTATGTATAGGCAGGTATGTACCCTAAGTAAAAATTAAGTAATGTTAGCTAGAAGGCTTAAATTTGGTCAGAGTGTTGTAATATTTAAATATTAGCGCCTTCTCTAGTGTTAATTGTTTACTCTGTTTCTTACGTCAATGTCAATGTCCTACTGTCAGGTGTCAGTCATCATGACTGATTGCTTGTTTTGACGGATGTGTAATACTATTACTTTTTGCCTGACCATTGAGCTCGCAATAAATACGCCGTACATCACAAAAGAAAATCTGGTTTTATTCACGAAATCTAACAACATTTCAATAATAAAACAAACATATTTTTATAATTATAAACGGGACTATATGCTGTATCGGTTTTGTAATTGGCATTTATGGGCATTTTAAGTGGATTAGGATGCAACATTCATTTCTACTGACAATAATTAAATCTTACAACAATAAAATTATCAAATGGCCTAGGCATTTATTCAAAACAATGGCATTTAAATACGGATGTAAATCTACTATAATATAAACTGGAGCTAAACTCTATTGATATTCGATAAACTATTTAATAGTTTCATAAATATGGAACATATTTAGTAAATATATTTTACGGGTAATTACGTAAAAAAAACAAGATGGACGTTGAATTGAATCGGTGTACATTATTGTACATAATAACATGTGGACTGCGGGTTTATTCTTTGGTCCAGATCTTTATAAAGTTTCACCGCATCTGTTATAATACTTTAATTTAAAGTATTTGTAAAGATTAAATGTAAATTTATTTTAACCAACAGCCGGAGGAAGAAAGCAGAAAAAAATGTCACGCATTGTTAACGGATTTTTTAAACGCCATGAGATAAAGATAGAAAGTAATGGGAAAAATTTAAATATTCACTTGTGGTATAGGAATTTATTCAAATTAGTGTACTTGTGCAAACCTGTTTTATTTAAATTTAGGGGTTGATACACCCCCTGTTGTTTACTGGTCAGCATCCCGGCGCAGCGAAGCGGTTGCACCTGGCAGATAGAGAAAAATATATTAACGCACCACACAGGGAAACGGATCGCATTTATTTTTTCACTGTAAATCTAAAACATTTTTTAAGACTGCGCCAAAAACATAATTTCAATAAAAACGGCCATCTAGCTAGGTGTATTTTTATTCTAGAAATCCATTAGACAAGTGAATGAAGTTATCACTTGGGTATCAATTTAAAACATTTTATTTTATAGTTTTCTATTTCACGAATAATTGAAAAACAAGTATTCTCAACGAAGAGTCAATATTTACATTAACATTCGATAAATTGAATTTCGCATCTCAACTTATCTCTAAAACTAACACAATTAATGCGGTAAGCTGATATCTCGATGGCTGTAATAAAATGTAAATCCAAACTATGGAGCACAATCGATATAATATTTAAATGTTCCGTTACGAACGTATGCAAAAATCGTCCTTGGACCACACGCCATATTAGCGTAGCGTAATTAATTTAAATGTATTCAAGGCGGGTTCACTTTCGGACGGACTATTCAAATTATTTTTCCAAAAGCACTGAGCGGTAATGATACTAGACTGTCCGGGGAGACGGCGCACGAGCGTCGAGCATTCGAGCATGCGCATTGCGCACGCTTCTACGTAGCACGTACTCACACCAACTCGTATCGCAACATTTTGACGTATCGCTGAGCCTCTTACATAACATTTTTGAGCTTGACTGTAACAGCTTTTTGGCTTTTTGTGGGGTTTAATTTGTGTTTTGCTTTCAAAGTGAACGCGACATACGCTACGCCGACGACTAAATTATACCAACTTCAAACTTTGACAAGGAGTTTAAAATAACGGACTCAGTATGTACTTTTGAAAAAAAACTCGCTTTCTACAATTTGTATACGTATTCTTCAGTATTTATTCTAGTATTTAATTAGTAATTGTACAAACCGCCTAATTGTCGGGCCTAGACGAAACGGCGGCCATCTTTCTTACCCATCCGCCTACGAGCAATCGGCGCGGGCGCATTCAGATGCTAATCCTCTCTAGCTCTGCACCCGGCCTCGGCCGCGACCACACTTAACACATGCAAATCTCTTATTGATAAACAAATAATGGCATTATAATTTTATTATGCATTGTGTGCGGAGTCAGTGACCGCGAGGTGGCGCTACTGAGCTCTCGAGATTTGAATGTATAATGTGTATTTATTGTGTCCGTTTGTTTGTCGTTTATTGGAGTATCATTAACAGACAATAAGTGGTTTATTTGTTGTGCTTTAGTGGTATTAAAACGTCAGTTTTTACATTTGATTTGCACTTGACACTTGAAGTGACCGAGTAGCGTATTGTTGCTAGTGATTTCGATTGAATGAAAAGCGTTACAAAATTAATCAGTAAATTGGATTTGTGAGTACCTCAACATTACTTAATTTATGCCATTATGTACATATTATATGAGAGTAAAACATCCCTAAAAAGAAACAGTATTTCTTAGAATATTTTTCAATTATTTCAGACTAGCTGCGCCCCAATATCTCTTTATGAATTGTAGCCTATCTGTTATTCTGATGTATATAAGCTATATTATTGTAAAGTTTCTTTCAAATCCATTCAGTAGTTTTTACGTGAAAGAGTTACAAACATCCATCCATACTTACAAACTTTCGCATTTATAATATTAGTAGGATTATATAAGAGTAAAACATCCCTAAAAAGTGACAGTATTTTTTAGAATATTTTTCAATTATTTCAGATTTGTATACATGAGTAAAACTAACTACAAGTTTTCAATCCTCTGCGGTAGGATAGGTATTCCCGGCCACATGGCATTCAGTAGGTACCTACCGAAGACTAGCTGCAGGAGACGATGTCAATTAAACATTGATGCAACACTGACAGCCACGTGACAGCCGAGTGACATTTGCACAACTGGTCGGTGTTTAGACACCATTGTGTTACTGCTAACTTGGGAATTTCAACATCTTCTTTCATTAACTACTCGATAGGTATCGGGGAAATGACTTTCACGGTGATTTTTTATTGTTTCTTTCAGGGAATCAAGAACGTCTGAACATTTATAGACGTATACAATTTTTTTAATTGTTATTTATTTTCAATGACCAAGTTTGTTCAATGCCTAACCTATCTATACATTTATGATGATGACCTATAATTATGATCTTTTTTGTTTTTATATGATCCAAAATTAATTATGTAACCATTACATTGTGCCAAAATGAAGCAGATAGGTAGGTATACTTACCTAAATTTTAATCAACAAGACACGGTCCTTACATTAATTTGAAAAGCTTAGCATTTCAAATGCGTTACTGTACAATAGATGACTCATCTCGTTTTTGTAGAAACATCTTGGCATCTTATGCTGAGATAAACACATAGTAGAGTTTCAGTAATTTCACAGCAGTAGTAGAAAATTTTCAATCTGTGAAAATAACGAGCGGCCTAACGTATCAAAATCTAGTAACCCTATCATTTGCCTAGAAATTGTAGCAATGCTGCCGTTGGCTACAATAGTGCAGCATGGGTACAATATCTAATTACTGCGTTCTTTTGAGGCACGGTCTTTTTCCTCATTTTATAAAAATATGGCTTGACAAGATTACATTATAAAATCCCAAAAATGTAACCGCAACAGGCAACACCCCCGCACATAAAGAATAGCTCATCAGTAGTACAGGGCCGGATTTAGGTGCACGGTCGCGGGGCCCTGATGCGATTAGTATAACTCGATTTGCGTGCTTGTTCGCGGGAGGGGGAAGTTTTTTGCAACCGCTTATTTTGGCTGCATTGATTTGTCAATTTGTCGCGGTGTTGGAGACGTGCCTGTCATGTAGTTTTAATGTGCAGAGAAATAAGGCAAAGAAGGGTTCTCTAAATTAGAGTAAATACTCTAATTTATATAGATAACTACATATAATAACGGTTAAATTTGTATTTACTAAATAGTAAATACAAATTTAACCGTTTATGCGATCCCAATGAGCACTGCATTTAGATATTCAGTTTTGAAACTAAATCACCAATATCAAAGCACTTTCGTTATTCCAAGTTTATAACAATATTATCTATCCAAATTCTCAATCTATCAAAAAGTAGAATACTAATAACTTATTGTTTGTTGAGTGGCATGATAGTTGTTCTAGCCTCTAGTGCCTGTTTATCAGACCGCCCAAAGACCTCTGACGTGGCTAAATTATTTATTTATTTTAAAACCATGCTGCGACATTCTACAGAATTCTGCTTTTAACAATCTGTTGATCGTGGTATTCTGTGACTGGACGTCTTAATAATCGATATAAGTTGCGTTCTCTCTGTGTTGCGAGTAACCAATGGCATGCTTCAGTAAGCCACAGTAACTTAAGTGAATAACAATTCCGCTTTTCACAGTTGATCCGTTTAGTGCAGCAGAACAAGTCTATTAATTATAAACCGTCGACAAATCAGCGGCCCTTCGCGCGCCGCCGCGCGGGCGGGAGTGCGAGGGATCTAATTAATTGATTCGATTACTGGCCACACAAACTTCACTAATATTATTTGTTCTGTGGTTGCAGTTTATTTCTGTGTAATAAAAATACAATCATTTCAATTTTTTTTTATTTTAAGTCCCAATATTTTGGCATGGGAAAAGACGACTTTTGAAGCAATATTCCAACGACTGACTGTCCGTAAATAGACGCAAAAAACGTATATTCTAGAAAACCAGCGAATGATTCAGGTAGCTATGTTCTTAAAACTGATATGTCAACTGATTAGCTCGATTTATTGATCTGGCGATACCTACTCGTTCCACCAATCGCCTTTAGATATCATTCGGCAATCATTTCCATCGCTAGAGGTTCGTCAATTACATAACTAATTATGAGATACTGATAGAAAGTCATCTGAGCATTACTTCACCGTTCATTAACATACGCAGCTTCATTATGGTTTCTAATTCTTTGACTGAACTAACGACGGTCCTCTACGTTTGCTTCCTACAAGCGTTTTTACATTTACATTTCTTATTAGGTGACTGATGTGCACAATAGATAGACTGAAAGATAGAAATTAAATACTAAATCATATTTCCAAAACCTTGACACAACAAATGTTCATAGCACTAAGCTACTTACACTATCTCAGTATTCACAGATTGACCCTTCTGCTAAAAACGTCTCGACACACAGGAGCCTATATAGCAGGGCAGGACAGCAGTCAAAATAATCTGTTCGCTGCGATGTTTCGGCGAAAACAATCTCAAAGTACAGTAAATTATGTTATTTTTGTTTTTCATATGAGGTAATGCTGGCGAGGAAAAAAGTTCGCCCAGCTTTTAAGCACTAATTTGTAGAGCACGATTTATAAATTCAGGCTTGCGGGTTGGACTCCCGTACAAGGCAAACATTAGTGTGAGCCACAGGCCAGAGGTTGGGCGCTTGTGGGGATGGTGGTCGCGCAGCCTTTGATTCCTAGACACAGAGAATCTTAGTTAGGAATCAGGATCTATTATTATATCGTCACGCGGGTAAAACCGCCGAGAGCAACCAGTATAATAAAAGCTCCCCGAAAGCCCAAATGTAACTAATGTCAATCTAATAAATAATGTTAATACCATAGACAATTACAAATATATCTATTGTACATTTCAATTTGACCGCGATCGAGCCATTTGTCGGCGGCGACGGTAATCAGACGCGTGATTGATCGCGTCCAGCCCGCCGCGGCACGGTGCTGCGTGCTGGTGGGACAATGCTGTGGGGTGCTGCTCGTAAGTTTTTGTGGAATGTAGTGGAGTAGCTTGCTTGCAGTAGTATTACTTCTACCCCTTGCGTTTGCCTGTTGTCCAATAAATTTAGCAAGCATAGGAAATATTATTTCTGCAAAATTTAGCGAAGTTAATATGAACGAAACGCAGTTATTACAAAAAAGTATTCCAATTATTATCTTTCTTCAATTGATTTTAATAAAAAATACAAATCCATAAAAAATACTAACATTATTTGCAAGAAGTAAAATATAAGCTTGCAATGTAAAATGTTTAAATTTTCATACCCAAATCTTCATATCTGTGAATAAACTTTAACCTTGCAGCTTGTAGCAGCAACCAACGACTAGAAACTAGTCCTACTTTGCTAGCATTAACTGTAACATTAGCAAAGTGCAGGAAATGATTAAGCCGAGAACACATGCACTCACAATGGTCCTCATACAGCCACAGTAGAGAGAGCAGCGAGCTGGAATGGATGCTAATTCATAGTTTCATGCCGAGTGTGTACGTTGCTTTATTGCCCAGAAGAATCGCTAATGTAATCACTGTGATGATAAGTTTCCATCAGTTGTGCGAATGGACGGCGATGCAGTTGCATGGAGTGGGTGAATTCATTATGGAGAAAACGTTACTTAATTTGATTTTATTGTGTCATAAACTATCTAACTTACTGATTCGTATCTCTCAGTTACTGATGAAGGTTAGAACTATGCGGATGCTGTCTTATTAGGGTTGGAACGCAAGATAGGATTTTATTATGGCAAGTTTTTTTTGGGGAGTGGTCATTATGGGTAGGAGATATTTTGGGACGAAACGTTTATTATCGCTTTCATGATTCTCTATGTAAGAAATCGATTCTACGGTTTATTATTCAGTTTAACCAATGTGTGCAACCACTATGCCATCCTAATTTTTAAAACATCGCTTCTGAGGCTTGGGAGTGAATACTTAATTGCAGTGATTTGTTACAAAATCGAATTGCATTTGTATCATGTTCTCCGAAATACATTTCTTTTCGGGTTCGTATTAATAACAACATGAGAATATTATTCGTTTGGAATGTAAACGGATTCGGCAGTAGATAATACTAATGTTGAAGTGAAGTCTCGCTTTGAGCTGCGCCTGCGCCGCCTCCGCCTCCGCATCCATCTGCGCAAACATTTCGACACGGCACCTGCCGCAGCGGCCGCCGCGACTCCGCGTTTGGAAACCAATCTCAATGATTTAATTAATAAACTAAGATTTATCTATTAGCCGCTTTTGGTTAAACGATAATCGTTCTCCTTATAGGTACATCGACTCGATCGGCTTTCGATTTCTTTACCGTAAAATCCCGTTCTGTATAGAAGAATGAATATTAAACCAGCTCGGTGCATAATTGATTGATTTACAATCTGTTCTCGAAATTATAAAGCCGAGAAAAAATTTGCACGTCTCGCGCCCGTACCAGATATTTGTCAGTTTTATTGCATGCTTAAAAGGCTGTATGTATTAATATTAAATTTAAAGATTTTTATGGCAATCGTTGCAAATTTAATTTGAAAATTAACACTAGCGTTGCGTTCCGGCGTCGCTCGTCGATCACGCCGATACGAGCGGCTGTCAATTGCATCCTCGTATAATATGAGTTTTATTAAACTCTGTCGCTACAATTTCGGTTTTGTAAAACTACCCACACACCCGCGACACGCGGTCCTTGGAGCGCTTAGACGTGTGGAAGCTGAAGCATCGGCCACCGCGTAAGTCGCTATACCTGCTGTTTCAATTTCAACTCTACGCTTCGGGTGTAGGATTGAAAGTAGTACGACGGTGTGTGCACATACGGCAAGCCTCGATATGTGGTAATGTTTTGGAGTGTGGTAACATCTGCCTTTATTTACGTTGTGGCTGGAAGCAGGCACAAAGGCGCGGCGAATCCGCGGCACAATAGGAGGTCTCCCGACGGGGACGCGCTTTTTGTGGACAAAATAGCGAATGACCTTTGGTTTCTATACTCGCGACCCGGTTCTGGTGACGTTTGCCAAATATTGACGTTGTTAGGGCTCCAACTTTTACTTTCTTTTACTTTTTCTTTTCGTTTTCTTTCGTTATTTTATAGTTACTTTTCATTTTTACTTTTCCTCGTAACATCTAAATCATCACAAGCCATGAACCGCTGAACTCGGTCCACACTAAAATATATTATACTTATCTATAATTTCGTCTGTTGTATACCAAGTTGCCGAGTGCCTCTACTCCACACTCGTGACTGTTCTAGGAGCAGGTTGCAAAAGTCACGATTGATCAAACAGAACTGACCCCAAACCAGACATAATGGAACAATTAAAATGCACGTGCTCCACACGACGCGATTCGCGACATATGGCGCGCAGTGTAAACTCTCCCTTAGGGCGCCGACAAATTAGCGTTTAAGAGATTGCCATCGACAGTGGCCGATCCATTAGCCACAAATGGCGTTATTTAAACCGCCGCCGAACATGACTTACGGCTTACCATTCGCACAGTGTCGCACACAGTACGTCAACTCTTGGAAAAACATGCCCCGTTTTACTAATATGATGTGGAACGCAACCACAAGGAATCTTTTCACGATGAACACTGCAAGCAGTTTGGTGGCGTATGCGGAATGTCATCAACTTTCCCTACTGCTGTTAACTCTGTGGCCAGCCTCCACAACAGTTCCTAATCGAAGATCATTATCGAATGATTCATTCAGGATTGTGATTAAAAACGATTCATTCGCTCGTATCTCATCCTCTCACTTTTGCGAATACAGTTTTATTACAATCTTTAAATGCCACTGTGTCAATCGATGTCTAACTCGGTGCAAGGTGAACATCTCGAAATGGACGTCTTAATGTTCTGGTCGAGCCAGGAAATAAATTATATTAAAATCACGCTTTGTATGGCTGCTGCCACATCTCCACTTCCTAAATGAAAACCCGACTACCAAAACTGACAACCCGAACTCAAAGTTATTGTCGATATGCAACACATCGGAATACATTCTAAACAACTTGATCGAGACGATAAAACGATGAACTGCAGCGTGGAGCGCGTCGCGTAGCATTCTGCTTGTCAAACATAACATAAATCACCGATTGAAATGCTAACAAAACGCGACGGTGACCTAATAATGAATAGCATCTTTATAAATATGAAAGCGATTGTGACGAGAGGTCGGCCGATTTGTACAGATAATTGAAAAGTACAACCGTCCCGAACGAACTCGGCCGATGAGATGACACTGGAGTTTTTGTCCTCTCGACTCTTTGTGCAGCCACAATCCGAGCGTTTCATTGTGTACCCCAAACACGATAAGGGGCCACAATCGCAACAAACCCTTTAACGGGCACGCCCCCGCATATCGACAAAGTGAATTAACATAATATGATATCGGAACGCGGCAGATGCGACATCGGCTCGTCGACTTTTACTTTTCTCGTGTTCTTCAACTTTCACCTCGAGAATAAGGTGATTTACATGTTTCTGGGAGTCGGATGTCGGATGACGGCGCACGCACGTGTGCCGCGGAGTCTGCCGGCGCGGGCGCAGGTACGGCGCGGTGCGTGGGCGCATTGTGCCGCCCGCGAGGGTCCTTTGTCCATTGTCTGCGCCGAGGGTGGCGCTGTGACACATTTATTTTAGCCGAGTTTTTTCCGCGCCCATTGTATTGGAAATTAGAGATCGGCGCGGAGTTCACGAAACGCGATATTATCTCGCCCTCCGCATCCTCGTTCGATTTCTCCGCGCGATCCATTGTCCCGGCGGATATCTCGAAGACGTAACCCGCGTAATTCTAAACGGCGGTTATTGAAATACAAACAGGTTAGCTTTCAATTTCTATGAGAGCGGCTCTG
This sequence comes from Hylaea fasciaria, assembly GCA_905147375.1. NCBI lineage: Eukaryota > Metazoa > Arthropoda > Insecta > Lepidoptera > Geometridae > Hylaea > Hylaea fasciaria. Next base: position 12,983,250 of record LR990197.1, read on the forward strand.
AAATGCGTTAGGACTGGATGCTGGCGGCGCGGGGCGCGGGGCGGGGGGTGGACTAGTCGATCTCATAATTGATCAAAAACGGACCGTTAGAGTGTCCGCGCTATCAGCTGATTATACGGATTCCTTTGATCTCGCGTGATGAATGGCCGGCGCGGACGGTTGGAAGGGCTCCGGCTCGGGAGATGTCTCGGGCCGGGTTGTGGTGCTGGCGACCGTTTTATCGCCGGCGGGAGAGCCAGCATCCGGTTCTGTGCATGAAGTCGACAATGCGCTCTATGAGGCGTCCGTTGGACACAAACTAGTTTGGGCGCGTTCCCGCCGGCCCACATGTCTCCGCCGATCCCGAAGGTGCATACTAATCGAATTCCTTTCATTACAACAATCGTATTGAACGGTCACTTTTTACGTAACGGCGATTGACTTTATTCCCATAACCGAATCTTTTAAGAAGTTGAATTCCCAGGAATCGAATTTTGACGTGCTCGTCCACGGCAATCAAATTCAATTGAATAGGTGCTTACGATCGCATGAAATGTGTATAGTGGGATTTATCTACAATGAGATCTTATCGTTAAACGCACAGTCTGAAATTGTCTAGTATGGTCTTACAATTTGCAGTACGTATATTATACGTTACAAGGTGACGTAGGAAGTAAATTTCGCACCCTCCGGTCAGCACGCGGATTATGTGTCGACCATTAGACGTATTTAGGAGTCGGTTATATCGGCGCTAATGCATTTTTTATTGCGCGCAATAAATTATACTTTCTATAATTTGGAAGCGATATTTAACGTTTTCTGTGAGTTACCACAGTGGCCTCGCGGACTCTAGCTGTGTTTTCGTCCGGAGAATGTAAACTAGAAGCAATACCATAAACTAAATAATTTACATAAAACCACTAACGGGTCTCACGGCAACCAGTTTGGGGATATTAATGTTTGTGATCTATTAGAAAATCGGCGAGATGGCCGCGGACGGGCGCGGGTCGTGTTTCTCTTTGTAACGTATCTTTTTATATTGTAATGTGTTCGGATTAAACCGGCGCTTGTTCCACGAAGCTCGATAACATAACGGATACTTACTTGCTATTTGCATATCTCTGCAGGGGACGTCGCCGGACACTTCGACTCTATGTTCGTATTCTGCGGGACAGCATTGCTTATGAAATAGCTACTGCATCAATGTTACAATATACAAAATTCTACTTTATGATACAATAATATGGTGACTTACTTTGACCTTAGCGCATATATTATGTTAGAACCCCAATTGGTTACTTGCTCGTTACGGTCATACTAACTAGTTGCATAATAGTACAATGTATAAAGTCTTCATTATAATAGTATTTATCGGAAGTTTCTGAGACTGTAGATAATACTTACGTCAGTAATAAATAATTATTAAATCATCTTATTATACTTATGTTTAAGAATAATTACTTAAATAATTCTACGCAATTTTTTTATAATTATACAAAGTTTTTGTTTTAAGTTGTAATTTTAACAAGATTTCCTGTATTGTGTGGTAAGACCTAACGTCATTCATAATTAAAATATGATGAGAAAAATTGTAGGCACACGCACGAATGCCTCTACTCGTGTTTGCATAGGTAGGTACACATCTTTTGAATTAAAGTCAAAATATTATTAACACATTAATAAATACTCAAACGGATAATCTATAGAAATCGGTTTTTAGTTTATCCGTTTAAAACTGGTTCATGGAGTTCCAAAATATCTCTTTACCATTGTACCGTCGTATCTCGCGTGGTGCGCTCGCGAGATCCCACCGGCCGTTAGAATTCTCAGGACCATCCCTTTCGCGCGAGTCAAGTGATGCGCCCAGCTGCCGACCTCTGCCGACCAGGTGACACCGCCTCACTGCAAACAAACCAAATCTAACCTTAATAGAGCAGCATAGAGTATAAACTGATACAGCGGTCGCCGTAGAAGAAGAAGCCACAGATAAAATTTTGGTAAAACTAAAATTGAACCCAATAATAATACGACAAGGTTCATAGTGAATAGAGACTCGGCATTGTGAAGATGATTGCAGCAGATAACAAAGCGCTCAGTGATCTGTAACTAGTTCGACAAGTAAAAATAATGACGACCTTTGCGTAACGTTGCCCCGTTTCTATGAGTATTGGCGCCAAAAGATTTAGTTCTCGATCAGATTACTTCAAAAGTTTTAGTAAAATTTAAAACAGAGATGACGTAAGCTTTCGAGTTTCGACCATAAACACGAATAGAAAGGCCACAGCGACACGACATTAATGATCTACAACCTTTGCCCCGTGGAGACGTTTGCAAAAATGATAATTTATGCAAAGGGGAAGCGGAAGTGGAAAGAAACACAAATAAAGCTTATGCACCTGAGTCGGAGCATGCGCCGGTCGCGGTGCAGGTACCGCCACTCTTACGCATTAATTACACGAGCGAGCACGTGTCGCACAAAAGGGACTGCAGATTTTTTGCCTTACGCAATTTGCATTTTAACAGTTCTCGGGGCTGGTGCAGCCGCCGCTGCTCCCGAGCTGTAAACGACCCGTTTACCGTTTACATTACACACCGTGACTATATCGGTTCGGTGACGTTGCGGCCGCTGCCGTTTCTGCTCGTCGACACGTGAAGCGTCGCGATATGAGAACAACATAGATTCCAGTAAAAATAATATAAGTTCAACTGAACAAAAGCTAATTATAGTCTCGCAGGGCGACAGGGCGGCGCCCCGCAGGGCGATTGTTCCCGAGGTGCTAATTAGCGGATTTTTCTCACCTTTCGACAATAATCGTTTTTTGTTGCTAATGCTTCGATGATGGTTTGGCAATTTTTTAGGCAGCACCGAAGTTATTTTTCGTGTAACGACCGTTTTTGTTGCACCGTGACAGTTTTACAAATATGATTTTACCTTCTCACAGTTTCTGTCGGTAAGATAATACTACCTAACAAGATTGTAAGATACGTCTATTGTTTGATATTATTATAGTTTTAAATTAAATATACGTTGGATAGTTATGTTATCGTATTGAGGAACCTTAAATACTAGCCTCGCTAAACTGGCCGGAACTGAATCTGGATAATAAAAAAAATAGTTATTCATGATAATTTGAATAAAACATGATATTTCAATAATGCCAATACCATATTATAATAAAATTTACGAGTATACAGAGATGTCTTACACGTGTTTTAAATGGGCTTATTGATAAGGGCCTTTTAAATTAATAACTACACGTGCCCGTGACTTTATTCGCGCTAAAGATATTTAGACAAAATGGCACCACATATTATACTGTTACCCAAAGATTGGAAAGCAAGTAAAAGTAAAAACGTACACAGAAAAGTTAAATAGGCATCTTGCTTATTACTGAAATATTCAGTGAAATCCCCTACAGTGACTATTAGAGACAGACATTTGTATAGATAGACAATACATACAACAATTCAAAACTGTAATTTTTGATGAAGCATCGTATACCTAAATAGTAGTTGTTACTTTTGAGATCGGCGACAGATACTTCGCTTTTATTATTGGTATAGATCATTTTTGATGTTGGAAGTAATTGTAGGTACTCTGCGCTTCGTCCGGTACACACATTTCAGGTACACACGTTAAGGCGGATATCTATTTCTACTCGCCGCGGTCGCAGGTGTCGCGACTGACGTACGCCGGACTCCGGACGTCTGACCTCTGTCCACCTACCATTGTTCACCGCCACCGCCTCACCTCCACCTTCCCACCGAGACAATAAAACCGATTTTCGTATAGCAAGAAAACGCTGAAAACAATTCAGTAGGTAAAGATTTTCGTTTGTAATGGTTTCACCTTGCGCTGATGTCAGGACTGATTGCGACTGGGTATGAGTGGGAACAATGAAAATGCATGATTTCTTTAAAAATGTACTTGTGTACGGTATCTAATAATTTACTATATGATTGGCTTTTTAAAATTAAAATTGTTTACAGTTGTTTTAAATGATGACGGCAAAAATACTTATTAAACTGGATCTAAACTTTGTTGTCTTAAAATTGTCAGTGTCAATTTAACGTACTATTCTACTTTATTGTAGAGAAAGACAATGTGCGCTCTACGTCTTGAAATTGCACCTGAAAAGCCAAACAGTAAATACGAGTATACATATAATATACACTATATACAGTAATATACAGTGTATAATATATAGTATAATAAATTTGTAAGACGGGACGTGAGTTGCGTTAAGTGTTGCGAGTGTCCTTAGATGTCACAACAATAGGTAGGCAACGGCTGTGACGCCGCCACCTCCGCCCGCGGCCGCAGGTCAGCGGGGACATGCATATATCATTATAGACAGTTACAAAAAAACAAAAAAAGTGGATTAAATTTAGCTAAGGTTCTATTTAAGATTGTTTTATTATGTAATTGCTTGCCGTGCCTCACGGTTTTACCCGCGAATCTCGGGATACACAGTAGCCTATGTGGTAATCCAGTGAGGTAGATCAGGCATTGAATTAACGCAAATATATACTAATTTTGATGCCTGAAATTCCGGGTGAAATTGCGGAGCACGACTAATGTACGATATAATAAGTTGTATCGTATCGTAATTGTCTAGACCAGCGCAATTGAATCTAGCAAGGTACTTAGACAAGCAGTCTTCATGCAAGATACTACAAAATGGTATAGATAAATAGAAGTTAATTTATTAAATGCAAAACGGAAGCCACCGAACGAAAGCACTTCAAGATCTATTCAAATAGCTTTTTGTGTTAAACGAAGTCCTCGTAGATCCTTGCCAGCCCCGATATAGGATCGTCATTATTGCGCCCGCGCCGTGACACGTCCACAATGCCGGGGACGGGGCCAAATTAAACAAAACTCCAAAAACCGGATTTTCAAAATCCCGTTTCGTCGCATCAGAAAGAAATTCTGTTTTCGATTTCTATTCGATTGTTTGTTTTTTCCGGCCATTGTTGTGGATGTCGCGGCCGCGACACGCGTACCCATTTTTGCGGAGTCTATTCCATTGTGTTGGTATCGAATGACATTTGACGGACGAGCGGGTGAGTGACGTTCGCCCGCGGCCCGCTCGCTCCCTGCCTCGTCTCGACTCCCGAGCTCGCCATTTCGAGGCTGCAGACAATCGCTAGCTCGGCGACAAAAACTCCGATACCATCTTTCGTCGATTTTATATATTCGGCCGCCGCAGCCCGGCCCGCGGCTACGCAACGGGATTCCTGTTATCATATTGGATACCGTCATCGTGGTCTAAATTACTTTTTGTGGTGTAAAAGGAACGAGACGTCTCGTCGGGTTGCCATCGCTCGGAGCAACAGTCGACCGAGTTTTGTTTTAAGGGTCTGGTACCCCTTTGTTACCTGCACTCTGCACCTCAACTTGTCTTGTGTTCGTCGTTAGCTATCCGCTATGTTGTTGTTTGCATTTTTATGTTGCGCTACTTCATTCATTATTACTCTTTGGGGTAGAATTTCATTTTAATAAATTAGTTGTAAATGGTATAAACAGTCATTTATACGTCGTCAACTGTATTGTGATGGGCGACAGATTAGTTTTTTCGACGTTTTATGCGTTTTTTAATTGGAATTCTTTTCTTTTTATTTCGTCGTCAATTCAAATGTTTTTAATAGGTACAAAGTTGAATTTGTAGCGTCGTCGTCCGAGTTTGTTATGTCACCTCTGACTCTGGCATGGCTTTTGACTAAACTTCTTCACTTAGGTACAGTGCTAAATAATAATATTCCATTTTTTGCTTGTAAGTCATGATCATTCAGCTTTCATTAATAACATTGCCCTCATTCGTGTAAAGGACCCTGATTAAATCATCTGGTTCAAGGTGTCAATTTATTTAAAAGATAATTACGATAATAGGAGCTATCAAACTGCTCTACGTAGCTCTGTGCAAAAAGCGCGCGCCGCAGCATCCGGCCGCGCCGAGCGCCAATTACACCCTGCGCACGCGCCGCCAAAAAAACACCACCAGCCAGCGGACCATCCGAGCCATTTTTTAAAAGCTCCAACTTAAATAATAATGCAGTAACACGCGAGAGTATTCGCAAAATGCGATCCGCGGATTTCGTTTCCAAATTCTTGCGGTTCCGAACCTCGAGCAGTTTTTTTGGCGCGACTATTGTCTGCTCATCTTTAGATTTGTGTTCGGGCAGCTCTCGACGCTTTGTCGGTGGTACGCGGTTCGGTTCGCTCTACGTCCCTCGTTCTCTTATTGCATCGGGATTGAAATAAGAATATGTAGTTAGTTAATTGGTTCCTGTCCTATAACGTCGACTCGCTGTCGGCCGTGTTCCCCACTCAGTGGAAAGGAATGCGAAATCGAGCGCCTGCAGCCCGTGCCGGAGCCGTGCGTCCGACCTCGTATAGGATGTAGGTATAATGAAGTGCCCAAAGTTTTTATGCCGGCGCGATTAGTCCCTCGCGGCGATGCGAGGTCGCGCACCCGGCCCTATCATTACTAAAAACGGTCCTAATAATATAATAATCCTGTCACATCCCTCCGAAGTTAAAAGTTTAAGGGACAATTTTCATAAGGACCCATAATAGGCGACGCTTTGCTTGCAGTCGTTTACTAAATTTGATAGTTGATTCGTGTCGTTTTATTTGGGTTGTTTATGGCCAGATCGTCGACATTTAACTTTAGGATTCGATAATAGCGGAAGTGTCTACGAATTATTTTCACTCGATGCATATTAAACGGTCACTTCATAACAATGTGCTCTTACCCAATATTGTCGTACTTGAGTGACAGACGACTCTTTGAGTGCTTCGCAGATGTAGTTTTCCTTTTCCTCGTGCGTAACCGACTTACCAACGTCAATGCTGCGTATCTCTTCATTATTCTCTTTGCTGTACCGTCAAGTGAAATCAACTGTAGTAGGTATTCATTTCCTCTATTGCTGTGCCCTCGACAGTCCAGTCCGCCTCACGCTACAGCTACAGACTTGTCCAGGTGCTATTCTCTCAGCGCAGCCCCTCAACACTTGCAGTACTATCGACACCCCGAGGTTAACCCCTCAGCGCAGAGCTGCGTGCGCTCGTCGGAGCGGCCGTCGGCGCTGCACCAAATGGCACATTTATATTGTTCATTACGGCTTCGAGGTGAGAGATGTTGGCGCTGTCGCCGCGACGGGGGGCCGCCAGGGCTGCGGGTTCCTGAGGCTGTGACTGGGAGGATTCCTGGAGTGGACCTGTTTAGTATTGAAGACTAAAATATCTAAGAAAATTTTCGACATTCGTCTACAGGGAAGAACATAGCGGTTTCGTTAGCAAATCTTGGGTGTTTTGCCAAATGCCTCGTATGTTGGCTATGCTAGCAAAAGTTACTTGTATTAGGCATTCGATATCGCAAAGAAGAGACGTGAGCGGCTTATCAGTGAGCAGCTGATCTTTCTTCATAGTGGAATGGTCCGAGTGTGTTGTCTTGGCAGCCCTGGTAGGAGCCACCGGGGGTCCGCGCGCGCGTCTGCTCGCGTTGATTTGTGCGCGCTCCCCCGCCGACAGTATTTGTACAGGCGCGCGTGGGCCGAGCGACACCCGCGCCGCGCACGCACCGCGCTCGCAACGCAGCCCCGCCGGACATCAGCCGCGACGCTCGCGATCTGATTTGTCGACAGCCCCGAGCAGCTAGAGTTATGACGTTGCAGACAGTAAGTATGCGTGTAAGTAGCCGGACTTACAAGCGTTCAATGATAAGAAGCCAAGGATACTACAGATTTAGTCAATAGATCTGATGAACCAACATAAGTGGTTCTATATTCTCGTACAGATGGTAATATTTCATCAAAAAGGCGGCCCAAATAAATGTAAATAGCACATGGGCAGTTTCCGTAATCAACAGACCAAAAGTTCAACATGTACACATGAAGCGAAGTAAAAATCCCACAGTAGTCATCATAAAGTGTTTAATTAATGGCTTGACGGCTCGATAGATTCACGACAATGATTGGTAGGAATCTTAATGCCCCGTTGACACCGCGCGGTGCGGGCGGCGGGCGCGCGTCGCTCCGTGAGTGAAACCGCGCGATCTCACCGCACCGCGCTCCGGAGTATCTTCGACGACGTATTTTCCAATCTAAACGAGCCGAAATTAGAAGGCTAAGACAACTTTGGAACCGGTCAACATAAAATTGGAAACCAACTGTAGTCTCCGAGTTGCGCAAGAGACCAGAGTCGAAGCCGATCGACCAGTTTGGCGCGGGCTCGCGGCGCGTGGGATCTATGGACCCACTCGCCTGCCGCGGCGCGGAACGGCGCAGGGCTCGACGGCATCGGGGGCGCTTACGACCTTCCGCGGTCACTAGAAAATTTATTTAGACTGTCACTTTATTGCCGCGGATTAAGAATCTCGTTGACATAAATTATTATGTGTATAGCACTTAAAATATGGCCAGTTACTGAAACATTAAACACTGCACGCTCGTAGTGAGTTACGGCGGCACTCGAGGCCCCGGTGTCTGTATGCCTTGTCCGGGCATTTGTTAACCTCTATTCGCCTATTTGTAATCCTCGACTTATAAAACGTCGCAGCCGCACTGACAGCAGAGTCCTCCGATACTCAAATACGGAGAGTATCGGTAGAACGAGGGCGATCGGCCTCATTATTCATAATCTACATTTCATAATTTAGTCAGTGAGTGGTTGTATCCCTTGGCAATAACATAATCTAAAGCCAATTAAGGACCTCGATTTCGGAACGAGTTTCAGAAACCTCGCCGCTCATAGCGAACCATATTTTACACGTTTTATTTGGATGCTTATGGCGTTTAGAACTTAATTCCAAATCAAGTTTGAGATGACACCGATAACTGTCCAGTAAGTCAGGATTATTGCTCGTTTGAGATTTTTCTCGACAACCTTTCACTTAGAGATTAGTCTACCTTCCCGGGCGTGCCATTAATGCGGCTATTAAATCACATGCGATGTTAAAAGTTTATTTATCTGGCATTAGCTGAGTCTGCGCGGATGCCGCTCGGTACTTAGAGCTGCCTATTTTTGCTCAACTCGATAATCTCCAGATCTAGTCCACGAGAGATAAAGGCCGCTTGCCGAATCGCTTAATTCCTTTAGCGTCGCTCCGAAAGAGCATGTAATCGGGCGACTAATAAGTGTTCCGGATTGGGCGTCGTGACCACAATTACGTTTTATATTATAAACCGTGAAAGGGTGGCCATCTCTCTTCCATATTGATGGTGTATATTTATCATAGACAATTTAGGAACACCTGCTGTTACGGGCTGAGCGGCCGAGCGGTATACGTCAAATTAATACGCCGAGGGGTTTGTGGCTTTTGACGCTTCTAATGTTTTATTTGTTCTGCGGTCGATTGATGAATTCGAAGGTTTGTGGAGCATCTTTGTTTTTGTGTGGCGAGAGAGGAGCGAGGAATGCGAGGTAATGGATTCTTTACACCTTAATAGATTGCGGGCTTGACCTTTGGATGGAGTGCAGCTATCTACTATACGGTGGAGATGGATGCGCGAGCGAGCCTCCGCGGTTATGAAATTACGATAATCAATAATCAAATATTTGTCTTCGACGTCGCGGAGGTGGTCAATGATATAGGAAAATGGGGAATAGTTCCGAACTAAGTCAAAATCTTTATTTATTTTGTTGCAAATTCTCATTAGATTCAGTCTCCAAAATTTGCTAAAGTACTTACCCATTTTATCTAATCAATGGATGCTTAAGCGCTGGATGCTTAAGCTTGTAGGTTTGATTTCTTTATTCGTGTGAACCAGAGACTATCTCTGACTAGTGTTTGCCGCACAATCGCGTAGGTACACGTGTTGGACTTCTTTTTTTTAACATTGTCCATGTTTTTTTCTTCAAATCTACTTACTTTAACTATCAGAAAAAAAGGCTTATTACCTACAGTTCCTCACTTAACAATAGCTACGGTTTATATACCTACCTAGTGTACCTGATGTAGCGCGGCGCCCGATACCAGCCGTGCGTTCTGCGCCATTGCAGCCGATAGCGTCACTTCCTCGTCGCTACTTCTCCTTCGACTTGTCATTGGGTGGTAAAAATAGCTTGCTTCTAATGTACGGTCAGCTAGCACTACAACCGAACGATTTTCAACGATAGCCCTTTGTGATATAGTTGGTTTTAGCACGATCGGTGTTGTATGTAACCGTGGGTTGCGCTGAGGTTTCTAGACACCTATCCCCCCTCCTGTGGGGGGGTAGTTCTGGCGGTCAATCAATCAATGTTACGGGTAGGTGTTTGATAACTTGTGAAGGTTTTGTTTGATAGCTTTCGGTTTCAATAAGCTCGTGCTTGCTTATTATTAATATTGGTTTGCATACGAGTACCTACTCTACATGGTATTGGTTGGTAGAACATTATTTTAGGTTGGTACCATAATTAATAATTAATGTAGAGTATGGGTACCAAATTAATAACCAGTACAAAATTAACGTGACGAAAAAAGAAATGAAATTCAGTAGCTTGTACATACACCTACGTTTAAATTATAATTTTCAGTCTTTTTTTTGTGTTGTCGTGGCAATGATTTTCATAAACCACAAGCAAGGGTTTTTCTTGGTGACTCCTAACTCGGGGAGGCTCCTGTTTGACGACCTATTAGTTCTATTTATAGCTGTATTGTCATTAATATAAAATACCTACGTACTCTCATTCTTCGTGTGCTATCTTGCCATTGTTAATTCGACATAGTACCTCGAAACACGTTTAACCCCTATGGTGCATATCTCAGCTAGATTTTATAGAAATAGTTACGGTTTAAAAACTTAAAACAGCGTAAACAATTTTTTATACAAAAATGTGAAATACATACCTACTTAGATTCAAATTTCAATTACATTCATACAAACATAGTATACAGTAATACAGGTGAAGCCTTTAAAAGCTGTGTTAGTAAAAATCTTAGATTTCTAAACAAACGAAAGGATACTTACCATCCTATTCAATCACGAAGTCACCTGTTCAGTGTTCATGTAATTAGTTCTTTGTCCGTACCCTCTGTAACTCGAGCTGGCCACAGATAAGCTAGCAGTTAGTATAGACACCCACAGATTAGGGTGTAGCTACAATGGCATCACAGATGGATAAGGATAGACTAATTAACATGTATTTTAACATTAAGTTGTATTCTGTATTCTGTGCATTTGTTGAAAATTTGGTGTAAAATAATTATGCTTCAGTTTTTATGGCTGTGGTGTAGATTAGAGCATAGTTAGTAGAGCTGGGCCTCTGAATAGTGCGTAGTCAGTCAATGCGCCACTTGTAATGAGCAGATGCGCACGCGCAGGTGGACACTGGCCGTTGTACCAAGGGCAAGTTAGTGCGCCCTGATTTATTATTTTTTTGTTTTTCTATTTAAGTATAGGTTAGGTGGGTTACTCATGTAATTAATTTCTAATATTTGAAGCAAAGTGTAAAAAATGAGAACACCTATAGTATTGAAATTTTAATCGAAGAAGACGTTGTGTAGTGTGTGTCACCAATTCTAAGTTCCCTATCATTAATTTACTTTTGTCAATTGGATAAATAACAATGAGATTGATTAATATTATGACAGACAATCAATCCAACTGAATACTTCAGATCTTCACAGATAAGTGGTTACCTCCAAATTAATGCTTGTCTACACGCGAGGCCTAACCACTAACCACCAACCGCATGCGCCCCGAGCGCACCATCCACCTGGTACCGCACGGGCTGCGCCAAATTAGAAGAGATTTTAACCCGACTAAAGAATGCTTTAATGTTCGACATCGTGTCTATTCGTTGCATTATAATATAATATTTTACTTGTGTGACCGCACGCCTAAAAGAAAAAAAGAAAAGGCTTTCGAAGTTGGACTGTCCTTGCCTAGAATCTACTCATAAATGAAAATATGGGAATTCACACGAAGCCTACTCCTCTACACCTCGTGGTTCACTTTCAGTTTCTGAATTCAGCTTGTTGATCATATTATACGCATTTATTTTACTACCTACTGCATTTGAATCCGCTCATCCCAGAACTCAACCCAAAGTAAACGTAATTCTCCATACAAATATCTTGCGGTTGTCAGACTGTGTGCAACAATTGGCGGTCGTTTAGACCCGCATATGCGGTTGCGGTGCTCACTTGTTTGTTCTGCGGTTACAGTGGTGTAAACGCACCCTTGTTACACGTAATTAGGGTTAAAGTTTCTATATTTATTGTATTATATTTAATTATAAGTAGGTAGTAGTTACAATTACTATTTATGGGTTCAGTTATGTCAAGTGTTGCGTCAAACAAGGAGGGTTAATGTGTGGGCCAGCGACATCTAGCGTAGGGAAACAACTTGCATGTCTGTCTACTTTTTATGGTGACAGGGTTTAGACCCGCATCTTGTGATATTTGTTTTGCGGATGCACTAATTTATATGTGTACCCTTATAGTAATTTCTTATTCATTTTAACATAATTATAAGTTTTACTTGTTACTCGGGTGCCTGCTTTTTCTTATTTTACCTTGCTTGTAAAGTGGGCAATTTTAGTTTGTATGTTGTCCAACTGTCGAAGGTAGCAGTTAGTTCGTTGGAGTAGTAAGCTATTAGTCAGTTAAGGTAATTGCTTGCATTTCCCTGGGATACAACAATGCTCATGACCATCAGCTATATTTATATTATAGGCCAGCTCATTTCACTGATGAAAGAGTCTTTAGAATCATAATATGTACTGTCTAGAGATTTACTGTATTGAACAAACTTTACCGCATAATATACCTAGTCAGGTCATAAATTCTGTCACATGTTTTATATAAAATAATTGAAACAAGTTTATTCATTATGTAACCATTTATATACTAAAATGAACTTAACAAAACATTTTATTTTATTTTTATTTATTTATTTCTCAAAACTTACAGCTATCCTTACAGGTTCACCCTAATGCGATAGTGTAGCAACTTTAACAACATATATATATAATCTAAATAGAACCTTATTTATAACACAATACCCATAAGGCTACTTTTGTGAATTCACACAGAGTACAACCAAACAAGTCCCTCTCTATTGCAATCCTGTTAATATTGCGTAGAGCACGCGTAAGGGGCGCCTCTCGCAGGAGGTTGGTCCTCCCACGCGGCACTGCCACCAGTTGTGGCCGCCGTCGCCGCCAGACATACCGATCGGGGACGCACAACCATATTTGTGCCAGCACATCAGCATCGTGCAACTTACCTCTCAACACTTTAAAAATATACGAAATGAGCGCGAGCTCTCTCCTGACCCTTAGTTCATTGTAACCGACCATGCCTAGAACAAATAGGGTAGGGTACATTAAAGGATAGAAAGGATATACTCCATACTTCTTCAAATATAAGTACCTCATGAACTTATTTTGTATCCTTTCTACCATCAGAACGTACTTTGTCTCATGAGGGGACCAAATTACTCCATTGTATTCCAATTGACTCCTAACAAGGGCGCTGTATAAGGCAGAAATCGCATCAATATTTGTAAAGCCGTTAGCCATGCGCAGGATAAACCCCAAATTTCTATAGGCTTTTTTGCAAACGTTTATAATATGATCCCGAAATATTAGTTCTGTGTTAAGAGTTACCCCGAGATCTTTCACTTCATTTACTCGAACTAGTGGTATCTCGTCGATGTAATAAGTATGCAGTACCGGGTTACGAGAACGACTGAAAGTAATCGTCATGCACTTGGACGCGTTAAACTGCAGCCGATTTTCCTTGCTCCACGCAACAACTCTGTCTATATCTCTCTGGAGACGTTGGCAGTCGCTCCCACTCTTTATCGCAAGCGTTAACTTTAGGTCATCTGCAAACAACAGGCATTTGGCATCCTGGACCACCTTCGGTAAATCATTTATCATTAATAAAAACTCCAATGGTCCCAAATTGCTGCCCTGACTGACTCCCGACCTAGTAAAATACAATTGTGACCTGCTTCCTGAGTATTCCACGTATTGTTGTCTGTCAGTCATGTAATTGGCGAAAAATTTTAAAAGATGCGGAGTACACCCAATTCCGGCTAACTTTTTGAGCAACACTTCATTGTCAACCAAATCAAACGCTTTTTTGAAATCAAAATAAGCACTATCTGATTGCCCCCCACTGTCTACTATCGGAATTAGATCCGTCACGTGACTCAGTAGATTACTTGTAGTACTTCTTCCCGGTCGAAACCCGTGCTGAGCGTCTGAGAGCTGCGATTGCACCTGAATCGCTACTAGCTTTTGTATAATTGACTCAAAAACTTTTGCCACGGAAGAAAGCACTGCGATTGGCCTATACTCGTCTACTTTTGTATGCGATCTTCCCTTTGGAACTGGTACGACCCTTGTTACCTTCCACCTATCGGGAAACTCTGCCGATTGAAGGCAGAGGTTATATACGTGCAGAAGAGGTTCAGCTAGTACCAGACGACAATCCTTTAAGATGTAAGGCGGTATGCCATCTGGGCCAGCGGACTTCTTCGGCTTGAGTTGCCTGAGAGCGCGATGGACATCGTCTAACTGTAACCCGTCTAGGTGCACGCGTGCCGCTCCGTTCTCACCGCCCGCGGCCGTTATCGCTGCGCTCACGTCTAATGTTGCTCGCTTGTCACTGTACACAGAGTGAAAATATTTAGCAAACTCCCTAGCAGCTTGTTCACTACCTATAACCTTTCCGTCCATCAGCAACTTCTGAGGCCTTCTGTTACCTCTTTTAGAATTAGCATAATTCCAAAAGGACTTAGGGTCGCTTTGTAGTTGATTTTGAACATTGAGCTTATATTGTGTCTCCGCATGTGAGATTGCATGTTTTACTTTAGACCTACAATCTGAGAACGCTTTGTAGTCAATTTCCGACCTACTGGTTTTATACTTCTTGTGGAGGGAAGCCTTTAATTTTAAATCTCGAATTAAATCTGTCGTATACCACTCAGGGTAAACATACTTAGCGCTTATACGGCAATGGGTTTTTCTTGGAACACAACTATTTATAATTGAGTTTAATTCACTATACAAAAAATTCAAACTCGTCTCTAAATCTAATTTGTAAATTGGAGTCCAGTCTATATTAAATACTGACGCGTATAGCAACATAAAATTAGCTTTATAAAAATTTCTATCTGGATTACAAGGCGACTGGCTGTTAGCCTCAGATGTCGCCGCACCTGCACAGTCGCAGGGGAGCGGACGCCACCGGGGCAGTCTCACCGATACCTCAAGCGGTGGGTGGTACGGATCAACATTCACGAGCGGTGCCTCCGCAGCGCACACACTCACACTACCGCACTCCGCAAACGTGCTCAAAACCAAGTCCAACTGCCTATCATTACAATTACCTATGGTGTTACTCTGTGTGAACCCACAATAAGCTTGGAAATATTCGAAATAGTTACATATATCAGAAGAGCAAGAATACAAATTAAAATCACCTATTACAATTACATCGCTATAGCATTTACAGTATTCTTCAATTATTCTAAACAATAGCATATATTCATTTTCTACGCTGTTAGGTGGAATATAGACAACGCATAATAAACATAAAAATCTACTCGTATTACGTAGATAAACGGAGCCACAAACCAGTTCGAACATATGATTGTCAATGTTTACATCCACCGGTACCGGTATACGTCGCAACTCGAAGCGCGGTGTGGCCACTAAACACGCGCCACCCTGTTTACGGCCATCCATTCGATCACATCGGATAATTTCGTATCCTGGCGGAATTAATTCTGCGTCGTGGATTGACTCGTTGCATCCTGTTTCTGTAATGGCGAATAAATCCGCACTGGAAGATGCAATACTTTGACAAAAGTCTTCAGTTTTGGTTCGTAGTCCTCTGACGTTTTGATAGACTATAAAAAAGCTAGAGTTATGTAGGTTTTTTTGTGTGATTGGGTGTTCTCCGAAACCATACCCACTCACAGAACTCAATATTAACAGCCCAGTTTTTAGGTTCACATAATATATCATATTTACTTTCAGGAACACCTATTATGAAAGAAGCATAGTCCCTTTCCACCTTATGATTGATTTTTTCCACTTTTACTGGTATCCCATCTCCACAAATTTTCTGTACATACTTTTCCAAATTTTCTACTGTAGTTTCCTTCCGAAGACGCCAGACATGTAAATACTTCTTAGACATACACATACAACATAGATTCTTATGACACTAAAGTTTATTCAAAATGACCTCCGTGATTTTGAATACAGGCCTTCAATCTGCGCGGCCAGTCGTCTATCGCAGCACGAACGAGGTCCATGTCAATATCGGCGGCTGCCTTAATCAAGGATGTCTTGAGTGACTCCAAATTGGGATGAGGCTTTGAGCACGCCTTTTCCTCCAAGTGTTGCCATATCTTGTAATCTAGCGGATTCAAATCTGGACTGGAGGAGGGCCAGTCTTCGTGCCGGATGAAGTCGATTTCACGCGCCGCCAGCCAGTCTTGTGTGCTCTTCGCTCTATGAGCTGGCGCCGAATCTTGTTGGAATACCCAGTGCCTGTTATCAAACATGGTATGAGAAACAGGTTCCACAAGGTTCGTCAGGACTGTATTTTGATACACAACTGCATTCGTTTTTACACCTTTCTCACAAAAATGTACCTCTGTTAAGCCCCAATAAGACACTCCCAACCATACCATGAGCGAGAATGGAAAATGACCTCGTTGGACACGCGGAATACGGTTGCTCGCTTCTTCACTACTGTGTGCGTACACCTTATCATTTTGTTTGTTGTAGCTCTCTTCTACGGTAAAAATTTTTTCATCCGAAAAAAGAATTTCCCGATATTTTTTTCCCGCGTACCGCTTCAACAAAGCGCGGCATCTCTTCAGTCTCAGATCCATTAGACGAGCATTCAAATGATGTCCTGTTTTTCTTCGATATGCCCGAAGCCCTAAGTCTTCATTTACCACCCTTTTCACCGTGGTTCTGCTTAATCCCATCTGAAGGGCCAACAGTTTCTGCTTACGTTTGGGATTTCTTTGAATTCGCGCCTTCACAGCTTTTATCACTGCTGGAGTCCTACCAGACCGAGGGCGACCACTTCTTGACCTGTCATCTACACTAGAGTCTTCATTGTATCGTTTGATGGTACGATAAACGAATCTCTTGGTTATATTCAAATTTTTCAGTATGTCAAAAATTTTAATTGGCGCGTAACCGCAACGATGCAACGCAATAACTGCAACACGGTCTTCTTTAAGCGTCCACTCCATATTTAAAAATGAGTAAAATTCTAAAAAGTATACATTTTTATTTTCATGAACAATTTGAAATTCGAATTCAATAAACTTTTTTGTGGCCAGCATTCTAAAAGAAAAGTTTTTACTGTGTGACAATACTTATGACCTGACTAAGTATTACTTGAACCCGCAACCTTTATGCTGCTATGAAATTAGACTCCTTTTACCACTATATCAGAGTAGTTTTCACTACACAGGCCCATTATTCAGGTTTTCGAAGCCCTCATGCCTCATGTGCAGAAGATCAAATACGAGAAGTAGTAGTTAAAAATACTTACTTGTACTTACCTACCTTACATATTCATATCCTGAAGGGTCCGTGTCATGTTGCAAGCTCCACGAACCTACAAAAGAGTGATGAGGGAAATTGAAACAAACCCAATTCAAACAAAATCTTTATTTCATACTCTATCATTTTCCATCACAAATTCATGATCAGCGTCGAAGGACTAAAAAAGGCCGAATTCAAGTAAATGGGGCCTTAGGCTCGGCCTAGAAGGCCCGCCCTTGTTTCGTATAACAACTTATAATATAATTCGCTTGAACTAACAACGTTTTTTATAATCATTACCTACTCGTATATATTTTGTTGTTCACATAATTTGGAGAAGAAATTAGCTTCCAATAGAATTAACTATTTTGTAGTTAGTTCATAAATAATATATAATTATGTACTTGAGCAATAAAACTGACGTGTAATATTTATCACACTTTAATATTGGTATAAGACAGGCTGGTAGCAGATGGTACCACGCGACAGTCGTGCGTAAACGGTGCGGCTCCGGCGCGGCGTCACGCCGGCCGACAGCCGCGCGGCGGAAGATAATTTGTACGGTGACGGTTAGTTCCGTCTTTACGTTATTTATATGTCCTCAGCTTTACGACCACGAGGCGCTTCCGCCTCTGCTTAGATAAAATTGTTCGACAACATTGTTTACATTACAGATTTGCGGATGTTAGAAATATTACGCTTGTTAATTTTTAGATCTTAATTAAGTAATTTTATTAAGTTATGCCATTTTAGTCACTTTAAATAAGTATTATACCTACCCATTATTCCGCGTCTATCTCTGCATAGCGTTGAATACCTAACGAGCACGTGCCGTCGAATTTTTTACGAAACTGGTTCTGGATTAGACAAAATTAATACTAGCATTATTGTCTCTACATACGTTTATCTTAACAATTTAAATTCATGACACTTTGTAAAAAGGTCTTCCACACAAATGTCTATTTTGTTTGTTGAACTAAGGCAGCGTGCACATTGGTAATACAACAAAATTGTCACCGTAAACAAAGGCCAGGGTGACGCGGATGTGGAGGAATTGAGGGCCGTGAAGGAAGCGCGTTATCGCGGCGAGATCGCGACACGCGCGGCGTCACGGCGGCGTGTGCACCTGCCCTTACGTCTCGGACACGGCAGTGATGCCAGCTCCGGTAATATATCATTACTTTTTCCCTCGGCTTTTGACGGGTAATTGATTTAAGAGCCGTAACGTTTTACTCGCCCGCGCCTCAACCGCCGCTTGTATTAAGGTTTGCTAACTTTTGAAGGGTATTTAGATCTCCGCTCACCGGAGCGCGCTCTCCTCAAGATGTTATCCGGCAGTGTACTACTAATTTGCAAGAGTTTTGAAGAAACAAATTACGGTTGCAACTTATTAAATTATAATAATAATCATTACAGCTACAAAAGTATTGTGGTTATTGAAGAACCTAAATTCAGCTGCAGATGACGTCATGCTACCACAAGACATCTCACGCTGTGTAACTCCACTTTTTTCTGTTAATTAACTTATTTCTACATAAATGACATTTGACATGCATAATGCTTTTCTACATACTTTCGGGAATTCTGTTAAAATAACAGCTCTAATCTAAATATTTATAACTTTCTCATATGTTTTGGCTTTTAAAACCCAGTTAACAAACGCCTGCCATGACTGTGACATAAATATCGCTCGAACAAACAAATGGCTTAAGTGTAATGCTAAAATAATACTAGTGAGTACTAAGCAATGGTTTCCTAGAAGTGGCCTCGGCGATAAATCAAGGCATATAATATGCGACGCGACCGGCACGGGGCGGTGCGACGCGACGGAGACACTCTAGTGTGGCCGGAGCCTTATTACGACTTCTACTATTTTCAATTGTTTCTGTTTCTAATTTATAACATGTTACCGATACTCGAGTATTTAGAGTAACGTGAGGTCGTTCACCTGATGGCAAACGGACTGCACGAACATAACTGATGACGGTGATGTAATATAATTGTTCCAGGTGACATCGTACTTACTCATGTGCCGAGTAAGGAAAGGAACTCGATTCCTGCATATTATCCTCGTACATGCTATATCGAAGGTCGGCGCAGTCCAACCGCGGAAACGGAAGCGACCGCTTCCTCGCTGTCCAATCTACGTAGGTCGAATACTCAGTCTAATATATAATTGTACACACAAATGTATTTTTTTGTATAAGTTTATTGGTTTTTAGATCAGTTTAACTACCTAACAGCCACCGGCTAGAATTTGCTACAATTTTTTCACAATTAATTACGGATTTAATTTTTATGTGAACATAATTTTAGTTACTACAATTTGTATGTTATTATTTTGTATAAGGCACACTTTAATTATTCTCTAAAAATACTTACGATACTTACCGATTCAGTATTCGTTCATTTTCTCCACAAAACGATGTGGCACTTTTGATTTCCTCTTCAGTTTCAGAGCCCAGAAGAGTCCTCCCATCTGTTTAGGTTCTTCTTAGGCCCCCAACGCCGCTGTTATGTCGTGTCGTGATGTCGTGTCGTCCGCTCTAAGTGCCCACAAATCGCATATTTCAGAAAACTCGATGTGTCGCCTTCACTGCAACATTGTAAGTCATGTACTCGCCGGAGCTACACTCATTATTCTTTCGAGTTAACTTGACTTATTTATAATGAAAGAGTTCCTATATCCCTGGTAAATTGAAGAGCTAGTTCCACCCAAGTTTTAACTTAGGGAGGTATTACTTCAGCTAAAGTCGTCTAGCATCGCTTGCGTTAGTGTTATCGTGAGACCGAATTACGTTTGGCCGTGGGCCGGCTGACTTTAGAGTGTTACGTTTTATAATTAGGATTGAGCCGCTGTAATTGCGTTTACCTGAGTCGTACATTAAGTTTTTATCTTTATTATTTTCAGCGTTAATGGCGTTTTATTTTATCTGAAGACCTATCTTTCAAACCTGTTCTTAAATGCCAGCGCTACCTATCTGTTTTTTCGAATAATTACTGGAATTTACTGAATAGAAACAACAATTTATGGCTTGCTAATTTCATTAGACTAAGTATGTAAATGCGTATAAGAAAATGAGAGTGGTTGAGTAGCAGCTTCCTGTAGAGTCAGATAATGTTTGCTTGTAACTATTGTCCTCTTATTGTAACTAATAAATAATGTTAAGTATACAGTATTTCTTATTGAAAACGAACGTTTTGAATTCCATCGTTAACTTTACATGGATATAGCTAAACACATAAATACATGGATCAGTTAATCCACCACATTCTGTTTAATTCCATTGTTTTCGAATAATGTAGGATCTTGCACACAGTCCACTTTAACCTATCATAGTAAAACAATTGAATATCGATTGAATTAGATCGTGTGTCCATGGAATGAATCCACAGTCAAAATGAACTTGAAGTTTTTAAATTATTTATAAATTGTTTGTCGTTGAGTGGCGTGTGGTTGTGATACCTGCTGTATTGAGACATAATATGTGGTACGTGTAGGTACAAGTATTATAAATAAAGGAAAAGCTCGCTATTTCGGCGCTATGCGTAGGAGTCAATTAGGTACGGACCGGTTATCTTCCGCGTCGTCATTACTAAACCTGTCCGATCTGCACCTCTTGTCTACAAGCCTTTATTATTAATAATTATTATCTTTATTAAAAACATGTTTAACACAGTTGTCTGTTTGATCATTTGTTTTTTTTTGTTTTATTATGGTTTTATGGATGAAATTGAAACTGGCACGTTTCAAGTAGAGTGCAACTGACTGCCAATAAAATAATATGATTAATAAACAAAAAGGTAGATAAATTATCCGCGTTGTCGCATGACAACACCCTATTAAAACTCGATTGGCAATCGACACTTTATCGAATTGTCAACAGGAGCTCTACTTGCCAAAATAATACTCGTCGACCGCCATTAGTTATTATAATTAATGAACTAGGCCTTCTTACTCCACGTGGGCACATACACGAGTATTGCTTTTTACTCGTCAAGCCCACGAGAAGGACTGCCGATGACAAGCCACGATATATTTCAATATAATGAATTGACATAATACATTGATTTATGCTACATTCTGAGCTGAATCTATCAATGTAATTATGATAACTTACTAATTTATCCAAATAAAAGTAATAGTGGCCGATTAATACATAATAATATTTACATTTCAGTTTACCTGTGTTTGTTTGGTATGATAATGTACTCATAACAAGTAACAAAAATGATAATTTTTGATAGTATAGTTTTAAAAGTTTGATTAATAGGTAGTTACAAAAATATTCTTCTTCTTTAATTTATTATTTTTTCTATAAATACATATTAACGAAATATTTGATGTCTGCCAGGATTCATAGCCATTCTTGTTGTTTAGAACTGCAAAACCGAAACACATAAAAATGATATGATAGCAGTTCAATATAGATACAGTTAGGTACCTGATTGTTGAATATAGCCATTCCGCGATCTATTTATCACGCATTGATCCCGTTATTAACGAGTAGTGGCGGCAGGTGGCGAGTGACGAGTGCCATTTGGTAGCAGCGAGTAGCGACAATGTCGCAAACTCGCCAACTGCATCCACTAACAATGTCATTATGTAAATACGGCGACTCAATCAATCGAGATCGAGAGTGGATCAAGAGCAACGTATGATCGGTTAATTGCTATTCGATTCCGTATCCGAGCGCGATCGCCGCGCCGGTGCAGTAATCGATTTTGTTGAATATTAAAATAATCACGGGTTATTATTTAATGAATTATCGAACGGTAGCTGTTTGTATGCTAATGCCGCGGACTCTCGTTACGTTAGATCTATCGCATGTTCGCGATTTTTCCGCTCCGTCTCAATTAATCAAAAAATGATGCGTTTGTTAAATGACATTTGGGTACATTTATAGTATAAGTTGTTAAGTAGCTCTGTAGCCCGTATATCTAAAGTAATTAGCGGTGTTTATTCTTTCAGTATGTCACGAATATTTCCCTTTTTTCTAATGCGTAATTTACTAGTCTGAGAATCACTTGAACTTATGCATACTTAATTACTTACTCATATTCACGTGTAGATAAAGAATAAACAAGAAAGATTACATGGAAGTTCATTCATTGTGCACTTACTTCTCTAAGCAAAGGTTACTGATAACGCCAAGCTACTAGGAACTGGAACACATTACCAAGTGGCTATTTCCGATTAGGTATATATACTTCTCCAAACGTGAGAAACAATGTAGGGCAACAGGTACGAAGGGTAAGCGTGTCAAAATCAATTCTATGGTATGATTTTTATAGAAAGCATACACAAATAAAAACAAAGCCTGTGCTTATATAAAAAAAACAACTCAACGTCATTGAACTTGATGTGACTATAATAACGCACTAAAAATGGAAGAAAGTACTTTCCGATAAGGTCTAGTTAGGTTATAAATAAACATTTCAAACTTTTATCAAAGTGAACTTGTTGAATGAAAAGGAACATTTTACCTAACGCGACTTTTGACAGGCCAACAGGCTAACCAGATGGCATGTCGCCGTTCTGTGGTAACACATCACATCTTCCACACTTGATTTCCTTCAGTAAATCATCCAATAGTTACAATGTATTCAGAGTCCAGACAAGCGTCTGATAAAACAATTGAGTCTAATCGATCGGAAGCCACCAATAGGCCCAAGTCCTGCCCTAGACGGGTCGCAGACGTCGCAATCTTCCCGTCAGGGCAGGGGACGCCGGCGCGGCGGCAGACGGCAAATTGCAGGATGTCTGGAGTATCTGGCCTCACCCATCACTCATCATGAAACATGCAAAGCGATATGGAGCATACTGGGCAACGCAGCTCAGTGACACACAACGCATCCGGTGCAATATGCAATATTATATTCGTTTAGACAATGATTAAGAATGATAATAATTGTTGTTCAGAACTACGCCTTGATCGTCGCTAACTTGAACATCGATTAGCAACTTGACTAATACTGCAAGATAAACAACCTTTTAAATAAATTTGGAGCAAATGTAACTTCAAATAAACAACAGGAAATTCGTATTTTACCTGGTCACTCGTGCTCCAAAATTAAAATCTATATCCATACTAAAGCATACCTACAATTTAAATCAATAAAACTAGTCATTAAGCTATTTAAATTACGCGTTGATTATTGTCACTAACAAAAACCACATTAATTCGGTGCAAAAACTAAGGAGAACTAGGTTCTAAAACCGTATAAAGGCTCCATCTAGTTCCATATAAAAAACTTGAGCTTAGCCACAGAATAAATATAAGTACTTACAGCAGCCAGGTGTGAAGGTGGTGTAGAAGGTAAAGTCACATCAGTCAGAGTAAACAGATAAGGATAAGATAAAGCACATTGATATGGCTCTTGAAGCATAGAATTTTTCGAAAGACTAATTATACCATTTTTAATTTAAACAATAATATTATGTTTACTTGTATACTGCATTTTTTTGCACTCTTATTATAATCAAATTATAACAATGTTACCAAAAAATAGTTGTATCACTGGCATTTATAACATTAATATGCATTTTGTTAACAATACACAACTACAAATAAATTTCTAGACAAGGAAAAAATAATGTTTGAGACGATATTTTTCCAATACAATAAGGGTTAAAAAAGTATTCAGCCTGCTATGTAATGGTAATACGTTACCTCCACCACATCTGCATTGCCCGTATGTTGCTTATACTAAAACAAACTAGGAAACTAGATAAATTAGGATGAATTAAAGGCGTCTCGACTCTGATGTCTATAAATGCTCGTATAGTAAACGTTCGTCCACGTCATATTTACTTATCGCGCCAATACCTAGCCTCGATCGCCACCCCCTCCTGGGGCGGCGGGCGGCGGGCGGCGGGCGGCGGGTGTAAACACGCTTCAGTTTCAGCCATGATTCGAGCGCGGGGGCGGGACGCGTCGTGACATCTAGCGCCGGCGGGAGGAACTAACGCGCGCGCCATTGCGACACAGAATACGACGGTGTTGAGGTAATTTTCAGTTGTTGCACTGAACTGAAAAACACTTATACAACATTCTGTGTGTGTGTTCTTCAATGTGATTTTAATGGTCAAAATTAACTTTACTCGGGCAGATAATTAATTACTCGGAGTGTATTAGCACAATTTATGCTTAACCTGCAGTTTGATAAACTTAAATCGAAAATATTTGTACGCTCGTATGTATCTTCTTCATATATGCCTGAATACGCCTGACAGACGTTTATAAACCATGTTTAAAGTTCAAAATAATAATAATATAATAGAGTATAGAGTATTTACATATTATTATATAAATTGCAAAATAAAATGTGACACAGTTGCGATTGTTAAAAATCTATCACACTTCGAAAAAGTATCAAAAATTGTGTATAAAAAATTGATAAACACATTTATTAACCACTTTCCTTGTCATCATTCGGCATGATATCATACTAAGTGATATCATGCTACCTACGCATATAATATCGGCATGATATGTTACTATAATAAATAACAACAAAATCAATCTCTTTTATGGTTAGTTATGCTTGAAATCAATTATTAATTCTATAACCTAGTTCCTCAGAGAGATTTCTACTGTTGCTTCAGTGTACCACACCCATAGGCCTGGTCGCCGCTTCCCACGCGGGTCAAGGCAGTGATAGCTTTACAATGCGACACGATACCTACCACTTAGCGGCTAAACAGCATGCAGGGGGCCGAAATAAACAGCTCCAAGAAGGTAGCCTCTCATCGAAATCCATTACAGTTGTTAAGTATAATTTGTATCCACAAAGTTGCAGATTGTCACACGAGTGGGTTAAAGTAATCCTTGAATAAAGAGTGTCTCGCCCTAAATAAATAGAAAAACAGTTTCCATTATACCTTCATTTATACACACCATTATACCTCGATATTATAATAATTATGGAGTTTAATTATTGTTATCAGGATTATCATTGTCCGTTATCTTCGTGATAGTTTTTGCAGTTTACAGTTTTTGCAAGTAATGAGATGGATAGTAGCGAGGCGGGTCTGAATTAATTATTTTAATAAGATGAACATTATAAATAGTGTGCGAAAAATTACTAATTCAGCGTGTTTATCGGATTAGATGTCAGTCGATGATTCATTAAATGTTGCAAAAAATTGAAAGCGTTTGGCATGAATCAGCTAAGGGCGTTGGATCTTAATGAGTATCATTGTAAAGAATTTTATGATTTACGAGACAATAATAATTAGTTTAATTGTAAAATCTCCAGTAATGGGTTTAATAGGTTTAGGTACATATTTTAGTTTGTTTCAATCATAATAATCTGATTTTAAATGCGTTTAAAATTCATTTCAACAAGCTTTGTTTGCAACCGATTATAACTACTTAGTGTCCATTAATTATTAGAATAGCATAATTAAGTACAACTGGAGTGTTCTGAAATAATTAAGCTTTCGGCACGGCATTAAGTATTAAAATGAATTGTAAGATATTTATCTAGAGGCACAACTTTATTTGTGCTAATCTCTTCGTTAGCGGATCGGATATTACTCAATTATTCATTATATGTACACGTGGATTTTACTCCATTAATTAACTATATTTGGGCTTGTTTTCTCAACACCATTTGATTGGATTTAAACTGTATTGTTTGTAATTTTGTGAGAGCATAATATTATATTAACAACTCGATGCTAAACGTCGTCGGAATACACAAATGCTATATTAGAGTAATATGCATCGTATGGTTTTTACTTTACTTCATACAAAAGTCGTTGTGATTTATTAATCAATTGGTTATTAATTAATGGCTGTAGGAATTCTTTCAGCATTAAAAGTTCGCTACTTAATGCACATAAAAAGGGCTGTATTGTTGAATCTTACATTTTAGTAAGCTTTTAAGACAGTTCGATTCTAGCTTTTCCAAATTACTAGATATAGGTAATATGTATTAGGTGTATTATAATATGGTAATATCATTGTAGCACATAACTTTTGGAGATTCTTGTGAAGTGATATTTTTAGGTAGGTGTTGATCGTTATCAGCTTTATTTGGCCCTGTGATGGGCACTAATTTCTAAATCACATCTCTGCTTATAATTATGCCTGTGACCCAGCTCGCTCCAAATCTGTTTTGTTTAATGACAGCCTGGCCCAGTACTAGTAATAGGCATCGCTGGCTAATAGACTGTCCCAGTGGCCCTGACCCTGTCCATAATTAGGCCCCAATTGACCGCTCCTGACTCCACATCAGACTCTTATTAGATGACAATTAGTTTGGTAACGGACACTTGACACGTCATAAATTAAAATTGTGACTCTACTTAGGTATATAGCTCGTTAAATTTATTTATTTATTTTCTAGTCATATCTCTACGTGCTATTTTGGATATCAATTGGGTTTTCTTAGATTTCAGTTTGTATAATATTATTAAATATGTTTGGTATTCAGAGATAAACCTTAGGTAGAGTAATTAAAACCGTTTTCATGACTGCAATAACAATAAAGATAACGTTATTGTTTATAATATTATTTTTTCTAAATTACAAAAAAGATATCTCATTGCTAATTTAAATGTGAATAAAACGTACAAGTGTTTACGGTCCGACGGCTTCGTTTATCAATTTTCTTTCCTGACGTGTTTCCTGCCCGCACCGAGACCAAGGTTTGCGCGCTGCCTACACACGAGCCTGCCTACTCCTCGACAGTTGCGTCACCGTACACAATAAAATTGATTACATTAAACTGTTTGCGCGATAACTCGCCGTAAACAATGCATAAACTGAGTGATAAAGGTTTATTGTTATCGCCAAATAAATTCGAGCTTTATTCGTTTATTACGGCCATGATAGTTGTAAATCCTGCCGTGATTGAAACTAGTCCGATAAAGAGTTGGCTTTTGAAACGTTGACTGGTAAAGGGCTCCGACGGCTCGCTCCACTGGTTGACTGACGACTGCGACGGTAATGAACTGACACCGAGCCGTAAGTGCGACACTCGCCGTGCGCCGGCTCGGGCGCGCCGAGCGAAGGCTCGATAGCGGACCGCTCGCCGCGCCACCGAAACCATACAACCAATAAATTTAATACTACATGCCCGCTGATAAAGCCTGCCCGCCGCACCTGCCGTCCCGACGTTTTTTAAAAACATATTTTACGACAAAACGCAAAAAAACTGACAGGTAGAACTGTAGGTTGCTACGCGACGCGCCGCGACAATGTCGCTCCCGCGCGCATGTTTTTGCTGCGCGTGACACACGGCTGTGTGATCGGTTACCTATCAACCGTCGAGGTAAATGTAGCTTTGTTTAGTGCACAACTTTTACTATATACGTAATAGATCACAAGTGATAAACTGTAATACGTTTTATATGACAAATATTGTTCATTAACCCTCCGCGTCCCGGAGGCGTCGCGATATCGCGTCTGACAATGATGAAAAAACAGTTTAGGTAAAATATTCTCGGTAAGCGAGCGGTCAAAAGACCATGTAGTAATTTTAAATACTTGTCAGTCAATAGAAGTTCTTAAACTTTCGCGAACAGGAAACATAATAATATTAACTAGCTAAAAATCGTCGAGGTATGTCAAAATTATATATTTTGATATTTGTTTGTGCGCGAGTTAGACCCGTTTTTTGCTAGTTAATTTGTCAGTCAATGTTTTAGATAAAACTAGGCACTCAGTTTCGCTCTCTAGGCCTAAAATCAAGTTTTGACATCGGAAAGTTTCGGCGCGGCGCGATGGCGGTCGCCCGCGGCCACTGCGCCATCCATCAACTCGCTTTTTAATTAATTTAATTAATATTGTCGCAATGTTTATTCCCTCTAATAAAAGTAGTGAATTACACTCCTAATTAAACTAATGTAATATAGAAAACTGATTGGATAGACGACCAAGTGACATATTTTTCAAAAAGGTTCAGAACACAATATTCAGGTACCTAGGTTTCATTTCGAGAGTTTTCTAAAAAAAAGTAGCAACCATGGAATTGTTTCTAGAGGGATTTGAAATTATTCAATAATCAATGTAACATACTATTTTTTTTATGTAATTGTATTTTAATTCCATTGTTTGGATATTTAGCAGGTTATTACTAATATAATGTAGGTACTGTAGTACTAGTAGTTACTAAAAATTATATACGATATCTACTGTTTGAGCTATCATATATTTTTTTATAAAAAGCCTCTCCTGTAACAGAATTGTGGATCATTTATTTTTTGCTCACAGTAAATCCACCAAACATTATTTTTTTCAGATGTTTACTGCCCATAATGTGATTATTTAAGTTGTATTTATAAGGACTTTTCAAATTTTACCTGTATATTATTATTCACACTTAATATTATATGCATAATATTATTATGACTAGATAATATTATGTTCAGTCAAAAATATCCAAGAAAATATACCAAATAAATATTGCCAGTATGTTTCTGTTAGGAAAAGTATATAATATATAAAAGTATACAAGTATATGTAAAGATTTGCATGTCAGCGTATCGTATAACAGTGAATACCTTCCTTGCTAGTACAATATACAAAACAAATAATAATTGTGTATAACATTGATAATTACATAAGAATATGATATATATTATAAAGTATTATTAAGCCAGAATATCGATGACACTAGAAGACGCCTCTATTTCCTCTAAGATCTATCCATTGAGCTATAATACAAAGTAAACTAACCTTCCCATTTGTTTTAGTGTCTAAATCAAAATAATAATTCATAATTATAATCCACTTCTATCATCTATGAAACATAAAACAATTATTCATATTTATGCCCCAAAGCCTTTACAGTATATATCTGTCAAGTTGCTGTATACTGTTGCCTATAATATGATATTGGGTAA
This sequence comes from Hylaea fasciaria, assembly GCA_905147375.1. Taxonomy (NCBI): domain Eukaryota; kingdom Metazoa; phylum Arthropoda; class Insecta; order Lepidoptera; family Geometridae; genus Hylaea; species Hylaea fasciaria. The sequence continues at coordinate 13,012,607 of LR990197.1, forward strand.
TAAGGCGATAATATATACCTAATTATGACATAAGTGTTATGTTTACTGTATGTTAATAGTTTGATGAATGGCGTAGCATTAATCACTGCTAAAGTATTCGTGCGTTGATTATTACGAGTATGATAAATTTTTAACCTAATTAATTCATGACAGTATTAAAAATGTATAATTACAGTTTTTACTCGACTTTTTGTCGTATCGTATCAACATCTATCTGACGCCTACTTATTTTAGAATTAAAACAAAATATTCAATGATGATTGATTACTGTGAACAAAAATTACGCCACGTATCTACATAATTGTATGTTAATTGTACAGACAGCTAAGTTTCCAGGGTACTGTGGTGATTCGCACCACGTCACGGGGCAAAACATCAAAAAGTGCTGTTTTTGAATTTACCCTCTGGCTTCTACTACCATTGCGTTGGAACTACTGACACCATACTTTCTCAAACACAAACAATATAATATGTACCTACTATGTCTCCGCACGTTATACGCAGGACTATATAACGGCATATTCTCTATTACAAATTACAACACTTAATTTGTGTACCTACTGAGTACTGACTGTAACCCAGATTTGCTTTTGACATGTATGAGGAATTTATGTAATTTAATTGGTAAGTTACTTTTAATTTGTATTATATTTATACGTAGTTTTCAATTATTTTTTTTTGGTATTGTCAATGTTTTTTTTATTTTATTTTAATTATTTTACAGGAAATATTTTGTACATCACTAATTAGTATAATAAAATGCCTAGGCCGTTCTAATTAACGAAATGTGAATAAGTGTATAAATAATCTCTGAAATGTTAAGTGGTGTTTCAATAAAGAGCATAGTATCTATCGTATCTAGCCGGTTCTGTAGGTACCTATAGGTGCTTCAGCTGTGTCGTGTGCACTGTGCAAGGTCTCCGCCGCCGCGGCTGGCTACCGACGTTGTTTACGGGACCTTGATGCCCTGGCGACGGACCCAGGCGTCGTGCGATTACTAATGTTACCGCGTTTTACCTTATTTTAGATGTTATAACCATTTGCCGGTTAATTCGAATTGTTGAACAACTTAAACATTTTCGAAGGAGTGTTTATGCTGAAGGTTATGTTTATGAAGTACTGTAGGTATAGTTCAAATAAGTGCCAAAGTTTCTTTTTTATATTAGAGTAATTGGTACCTACCTAGATAGTTTACGTACCTATAAATAAAGAAAGTATACGTATATCTATAAATAAAGAAAAAAATGTTTTGTTATGTTTAATTTTTAGTTATCGTGCATTAAAAGTTGTATTATGATTTTAAAATGTTTTATCCTGTATTCATATTCGTGAATAATTCTCCAAGTTGCAGCACTGGAAAGCGGTTCTAAAGACAATGTCAAATATTATATGTTTGCAGTCATTTCGTATACAAGTTTAGATCTCTTTCTTCTAAATGATTGGTATCTATCTAAAGATTGAAGCGATCCATATTTGTATCCGCATTCATATTATAATTTGTTTTGGAATCCACATTCACGACAAGAAAAATAAATAGGTAATAAAAAAAATAATTGTTTCAAGTGTATGAACTAGGGTGGAGTAACTTCTTATAACAAGGCGTTAAAATAGTATTAAACAATGTTTAAAAGATGAAGTTTATAAGAAAAATAACAATAAATGGCGATCCGCACTGGGAACGGGACGTGTAAACTAAAAAACAAACTAAGTATGTTTAAAATATTTATTCTTATTTCAATTTAGGCATGTTTGGTATAGTATATCATTTATGCTATGTTACAATATCAAATAAGTTGCTATATATGTATTTATTTGCTATATTATACTTTTAAATGAAATTTATTCACAAAAAGTATTTCTGAGAGCAAACGTTTTCATTTTGAACATATTATCAAAGTTGTTATATTTTACAAATCAACAATGAATTAATACATTTTGGTAGACATTTTGTAGCATGGTGCATTTTATGGTAGTTATATCAAAAAGAAGTCGTGGTGTTTAGCCAGTTTTTAACGCTTTATCGCGTTTCACTTAAATTAACACAAATTTTTCATCGTATAATTAGTTTTTAACGGCTACTTGAGCAAATTGACGGTTAACATTCAAGTTTCCTGAAATATCGTCGATGCTGGCAGTGAGTGTCATTGTTTTTGTGTTATTTACGTGGTTTCACTGCAGCTGAGCGCCGCTTCATTAGGCCCGAGGAATGCATTGCGGTCCGCGGTGGCGGGCGGTGGCGGGTGGTGGCGGCGGGCGGTGGCGGTGCCGTCGCTCACCAAGCCACGCAGTTTTTGTCGCGCCCGCCTATGTATGTACGAACGCGTTTATGATGCCCAACTCGCTTGAGCTCCTTCTACATTTTTTGTGACCGTAAATATTGACAGGAGAAAGCTATTAGATCGATTCGTTAAAGCGCAATTTTTTTATTTCATCGTGTTTGAAATGCCGACGGCGAAAGACATTTCGGTGTAATTGCTCCGATAGGTTTAGCCGTGAACTCGCTTTACATGTTTCAAAAAACCAGTTTGGAGGTGATTATTCGTGAATTAATTGAATTAATTACAAATCAGAAGTAAGAAAGTAAACGATAAACAAATAGAAATAGTTTCAGTCGCTCAGTATGATAATACGCAATGGCATATCCTCAGATAAGCCAGTAAAATGATTGTGATTTGCAAAATGTGTAGAGACGAAGCAGATTTTGGAAATCCAAGAATGTAAACGCAATAGTATTATAGAGTATAGTACAATTACAATACAATACGAAAAATTTGAAAAATGTTTCGATACTTATACGTTCTAATTTAGAAATGTGGAAGAATTCATGTTTGCATGTTTTGTAAACAAGTATTTCGAAGATTCTATTAATATTGTAAACTTCATAATTTATTACAGATTAAGTTTCCTAAAATACATTGGCTCGATTCGATAGTTTGACTACACTTCAGACTATGCCATAAAATATTTCTGACATTTAATATTACTTGAGTTTCATAAAAGCGCTCGACAGTTTTATCAATAAAAGGGAAACATTCAAACAATATATTATATTTTATTTAACATCATGAAATGTATGTCATGAAACTGTTCAAAAGCAATATAATATTATGAAGGTAATTTCACATATTGTTTATGTGTGCATAAGGTATTTTCAAATGAGAAGTGTAAATTAAATCATAGGCGGTTTATGACTTCAATAGGTACCTTCTAATATTAATTATATTATACTAGTTGTCTTTGATTTAAACCTAAATAATGAACATAATTATTATAACAAACGAAATGTCCTACACTATACAGGCTAATGGAAAGTCTCAACGATAACACCGACGTCTGCCTTTATAAAGCTGCGATGAACAAAAAATAGAACCACACAATAAAAAGTATTTCTAATGAAATCCGATGTCTACGGAATCGCATCGCCGGCGGCGCCGTCAGGGCCGGGCTCGGACCGTCTGACACCGCTCCCTGACACCGCTCCCTGACACCGCTCCCTGACACCGCTCCCTGACACCGCTCCCTGACACACTACCTGCCGACGCCTTCATAAATAAACCAAACAATAAAGATCACTTTTTTGCTCTTTTATAATTAATATGACCTACTGACCGGGTGTGACGAAAAAATACTCTGGTTATAAAATATTTACTCTGATTTATTTTAAATACTTAGATTTTAATAAAAAATATTATAGACTAAGTAATATTTAGCCACTAAGACTTGCACACCTATCTCCATCAGCTACTCTCTTTACTTTTTACAATATTTCGTATTCCTTAACTGTGTTTCTATTTTCTGGAAATGTTTTAACTCTATTTGCAATATCGGTATGAATATTTCATGGAAATCTGTATTTCAATGAACCTATTGCAGTACATTCAATTAACTTAGGCAAATAAATCAGGACATGTTATGTATAATAAAAGTCATTTCCATATTTCAATTTCTATAAAGAACTTTTTTTAATATATATCATCATATACGTCGTAGGTACATTATTTTATATAGAAAAAATACCTATTTTTACAAGTATTAAGTACCAAGATTGGCCACAGATACATACAAACGAAAAAAAACCAACAAAACAAGTAAAAAACAGGAATAAAACCATTTTGGCATCGTGTCTGCATTCTTTTAATAATATTTTTTAATAAATTACGTGTGGGACCTACTCGTATGTGTGCGCGGAGAGCGGCAGCGGCGCGAGCGGCCGCGCTAACAGCAACAGCACGCGGCCGCTCGCGCCCGCCGCTTCTACACTTCATTCAAATAAAAATTGCACCTATCGACTCACTCGTATTCCCTTACAAAACGAAGCTTCGACCCGATTCATATTTTTTACTCTCGTCTCATCGTCTAATCATAAATTTACAGTAATAGCAACAATTTAAATTTAATCCACACCACAATGACTCCCTACTGACAGGTAGGCATGTATGAACATCGTTAATTTATAATATCTATAAATAAATTCGATGAAATCGTCCTTTACAAAACTGAATGGCGCTCCGCAAGCCGCGGGCGCGGACGGCGCGCGTCGCGCGTGCGGGCACGACTACGCGTGCGGGCACGACTACGCGTGCGGGTGAGTGTGTGCCTCTACTTACCGCGGATCCGCGCAGCGCCGGCCGCGCCGGGCTGCGGAGCGACGCCGGGAACCACCTCCGATATTTTTAAGCTCTTATTTATCAATTAGACTATCTAGCTAAACGTTATCGGCGATCACTCCGAACCTCGGCGTTTCGACAAAAATATAAACGATACTGGCTTCCGTCTTAACATTACTCACATAATTAATCAATGACTTCACTGAAATTATAAGAACAACTTAAACTTAGCGTTCGGGAGGTCCACGAGACGGGCGCGCGCACAAATTATTTACAATCGCGTCGGTCCGTGTACGCCGCGGGCACGTCCCGGCCCGCGGCGCTATGTACACCTATGTACAGGAGTAACCCGCGGGCGGGGCGCTAGTGCGGTTCCGCATAGTAAGGCCTAGGCGGCGGCGCCCACGGGGCGAACTGTTAGTGCGCAGCCAGCGTGTGCGCGCCGGGCGCTGCGTGCAGCGGGTGCTGCGGCGACAGCCCCGGGGGCGAGTGCGAGTGCTGCAGGGGCGAGCCGTGCACGTCGCCGTGCGCGTAGTGCCCGTGCCCCATGCCCTCCATCATCTCGCCGCCCAGCGTGTTGGGGGGCGTCATGCGCTTCTCCTTCTGCCGCCGATTGCAGAACCACACGCGCACCACCTCCTTCTCCAGCTGCAGGCTGTCCGCCAGCGACGTGATCTCCTGCGCCGACGGCTTGGGCTGCTTGTGGAAGTGTTGCTCGAGCGCGCCCTTTACGGACACCTCGATGGAGGTGCGCTTCTTGCGCTTGCGGCCTTGCGCCGCGATCTTGTCGATGCTCGTGGGGCTGCCGGTGGTCGAGTCGGCCTCTTCGAGCCATTTCTGTAGCAGCGGCTTCAACTTGCACATGTTTTTGAAACTGAGCTGCAGCGCCTCGAACCGGCAGATGGTAGTCTGCGAGAAGACATTGCCGTAGAGCGTGCCGAGCGCCAGACCCACGTCGGCCTGCGTGAAGCCGAGCTTGATACGGCGTTGTTTGAACTGCTTGGCGAACGCCTCTAGGTCGTCGCTGGTGGGCGTGTCCTCCTCTGGCTGGTCGCGCTCCATGACGTGATGGTGCAGCGGATGCGGCGAGGGCTGGATGTCACGCAACATGGTGTGGTGCTGGTGCATGGGCACCGGGTAGCCACCGTGCAACGCCACGGGCGAGCCGGCGCCGTAGTGCGGGGACACGACGGGCGCGTGCCAGCCGTGCCCGTGCTGCAGGTGGCGGTGCTCGTGCGGCTTCACGTCCGGCTGGTGCGCGTTGTGGTGGTGGTGGTGCATGCTCCACGCGTCGGCGGGCGGCAGCGAGCTCCACGGGTTGGAGAGCACGCCTGGCGCGCCCGGGGACGGCGAGCCGCCGGCGTGCAGCGGGTGCTGGTACTTCATGTCGGCGGGCTCCGCACTTCGTGGCGACGCCGCGTGATACCCGCCGATGTTGCCGAGGTCCATATCGGCGGGCATGTACGTGGTCGCCGCCATGGCGCCGTACCTCAGATCCACGGTGGACGGCGTCTTGCCGGCTCGAAGGCTCTCGAGCCTTCAACTGGCGTACTCGTTCGCGAAAAAAGCGCGTATATCGCGCGGCGCTGCGGCAGCGGCGGGGGCCACCTCACATCACCGGATTCGACAGCGAGCGACATGCGCGTGCGTGCGCGACGGCAGCACGGAGCGGACTGTGGGGCGACGCGCCGCTGCGCGCGCCCGCCGCGCCGCGGAGAGGGGCGGCCCCGCCCAGAGCCGCCGCCCGCTAATGACGATGTAATTACTGCGCCCCGCCCCGCCCGCCGCGCGTGCCCCCCTCCTCGCCCCGCACCACTCTGCGAGGAAAATTCTGCCATGCGTCGCTGTGTGCCCGTCCGTGTACCGCACCGCCGCCGCCGCCGCTGCCGCGACACCTGACCCGACGGGCGGTGGACGGATGCTTGCACACAACACTCTGCGACTCTTACTTACATATTACAATCTTTAAAATAAACAACTTCAAAGAAAGCCAAACGTACCTACAGTGTGTCTAAATTACTCTATGATCAAAATGCCCTAACTCCTTTCTCTATAAAACACACACAAATATAAATTGTTGTATTTAGGTACTTATTATTTATCAAAAACCACTAAGAATCGGTGACATAAAAAAAAATTAAAAGTAATCTTCGTACTAAGTATCAGTTGAAATCGTTAGTACCTATAGGTACACCATTATCGGCTATTTTTATGAATAAATTAATATTAATGTTTTAATTTCAATCCAAATACAGTTCGATAACCACTTTGAAATTATAATACCTAGTTATGTATGTAATTATCATTTTTATACTCGTGCTTGACTTTTATTATTTGGACGAATATTTACAATAATAGTGTCAAATAATAAATAACAATCAATATAGTTATCCTTACTCTATCCTAATAACACTGACTCTATGATATTTCTATAAAATATTTATAATTGGAGCTTATTAGTTAGGTATTATAAAAAAGTATTGAAACAAATTACCAAACTACAAGTTATTTTTATAAAAAAACAACATTTTAGAATTTATTTTTATTTTTTTTTATAAATATTTGCCTAATTATCGTATTTTATCTAATGTTACAATATGTTTAAGTATTTTTAAAGTTTCTCAGACAATATACCAAACATGCCGATTTATTTTATTATAAACATACTTATTTAATGTTAACTATTAATATTCGCCTTTAACTAAAATAATCTGTTTGATTAAGTATAATAGTACTAAAATAATTGATGAGTACCGTAGCTAAAACATTATGTTAATTCATAAACTATTTACGTATGAAATATTATAATATTTATTGAATTAAGGTTTAAGAACATTATTTTAAGAAAGAATTCTGAAAAATAAAAAAAAGCATACACTCGAATTGAGAACTTCCTCCTTTTTGGAAGTCGGTCAAAATACAGCTTCTTGTTTATAAATTTATATTTTATCAAAAAATTGAATCTAATATTATTCTATATTTATGAGCTGTTGAATATTTCTTCATTTAATTTACTTCCACTTCCCTAGAATTGTATTTATAGTATAATATTTAGTAATTTCAATAAGTACTTTCGTAATACTACTACGACTACCCTCATAGAGGCGTCGCATCGACTCCAACGTAAACAAATAAAAATAAATATATTTAGAGCATAAATATCCCTAAAATAGCGATTATTGCATTGTGAACTGTGTTAATACTGACTACTAGCGTTTGTGACTAATTTGATCAGACAATCATATAAATATTGATCCATAACATCGCGTGAAACAATTTGGACAATTAATCCCAAAAAGTCGCAAAAAATTGCGAACATCAACAAAATATTAAAGTGTTGTGCCTCAGAATAAAACTGTGAAAGTTTGGTGTTGATCCGTTGAGTAGAAGTGCGATAAATTTCAAAAAAAAAACACTAATCTCAACCGTCATCGTACGTTTTGGATTATTGACCTTTGGACTCTCGCCACTCTCGGACTCAGAATAACAAAGTTGTAGTTAAACACTTAAGTATTTTCGACGAGTATCGCAACGTCGTTGTAGCGCAGAGGTATAGCACTCCGGCTGAAAATCGATCCACATCAGCCCAGTTCGAACCTCAGCAAGGAAATACAAGATTTTGCACAATAAAAATTTTATGTTTTGGGCCTCCTACGATTCGAACCCAATAGACCGAGTTTTAAAATAGCCAAACCCGGTGACATGGAGGAAATTGTCAAGATGCTGAATCAAATTCAAACAAATATGAAACAGATTCAAACTGATATGACGAGCAAAGAACAACTAAGTGAGATGGAGAAAAATATTACAGAAAAAATTAATACGAACACTAACGAAAAATTTATTATTTTGGAACATAAACATAGAGAACTGGAAAAGAAAGTAGAAGAACAAGAGACACGCACAGACGCTTTAGAAAGAGAAATAAGAAAGCGAAATTTAGTATTTTTTGGGGTAGAAGAGTCGGAAAAGAATTACTTTGATCTGCAAGAACTAGTGCTTTGTATAATAAAAGATAATATGAAAATAGAGTGTGGATATCAAGATATAGCATGTGTAAGAAGACTAGGGAGAAGATCCGAAAAAATAAGACCAATTATAATATCATTACATTCCATGGGCATGAAGATTGAAATTATGAAGAAGAAAAATATGCTAGAAAGCTCACAATGGTACATAAAAGAGGATTACCCACCAAAAATTTTAGAAAAAAGGAAAGAACTACAAGAAGAAGTCAAAAGGCAGAGGGATCAGGGAATAAAGGCAGTTATAAAATATGATAGAATAATAATACTAGAAAATGAACAAGAAACAAATGAACATGAAATAAAAAATAATAAGAAGAGACGTTTGTCAGAAACCCCGGAAGAAAAGAAGAAAGATAAGAATACAAATGAAAACGTTATAAATTACAAACAACTACCAAAAAAAAACAAAGCTAACAACATTACGTCATACATGTGTAACACAAGAAATAACCAACAGAGAAAAATCGATAAAACACAGACGCCGAGTACTAACAACCTAAATGAAAGTGTAGAGGCAACTTCAAAAAACTAGAAGGCGAAACTCCTCCAAGCCGGCTGGTCACCGTGGAGGAAAATGACCAAAGCCCCCCAGTAACAGATATAAGATTTACCACAACATCCAAAATATCAATAAGAAACATAATATCACGTAAAAAGGAACATAGTCTATGGGTATCAAGCCTTAACGTCAGAACCTTATTATCGGAAGAAAGACTCACGGAACTTATTTACGCAATGAAAAATGACATTTTTATACAAAGATGTGGAACGGAGTGGATGAGAAAAGCGAGATACAGAAATATGTGGCTGAAACTGGGGGAGGCCTACGCCAAAGAGGCGACTACTACTATTGAATAAATAAATACTTATCACAATAATAATATAATTATATTATCATTACCTAATGCAATTTAATAATAATAAGGACATAAACATGAGTATTAGCGTATAAGAAACTACTATTGTTTTAAACGAATGTAATAATTATGATGTTAGTAGTAGAATAAATGGCATTTTTACTTTTTACTTTTACTTTTACTTTACTTTCGTAATAAAAATATGGAAAAATAATTATACGGAGATAGAACTAAAATGTCAAAGTAAAATCGGACTATAATTATTATAGTTGGTAGTAGGTAAGTAGTAGGTACTTACTAATAATTTTAACTCCTTCTGAAAGCATATTTTTGGTCATATTAGTCAATAAGTTCATATTTAAACATAAACAGGACTTAGTTGTAGGAACTAATAAAATAAGAATAGTACCATGTCGCTATTTGTTGAATTACAATAACTTTTTGAAACTCAAAAAACAAAATCAAATAATTGGGTTCTGTATAATATTACCTAAAAATTTCAAATTTTTGTAGAGCTCAATATTGTTATTAGTGGGTATAGGTGTAGCAATAAAAATAACGCTTTTGAGATCGTTATTTCAAGTAACGTAACATTTCGTTTATTAGAAGTTCTTAAACTTTCGCGAACAGGAAACATATTAACTAGCTAAAAACGGGTCTAATTCGCGCACAAACATATATCAAAATATATAATTTTGACATACCTCGACGTTTCGACCGAGTTACATCGGCCGTGGTCACGAGAAGTATGTCAAAATTATATATTTTGATATTTGTTTGTGCGCGAATTAGACCCGTTTTTAGCTAGTTAATATATTTCGTTTATTTCCTAGTGGCAAAAAACTTTAGTCTCTACTTTATACAATAACCAAGCTGCGATTTAGCTGTAGGTATATATGTACGTATTATTAATTGTTTATTATTAATATACACTGTACGTTCATAATGTTTGTACCGATCTGTCTCTACCGATGTCGTTGCTTCGGAGTAGAGTCGATCTACGTAGCTTCCAGCGTAGAGTCAGCGCTACTTATGGCGACATCTGTTGTCGAGTAGATGTACTAGTGAGGAAGGTAGAGTTCGTGTTTCATGTTTCTGTTTTTATATTATTTGGATTAATGCAATGATAATCATTATAAAACTAATCGGTAAATATTATTTTGAAAACTAATTAGTTTAGTTAGGCGTTTCTCGTACAAATAATTAATATCTGGCTATTTTTATTGATATAATATAGAACATGCAAATATAATATAGAAAAATATTTTTATATTAATATATATTACTCTCAATGAAATAACTAAGTTAAAATGCATTATTGGCAAAAAATAATTGTTTACTTTACAATTTTCTATTTAAATTTAAAAGAATATTTTGATAAGCAATACTATTTAAATTGTATTATTATAAGAACGTCTACCGCTATCTATCGCCGAGTAGTGTAACTAGGTGTACGAACCCCTAACTAGAGGGTTGAGATAGCACGGCATACTCAACAACACAGGGTAGAGAATCTCTCGATAGGACTCTATATTTGCCGTCGGCAATGGCGCTCGGTACCCGCGGGGATATTGTGAAACTTTTGTATAAGACGGGGTAAAATGTAGGTGTTTATTTTATTATTTTGTGCCATAGCAACTGTATACTCTTTGTCTTAGAAGTTACCTTATGACGGATAAACACATCTAAGCCATTTATTATCTGTGTCAACGTATAGTATTTTTATGTTTACTTACAGCTAGTAAACTGAAACCAACATTTATCCATGTACGCTAGAGAACATTTAACATATTTTCATTTGTGGTTTATTATGTTGGTTTTTATGTACAACATCGTAATTGAGTTTTATGGTAATTAAACCATATAATTTAACTACATAAAATCCTAAGGAATAAATCTAATAAGGGCCAATATTCGTTAGTGGGTTTTGTAGTAGATATTATGTGAGAATAAAAAAATAACGCATCATGCATGCTAAGAATAAAATCGGTTTGGATGGAACCCCACCACATCATGTTCGTAGAGGACACAAATACCTTCAGCAGTGTTGGCAGAGAGCAAATACTTACATAATAGTACTAAAAGGGAAGTCGGACTGAGGGTGCATTAATTTATTTAGTCAGTAAATTGACTAGAGCTTTGTGAGTATTGCAAAACCTACTCATTCAAAAGATATTATATATTACGTCTTCAACATTATGTTATGGTGTATCTTTTTCAATCTTTTTATATTAAATATTCATTACCAACGCCTAACGATCCTGAATGCCTGCGAAACCCTGTGCCTAAGAGACCGCTAAAATCAAGGTTCGAAGCATTTGCACCAGTTTTAGGCTCAAATATTTTCCCGTTTACAACTCCGCACCGTGTAATGTTTAATCCGACTACTACATCCACGACGCCACTGAGGTAGTTTTAGGTCGTCTTTTTGACAAAATTAAGTAGCATAATGCTTTTGAAATCAGTGAGAATTCATACAAAGAAAGGATAAGAACATCACTGTCGAAATAAATTCATTTAATGTCTTCTGCTCGCTGTGAAGACAAAATATACTTGTTTAAATCATTATTGTTCGCAGTTTCATATATTAACCGTACCTATCATCTATATTTTCTTTTAAGGTATGATGTGAAAATGTGTTCGTATTGAAAAACGCGCGTCATGAAAATGGCAAACAGACTACAAAAGAACTATTTGATATACAGAATAATAAACTTTATACTATTAAAAATTTAAAGCAGCTGTATATAACTTCCAGTTTCTTCCATAACTAGCAATATTTAAAATACTGTTCAACTGCCGCGATGCCGCAGCGTTGTGTAAGATATTTTCAATTTGCGCGGCGTGACCGATCCATCGGCTACGCGATCTCCGTCGCTGTAGGTACGGACAATCCTCCACGCAACACGCACCACAACACACCTTATAGCTCACGTCATACAGGTTATAATTCGAGATTTTTGCATGGTTTTATGGGGGGTGTACAGGCCTGTGCTGATAGCATCTGCGCGCCGATGCGGGGTAGTGGCGACGTGAAATCGACCTGTGGCGAAATTCGGTATATTACCGAAATGTTATTAAATTGAGACAAAACAAATTGGCCCACGATAAAATGAAAATTACGAAGTCATCGGACGTGTGTACACTCGCTAGGACTTAATACATAATATTATATTAAATCAGTCGATTTCATCTGTCTGTAAGTTGTATAATTTTACGTACTGTATAGTTTCGATATTAGTATTATCTATGTTTTTTTCTACTGAAAATAATTTCTGAGGAATGTTCCTTGTGACAAAGCAAACCTATAATTATATTATTTATGAAAAATTATGAAAGCACAATTTTAACTTCAATCGAATCATATTCATTTATATTTTTTTAATATCCAATCATCAAATTGCATGGGCAAAAATAATTCGTACCTAACGTGGCAATAACTCGTGAAGTTCACATCTGTGTTTAACTGTTTTTTAGAAAAAGTATATGCGTGTATCTCAACGAGCGGTGCGCAGACGCATCTAATCAGTATTTCGGCGCCGACAGTCAGGTGGCCGCCACTGCCTCGTAATAACAGAAGCAATATAAACAACATTAACATGCTCCCGTACGCAATCGGAAATTAAATGATAATCTATTGTTCTGCCGCGCCGCCGGCAGCCGTCGAACGGCTTTCAGTTATTTGCAGTGCTTGTAGCCACTACATCTGATATCGGAAATCAATTAGGCATCATGCTCGTCGAATGCTCAAAGCTCGATGCGTCTCGAGTTAATTTATAATGCTGTAAATGATTACAAAAAGCAAATATAAATACAAAATCAAGCTACATTTTATAAAGGACAATAAATACACTATCTTCTCACCAAGTCACATCAAGATCGGTTTAGGCGTTTAGCTGTGAAAACGTAAGAAACATTTTTTTCGCATTTATAATATTAGTATGGGTACAATGGATAAGGATTAGTATGGATTAAGCGAACTGCGTTAACCAATCGTATTGATTTCAGGGATGTTAATATCTTGTTAGTACGTTGTATGAGCGGACATTATTATTTATTATATCGATCAGCCGTCGTTTCGAGGTTCTAAGAACGCAGCCGCTCCATCAGACCGATCGGATGCCTAGAGCCGAAGCTCGCCGAAAACGATACTAATTACGTGTTTAGCTGACCATTCAAATGGCTAATAATACGACGTCGGTAGAGTTGACGTCAGAGCTCTACTTCACATATTTCACAACACGAGTTTAAAGTTTCGTTTCTTCTATACTTTTGTTTTCATTTTTATGTTAGTTAGTTTGTTTATTTACAATTCTATTTATGAACTAGTATTTAGATTTGAATAGGCTTGCGTTTGGACTGGTGTGGTATACTTTTTTTTACTAAGAATATTTTTCATATGATTAGGTAAGTATAGTTAAATTAAATAAAAATACGGAAGGTCCTAAAAAGTAAGCTTGGATTCGCATGATTAAGTTTTAGCTTTTTTATGTAAAATAAATAACGAGTCGCGTTTACATCTATAGTATCAAGTCATACATAAATCCTGATGCAAACTAGAATTCCCTATAATATCTAGAGAATCAGGTCGAAGATCATGAACCCACAAGTATACTCGGACTCAGAACTAATTCCTGTAGTTCGTACTAATAATAAATTTCGTAAATTAACCCTGTGCGGGCGTCGAACACACCTCACGCTACGCAGTCGGCTCATAACCATTATGCACCGAGGCTATCAAATATTTACCATAGAAGACGTTAGTTAGCTGGAGTAGCCAGGGATACTTGTAAACTTGTGGTGTGTCGTCCAGTGGACGCAATACGGCATGTGGCGTCGTCGCCGCGGGCGAGGCGGCCGCGGCGCACATTTATCGCATCGGCCAAATATAGACACCTTCTTTATCTGATGCGATCTGCGAGCTGCAGGCAGTGCTGGCTGAGGAGATATTACACAAGCTCAGTATTTTTCTTTAATAGAATTTATTTTCATTGTCATCCTATACCGTCTCTATGGGGTCAAACTTATCCTGAAATGAATAGGACCTTTCATAAGCTAATGATCAATTTTTTTTTAAAGTAGGTATAGACTAGTTGACACCAACAACAAAATATTTTTAGGTGCGTGGAATATTAGTGGAATACGATAACTATAAAGCTATAATTCAGTTATATTATAATGTATTTGATTTATAATATGTGACAGTCGTAAAGCGCTCTAAAACTTGGGCTGCTATTTTAGCAAGTAAATAAATAAAGTTTAAAAAAAGTAAGACGAGTACAACAGCGCAGATATCAGAACCTATTAGTATAATCAGGACTCTTCTCTCGCCATCACACTGCGCGATTGCAAATGCGGAAGAGCCTAGTCGACTACGCCTACACGTTTTTCTATTTGTTATGTCTTTCTTTTAATTAAATGTATGCGTAATAGTAACTTTTCTCATACTTGTGTGTGTGTATCTCACATGCAAGTGCACACGCGTGCAGGGCGCGCAGGCGCAGGCCCCGCGATGGCGTCGCATACCGCCCGCCCCGCCCCCGCCACCGCCCCCGCAGGATTGTTCATGTCCTGCTGTAATTGCACATGTGTACCTACTACTGATGGTACTACTTCTAGAACCATAGTGCACATTATGTGCTCTATGCCTATTGTAGCACTGTCTGTGAAATCTTTTCAGGCTATTATGATTGATGATCAGTATTGTGTTGACAGAATCCTTACGTTATACAATAGTTGAAAATCATATGGAAATTCAAAATTGGCTGCAACTATATTACTTTGCAATTTTGTCCCTGGTTCTCCAAAATATACTTAGTTAAAAACAAAACAAGCTGTTCTGATAATGATTGAACTTCCCTGTCGTTACTGGAAGCTTCTCTATGCTCATCCCTTATAGTGTTTGTCGAACAGCGCCAGCCTTATTGGAACATCTATACTCCTCAAACATTACAGCAGTTCCACAACTGACGCCTGATAGAGCTTCTCTGCGATCAAGTGAAAATATAACATAAGTATGTGCCGGCGCATACTTCCATCAAACGGCACAAAAAATAAGCAGTCCTGATTGGCTGCAAGCATCCAGCAAGGCGCTGCGCTATCTAACGAAATACCTGCGTAGCTTTTAGTCCGGTTATACATTCCTGGAAAATTTCCAAGTTGAACCTCTACGGCAGTTATGTTTGCCATTCTTTAATTGCTTGTAATTTTTTCCTGCATAATACGAACTAAATACTATACTGCTATATATCATGTTCTGCAAATAATATTGACTGAACCTTGACTTCTGCATGATTTTCATTAGATACTCCTGCAAGTTGAGAATCTGGCAGAAAATCCACGTTTACCAACCAGCAAACCTATGATTTTAAAAATGGTTTTGTAAATATTGCACACGTTATGTCCGCCAGTGATAATATAATTCAAATGTACTAACAATCGAATGCCGTCATCTAAATGACAGAATATTTGCACCAGCTGGCTTCTTGCCAATACCTATGTCATTGTTTTGTAAAAGTAATACTCGGAAAACATATCTTGCGCCGCACAGAGCCGACGCAACGTCGACGCGACGTCGACGATGCGTTGTTCTAAGAAAGGCTTTATAATAAGCACATACTAAGCGGTGCCGCGCACACACTGAATTACAATACGCACTTAGCATTCCCGCCGCCGCTCCCCAATGCCAGTGTAAAAATACCTTAATATAAGTACACTTACCTAATTCCGCGTTTCCACCGCGCCACTGGAATATCAATCGCTTTAATTATATTTGTCATGATCTGGAGGTGTCACCGATGCGGCCTAATGTCTTCCTGGTCACTGTCGACTGACATCTGTGGCTAACAAAGCTGGACCACTGTGGTAGGTGCTTATTATGATTGTGACCATTTTGAGTGGGCCAACATGCATTTTTCGTGAAGCGTAGAAAAAAATACAAATAGCGCCATGTAATTTCTTGCTCATTATTTTAGAATGTGTATTGAGTGTATTCCGAATTCAATGGTGAACTAGTTGAGTTTCCTGAGTGCCCGCTAGGGCCCATGTGAATAAAGTAGGCATTGGTTATGGGGTGCCATATTTGCGGTGCGAAACGACTAACGCATAATGAGTACTGGGTCAATTCGCAAAAGGAAAGAGGTGTGAAAGACCCAAATAAAAAAGACGGTGTCAATTTACACTGCAGTGCGAACTGAGCATGGTACGAAACGCCCCATATCGCATATTTATGTGTGACTCGAAAAGTGTTTAATTTCGGTACATTATATACATACTAGTTGGAGTTTTAAAATGATGTAGAGTATGGTATTATAAATCAGACAACAGAACTTTTCTATATAATCAGGTTAGTACGTGGAATAAAAACACTCCATCTGTATTAATTAGCACCAAGGTTGAGGAACACTTCTGTCTGACTCCAAACTCCTGGCACGTTACCATTTAACATACTAATTACTTAATTCAAGTACATTACGCAGCTGAAATAGGATTTTGATCAATTGAGATACCGCTACTGAATGGAAATGTTGAGAGGGATTGCACATCATCACATTGTGATCAAGCTTTTATTAATGTTACTGTGTACTGCGTTATTTTTAGTAAAAAAGTACTTAACGAATTGTAATGTGGTTTTCACTGTTTTGTAGTTACAATTAAGTATCTGGCTAAGTAAAAGCCTCTTCACGAAAGTGATTTGCCAGCAGTGGGACAGTGTAGGCTGAATTATTATTATTATTATTTTACCTGGCAAAGCAATGATATACAAACGAGCAAAAACGTACGCAATACGTTAACAAGCTGTCACGTAAAGTAATCTCAATCAGATAATGTATAATGTTCAGTATTTAGCCAATTGGTGTTTAAATTTAGCGCCGTTTTATTGCAAATGACGGATTAAACAATACTGATGTATTCCAAATCACCTGCGGTCCAGTATTCCATATTTCAACCGACATTTAATCATTTAGTTCATAGTTAAACTGCAAGTTTAACTGTTAAACTGCGGTGGATGCTTTCGAATTGGAAACACCGCCACCACTCTCATATTGTGTGACTTAAAGTGTGTGATCGTTCTCTATTTATTGAAAGTTTAGGATTTGCAACGACCTCGCAGTAAAACATTTACAGTTTACCACCATGCGAAATTTTATCAAGATCCGATTAGTGGTTTAGCCCTAAAAGGGTCGCAAACAGACAGAAACACAGAGTTATTTTCACTTTCGCACGGTGTTCGATTTTAAGTAAGCTTCCGTTATCAGATGGTAGAAGTGACGCAGTACATATTAGGGCATTAATATCGAGATATGATTAATGCGCGCTGTCAGCGAGCCGGCGCGCGGGGCGCGTCCGAAACGCGGCCTGTATTTGGAACTTTATTAATTTGAGAAACTGGCTGGCTACATGTTTCTGCAATAAATTTAGTGCCATTACCAAAACAATTCTTTATTGCAGCATTCGCAGAAGAGCTGTGGGCAAAATGATTGTCTGGTTTGAGGAGATTGCTTCATTTAATATTAGAGGGCAAACGTCGTAGCCGAAAAAGCTAATCTGATGTCAATTGACGGAGTTGTCGAAGGTTGTCAATATGTATACATAAAAAACGGGACTGGACATCAAATTGCTAGTAATTACTATACTTCCGTAATTTAGTGATTATAAGTGCTTACCGTACTTCACTATGAAGACGGCGCTAGTTATCTAGATGTCACTCGCAAGCTCCCGCAGTTACCAGTAGCTGCTCTAATTATAGGCATTACGTTACAAAGTACGGCTCCTACTATTACGAGCGATCATCTCGCGGCTAACATTTCGCTGGAATTCCTGCGTAGGACTACTGTTGCATCCTCGCTCTCATCCTTTACCGCCTTCATGAAGAAATTGAAACCTTACACCGTCCGATTAGAGTAGAATTGGGATTGTTAATGTCGAGGAGATACGACGATTCGGTTCTGCAACGATGGAAGTTAAATGCAGAGTTTATTTCATAAGAATATAATTAGTGGGTGGAGTTCAATCAAATAGTTGTGTTCGGGAGCTGCAGTAAATCGATTCTCTCGGAGCGGAATCCTGCGCGCGCGCCGGTAGCGGTGGGTAGTCCGGCGTGGTTAATGATCTTATTCATGAATGTGATCGTGAATGACTTGCGGTTTGTTTGTGGCAGTCGTTACAGTTACCATTCTGGTTACTGGTTCATTGAACAACGTATCTGATACGTTATTTAGACGTCTGGGTTTGTTGGGTAACGTGCAAGGTGTTTTACTTTATTTGTTCTATTTCAACTTCTATGTCGAAGGAAACTCTTTAGACACTAAACTACAAATTTGTTTAATGATTAATTGGCCGCTGGAACTTCGGTCAAGGGTATTCAAAAATAGAACGTCAAAGTTGTACATCATTGCTGCATAGCCCTACCGGTGGCAATCCTCGATGCCGGGCGGTCCGTAATCGCGGGTCCATTATTGCCGCATGTCGCGCAAATTGCTACTCCCTCCGCTCGCCGGCCGGGCCGGTCCGGGCCGGTCCGGGCCGGTCCGCTACCCGTGTTACTCGCGCTATGATTTACTAATGGTAGAGGCTGTCAGCCTAATTGCGACTCGAAGAATCGACCTCGAAGACGGTTTAAAAAGCATTTTGATCGATAAAACTTATTTATATTTTTCACGTAACAAGTCCAGCCGATAGATTGCAAAGCCTAACTGTGAATTTTTTATCTAGTTAAAGTTATAACATTCCGGAAATCATTAAGGACCAAGCAAGAGACCCCAGTGAGTATCGTCTCTTCGATAACCGATGATAAATCGTAATAGATTTATTGAAACTGCGTCTACAAACGAGATTCGTGCATTACTGTCCGCATTTAGCCTGCGAGGTGTAAAAAAGTGAATAAACTAGTAAGCCTTTGGTACCTAGTACGGAGGTACGTGTAGCTGCCATGTAGGGCGGAATGTTCGCGGCACGCGGTCGGTGCTATTGCAGAGTGCATTAGTTTCGCGCGTGGTCGCTTACTCACGAGCATAGAGTCGACTCGCCTTGTAGCAACGTCCTATGATTTTTTTTTTTAATTTTAGGTAACGTTCTGTTTTCGTGCCTGCCAAAAATAATCGAAAATGATTTCCAATATTTAAGGCATTTGGAATACCCACTAGCATAATTTTATTATGCATCTGGTCATCTTCAGGTAATACAATTAAGTTTGCTCAAAATCAACTTTAGACTTACAAAAAGAGCATGCGGATTTTTATAGAAATTAGGTACTGGAACAACAAAGAATTTCCAGAAGCCACACTATAATGGGGAGAGTCTCAATCGGTCTCATTATGTAATCAGGCAGTTAGCGGAAATTGATAGGAATTACCCCAGACGCGACGCAGCGAGTCGCGGCTCTTAGCTCTCCAGAGATGCGCCAGCGGCTGGACAAGGTGACGCAACCTCTACACCGAATATGAACACGACACAGTCAGACGCACTTAGAAAATTTCACCGTCATGTTAAGTATGGAATTTGACCTAGGGCGATGGATCATGCAATAATTTAATTAATAATTATTTTTTAAAATAATAATCCTAAGTTCTAACTTTCGTATGAACTTTTAAACTTTAGGTAGTTCCGGGACATCTGGTTTTTGCGGTACTCGTCTCAACTCGTGCAACTACCACCTGCCACCGCAATATGCACATACCAATCACTATAAATATACTCGTACCTACTTGGTTCCCGCATTCGACTTTATCAAACTTTTTATACTTTGACCGTCGTGTAGATACTACGAGTTTTTTTCCGACTTATTTTCTTGAGATATCAACTACCCCACACTGGCTGAGGATTCGTCTTCTATGTTAGTACTAGTAGGTAAACCTGATGATGTTAGATACTAGTAGGTCAACCTGATGATGTTAGATACTCTAAATAAGTACAAATGTCTTCTTACCGTCATGCATCATTACACATTACTTTTACAGATAAACCCAATAGGGAGATGCGTGATTTCATACCATGGAGGACTCGAGACGGATTAAAGTTTGCGTCGCAAAATGAAACCTAAATATTTGCAGTAAAGTCATAGGTACTCCTATTAAAACATTAGGTAGGGTTTTTAGCAAGAGCGAGGAATATTTTATATTCCTTCCCCGCGGCATTTCCTGCGAGAGTGCGCATGCGCGCCGCCGCTCGCTCTCCTGTCCCACGTGTTGCAAGGAGGAAGTGTCGCACGAGCAAGACCTGCAATGTGTCTAGAATTTATTGGAAAACGAATTGCCTTATTAGATCTGTACCTGCAATGCATGGCGTGCGGGAGCTGAGCAAATCAGAGCCTTTTGATCAGCTTTATACATAAATTCCGTTCATAATTTTATTATAAGTATGTAAGAGTAAATAATTGATAATAGGTAAAGGTATATCTCTCTCTTGTTGATAATTTTCTTATTGGTAACTTCTATAGCAACTACCTGTTGTAAGTGTGTTTGTCTATAAGCGCTGGCTACAGGGACCAGACAGAACAAGCCTCCAAATTCGCGTCGCCGCCGGCTCTATTTGATTATCCCGCGGCTTCGCCCGCTCCGCGCCGCCGCCGTGCGTAATTACGTTATTAAAAAAATAATATTTTCCTACTCTTTGTTTTTGTGCGAAACGCCTGCGCACCCGACGGTTTTTATTTATTATTTATGGTCTTAATTAACGGTTGACTGTACGGAGCTACAACACTTTATGTTATTTATGAGAGGACCGTAAACGTTTTTAAATATTTTTATTAATTTTCGCTTGAAACGAATGTGTATTTTCTATAAAATAAATCGGCTCTTTCTCTCAAAACACTAACCTTGCAAAGCCTGTGCTTCTCTGTTCTCGTACAGCTAAGCATCCGCTAATCTCAAAATCTACAATAACTTACAGTAATAAGACAGTAAATTCTACAGGTGGGCTCTGTTTCACAAAAAACCCAAACTCATTCTGCTTCCAGCACAAAGCCGATTAGTGAAAAACACAGGAGACAAGTGTTTGTAGAGCCATGATTTTTGTAGTTTCCTAAATGCACGGTATCTTACTAGGTCAGATAGAGTATGCGACAGTGATGCGTAATTTTTTCAAACTCTCTTCTCTCGTCTTTTAATGAGGTGTTCATAATTTTCGTCTTGTTATACTAACTCAACTGCTTTCATTTGAGTTTAACCACTCTCTTTCTCTGAAATCCGAGAGTTGACGTCGTAGCATTGTGTATCGAATCTGATTCTATAATTTGATATAATATTATTAATAAAAACTTTCCAAATTGCGTTCAGCCGTATCACATGCTGTGTACAATTGTACAAGTGTATCTAAAAATAAAGTTTTGTGGCAACTTATAGCTAGAAACGTAAACAGTGCGGTGCTACAAAGGCATGGCGCCGGACCACGGCAGAGAACAGTACGTGATGCGATGATGGCGAGCGCGGAGTGCGGCGGCGGAGAGCGGCGAGTATAAAAAATGAGATTTGCATGAGAGCGGCCGCTGGCGCCGCCGCAGATGCGCTCAGATACGTGATACGTGCCGACAGGACTCTGCTTGCAGTGAACAGGCGTAGAGAGCTGATGCTGTCATCGACGGTTTTAGTTACTACCATTACGGTATTTTGTTTACTACTTACGATTACGTACTCCATTTACCAAAGAAAATAATTGGACGCCTAAACTCTAGTTCGATACCGCGCTGTGCATAGTGTTATTGTAGTTGAAATCATGGTATGACGTCTTTCGATTCGAGATTGACTTCGACAAGGTCTTAGTTGATTCGAATATTGTAAATTTAAAGTTTTTCGAATCGAATTATATCGAACCGAATGGTTTGTTTACTGAGCTATCACAAGGAACGTGATAACGCCTGACTTAATTCAAATAGTTCAGCCTCGGTGATAGTTCAGAGTAACATTGATAATTATTGTTACATTGATAATAATTACTATGACGTGATGTCGATGTGTGCACTTGTCCAGTATCTTTTACAGATGAAGCATAGGCTGAAAACAGAAACTGCTGGTATACATACATTTCGGGAATTTAAACATTAATTTCAATAAATGGCAAAATTCAATGGTAGTGAGCAAATAGTGGGATTGTACGACAGCCATTGCAAATATCAAGGCTCATCTGTAATTATGGACGCGACGGAAGACTGCGCTTCCTGATAACAAAAGCACGCTAATGAGCCTTCTCTTGCAAATCTATGTACCTTACTTTCATATTTTGGAATAAATGGATGTTATGAATCATAAAAACTTACGTATCTACCTACCTACTTGTAGACAACATGTCATATTGGGGACAGAACATCAAACAAAGTTCACGCGAAAGTTATTTTGATGTTTATATAGCATAACAATATACTTAGTAGATAACGAAGAAATATCTGAACTGTTTTTTTGACATTTGGTATCTTAACACTTAAAATCCTGGAATATCAAATGTGGGATATTTTTCAGTGTTACTCACAGCGTATCACCCTAGACAACGCGGATGTAGCCGCGGGGCGCAACTTGTATTAATTTATTGTTCCTATGTTTTGTAGCCTTCACATACCCTCGACAGTACAAAGGCCATATTCGGCTATTTCACGCAGCGTTGAACAATAGCCCGGCAGGATCACGTACGAGTAGTTTCTCTGTGCAGCGGCGGCGCTGCGCAGTGCGCGGCTCGCGGAGGCACTGCCGCGGCGATTGGGTCCGCTCATGCGCATGTCGCATCGCAATTGCCGGAGGAGACTATAACCAAACGTGACATAATACTACCCGGGGCTACATCTGACATACAATGACACACAAAAACGGAACAGTTTTCAAACAACAATGCATTTACCTTGAGATACGTTAGGATGGTTTTATTTCTCAAATATGTAATAACACATACACACACCCTCACCCTCTCACATACATCATCACAACATAGAATTTATTATTCTATTCATAAGTTCACCATAATAATATTTTAAATGAAAGTATTTATTTTATTAATTTAGGGCAAAATATTCTAAAATCTTAATATTATCTTATCTATACCGATTATTTCTATTTATAACATGTATGTCGTAGCAGTAACAAAAAACGGGAAACTTTTCTGTACCTATGTTTTTTACGTCTACTGAAATAAGAAAACTGTCAATCACAATAATAGCTTCTCGCAAAATGTGTATAAGTAAAAAATAAGGAACAAACATCGTTTGGTATTCATGCATTCATGGAAACATTACGGGCGCATTATTCAGCCGCTATCGACGCGTCAATCGGTCCACACCTCGCCCAAATCTCCGGACAACGCACAAACAAATATAAACTCTAATTGCAACCGGTAAGCCTTAAATTGTAGCCGGTCCGTAGTTTAGAGCGCTCGGACGTAAGGAGCCAATATTAAATAGGCCCATAGTAATGAGACAGCTGGTGACGAGCGAACTCCTCATGTATTTATTCTAATTTATGAGACGGCCGCGTGAAAATAAACTGTGTTCACAAACAATATATACCTACTCAATAACATCATAACATTTACATGTTAAGTAACCATAAATTTTTGACATAATTATTTTGTTAGTAATCTTAGATTGCTGCTAATTAGCATTGACAGATCAAGTTTATTTGTACATTTTTTTAGCGTCGGCGTAGTTCTCTGTAAGAAAATATAAATAGTAATAGCATGTGTTAGCTATTGTTAGTCATTATTATATTTAACAAATATCATAGTCTATAGTTATAAGTTATCAATGTATCTACACTATTTTATGTTCCCAAGTCAACGACTATTTCCGTTACATTTTAATTGTTAAAGTAGTTGATTTGACTTCCACTGCACTAGCAGACAGGCAATGACGTATGCCGGTCTGCCGGTGGAGGGGGACGGCGACATAAACAGATTAACTTGGGAACTTGAGGCAGTCGAATAGAAGCTCTGGTCGTGTACACAAGTGTATTAAAAGTAAAGTGTGTTAAGCAACATCTTTCGGAGTTTTTATTGGCTAAGACCCTGGTGAAGTGACAGATCAGAATTGTGGGATAAGCACCAAAAAAAAATCGCCTGTTTTGGCGATAATATCTTGGTGTCGCCATACGCCCAGTCGGAGACAATAATTAAACGACAAAAATGGAAGAACAACCTAGAAGCCGCATCAGGCAATTGGAAACTCCTGCGGAGTCTCCAAGACGTATACAAACTAGGAAAAATAACCGCAAAAGCGGTACGAGCAGCCGCAGTCGTGGCCGCGTGGCGAGCAGGAATGGCAGCGTGGTGAGCAGCCGCAGCAGTCGCGAAGCATGCAGCCGCAGCAACCACGAAGCGCGCAGCCGCAGCAGGGCGGCGCGAAGCCCCAGACGCACGGCACGCACTCACTGCCGCAAGGCACGTAGCCGTGGCAGCATAACGCGCAGCCGTGGAGCGTGCAGCCGCAGCCGCGGAGCGCGCAGCCACAGCCGCAGAGCGCGCAGCCGCAGCCGCGGAGCGCGCAGCCGCAGCCGCGGAGCGCGCAGCCGCAGCCGCGGAGCGCGCAGCCGCAGCCGCGGAGCGCGCAGCCGCAGCCGCGACACGAGCTGCCACACCGCATCAAAGCGCCATCGCAGCAGAGTCAGGCGCAGCACTAGCAGTGCTAAGCGGCGGCGCTTCAGCTCAACGCGAAACCGCAGCAGTGCGAGACGCAGCCGCAGCAGTACAAGGCGCAGCCGCAGCCACACGAGGCGCAGCTGCAGCAGTACAAGGCAACACCGCAGCACCGTGAGCCACGCCGACATAGGAGCGCGGCCGGATGTTACACAACAGGTTAGAGAACTAGTACCTCCTTTAATAGCAGACATGCCTGTTTCAACTACGAACCCATTATTGGACACAACTCACGCAACTACTTCATACTCAAATAATATAACATTAGTACAAATGTTGAAAGATCTCGTTCAGACCATAAAAACTGATCCAACTGGTGAACGTTTTCCTGTGCTAAACGTAGTTCCTGAATTTGATCCGTCAAAACGTAATCAAACAACTGAAATGTGGATTTCAAAAGTTAACGAATGTGCACAAATATACAATTGGTCAGAAAGACAGACCATTCATTATGCATTGCCAAAACTAGTGGGTTTAGCCCAAAAATGGTATCAGGGTCTACCTAGCCTCATGTTCTCGTGGCCCGAATGGCAAGATAAACTACGTTCTGCTTTTCCTAGCGATGAGAACTATGCCCAACTATTGTCAGATATGCTTGCTTGTAAAGCGCGTTTTGGTGATTCATTAGAAGAATACTTCTATGAAAAGATGGTTTTACTTAACAGATGCAATATCGCTGGTAAAAACTGCATAGATTGCATATTGTTTGGGATCGAAGATCGCTCTGTACGAACTAGTGCAGAGGCTGCACAGTATTCAGATCCCGACAAATTGCTTGTATATTTGAAGGGGGTCAAGTCAAATAAAAGAACTGATAGAACGATGCAGCAAGCAGGCATGCCTGATAATAGGCGTAATAGGGCTAGTAAAACTGTAACCAATACTACAGAATTTAAAGCTAAATGCTACAATTGCGGTGACGAAGGTCATCCATATTATAAATGTAAGCAGACAATCAAACGGTGTAGTCACTGTAATAAAATTGGGCATCTTGTTAATGAGTGCTCTGTGAAAAAAGATGCGACTCCCAAAACAGTCTTACGTATTTCCCAGCATCAAGATAATGATCTCAAATATTTTAAGCCCGCTATCGTAAACGGTACTGCTCTTGATTGTTTTATTGACTTTGGAAGCCAATGCTCCATGTTAAGAGAATCGGTAGCACGATCTTTGGGTACCAAGTGGGCAGTAAATGACTTGCCCGTTCTAAGAGGTTTTGGTGATTCTATAGTCAGTTGTCTAGGAAAATGCGATGTCCAAATTGAAGTAGACTCTGTAAAAGCAACGGTGCCGACCCTGGTAGTACCTGACCACTTATTACAAGTTTCGCTACTATTAGGTCAGACTTTCACTGAACAAGAACATGTTGTAGTTGTCAAAACTAACAAAATCCTTAAGATTTCGAATAAAATAAGACCAACGGCTGACAATAAAATATCGCTTTTGCTTGTTGATGATGTTAATATACAAGGGCTTACCAGTGTCGAGGTCTACTCAGACCCCTGTTATAGTGGGGATGTTCTGGTAGAACCAAGCCTCAGTCATAAGCCATCAGGCGAATACGAAATCATTCAAAGTTTGAGTGTTTGAGGGTTTGTAGTGAAACAAAACACTCTCTTGACTCGCGTTATACCTTTTGCCGAAATGCAATCATATAGTGTTAATAGGATCTTAAGTAAGGACCAAGAACTGCCAGACCCTACCATAGACGGTTCATTAATTAATGTCGATCCTGAACTAGACGATACTGATAAAAATTCATTGTCGGGAATGCTCAACGAATATAGAGATTGCTTTGCATTTTCAACTAAAGAATTAGGGTGCGTAAAAGGTATTGAAATGGAAATCCAACTTAACGATAGCACACCAGTCGTATACAGACCCTACAGGTTGGCTCATTCGGAACGTGAAGTAGTTCGAGGGATGGTTAAGGAGTTAGAGGATTCGGGAATAATTCGTCCATCCACGTCTGATTACGCATCTCCAATCTTATTAGTAAAAAAGAAAACCGGTGACTATAGACTCTGTATAGATTTCAGGTCTTTGAATAAGAAAACTGTTAAAGAACATTATCCCTTACCCAGAATTGATGATCAATTAGACAATTTATCAGGCTTTAAATATTATACTACATTAGACCTTGCGTCAGGCTATTACCAAATACCAATGTCAGATACGTCCAAACACTTAACAGCTTTTGTGACACCCGATGGGCATTTTGAGTTCACTAGAATGCCTTTTGGTTTAGCTAATGCCCCGTCAAATTTTCAACGAGCGATTAATAATATTCTGGGTAATGCGCGATTTAAAGATGCATTTGCATACATGGATGATGTAATTGTTCCATCTAAAACTATTGATGAAGGATTTGAAAAATTGCGTAATACCTTAGATTTGTTTCGAGCAGCAGGATTAACTTTGAAACTATCTAAATGTAATTTCTTTATGCGCTCTATACACTATCTGGGTTTCGAAGTGAATGAGAACGGGGTTCGACCCGGAAAGAAGAAAATTGAAGCAGTTCAAGACTTTCCTTCCCCCACAGACCAACATAAAGTTCGCCAATTCATAGGTCTGGCAAGCTTCTTTAGACGTTTTATAAAAGGGTTTTCGATCATTGCGAAGCCATTGACTCAACTTTTAAAGAAAAACTGTCGTTGGCACTGGGGGAGTGTCGAACAAGAGGCATTTGAGAATTTAAAGAGGGAATTGACAAAACGACCTATTCTTGCATTCTATAATCCATCATACGAAACTCAAGTCCACACAGATGCCTCAAAGTTAGGAATTGCTGGTATCTTAATGCAGAGACCTAATAAAGAATCACCATTTCATGCTGTTGCGTACTACAGCAGACAGACTTCCCCTGAAGAGTCTCGCTTTACTTCGTATGATTTGGAGACTTTAGCGGTAGTAACGTCATTACAACAGTTTCGGGTCTATCTGCTAGGGCTTCATTTTACAATAGTTACGGATTGCAACTCGGTACGAGCAACGTTTGAAAAAAAGGACATGTTACCACGCGTTGCGAGGTGGTGGAACAGTCTGCAAGAGTTTGACTTTAAAATCATTTATAAGCCTGGGTCTAATATGGGTCACGTTGACGCTCTCAGTCGCAACCCTGTACAACAAATCAGTTCGGTTGAAGTCAGACTGATCGATACAAATTGGATAACAACTGCTCAACAAAATGATTCAGAACTTCAAAGAATTATTGAAATACTTAACGACAAAGACACCGATAACATAATTGAAATTAAAAATAATTTTGTTGTGAAGCGTGGATTGTTGTACAGGAAAACGACTGATGGTGACCGCTGGGTTGTGCCTAAAGGGGTACGTTGGCATTTGCTTAGAGCAAATCATGATACCTTGGGACATTTTGGCTTTGAAAAAACGTATGACAAAATAAAGGGTCACTACTGGTTTGCTAAAATGAGACGCTTTATAAAGAAATATGTAGATTCATGTCTAGAGTGTGCTCACACCAAAACTCCTGCCGGTAAGAAGTCGGGTGAATTACACCCTATCCCGAAAGTTGACCGGCCATTTCACACGCTGCATATAGATCACCTGGGTCCTTTCGTGCGTAGCAAAAAGAAAAATTGCTATCTTCTGTTGATAATAGACGCGTTCACAAAGTACTTAATACTAGTGCCAGTGAAAAGCACGAAAAGCACCCATACTATACACGCAGTCAAAAATTATTTTCATACCTTCGGTGTACCTCAGAGATTGATATCTGATAGAGGTACATCATTCACTGCGAAAAGCTTTCAAGAATATCTCGACTCCTTGGGGGTTAAGCACGTGCTGAATGCAGTTGCCACCCCACGTGCAAACGGGCAAGTAGAGAGATACAATCGGACTGTTCTCGCTGCTCTTAGTGCCAAAAATTTTAATAAATCAGAAAAATTATGGGATGAGTCAGTTTCTGAAATCCAGTGGGGACTGAATAATACTATTAATATGGGAACAGGAAAAACACCGGCTCAGGCATTATTTGGCACTAATCTAGTAGGTACTAATGACTCATCATTATGTCTTAATACAACGAATAATGACGAATCCCATGATGAGAGAGTCACAGAAACGATTCGAAGTGAAGTGACGGAACACATTGCTAGAAGTCAAGCTAAGCAAAAAGAGTCCTTCGATAAACATAGAAAGAGGGTAGTTTACACGGTAGGTGATCTAGTCAGAATTGAACGAGAAGTTCCTTCTTGCGGACAAAGTAGAAAGTTGATGCCTAAAATTCGTGGCCCTTATCGAATAATTGAAGTCTTAGGTAATGATAGGTATATGGTCGAAGATACTCCTCTGTCCAGAAAAGGTAACAAAACGTTCAAAGGGGTTTTCTCCGTCGACAAAATTCACCCTTGGTTGGTATTTCATAGAACTACTGATGAGACTGATAACGAATCCGATAATGGGTCACACGAAGACGAAGCTGATGCTATCATTAATAATAACGCTGATAATAATGATGACTCTAGTCATGATTAAAATATTTAATTAATACATCTTGTTTGATTGCGCTGTATAATAATTAATAAGATTGTTTGGATGAAGTCAATAATGAGTTTACAAAATATTAGCGTTAGGTATAACAATAATTCTAATAGAACATTGTACTGTGTTAGTAATTAAGAACAGAAGGTTGGATCTTATGTGAACAAATTATGAGTGTATGCTGCTTTATAGTAAAATTCAACATACACTTCTGTTATTTTTATCCATAAAAACATGGAAGTTTCAATTAAAAGTGGGTAAAAGATCTTTGTGTGACTATATTATTATGAAATTTACTTATTATTATTATTTTATTTGAAATGTAATTACTTGTTTATTTTTAGCCATTGAAAATATGTAGAGGTTTCAGTGGAATAACATACTAAAGACATGAAGGGGCTTTAGTATTTGTGTTATTGTAGATATGTAGAGGCTACAATAATACGCAAGGTACATAATTATTGGTGATTATCGAGGCGAAGACATGAAGGGGCTTTGTCCTCGGGGTCATAATAGTAAGGGACTCAAAGATAGTTGCAGATATGTAGAGGCTGCAACTATACCCACCATGCATTCAAACAAAAAGCTTGACGGTATAATTTGTTTTGTATTAAATTATTATTGTTTGTCTTTTATCGTGTTCACGGGACGTGACACTATCAGGAAGGGCCGACTGTTAGCTATTGTTAGTCATTATTATATTTAACAAATATCATAGTCTATAGTTATAAGTTATCAATGTATCTACACTATTTTATGTTCCCAAGTCAACGACTATTTCCGTTACATTTTAATTGTTAAAGTAGTTGATTTGACTTCCACTGCACTAGCAGACAGGCAATGACGTATGCCGGTCTGCCGGTGGAGGGGGACGGCGACATAAACAGATTAACTTGGGAACTTGAGGCAGTCGAATAGAAGCTCTGGTCGTGTACACAAGTGTATTAAAAGTAAAGTGTGTTAAGCAACATCTTTCGGAGTTTTTATTGGCTAAGACCCTGGTGAAGTGACACATGATGCACGTCGGGGTGGCGGTGACAATGGCAGTGGTGGTAGGTAAATATATCTACCTAGTGGCAGCGAGAGGTGCTGCGGCTGTGGTGGTGGAACCGAGCCAAGGCTGTCCAGGAAACCACGTACGGTACGTGCCGGCCGCGCACGCAGCGGCGACGGCTCACTGCACTGTTCCGTATACTTTATATAAAAACTTTGTAGAAACATTTACTTTTACTTAAACTTGGGCTTAAAGAGCATTTAAAAAAACCTACTTCTAATTTTCCAAGCAGCTTTTTCACTCAATAAAATAGCGGACTTTCAAAAAGTGTCAAATCCGTTAGTCATCAGGTACGCTAGGAGTTCCATATTGTTTCTGAGTTTCACAGGCATGAATGTCATTACATAGTAAACTGCATTACCTATATTACCATATGTAAGCCTTGTTAATATTATTGAAGTAATATAGAGCTCAAATAGTGCTCTCAGAATTACAATTACGAACGAACTAACGAATGCTCTCACAGACTTTCAAACAACCTGAGCCAAATGTTGTATTGGGAAAACGACGCTTCTGCACTTTTATACAAAAGACTTCAACGCGTTCCTTGTGCTACGAAGTGCTACGAAAATTGTTAAAACCGTGCAAATAAATTATTAACATTTTAAAAGTATCTACTTTCAGTACATTTAGTAGTCTTACTTTTATTAAAGAAACGTAAAACTAATCCCATCAAGAGGTTTACTGTAATTCTTACTGTTATAATGATTCTTAGTTTAAAACTAATGAAACAGCAACAAAATAAGTAAATATTTCTTGTATTTACTTGCATATAATGCAGGTTTACATAGGGATATTTGAAGTCAGTTGGCATCATACAGGAGCCAAGAATGAAGCAATTGCGGTTACAGACACCATGAGTCAGCGCTCCGTCCGCAATGATGTCACGCTCGGATCGGACGACAATGATGACACCTACCTAATATTCCTACAGACATTAAACCCACCCACTTCAATAAGTTCTTGGCCAATTTACTAGACTATCTTGTTTGTCTGTCTATCTGTCGTCTGGGTGGAATCGAGCAATTCAAATTCATGTAAACTGCCAAAATATACTTTAAATTAAATAAATTAAAATAATTATCATTCGCCAAATTTTGATTATCCTACGCTCCATTATTCGGTTGATTCCACATTGATGTATGTTACGAAGTACCAACTTACATGAGCATTTAGTTCATTCAGTAAAGCTGCAGATTGCCATCGACTCAATGCCGATAGCTTTCATTCAAGCATCTTTATTTCCACAAAAACAGTGAGTTAAGGTTAAGCGCAGTCGACACACGTACGCAGTACGCACGGCACGTCGCAGGCGCAGGCGCATGGATGCACAGACGTAAAACTACATTTCCGGTAGATAAGGGATGATGCTTGACTTCCTAATGAGCCAACAGGAACTGAAATGTCAACCGCATCAGACGCTCTTACGACGAACACGCCGTTCAACAAATTCGAGTTGAAGCTTTCGTTGGTAGAACCGTGATTTAAAAAAATTTTTGGTGTAAGACACTAAACAGAAAACGTAATTACAAAATAGTTATGGTATGTATGTCTCGACGCGGGCGCATAATAGGCCCGGCGTTGAGCGTGTTCCGCCTCCATACTTGACCATTAAAGTGGCACCTGCGAAATATACCACAAAAAATTAATGTCGCAGCCCGCAACTAGCCATAAAGCAGTCCTCTACGAGCGGCGACGTCGCCGCCATACAGATCGGCGCATAGCGTGCACCTCTCCCGCACCATCGCCACACGACCGCGACATTTGCATGCAATTGTTATTAATACGCTATGCCGCTTCACCGACCCACACGTTAATTACACAATTTGCCTAAGCACCGAGTGGTGGTGAACGGCTCAACCGCCTCCACCGCCGCTGAAGCAAAAAGCGCCCAGCGTACTCGGCGCTGGTCGCAGTATCGGGCGGCACGCGACGCCGTCTTGGACAGCGGCTGAGACATCGCCGGAATGGCTGATTCCTATTGTAATGTATGCTAAGCGCGGCGACCGCGACAATTAGGCTAGGATGTGCGGGCCACGGCCGCGGTCGTGTCCGCCGCGTCACGCTGAATTGCGATCGGCAATTAGTGGTCGGTCGCTGCATCACTCGCGCGCCTCCTAATCACGACCGCATCGAGTATTCTCCGGATGCAGCCGCCCCACGGGATGAATGTTAATCCTAGGTGAGAGCGCGGACGTGGGACGACGACGCCCGCGACGCCCTGTTGGGAACTATCAGCCGGCGTGTGGGAGTCCACGTTGCGACTTTCGGTGGTAGCCCGAGTTGCGTTACTTCCAGAATTTCCAATTCAAACCACGTTATTAATAAGGAGAGGTCGGGCGCTCGTGATCGGCTCGGGCTCCTACGCCGCACCGACACACGAACAAAATAGTCGAAAAAGGTAAGCGCGCGGTCGTGACGGGAATGTCGCCGATGTTATGTATTTTCAGGTCGCACTCATTGTATTTTAAACCGCCATTGTTTCGTATTTCGCGCCTGCACACACAATGCACTGCGTCCGCGCTCCCGTATTTCTCGTTGGCGAGAACCGTCAAAAGGACGCATCCATCCATAAATAGTATCAATTTTACCGTTCAAAGTGACAGAATGTAGAGGGATGTAGTGTCGTGGAAGGCAGTGACTGATGTCGGGGCGAGGAGCCGCGGGCGCGCACGTCACGTCGTGCGGCGCGGGGTGCGGGCGCGGGCGCACGTGGCCGTCGCCTCTCCCACGGTCTGCGATTGATTAACGGTGCGGTTCGCGCTAACCGCCGTCGACGTGAGAATGCTCTACGAGCTAATATGCGCGGGGGACATTCGGGCCGTGTCGCCTCCGCGTGACAAAATTGCAATGTGGACCGGGAGCCACCGCGCCCGGCGCCGCCGCTCCGGCACCGCGCGGCCGCCGCCCGGCACGCCTCCGCCATCCACAGCGCATAGGCAAGATTACGACGTGATTAGGGACGCAAATGGCTAGCCGATCACTTGAAGGAAACTTCCCATCACTTGTGTCAAAAACATCTTGGCCGTTGCCAAGATAATATGACGGAAAGCATAACAAGTAGGCGCCTGCACGTTTGCCGCTTGGAGTAGTTCCAAGTCCATTGTGATCCATTTATAGATAATAATAATAATATAATAATTCAGCCTGAAACTGTCCCACTGCTGGGCAAAGGCCTCCCCTCACTATCGTGAGGAGGGTTAGGCCATAATCCACCACGGGGGCCTAGTCCGGATTGGTGGATAACATGCCTCCGAATTAATTCTCGGGCATGTTGGTTTCCTTACGATGTTTTCCTTCACCGAAAAGCGAGTGATAATTACGTACATATGTTTTAACAAGAAACACATTGGTACGTGCCCGCACTGGGATTTGAACTCGCCACCTCCGTTTTCGAAGGCGGACGTTCACCCACTAGGCTACCACCGCTTATATAGATACAAATCAATATTTACTTTTAAGTTTAGATAATTTAGATACCTAGATTTAATTTTACCTCCAAGTAAATGAGCATTTTTTACAAAGAATATGAAGTATAATCGGAACGCTGAGTAAATATAAACACGAGGCTCGGCTGTCATCGCACATCTCGGCCGCTTCGCAAACAACATAACTAACGCGCGTGTGCACTCGATCCGCATAATGAGGCTGGAAGCCGACGCACGCAGGACATCGCTATCGGAAGAGATGCTAGTCGAGCACAGGATAGCTGCGGCTGCGGCGCGGCTGCGGTGCGGCTGCGGCGGCGGCGCGACGCGCGCGTGATGCCGCGCAGATAACGCACGCGCGCCTGGGAACACGGGACTCGGCGACAGCCCTCCAAGGTTACGGACCTGCTGAGAATACGACTCATCACCGTCACGTTTCTAACCACTATATACCAGTACCTCCTCCTTTAGGTACCTCGAAACTACCACTGGACTATTTCTTTTTCACGAATTTCAATTTGCGTTAAAATAATATAAACTCCTCTGTTCCTGCCGCTATTCACTATCTCAGCGCTATGTGTGAATGAAAACGACAAAAACCGTCGGATAAAATCTCATTCATCCACCGCGCGTCTCCAATTACAATCGACGATCTCGCAGCCGCCGCGCCTCTCTACCTAGCCTGGAGGCCGCCACTGCCGAGCCGCTCAACACAATGTTTACACTATTGTGGAAGGCACTCTACTCTTTGCAATCAGTGATATCTGGTTATCACAATACATTGCTATCTCTCTTGATCAGTAAAAAACTGTCGAATTTTATTTCTAATAACACGCGACAGGATTTTTAGGAAGCAAAACCGCGCTACCTTATCTATATCTGGCTGCACTTTTTATTTTCACGATGCACCATCTCCAGAGAGGTATCACTTTCCAGGCGAATCCTTTACAGCTAAGTACAATTGTTAACGCCTCATTAGCTATTCCGCAAACACCATCAGTGACCGCTCGCATGTTAAGCTGTTTCCACCATAATAGCGGGAACTGGCAATCGGGCGTGACATCGCGCCGCATCGCATCGCGCCGTCCATCTGAGGCGCGGCTATCTCTCCCATTAACTCCTTATCTGCTAACTTAACACTCAGCCGGAGTCTCGCTCGCTGCACCGATCTGTGAGCGAGCCAGCGCTGCGTTCTCTGATGGCAGATTGGTGCTACGAAGAAACTAAATGATGGAAAAATCCACTTTGGGATCCTAATACCGTATGTAAACAGTGAGCTTAATCAGCTCTGATAAAAACTCATACTACTCGTACAAGCATACTTTTCACACACACACAAACACACTGTGTAGTTTGCCTGATCTGATGTTAAAATGCGGTAGTCAAGACATCTGAAACATGTTTGACGAAACATCGAGACAACAATAATAAATAATAACATTTTGTAACAAAAGATAAACTTGTTAAGCTCTACTGATTGACTCTGATTAGAACGCAGCGTTAGTTGAACTGAAATATGAGTGTATATTTAGAAAACTAGTTAGATAACATACGATTGCGTAAACAAAATTCACGTACCTATATCTAGACACTAGAAGGGCATCGGAAAGTTGCACTACACTAATTAGCATGCCGCTTCCCATGTTCCACGCAAGGAGTAAAGCCTGGTGCCGAATGCGCCGGTTTGGAAAGCGACGCGTGATTAGGGAAAGCATGGCCCGCGCGGACCGCTGCTCTAGAATAATGATCAACTTTCAAATGCTATCTTAGGTAAATAAGCGTTCACTCATGCGGACAAGGACGATGTCTAAATAATTTAATAATAAATATTTCAAGGTAAAGCCATAGCATAGTAGTAGTTAGTGGTTCTAGAGCCAGCAATTCTGACTTTTTAAAAACAATAAAAAGCTCACACGAAAAATAGTCAAGTGTATGATGATGGCGCCAAAATTCTTGACGGATGCCATAAACCTAACGGGACCCCTCCTCCCCCTCTCCCCCCTCCCCTCCTACAGACCGTCACATCACGAGCAATGTGACATGAACTCGCATCACTCACGGCATGCGATCAGATAACGCATGGAAGCATGCCATGATTGCATGCAAATTGTGTGGTATCACGAGTTCACTTGTAAGTGGCTGACATTAGGTATCGCGTACTGCCACTGGTCGTTGAACGAATAATTTTATATTAGTTTAGTATTAATATACATGTGAGTTGGAGCTTTTTAGTACCTAACGGCTTCTTTAGACATCAAACTTAATTTATTATTTTAGCCCGCCTTGAAAAATTGCATTAGTTATTCATACATGAGGCAGTAGTGTGCAAACATTACTATGTGCCAGGTTGAACGGAACTATTTCAGTAAAATTACTGGGTATATTATGATAGTTTAGAACTAATGACTCAGAGGTACGAGCGCAGTGCAGTGTCGTGCAATATTTACAATGCAACATTCAAAGTCAAAGTCAAAGTCAAATCATTTATTGTAAATAGGCAATAAAATCGCACTTTTACAAGTCAAACACTTCAATCTAATAAACAAATTAATAAAATCATAAAAGAAAACAAACTATAATTAATTGATTAGGTATGGTTTGAGTTTGAAAAAGGATGTTTCCCTTTCAAGTCCAGGATTGAATCTCAGACAGGAAAAGGAAACTCCGTTTGATTCTACCAGTGCTTCGGAATACGCCCGTTAGAGAAGACAGCACCAAGAAACTCTACGGGGATGTCATATTTTTTTTCTCATAATGTATAATTTTTTTTTTTTTTCAATCACAATATTTACATTGGTATAAATATGACCATCAATATAAAAATTTCAAAACATATTAATAAAATTCACGTTAATTATTACTACCATGGAGCTGGGGGCATTGAGGCCATGCATTTTTATCTTTAATATAGTCATTAACAGTGTAATAGGCTTTCTTTATGAGATTAGCCTTAATAAAAGTTTTAAATCTTTGCATGGATAATTGATCAATTCCCTCTGGCAACTTATTATAAAAGCGTATACAGTTCCCCATAAATGAACCACTAACCTTCTGCAACCGAAATCTTGGTACATTGAGTTTATTTTTATTTCTAGTGTTGAAATTATGTACGTCACAATTTTTAGCAAACTTGTTAATATTTTTATGAACATACAATAAGTTTTCATATATATATTGGCAAGCCACTGTAAGAACATTGATGTGTTTAAATCGTTCCCGGAGAGAATCGCGGGTTTTCATATTATATATTGACCGAATTGCTCTTTTCTGTAGCACGAACACAGATTGGATATCCGCGGCTTTGCCCCACAACATAATGCCATATGACATAACGCTGTGAAAGTAACTAAAATATACTAATCTTGCAGTGGCTTCATCAGTAAATTGTCTGATTTTACGTACAGCAAAAGCTGCAGAGCTCAATCTTCCAGTTAAAGATGATATGTGAGGACCCCACTGTAATCTAGAATCTAAATTAATTCCCAGGAAGGTTGTTGACTCTACCTGATCTAACGGCTCATTATTAATTAAAATACTTAAATTTGTGTGGCCTCTTCTAACATTGGGTAGTGAGAATTTTACACATTTCGTTTTTTTAGAATTCAGCACTAAATTATTTACCGTGAACCATTTAAGAACTAGCGTGATTGCTTTGTTAACATCGTCAAAATTGTTGTATGTTCTGTCAACCTTAAAAATAAGTGAAGTGTCATCAGCGAACAAAACAATATCACATAAGTTCTTTACAAAAAAGGCAAGATCGTTAATATACACCAAGAACAAGAATGGCCCCAGTATTGAACCTTGAGGGACACCCATTGTAGTGAGCGACCCAGATGACCTTACTCCATTTATATCCACTTTCTGGATTCTGTTACTAAGATACGAGAATACAAGATCGAGAGCTTTCCCGTGAACCCCGTAATGCTGTAATTTAGAAATTAATGTTTCGTGACTAACGCAGTCAAATGCTTTGGAAAGGTCACAGAAAACACCAATAGCATCCTGCGACTTCTCCCAAGCATCGAAAATATGCTTTAAGAGCCTTATCCCTGCATCTGTGGTAGAACAGCCTTTAGTGAAGCCATATTGTTCAGTATGAAACAGGCTGTTTAAATTAAAATGAGTCATTAATTGGTTTAAGATAATTTTTTCAAAAATTTTACTTAGTGCGGGAAGTATTGAGATGGGTCTGTAGTTAGTCGGGTCATTTTTATTTCCGGATTTATACAGAGGAATCAGTTTACTATTTTTCATTACGTCAGGAAAAACTCCTTCATCGACACATGTATTAAAAATAACGACCAAATACGGGGCAATTGAATTAATAATACAAGTTAAAATTTTTGTAGACATTCCCCACAGATCCTCAGTGTTCTTAATATTAAGTAATTTAAATGTCTTAACAATAGTGTCTACATCAATATATTTGAATTTAAATACATCATTACATCTGTCAACATTATTTAATAGTATAGAAGCAGCCGCAACCGGGGATGACTCTAACGACTGGGTAGTAACAATAGGTATTTTGGTAAAAAAATCTTCAAACGCATTGGCTACTTCGCAATCTTTTGAAATTAATTTTTGGTTTATATTTAAGACATATTTCCGGTCCCGAGGTTTAATTTTGCCAGCTTCAGTGTTGATTATTTTCCACGTTGTTTTGATTTTGTCTTTGGCCTGCTTAATTTTCCTACTCAAGTGAAGAGACTTCGCGGTACGGCACACAGATTTGAATGTCTTTGAGTATTTTTTAACATAGTCTAAAAATTTAGTTTCATGTGCATTTATACATTTTTGTGAATATAAATCATACAATTTGTTCCTGCTTTTATAGATACCAGGTGTAGCCCAGTCCCCATCAAATCTCGCCTTGGTGCTACCTCTATATGTTTTTAATTTAAAAATTGTATTAAACTCTTTATCTATCATTTTGAACAAGGAATTGCAAAGGTCATCTGGATCCTCAAGAAACGGTAAGTAAGTAAGTTGCTTATCAATGCTTTCCGAGAACTGGCCCATACGGTTGGTGGTAATGGGTCTGTAAGTAAACTCCGGGGAGATTTTATTTGAATTGCATGGAAACACAGCACTTTGGCCACAATGATCCGAGCTAAGCTTGTCACATATGGCCATGCTTTGTGGTTCACAGTTACAGAAAACATTGTCTAAGCAAGTTGCAGACGAGGTAGTGATTCTAGTTGGCTGATTAAAAAGATTTCTTAGATCAAAGCACAAAAATAAATTTAGTAATTTATCACTTAATGGGCACTTATCAAGAATATTAACATTAAAATCGCCACAAACAACTACATATTTCGAGGTATTAAATGATTTTCTCAGCACTTCTTCCATAATGGACTCAAACATTTTGAAATCAGCTGTTGGGGGTCTGTATACACAAACAATTATATGCTGCTCCAGCTCTACACATGATAACTCTATAGTCCGTTCTATAGACAAGGACACAATGTCTTTTCTCTCTTTAAATTGGCAATTGTTTACTACATAAATTAATGACCCGCCGTGGATAGCTTTTTCCCTGGTGAAAGAACTTGCAATTTGGTAATTTTTAATAGGCGGTAACACAGTATTTTTCCTGAACCAATGTTCAGTTACACACATAACATGAATTTTACTAAAGTCTAAAAATAGTTCTAATTCTAGTGCTTTGCTGGAAAGGCCTTGAATATTCTGATGGAATATATGAATTGTACCGGGCCTTTCCATTGTCTTAGCAGTCAGTTTAAATCGACTGACCTAGTCATCCTACCTATATCCCGATTATTACAGCTATTAGCTGTGGGTTTGTCAATGTGATCAGTTATACTATGTATAACTGGATCATGTATATTGAATGCTAACAATTTAGCAATGGTCATTTTGTCTTTCTTGCAGAGATACAAAGTATTCTTTGTCAAAATAAATCTACTTGTAAAATTGTTAATTTCGAAATATAAAATGTCACTTTGACGACATGTCAGATTATACAATGTCAGGTTTAGGTCATGAACATGACCATTTTGAGTGGGACTCATTTTGTTTGAGTAAGGAAGTGAGCAGATAATTATCTTGCCTATACCTTTCCTTTCTATGTCTATGAGGGTCTCAATAAGACTTACAATATCACATTTATTTATAGCTAAACTATCTCCTAATAGTACCACAATGTTGGTATTTTTATCATATATATTGTTTTTAATTTTTGATAATAAATCTTTTATAGACATGCCTGAGAAACTGTTGTTGCAGACTGATTGTGTTAGGCAGTTTTGTATTAGGCTGCCCATGCCTACTCCCAATTGATCACTGAAAACCACAGTTTTCCTAGTGCACTCAGACTGAATTTTTAAACAACCTGAGTCCACCGGAGAAACATCTGGACAATGGGAGAAAGGTTCTTGCATAGGTGACTTGTGCTCCGGAACCAGGCATGGTGGGCTACTCTCCACTGAAGGTGTAATAGAAACTCTAGAAGGCAAGCTGGAGTCTTCCATGCTGTCAATGGTTGTTGTGCATTTATCACAGCTGCGACTTTGGTTCATCAAGCATGTCATGGCTGCTATATGTCCCTTAATTTGTTTTTTTGAAGTTTCATATTTGCCACTAATGTCACTTAACTGCTTTTGTAAGCATTTGATTCTACTGTCCATATAATCTATTTCTCTATTATTGCGGCCTAACAAATTATAACATTCCTCTAATTCTGTATGCAAATTAATTTTTTCCTTACAAATGTTTGTGCATTTAAAGCATTTTTTGTACGTTTTTAACATGACAGCGGTTCTTCTTACTATTTTATTAATCTTTATATACTTTTTAAGCTTATTGGACCCCCTGATGCAAACTTTATTATTACAATTATTATGCCCCAACTTAGGTGAGGTGAGGTCAACTATTGGTATACTGTTACATTTTATTGGGTCTTTTGTACTAGTTTCAATTAATTCTGAATATAAATCCAAAATATTTATTTCTTTCTCTGAGCTAATATTGATATTATTATTGGGTGAGGACTCAAAAGCCTCTAACTTAGCCTTATTAAGGTCTAACTCGCGCTCTAAATCTCTAATGTATCCAAGGGCTGCCTCATACGTCTCCTGATCCTTGCCAAAGGAGTCAACTGTGCTCTGCAGACGGTCCCGCTGGTCTCTCATGTCTTCATATGCAATGTCTAGCTCAGACAATTGATTTTTCAATTGGGTGGATTTGTCGAGCGCATTGCACATATCCGCATCATGGCTGTCTAGCTCTTGGAGTAGCCTGATGTTAGCTTCCTTGGTGGATTTCAGTTCTACCAGTGCCGTCTGCAGTTTGACCTCCAAATCACATGCCTTGCGAGTCATCATTGTGTATATGTGAGTGGTAGGCTCTGAAAGACAATGAAGCACCTTGAATTCTAGCTTAGAGTTGTGTTTTAGTGCCCTACTGCAACAGTTAACCTAGATATATAATGTACCTAGTTTATTAGCAATATTATTTTTAAGATGTAGGTGTAAAAACCTCTTGTAAACCACGTTATAACTGCTTTCATAAAGTATTTCAAACCCGTTAATAGTTATAAAAGGTGAAAAGCTACGAATCTAGTGTATACTTTATTACAAAACTAGCAAAATAGGTAGTCAAAACGAAATAAGTTTTTGATTATGACCTAACACTGAAGTATATATAAACGTCGGTATTATTTTGTCGTAAATTCTGGACAAGATTATTATTTCTATGTACGCACTTATAATAATCGAAATATTAAGCTAAAATAAGTTTACTTCCCCGATTTTATGAAGAAAAGACACAATCTTTTCAAATCACGAACGTTGACAGGTCGACGCCGGCCGGTTTCCAACGGTCAGCTGTTTAGCGATTTTGATCAGAATTACGACTCTGATCACAAATAACACTGGCACACACTTAGATTGCAAATTATTAACAATTTTAACGCAAGATTTACGCAAATAAACGATAATATCTAATTATTTCACTAATATACAGCACAGCTGTTTTTTTGACGTGTTGCCGTGTGCATTGTAGATGGCACTGCATCTGGAACAGGCAGTCGTACCGCTTGCCATCACGTGATCGGCCTGCTTGTCTCGTGAATCAGTAACATCCATAAAATCCGTTGATAGTGCCGCTGAAAGTAACAGCCTGTGACCAGTGGCAGGGGCGCATACCTCCGCCGTGACCGTGCACCGGCGGGTGCTGGTCTCCGCGGTCACACGTTGTCACAAGTGGTCGGCTGTCGGCATCCGGTACCCGGTTACTACTTACCGGACGTTACACCTCCTGTCCTATATGTCAACAGTCGAATACGGAGACTTTCAAATGTTGGATAGGGTTTTAGGAGGCTTTACTTCGTTAGCTTTCAGTCGACACTTCATAAGGTTCGTTTATTACTTTTTCTTTGTAAAATAGACACCCACTAAAAAAGCGACCAAGTGCGAGTTGGGGTCGTGCACGAAGGGTTCCGTAGCATTACTTATAAAAACGAGAATACAACACGTTTGTTGTATGGGAGCCCCCTTAAATATTTATTTTACTGTTGTGTGTATATTTTATTTCTATTTTGTATTTGTTATTATAGCGACAACAGAAATACATCTTCTATGA
This sequence comes from Hylaea fasciaria, assembly GCA_905147375.1. Taxonomy (NCBI): domain Eukaryota; kingdom Metazoa; phylum Arthropoda; class Insecta; order Lepidoptera; family Geometridae; genus Hylaea; species Hylaea fasciaria. Next base: position 13,055,312 of record LR990197.1, read on the forward strand.
AAATTTCAACTGTTTAACTATCACGGTTCATGAGATACAGCCTGGCGACAGACGGACAGACAGACAGACAGACGGACGGACGGACAGCGAAGTCTTAATAAATATTAGTAATAGGGTCCCGTTTCACCCTTTGGGTACGGAACCCTAAAAATGGGAAACACTTGGTGCAATGTCCAGAAAAATGTGCATAATATGAATTCAACCTTGAGCAGTTCTTATGCAGGTAACAAGACAAGAACATACCTCAAAGAAGTGGCATGCAGTGATATTTGTCATGTTGTATTAGCTTTAACACGGAATGTACCGCCGCGCCGGTGAGCGACGCGCGGCGGCTTTGTAGCGGGTCCCGTTGGACAAACATCAAACATCACACGACACAAAGTCTCGTGTTGGCACACGCGGCGGCGGCGGCGGCGGCGGCGGCGGCGGCGGCGGCCGGTGCGAGCAAACATGCGGCCGTGCTGGTAGCCGCGGCTGTCACCACGGGCTGGCTGTATTACTTGTCATTTATTAACCAAATATCTACCTATTACTAACTAGCTGACGGTTTCACTTGCATTGACTATTAATCCACATGAACTGTACTTTTTCCACGTAATAAAAAGCATTGTAATAATTACGTTATACTGTTATTTCAAGTAGGTACACGAGTACTGAATATTACAATCCATTTGGCCGTCGTGCCGTGAAAAGAAAACAAACATCAAAACAAGCAAAGTTTCACATTTAATGATTTTGTTAGAACTGGGCAAACATTATTTCACATAAAACTTTCATGAGCCAGTCGTCGCGGCTGTCAGAGCAGTTTCGCAACCCTTTCACTATCATATTCGACACAATAATAGCGACTTTTTCCACATTTCATTAACTAAACGTTCCGACATTTATATGTATGAAGCTCTGTTACAGCGTCTCAACGCGCATAATGTAAAACGTCCGCTGCAGCCTTCAAAAAATATCGCAAACGACGCGATCCGTCAAAAACAGACAGGTCGTCGATGGGTCGTCGTTTAAGGGCAGGCGGGTCCGGCGGCGGGCGCGGGACCACGCGGGACCGACGGCGACGGAACGTATCGATACGCTGATGGAAGTTTAGGGACGTATAAAATACGAGTCATTGTCTTTTTTGCGCGTTCGGTTTGCACGCGCGGCCGCCGCGGAATACCAACGAGGAGCCGCCGCGCCGCGTCGGAATGCGCAGATCGACGCTGCGCCTGCGCACAGCCGCGCTGATGACTTTACTACCGACGGGCACTCAACTTGAGCTTTTCGCCATACCAGAGCAGTGACAGGCTCGGAAAGTTTTGATTGCTGTGACATACCCAATACACCTATGTATCTAAAAACCAAATGGCTGATACTACGTACCAAATACGATGTCTTGCCTAGACCAGGTTTCGAGTACGTGTTGTGTCCAAAATAGCCTAACAAATGACTCCTGCGTTGGCTCAATATATCCGTGACGCTGACCTCAGCTACGCCTGAGCTCGTCAAACTAAGGACACATTTCCCAAAATTGCGAAGACTTCGCGAGTAAAAAACTGTCATTCAATGTCCTACGCCCCATAACTACACCTAAATATCAACCTTATCTCAATGCTGCTACAGTCAAATGTGCAAGTGGAAGAGACTCCATCAATGGTGAATGTTAATGCTCCACTGTCTTCGAACATGGATTTGCTTAGATAGCGATCGTGATGCGAATGAATTCGAAACATTGATTTCTTTATCAACTTCTTGTGTGAAACATTCGCCTCCGACGTTAAAGAGATATTATCGCGTTCTTATAAATTAAAGGCATTAGCGGTTGGCTTCCAATCGGTGCTTCGAATATCATTTTTACTACTGAATGTTTGCTTTGAAATATTAATCTTCACTCGTCACAGTAAGTTAAGCGTTAGAGAATTTCCAGGAACTTTCGATTCCATTTCGTTTATAACTAGGTACTACGTCTTATGGTTTTATACTATGATTATGTTTTATTTCTGAATATTCAACATTTTGACCTGTAGATACGTAGATATACACAAAGTCATAACAGTTTAAGACATTGTATGTCTACAGACACATCACGTTTGCTTGTGTGAGTGTAGGTAAGTACATAGTTATGAGGTAATGTGAGCGAAGCGCCGGCGGCGGCGGCGACGCGGGGTTCAGCTCGCTGCCCACTACGCACGGCTCTCAAACTTCTGGCAGAGGTGGTGTCACATTTGTTTCCATCATCTCCACTTCCAGTGTTCCAGTGTTGCATAGGAATCATTGGTCATAGAAGTAACGTCAATAGCCTTCTCAGTGACAAACCTTTTGTATTAGATAACGGGAACTAATCTTACTAATCCAATTTGTCTTCAATATCTGTATAATCATACTTAGGTATTACATAATAATAATATGTAATTGTGATAAATACCAATTTTATTTAATAATACTCAATAATTGTATCCATACTAAACAAAGAGAGGTATAATAATAAGATTTATGAAATAATGATAATACAAGTATGTTTAGATTTTTTCTTCCGTCTGGAAATAATTCGCATGTTATTGTGTAGTTTTAACAAACAATCATCTTATACCACCATCAACCAACAACCGTCGCTGTATTTCAATTTTTTGCGGCTAACTGTATATTTAATTTTAATGTCTTATTTTTCAGTATTCTTTACACCGCAATCGCGATATTACAAGAAGAATATGAACATCAAAAGCTGTAATGAAATCTGTAGGCTATACTGACGCTCAAGTAACTTGCCGATACTTGTGTTTATGTCTGTCCGAATGTGTTACCTTTCTAAATGAGAGAATAACCTTCCTATATTTGAAATCCGAAAAGTGTGTTCAAAACTTTGAGCACCGGTCCGCCAGCGTGGAGACACAAGAAATGCCCGTCCTCATTAGTCATTCCGCGCTCGTCTATACAATATTTATGTCACTCAGCCGCGTTTTTAGACCTGCGCCCGCGCCTGTCCCCACACACGCGTATGTATAGGTATACATACACGTCCCGGCTACGTGCCCACTTTGTTTTCGGTACCGAGTAGGTAGCAACTGTAGTTTGGTTGTAACGCTCAGTTGGTAGAACAAAGAACGTTGTGTAAAGGCGAGTTGCTGATTGCAAAAGTGTTTTATCGGCGATAGTCGTGCTGCTTCGATCGCTGTCGTGCTTTCAACTTGGCTGCAAGCATTTTTGTGCAAGCAAACACGGAGACAGCATCGGCTGTCTCCGTGTCACATTTACGAATGCGGATTTGAACTTTATTCATTCTGGTGTACAAAATCTTAGTATACGAACTGGGAGGGAGGGAGCTCGTAACGGTTTCATTTAGGAGTTTCTACGTTTTTATTAGATTCATAATAGTCGTCATATTTGCTTGGCCTAGCGAGTTATAACATCTTACTTGGGCTTAATGCCAGGTTGTACTAAGGTGGTTATACTGGTGGTACTGGCAGATGGCCGCGAGCGCTTGAACTGCTAGTTTTTGTACGTTTGTATTTTATTGGAAAAAAGTGGTAACGTAATTAGAAAATGTAATTTATAGCACCGTGCGACCTAAACCCGCACTTAGGTCACGCTTTGCGCTGTTCAAAGTAGCACATTTTTAAACGACCTGATGTTCAGTAACTTCACACCGTTGAAGAATATAGCCATCGTTGCGAGCGTAGTACTGAACCAAAGCTAATCAGTCATACATTTTTACACCACTCACAAACTCATAGTAAGCAAGAGAAGATACGTTATAGCCTGTAACGTGTGGGACCGAAACGCCAATGTCTTTGGCGCCATATTTCTGCATGTTTTCATTTTGGTCTTCGTCGGACAATATTACGTGGAAACGCTATACCTAAGTTAGCGATATTAACCGTACACTGTACATTTTATTCAATTTGTAATACGATTATATAATTATTGAAACATAAGAATACTTACTTGATTTAGAAATGTTGCGTTTTTTGTTGTTTACATAAAATGTAACCGACACATTAACTATTTTCACTGAATACACACACTTTCAATTATTATACACCATATTATATAATATAGTCTCATAGTGAATACATTTATGCACAAACCAGATCAATCACAGATTCCTATACTAAGTAGGTATTCACGTTATGATAAAGATTCGGTTACAAAATGAAGCCAATTACTTTTACTATTGATATTTTTTCACTGTTTTTAGTTGAAACCTGTTTGACTATTATTTAAACTGAACAATATTAAATCTGAAACAACAACACATTAAGCAATCCACGAACAATAAATATGCATCCAAAAATGCTAATAACCTAAAAAACAGATCTAGAAGTGATACGGGTAGGTGTAAATTGTGTTTTCCCGTTCTCTACTGGTGGAATGCCAACCTACCCGCATTAAAATTTGTGTGTTTATTATAGTTATACTAAGTATATTATATTTTTAAGTAAGTATATTATATAGTTATACTAAGAGTCAAATGAACATCTTTTCAATGCATTAATTAGAAGATTATTTTGCAATAAATTAAATGGATGGCGGGTTTATGTCGCACGTGCTATAAAATAGTATACGATACTCGCTGCACAAGTAAGTATATTAAATACACGGCGGTTAGCACCCTCGCTTCGCTCGGGCGCTAACTTCACGCCGCCGTGTATTAATATACTACTTAGACAGCTTGTATCGTAATGTACTATTCCCAATCGCTTCCTATATAAAAAGCCCCATTTATTGGTATAACTTTTACATGGTTTCATGATGATATCTCTTAGTAGGGGACAAGTTAAGATGCAATTTAGTGTCATCTTTGGGTTTTTTTTCTATGGTTACAATTAGTTGTAATCGCATTTCTGTCGACTTCAATGAATGATCAATATTAACAAAAAAAAATTGTATCACTTATAATTTTATATTTTATTTGGTTTCCTGAGCTTACAAAACTTCGAAATTGTTTAAAACCTCGTCAGACGATGCACCAGCTCACAATCAGAAGAGAGAATTCTAAAAAAGAATCGAGCAAGAGAAGCACTTGACAAAGAATAATGATGGAACAGAGCGGATACAAACACTTTCAATTAAAATTCAAAGTCTGTAACAGAATTGAACATTTTCTTTCTACAATAGTGAAATGGTTGTTTATGTTAGTCGCAGATGCCGAAGACAGAACAAATTATTCCATACATGGTAAATACGGGCGAATGGTCATTGTTCGTGACGCCGCTCGTTTCTCCGCGACCGTACTCCGCGGAGCGTGAATATCGGCTGTATAAAACTAATATTGAGTTCCTGTGAATCACAAAAAACGTCATGCGATGGGCGAGTATGTAGATTATCTAATTAATTTGTGACTCTTGTTGCAAAGGCACCGCTAGGGTTGCCCACTTCTATAATCTACTAACGTTTGCCCGCATGTTTTGTCTATATTCGAAGGAAATCTTTTAATTCGTTGACTAATTGGCAAAATTACGCTTAAATAGAGGTACTTAAATGGCAATAATTTCAATGGAGCTTATTGGTAGCACTCCTTAGTGATCCTGCATTAGATTTTAGTAATGTATTAAGAGTTAACACACCTTGTTGAAATTTACTCAAAATCTACTACTGATTAAAAACATTAATTTTCAGGCACAACTTTTGAAACTTTTAGAAAATCGGTTAGTATCAGTCAAGGTAATTGTTGACATAATTTTGAAATACGTTATTTATGATATTGAGAGCCCTGGCAACTTGCGGCTAGAGCAGGCTGTGGCGCCCCGGTCTGCATGCGCCGGCGCACCTCGATGATCGATGCGATGAGGAACCGTAATCGCAAATTTCGATAATGCAGGCGATCGCAACGGCCGGTCGCAGTCGTTATAATTACTTTATCTTCAGAACAATGCGCATAAATTAACATATTTGCAATCGATCGTTTATCAGAATAATTTTATTACGCAAATAAAACTTACTCGTTAGTTAAGTGGAGTTAGTCGCGATTTTCCCCATTCTCATTTATTCCAGAAAGAGTTCGATTTTTTTGACATATAGATAGCTCCTACAGCTGGGCCAATACCAAAACCAAATACCAATACTAAAACCATACCAAAATGTGAAATGAAACCACTGTACGGGGAGCCACGATGTCCGCTAATTACACGACGCGACGCGGCCGGGCGGGTCAGAGGGTTACAACAGTAGCCAGCATTGTGCACCGCTACCCGCCTGTTCCAGTCACCTGTGCCAGTAGCTCCCCCGGTACCTCGCACTCGACTAGCTTGTACCAGCACCGGTAGCAAGTAGTGCTCTGTAGGCGGATGCCATTGTCCAGATCTCTGTTAGTTTATGAACCAGTGTTACATAATTACATGCGAGTGGTTATTATTATTAGTTACTATTTAAATGAGGTTGCTGTATGTTAATTTTGTTTGTTTTGTAATAACCTTTGGGCGTGTTATCTGTTCATGATAAGCCTGAACACCGTAGTATATAACAGTGTAGTTTTTTTTGTACTTCATCATTCATGAGAATCGACGGAACTGCATTTCAAGATGCTTCTCGGCTGGCAACAATTTCGTAGTCTGAAGTCGACACACATCTCATACAATGTCGATGCAGTCATTCAATGTGCAACGCTTTTTGCTGCGAGTTGGTCAGCCGCCGCCGCCGCCGAGCCGCGCGCAAGAAACACGCTGACGTTGACAGGTCGGAGGAAGAGTGCGCGTGGACGCCACCTAGCGCGGAGCCGACGAACCACCGCGCACACAGACGCACGCGCATCAATCCGTCGCACACACGCGTCCGTCAGCTGTGACATCACTTACCCGCAATGTCTACTTACGACGACTACCGAAGAGGACCAGAGCGCGTTGGTCCCTCCCGCCGCCGCCGGCGCCTCCGCGGCCGAGCCAGCGTGCGAGCTCGCAAGATTCAAGTTAAGCCGGCTGGCCACACAATGAACGGACTCTAGTGCCAGCCGTGCAAGTGAGTGCCATTGTTTCTCATGTGGCACGTTTTTTCTCAGCGTTTCGGCGGCAAACGGCGTCCAATCGCGAGCGCGCGCCGAGCCGATTGGCGGAGAGCGCGTGGGCGGCGCCGATCGCGAAATCTTCGCGCCTTTTCGCGATACGTTCGACGTTCAAATGTTTGTTTTTAGAATGCGTGCCATTTTCAAAATTGTCATGGTGTCGATTCCATTGATACGCCTCTGCCTGAGCTATTAATTTGTACGAATGGGTCCCATTGGTTCGCGAGCTACTCGATACGTAATTAAGGAGACGATCGGAAACTAAATTAGAGTTAAAAACCACCTGCATCCACGATAATTACTGAAAGTACTAATGCAGTAAATGACACATTACATAGGGCATGCTAGTACCGTGGAAGGTTTTGCTATTTTCTGAATATTTAGTACACATTCGCAAATCAGCAAAATATAGATATTATCTCTCTTTCTCTTGTGGGAGTCTTAAGGAGGTCTGTCGTAACAGGCTCAACGTAAGCTAGGTCATGAAGCTGTTTTCGGTTATTGCTCAGTACATGTTTTGGAAAAGGGGTTGCAAGTCGTTGTGTCACATGGAGCTACTACTAACTATGGACTAGTTCTCATGGTCGCGGTGCGGCGCGGTGCGCGGCGGCGGAGGCACGCGCGGTCGTGCGGCGGCGGCGCGCCGCGAGCACGACGCGGCTGATAGCGCTGCTCTGCCTGGGTGTTCCGCCGGAAATGTCAATGAGAACCGCAGAGAGCCTACCGCATGAAGCTCCGACGCACTACACCACGCACTCGTCTCCAGAGCGCCCACGACACTGTGTTGTCGTGTCCATTGTGCACTAAGATAGGATATAAACATCGATGTGGCAAGATTGCTAGTTCCATCGCGATCGGATGGTTTTGAAATTCTAAGAAACGATATATTTAATTGCGTTCTCGAGAGGCACCTCAATGCACCCCACCGATTACGAACAAGCTCCCGATATCGGCGGAGTAACGTTACTAACTCTGTGATGGAGCATCCGATCGATGCCATCGAGTTCCACTTCCTCCGGGACACTCTACAACTCTACATCTACACTTATTCCAAATTGCTTTTATTCTGGTGTCGCGAGTCGAGAGGCGTCGCAGAGCGATCCGTACTCCAAACATAACGAGCGGAGTCGGGTTCAGAGTGCTTGCTTATGCAAAGGGCCCTCTCTTGCTTCCGCGCAAATAAAATAAAAGCTGCTATATTTATAGTCGGGGCTCGCTGGGCCCCTCCCCGGCCCCTCCCTGGCCCTCCCCGAGCCAGGACTGCTAAATAAAAGACCTGACTGACATTATCCTCAGCTAATGAGCTGACTTAATAAAGCTCCCCGACTTATATTAGAACATTTATAGAAACCCCAGGAAAATATAGATGTAGGTATATCGACTAGAAAAAAATATGAAATATAAACTTACAAAAACAGAAACGCAAAAGTTTATACAATTTTCCTTCGTGCCTTTGAACTAATAACACATGTCGAGGCACACCACTTGAAACGTCGATAAGAAAATATATCTACAATGATTATAAAAATTTCATTAGGATTTTTAATATAGGTCGGGGATTCATCAAAACCACCCCTATGAGCTCCTTAGTGCATAGAAAAACAAGTTGAAACGGGTCTGAATTAGTTTCCCGGTGGACACTGATTCAGTGACTGACACCGTTGTACCAGCGAGGCCCACGATAGGAACAATTCGGACATTTGGCCGAGTTGGCCCCTAACTCGAATAATGCGCTAATTGCGTAGGTACCTAGCGCAACCGCGAATCTGCCCCGGTAATTGTCCCGCTTGTTTGCATGGTCACCGCCACCGCCACCTGCTGCGGGCGCTACCGGCCCACGTTGAAGCCCTACATTACAACCAAAGTGGTTAATCAAATAATTAGCAAACTTTTGATCCACTATTTATAAAATCCTACACTGTGTGTAATGCATTAACCATTTGCCCAGTTTTAAACGTAATATACTGAAATAAAACCAGGCCTACAATGACATTTCTAAAAAGGTTATATTGTAATGTTGTTACTTGTTGTTAGGGTCGCCATGTAATGTTGGTTGGTTGGTGATGAAAACATTAAGTGAAAGAGCGGAGTTAAGGACGCATGTTTATTGCTAGGCGTCTACATGATGACTGCCCTAGTAATACTAATATATCTAATAACTACACTTAATGCTAAGTCGGCGGTTCCTATAAATAGGTCGGGTGTTTACACACTACATTATCTACACTTGCGATCAAGTTGAGAGTTATACGATTAAAAACAAATGCAGGCTAGCGATAAATGCTATAAGCACATTTCCCGGAACACATCGCCAGGATTTTATGGGGCCGCTGACACGCCAATAGAAATCGTGTTGTGACGTCACACGCTGCAACGCGCGCTCCTGAGAAATTACTTGATATTCTCCCACCGCAGTAGAAAATGACAGCGGTGGCCATCGAGCGACACAATAATCACTAATCTGTATTCAGTATTGACCATACTCTACGTGCCGATATAGTGGCAAGCGGGTCGCATCTAAACCATCCACAAACGCCACAAACGGGCATTAAACGAAAAGAAATTTAATGACACAATATGTCGGGTACGTAGGCCTATGTCGTGTCACTGTATCTAAATATCGGGTTAATTAGATCCGTGTCCATTTAGATAGTATATTTTTATGACCATGTTGCAAAATTATTTGTTCTGATAATGAACAATTATTACAAATCAAGCATTTAATCATATTACGAATCTTACAGTTGTTTCCCCCTTCAGAGTTTATTGAGGACTGAACGACGCGTAGAAACAGAAATATCCTTCCGACTCTACTAGCTGTGGCACCTCTAAAAGATAGCAACAAGGTACTCAATGGGGACGTAACGTCATTAATATCATCATATTTTGTTTTCTTTAATCTTTCCAAAAATTACTGTAGAATAGAATACAAGTCCAATACTGCAGATTTTACAGAGATTAAATGCCAATAAGATACTACCGATAATCAACAATAAATCAGACATTTGCGAGGTTAGTGATACGCGTACAGTTTATGCACTCTATAATTTAATCTTCCACTGTTCCTAGCCCAACGTAAAAACACGACATTGTTTCATCACGAGACATTAGCACGATATAATAACGTAGTTTTACGAATGCAACAAAGAATTAATTGAAGCACCACAAACCAATTGAAAGCTTCTCACAATCGGCGTAGGAGTAGGTATAGTGTAGAATCACGCGTGTCCAATTAATGGCGTCGAGGATCACGTCTCCGTTTGCGATGCAAATGTCGGCCGGTGTTGGCGCGCGGCGAGAGTGCGCGGCGACACTTCTCGCGAGGGATCCATTACTTACGCTGCTGAGAGTGCGCGGCGCAGCTTTCAAGGGTCCTTAATTGAATTTTCACTGTTGATGACAAAACAAGTAGAAACGCGTCAGGTAGAATGGTTGCTTTGTTTACGTTATTGACATTAATGACAATGAAAGCCTCAAAATACCAGTTTAATTTAACACCATAAAAAAGCAATGTATGAACCCAGCATTCGTGCTAAGTAAGGCACAGCATCATAAAATTTGTATTTCAATGGAAAGTTATGTGCGATTTCCATCCCTCCGTGATTTGAATTCTATTCTTACTTAGTATTTATTTCCTATAATATATGTTCTATTGATACCTGTCGTAAATCCACGTCAGATGTCCGTGGGCGAGCTGATAACCACGGGCACCAAAAGACCGAACTATCCGTCGACCAGTTAGTCTAGAAGCACTCGAAAGTCCAGTTTCAGAAAGTATCGTTATAATCACATAATATTGTCTATGGTATAATCGTTCCTTAGTGCAACGCACTGACCTCTAGCCGTGTAACATCTGTAACAGTTGAAGTTTAGTTCACTGAACCGCAAAAACAACGTTTCGTTCGACAGAAAGGAGTAAGCTGCGTATACTCGTACATTGCAGGTTTTTGTTGGGGCAGGTGACTTAGCATTAACAATGAATATCCAGTAAAAACACGATCCCTAAGTAACTAGGGCAATGCGAGAGAAACGGAATAAGACATATAAGGTTAGTGCAACTATGAACTCACTGTGAAATTGTTCGACAACTACGACGACTCCTGATTACATTATAAGAAACTATATTTAATTACATCTTTTTTCCATAATAACAGTAAGATGGGACAATAATTATGCCTCTTGGATATGAGAAATGAAAACACGTTTTTTTAAAAATTATTCTCTCTTTTGGGTTATTCAATGAATATTACACATACATAGGTACCTACCGTCATAAAAAGTAGGCATTGTATTGTTTAAATGAGTTGTACAATAAATAGTGTTGGGGCAATATCGGCCGCCCCTGTGGCAGTCCACGGTAGCCCGGCCCGCGCCCTCGCTCATAGCTCATAGTGTCAATCAATCACTCGTTGCGCAGACGCGTGTCGATTTAATGAATCGTCGATAAACAAACGACGCCTTTCTTTGTGCATCTCTTTGATGCATGCTATGTGGGAACCGCTCTGAATGCCGCCGCGGGAGCCGATTATATCGATATTAAAGGGTTATCGATGTTTGTAACTCGCCCCTCATTATTCTTTAAATGACAGTATTGCATTGAAGTGGAATATTTTGCAAATTCCTATCGAATTACCGTTTTTGTTTGAATACGCTTTTGTTCTAATTTCTACATTTCTATGTTCCATAGTGTTTTAGTCGAGGGAACAAAAACATATTAGCACAAACACAAAATAAAAACTAAATATATTACTAAAACTATGTAAACTTTAGCCAAGGATGTAAATTTCAATAAGTTTTTATGTATTTGCAAAGATTTTCCGTAGTTAAATCAGTTGTATGATTATTTGAGCATGCATCAAGTGGACCAATTGAAACATTTTTACAACAGTCCGGTTGTAATGTGTATTAAAAAAAATGAAAATTTCTTATCGATGTATCGGTTTAATTAAAACATGTGTGCACGTTGATGTGTATTGATCCTCCCAGTTCAATAAAATATCGCAAAGGCTTACAGTCGGTAGCGGTGACGCGGTAAATCGCCTTAGTTTTTAATTTGTCTGCCGCGGGGGCGGGCGGGCGCGGGCGGGGGCAGTAAGCTGGGATCAGCCACCCGCCCTAATGAAAACTGTCCGTCCGCAAACAAGCCGGTAGATGTCGCAGCCAAATTAAACTATTTTACGAATATATTAACCGAGACCTAGCATGGAACATCATTTCCCTGCTAAATGTATTTACGTCGCAATATATAAGCGAAGGGATTTCTTTAATTTGTTATCATAATGTCACTAGGTGTCGTTCAAAATTTGTGTGCTCGTCCTTGTTGAACTATGTTGTATGTTGAACTATGTTGTATGTTGAACTATGTTGTATGTTGAACTATGTTGTATGTTGAACTATGTTGTATGTTGAACTATGTTGTATGTTGAACTATGTTGTATGTTGAACTATGTTGTATGTTGAACTATGTTGTATGTTGAACTATGTTGTATGTTGAACTATGTTGTATGTTGAACTATGTTGTATGTTGAACTATGTTGTATGTTGAACTATGTTGTATGTTGAACTATGTTGTATGTTGAACTATGTTGTATGTTGAACTATGTTTATGAAGTGTATATTGCCAAATTCTTATAACTAGTGTACCTACTCAATTTACAATACATTTTGAGTGGTCAACTCTAAAGCAAATTTATAATATGAAGTCAGTATCTAACTGCCGCAATGTAAATATACCATTGTACTGCACTGACTTATTCGATGATATGAAGTACATCGAATATGAAGCTGACTCTCATCAAACCATAATTAGATGTCAAAAACTGAGACGTCAGACAAATCCATCTGCATCCAGACAAAGCGGGACATAATCACAGATAATTGAGAGATGACTCTTCCCCGCGCGCGTCCCGCAAGCGTAGGTGCGGGACGCGCCGGGACGGGACGGTCCCGGGCGGGACGCGCGTCGTTCTGTAATTAAAACGCGGCGAGGCGCAATCGCGAGCCCTCCACGTCACACACAACAAACAAACACACGGGCCGTCCGCGCCGCCCCGCCGCCCCGCCGCCGCCCGCACGCATCAACTACCCTAGTTATTGTGCAAACCTTCTGTATTTGTTTAGTCCTCTCCGAAAGTTCAATTAAAATCACATCTCGTATTTGTTTGGCATCTATGACTTTACGACTACATTCATAATAATTAGCTCTGCCGTGAATAGCGTGACATGTGAAATTAATTGCTGTAAAAAGATGAGTATCCACACGTAAAACATCTGCAGCTCCCGTGAACAGCCAAATAGCCGCGACGTGCCGATGGCCATCGACTGCTGAGATCGTATCGCTTCTATAGAACCCGAGGTGTTATTGAGACGTGCCACCTGCGCCCGCGCCGACTCCGCACAAGTAAATCATCTTCCTATTGTGAGCTGCTCGGAACCCTTTAGCCGATTGGCCACGGGCCGCCGCTGCCGCCCGCGCCGGCCGCTCGCTCCGCTGTTCTAACATATTGCTCCAATTCTTCACAATTGTCCGCGGAGGAAGATTTATGTGGGAGTCGACTCTGCAACGCACAGTGTCGCTGGCCCAGGTAGAGATGCAGTCTATTGTTTAGTAACAGCCACATATGATGACTAAAATTTTTTTAAGGTACGATCAAAAGTGATCCACACCCTTGTAAATTTAAAGTATTGTCATATTTCCAGAAGTCAGTGTCTTCGAAACTGTGACTCAAATTATTCGTGTTCTTTTAACTTTTCATTAAACGTAGATACAATTTTCTCTCCAAAAACTACTGTGTATTGAATATTAGTTGAAAAATAATATGATTTGGAAACCATAAATATATAAATTATATGCAAATACCATTCAGGAGTCGACAGGAGGGTAACGGTGTGTTTCGAGAACTCATCAATATTTGATCGGATCTGCATCGGAGAGGACGGCGACGGACTCATTGATATGCTTGTTTGTCGGATGTTCGCGTACCTACATGTCGCTAGCGACACTTCAAAACACTATTTAAGTATCAGCAGTAAGTATCAGCACTGTTGCGCAACTTTATAACCATGTTGACCTGGTTGCATGCGGGATCACTGCGCAGATGCGTTTAGGTAGCATTATCTATCAATGTCTCTTATCTCCGACGCAGATCTGATAACAAAATATGTGATCAAATATTTATGAGGAGCCAAATATAGATCTATGGCATAAGAAATTAAATAAATGTTTGGTCCTTTAAAAGGGAGTACATCGGAGAGTTCTTAAATCGTATCACACGTATGTACGTGTAAGTACGTGTAATCGTCTCACATGATGACGTAGAAAGAGACAACCTCTCAACCGGAGTGCCATACCTGCATAGTATATTATGGTACCATGGCCATATGTAGGTTATTACTGTACATGCGTTCAATAACTTTATTCTTATTAAAATATAGTAAAACATTATGCCATCACATCACAGAATACCCATACGTTTTAAAAAAGTTCGTTTTTACGATGCAGAGATCCAATCATTCACGAATCACGATCATCACTAAACAAACACTATTCTAAGAAATCAAGTCACTTGCAGTGTTGAAAAATTACTGTTATTACTGAAACTAATGGCCGCACCCTGCGTCCCTCGCAAAAATTCGGAGAAGGTTATGAGACAGGGGAACTAAGGAAAAAACGCGAGCGTGTCCCGTTGCTACCTGCGACCCGCCTCGCGGTGGACACGTCGGCCGTTGGGGCGGAGGCCTATCTCCTGATCTTGCGTTTTGGCTCCTTGCTTTACAACGAATACAGTTTAAAAGTTTTTGTGCACTGATTTTCCTAGAATAGTTCAAACAGTTCAACATAAGTTTAAGATGTCGTTGATGTGTGAAATGATCTACTTTATGGACTGAATTATAAATTACTGTTTAATAAGCATCGATTTCATAAATAATGGCGTATGTTTTAGAACTTGCCTTTTATTTGAAATGCAAGTTTATTTGCACCGGTTGTTTGTTCGCATCATTACAGCTGCGCCTGCGCTGCGCTGCGTGGTGCGATGCTATCCGGTAGCGCCGCTTCGTTTGCAGCAATTGTTTTACATGTATCATATGTTAAAGTAGAGCGCGGCGCACACAAAGCTCCGCGAACAATGCCTGACCCGACCCCGACAAAAAAACTAACGAATTTACAAAAAAATCGAGGAGATATTTTTGACAGGCGCAATTTCTTAAGTTCTTTATGGATAAAGGAGCGCGTGTGATATATGGGAGCGCCATTGTCTCTCCTCGCGGCTCTCTGATTTATACCCTGCCTACCGTGGAGCGCGCTATGGGATTTTGATACACTGCATGACGCGTCAATAGTAGCAATTCCACTAAATACCTCATCTTTGTGGCATCCACCTGTTATTGTGATATTTGTGATACCTGCTTGTAACCTAATCTCTCGATTAGAATCATTCTGTTAACAATTTTAACAGCAACTATACTATTACAATTTTATATGACTATAGGTACTGAAAAGGTTCTAAGCTGATGACACGGCGTGTTTTCTTATGTTGTGTAGTGTATATATGAGTGTACGGTACGCGTACATTGTGATCAATAGGTATTCACTGGTTAGTAGGTAGATATGTATACTTGCGTCAGTAGAGCGCGGTGCATGGTGCGAGGTACTCGGTAGGTATGCGCAGGTTTATGTGGCATGTGCAGTCAGGGCATGATTAAGGGGGGAAGCGGTAAATCAACGCTGTCTTGTGTATTGCTCATCTCGATCTCAGATTACAATTAACTAGCGAGTACCAACTACGAGAGGTTGTAACCACATATTATACTGTACTTGCACATCCAATGTTGGTATTGTTTCTTGGTGTAGATTTGTCAATCAATGTTACATAAGGCGAGTTGATTTATTTGATTTAAATATCATTTTGGAATATATATTTGAATTTTTTCTTATTCAAATAGTCATAAAATAATCCCAGTTAGTCAGGCAGCCAGTTGTTTACGTAAAGTGGACATCACTGAAACTTCCTGGGAGATTTGAAGAAAACACGATATGCCACGTTTTTGGGTTTGTAATGTGAAAAAAAACTTAAACGTATGTAATCTACAGGCGGTGAATCGCGTCATCTCTCCATCCATGGGTAATCCCGTTACACAGTATATATAGACAGTCCATTGCAGTCTTTTCAGCATACTATGAGATTCAGCTCTATACAGTTGTTTGCTGCGTATATTCCGGTGATAGCTAACCGTCTGCTAGGCTGCTGCCTAACTAGCTATACATTACAAGGTCACTAATTAAGATAACACGTCCTGGCTGCCGGCACACCTCCCTATTTATATATTTGGACGTTTGATCCCTCTTCACGCCGCAATATCCAAACGAATTTTTGACATTAATCCATAATTATGATTATTTTTGTCACGTAAAAGTTATTTGTCTCTGCGGGATGATCGTTAACGTGGGTTATATCGCGGATAGCAACTTATAGTCTTTAATATACAATAATTAATTATAAAGTAGGCGAGTGTTTTTTGTTGTCATACATATTTTGCCTATTATTATTATGGCACAGATTACAATCAGAGGAGAATCAGAGAATCAATTTCAATCATAGGAGATCTATGTTTACTTCTATGGACGCCTTTTGGCTCATGATGAAGATCCTACTACGCTGTACTATTGTCTCTTCGAGTTTCTCTAAAGTAATTGAACCGAGCCAATATCTTCGCATAGCCCATAAATTATCCTCGTGTATGGTGAATGAGCGGACAATCGACAATAGCTTGTATAAAACAAAACTGCATGATTGTGTTCCGTACAAAACGGTCGCTGCGCCTGCGCCGCCGCCGCTGCTCCCTGCACCCATAAGTTACACGTCTATGGAATGTATACTACAAGCGTTTGCTAATAGGTTTGTTTAACATATTATTATATTATATTTCATTACACTTTAACCTATTTCAGACATTGAGGCTTGTGCCGTGAGCTTTCTCCAGTATCGTTCAAATATAATATCGTTTCTGTTGGTTTTTAAATGTAGGTACATCGCACCTTGGGCAGCTAGACTGCGTTTTTGCAGTCTAATATACAACAGTTCTGGCGTAGTCCAGTCACGTCAAGTATAATAGTTCCAATCGGCACAATTCTTATCCATACTTACGCGATACCTACCTGAGATGTATCTACATATTCATCCCACAATGATTCACGCCGTTTTTCCTGTAAAATAAAATGAAAGTCGTCATAAAATAAAAAGAGTTCAACAGAAGATTAAACTAGAAGCCTAGTAAAGATTGTGGACAAACAGACAAACTCTCAACATACACAGAGGAGTGGAGGCGGCGGGCGCGGGCGCAACAATAGCGCGGTCAATACGGGAGCCGGGATTTGCATATCGAACATCGACTCCCGCGCAGCCTCCGCCGCCGGCGCAGGGCTCGCTACACACAATTCTGCCATGCTTGGAATTTTGAAAGCAAAATTTATTTATTTATCATATATTTCCAATTCATGTGCGTGTGTCTGTCTCTCTGTCTCTAACTCTTCTATTAATTGGCATATAGAGTAGCCTTGTCCAGTTGCTTTGCACTAAATGCAAAATTAATTACAGTTACTATAATTTATGTGACTACCTAGCACATTTTTTGGTCTATTAGTGAGATTGGTAGGATTGGTTTTACACTCTCAGCGGCTGCTAAAATTGTAATAATAAACAACTTTTAGCAATTTTATTTCAATTCTTTATTAAATAAAAATTCAAATACATAGATTCTATAGGTTTCATGTATGAACCATTCTGAATCATGGCTATAAGCTGTAAACGCAGCCCTGTCCCTGCGCATGCGCAGCAATTATTGCAGCGCAAACAATATTCACTTGTTTCTGCTCCGCAGAAAGTATGGGCTTTTATTCGATTTCTAAATAAAAATGTCCACATATTAGTCGAATGTAAACATAGTAAACACGCATTGGGCATTTTGTTAGGACCTAATTTGTTACAAACCACATAGATTGACAAACCAAAACACAAAATTAACGAACATAATTATTATTTATGGGCCATTATATCAGAATATCAAAGATACAAATGAACTGGAAATCTCAGTCTAAATTTATACCTAACTAGCTGATACCCGCAACTTCGTTCGCATTTTTATATAAAATGTAAACTGTTTAGAAAATCAATTAATGTCGCGGGGAACAGTTATAGGTAAGAATATATCTGTCTCTTTCTCACTCCCTTTTCCTCTATCTTTCTCCCTCTTTCGCTCTTTCTATCTCTCTTCCTCTACCTCCATCTCTTTCCCTCTCCCTATATCTCTATATCTTTCCCTATCTTTCTATCATTAATATCCCTCTCCACTCTCAATCTCTTGCGTTTCCTCTCCCTGTCCATCTCATTAATTATATTTATTTCCCTCACCCTCTCCATCTATATCTCTTCCTTTCCCTCCTTCGCTCACTCCCTCTCCCTCTATTTCTATATATTTCGCACTCAATCTCTCTCACCTATTTCCCCCCACTCTCCCCTCCTTCTAGCCCCACTCTCCCCTCTTTCACTCCCACTATCCACTCTTTCTCCCCCCACTCTACCCTTTTTCTCCCCCACTCTCCCCTCTTTCTCCCCCCACTCTCCCCGTTTCTCCCCCCCCACTCTCCCCTCTTTCTTCCCCACTCTCCCCTTTTCTCCCCCCCCACTCTCCTCTCATTCTCCCCCCACTGTCTCATCTCTTTCTATTCACTCTACACTCTTTCTCACCCCCCTTTCCCCTCTTTCTCAACCCACTCTCCCCTCTTTCTCCCCCCACTCTCCCCTCTTTCTCCTCCCACTCTCCCCTCTTCCCCCCACTCTTCCCTCTTTCTCCCCCCACTCTCCCCTCTTTCTCCCCCCCCTATACTCTCATTCTCCCCGCTCTCCCCTCTCTATCTCCCCACTCTACCCTTTTGCTCACCCCACTCTCCCCTCTTTCTCCCCTCATTCTCTCCTCTACCCTCATACCCCACTCTCCCCTCTCTATCTCCCCACTCTACCCATTTTCTCACCCCACTCACCCCTCTTTATCCCCCACTCTCCCCTCTCTTTCTCCCCACTCTACTCTCTTTCTCACCCCACTCTGCCCTCTTTCTCCCCCCCTCCCTTTTTCTCACCCCACTCTCCCTTCTTTCTCCCCCCACTCTCCCCTATTTTCCCCCACTCTGTCCGCTTTCTCCCCCCACTCTACCCTTTTCTCCCCCACTCTTACCTTTTTCTCACCCCACTCTCCCCTCTTTCTCCCCCCACTCTCCCCTCTTTCCCCCCACTCTGTCCGCTTTCTCCCCCCACTCTCCCCTCTGTCTTCCCGCTCTCCCCTCTCTTTCTCCCCACTCTACCCTCTTCTCCCCTCACTTTACCATCTACTCCCCCTTTCCCCCCACTCTCCCCTTTCCCCCACTTTACCCCTTTCTCCCCCTCCTCCCATCGCACTCTCCCCCCTTAATTACTTTCCAATTTAAATTACGATCCGTTTAGCCGTTTATTGTGGTCCGTAGGGGGTGCATCTAAAGAATACCTCTTAATTTCAACCCCCCTTGCTTTTCCCCCTTTAGGGATGATTTTGCAAAAAAGCTGAAACCCGTATTTATTTATTTCTTACCAAAAGCCTAAATAAGAATTTTCAGATCCCTAACTTGAGGAATTATGGATTCCCCATACAAACTTTCAACCCCTATTTCATCCCCTTCGAGATTATTTTTTGAGACAAAAGATAGTCTATGTCCGTCTCATAGGTCCAATCTACCCCTATACCAAATTTCATCGAAATCGGTTCAGCCGTTTAGCCGTGAAAAGGTAACAAACAAACAAACAGATATACAGACAGATAAACAGATAAACAGAGTTACTTTCAGATTTATAATATTAGTATGGATTCTGTAAATGTTAACAAAGCGGCATTTTAAGCACCTCAACGCGCGCAGTACGACAACTTTTATTCATGAATCGATTACCACAGAAAGCGATCGGAGATATTATTTTCTGTTATCGATTTAATAAGGCCGATACCTAAAGGTGGTTTACTGACGTCCGAAAGTCACGTGTCGCCACGTGAGCCATTAGCATGCATTTGAATTGATCGACAGGCGCGGGCGGTTTCCAGAATATTCAACGGCGGAGCAGCAGTCCTTCAGGCCACCGGAGCGTCCTACTCGCAGGACGCGCCGAGGTGAGCAGACTGCCTACCGTCCTACGCGCCGGACGCATCGATCGACACACACGTACCACACAAACAATAACATCCTACTATCGTATAGCGCTGTACGTACCTGTTAAGAAGCATAGTTACATGCTTGTAGACTTATGTAAATATAATGTACATTATAGAAAAAGCCGTAAATTATCTCGAGGCTCTTCGCCTTGAAACAATAGCTCTGAGATCTCACAATGCCTAGTTATGTAATTGTACATTTTATTTTTACGGGATTAAAAGTATAACTCATTTTCTATTTCGAGAATAGAATAGAATAATACCTAATTTCTTCAAAATTCAACATTTGCGGCGTGAGGGGAGGATAAACACACACTTACACAAACTTTCACATATGTAATATTATTAGTGATAATTTTAATGCAACTTATATAAAGCGTCGTAGACATGACGTGTGTGCGACCCGCGCGAGGGCGGAGGGTTCCTGCTGTCCGTGGCTCGGCTGGGTCTCGCGGCCGCAGTAGGTACGCGTGCTCCAGGTTTTTGTCCGGTCCCGGAGCAATTCCCGAAATGGCCCCTGATGTTTAATTCAATTGATTTCATTAGCCGGAGTTTTTCACCGTCGGGTCACACTGATACATATGTATGGAGCTCTAATAAATTGGATGGAGCCCGGTTTTTAGATCTCGTGGCGTGCGGTGGCGCGGCCCGTCCCGGCCACGTGCTACTGCTACCTTGTCGCTAAGTAGTTTATCTATTTGAGAAACAATACACTCGTTACGCCCTCGACTCAATCTTTATCCGCTTAAAAATATTAAAACACGGTCAAATATTAACATAGTTTAAGAGAGAACTTACGCAACAGTGGCTCTTACATTGCGTATGATTCCTACAGGCATTTCAATAATGTATTTAGGTGGGATTCAATGAAAATTTCATCATAGGAATAGCAACTTGAAGTCATAAACCTTAGCTTGATAGAATAGTTGAATTTTAAAAAGTAATTTTCCCGTGGCCTCTCTGCCACCTCGAGCCCCGCTGTGCGCGCCGGGAGCTGACGCCGTGGCACCTAGCATATTTGTCTTCTATCGTTAATTGCAGTAAAACATAATAATGACATGGACAAACTAACAGAGCAGCGGGCTTCTCCAGCCTGCGCCTGCGCGGGCGCAGCGCACCCGCCCCCGCCCGAGGTAGTACCTATGCGGAGACGTTGTTTTAATCAACATTCCTCCTCCAGAAATACACTCGTGATAATACTTTCAATCATTTAGAACAAGCTGCGGTCAACGAGGGGAGAACTAGATAACAGACCTTATAAAACAAAATGTACAACGATCAATAGTTCTGTTTATATGTAGCTCGATTCGAAGTCCTAGCGAACTCCTGGATTGTGGTAGATATACGACAATATAAGAAGAATGAACATCATCTGGCAGGAAAGCGGCGTAAACACAACGGGCGCCCCTACTTAAATCCCGATGACGGAAGGCAATGAGTCATTAGCGGAGCGCTTCATTTCGCTAAAACGCGTAAAAAACGCGTGCGGGTCGCGCGCGTTTCCGACGCGACGGTTAATGGCCCTGCTGGTGATAAATTATTAGGGAGAAAGACTTGAAAAATAATGCTTATTGCTCTGCAATTGATAAATTTAGAAATAAATCAAATGCATTCATTAGAAACTTTTCCCCGAGCACACGATTGTACAAATTTACGTCAACGTAGTAGTGATGAAAGTGTTCTGAAGAGCCATTCCATATTTCACAAATGAAGTGTCAACAACGTTCAGTATGTATACTCGTCTATACCCATCTCTGAATTAATTACTAAAAAGTCATCGCTGACATTAAAATCTACTTTTGTAGATGTGTCGCTATTAGATAAAACTAGAAATTATAGAAAAAGACGAATCTTACCCGCGCCCCACACCATTAACAAACATTAGTTTCGTGAGCGAGCGGAAAGCAGCAATCGGAGACACGCGGCCGTCGCGTCGTCGCATGACGCGACTTTTTTACGACAAAACATCGCGGAAGTTATGTTTCAGGGGCATTACGCACACCTCATTTAACTCCATTCTGCTCTGCGCGGTGAAAGAGCAACTATATTTATTGCTGCACGCTTTGACAACCCTGGCCGGTGATGCTGGTCCAAGAACACCGCCCTCGCCTGGTATCGAACGGTCAAATGGCAACTTTGCACCAGTGTGGTAAGGTGCAGTTTGGGTTGACGTGTTATGTTGTTAGGAACCGTTATTGGAGGGTTGTCACCGAAGACTTATCTCATGGAAGCTACTGTCATTATTTTATGACGTCTTCATCGGCAGCGAGCACGCGCCGCATCGGTCACGGCCCGGCCCGGCCCGGCCCGGCCCGGCTGGGGCGCCGGAAGCGTTCATACTACAGTGGCGCCCAAGAGGGCGGAATTATTTTATTGGTTTCTCTAGTATTTTTCGGAGTTATTGATAAAGAAAATAACAAACCACTTGTTTGCATTCATTTTAGTGTGTGGCTTTTTAAATATTTGCTGATATAAATGAAAACTGTGAACAGCACGGCTACTTCCCTGTCCTACTTCGTGCACTCAAATCATACTTCCATTCCTATTTTGTACACCAACACAAATAAGGTTCACTTTCGCAGATAAAAAATAAAAACAAAGCAGTACTTAATTACGACTATAATTACGAACTTATTCATAACTGTTCTGGTTATTATGCAAAAGAAATCTCCTACTGCGTTGAAATTGTAACTTGAGAACATCACTTTTAAGGATATTTCGCTTTTCAGACCCTATCCGTCTTACCACAAAAGCTTAGACCAGAGTTAAACATTATGTTTCTACAATTTCGGTCCCCATAATCGACGTCTATCGCTCACATTGTCATACTCAATCCTTGCATTCCTAATTAATTTTACTTGTGAATGTGTTATTGAAATAGAAAAAACGAACGATAGACGTCGATTTGTGGAGAAAATATTTAGACACATCTGTTCAACTCTGGTTTAAATCGCTTGTGGTAAGACCGTGAAGGTTTAGCCCTGTTACTTTTAAAATAGAACATGATATGATAGGATTTTCGTCTTCTTCTTGAACAAAATATTATACATTTGCATAACATTGATACAGAATCACACGAATAACGCCTATTGAACACGCTTCATTGTTTTTAAATTATTTTTCGATAACCTTGCGTCGTTTTGAAGGTTCAAATCATCGTCAGTTTTGAGGGTAGTTTGTACCAATTTATTTAGCTAAGATTTATTTATACTATCCGTGAGGGTAGTTTGGAGTCGTGTTGCCGCTCGCTAGTTCACGTGACAGTTCTCGACGTACGCCGGCGCTGTACAGCACGCTTGCTCACAGCTATATCCTAAACTCTACCTAACACTTCAAGTTTTCAGCCCCATGGCTGCTAGTGCTTCGTCGGTAGTGTTGTGCGCTATGACAATTACAGAACCTTTTATATGGAACAATAATTGGTAAAGTAGTACCCAACTGATATGGCTTACCGATGTACCTGCGCAGAAGATGAATTTTCAAAGCGTGGGAAATGCTATTGACTGCTATTGGTCGGCAGCCGCCTCCATCTTAGCTTTCAGATTTACGAAGATTCACGACGCGCCATATAAGTTGGGTACTAGTATACCTACGTGTTACAATTTCATAAATGTACGGCGCCGGCTGATCGAGGAATTGAGCTGAAAACCGGTGAGTAGTCTTGCGTTCATTACGTCCTACTGACTGAGCTATGTATTCAAATGTTTAGTTAGTTACTTGCATCGAGTTGGGTATAACCACACAATTTCCGCTAACAACGCCGTTTCGTTTTCCTAGTGGAATCAAAATAATTATATTTATTTTGTAGAGACGATTGTTCATAGCTATAATAGCATCCGATACTGATGTGAAAAGACCACTACAGTACATAAACAGTTATAATAGATAGATAGATAGATAGATAACTCTTTATTGAGACACCACAGTACAAAAGTAACTTAAAACTAGAACAAAACAGATTTAACAATTAGTGTCACAATGGGCGGTATCGCTCAGAGCGCTCTCTTCCAGACAACCATGCATGGAGAGGAGTAACGAGAAGATCGGACGGTGGTTTTCATTTAATTATTTCATACATTTCATTTAATAATTTATAATAATAAATTATTAAATAATAATAAATACTATGTAGTATTTAGTTTCATAATTATTATTCATCGCCCAAGCCCTTTTCAAATATAACGTAGAATTTTGTTTGAAATTAGCGACATCTGTCGGCAACGTAGTGAAACTTTATGTAAGTAAGCGCACATCGAGTCTACGCTGCGCCCCCGTCCATGTGTTCGTTTCTTTTGTAGCCTCACGCCCAGTCGCACAATACGTACTCGCGCCTTCAGTCTCACGTATTGTCCCTGCTGATAGTTTACTCAACTTCCTGTAGATGGCGCTAATCATATTATAGTACTTACAATTTTTTCATCAGAATTTCATATAATTTATGGGTAATGAAATATCCTATCCTATTATGTATTCACTACGCTACATACTATATATAACTACTATATATAGTAATATAACTGCATAATTATGTGAGTAGGCCTTCGATGTGAACAAGTGTGTTTATTGACACATTGTAATACATAATACGTAGTATTTATTGGAATTAAAAATTCGTTTTATTTCTAAGTAGGTAGTCGATGTCCCAGTTAACTTATTAAACATACCGTATCGGTTTCGGTGTCGGCGTTGCGGTCGGCGCGCATCGGCGTGTATCGGCGCCAGAGGTTTTTTATTTTTTATTTTGTTTTTTAAACGTACACTAGGATTGCTCCTGTGTCGTGATTGCACTCACAGACATATAATTTCTCATGCACATCACATCCAGACCAGAAACAAATATTTGTGGATCGCACAAATATTTGTGCAGATTGTTACAGACGAGAATCGAACCCGCGACACCAAGCGCAGCAGTCCGATCGCTCAGCCACTACGCCAAACGTGCCACCGGGAGTGGGTCGGCGTCGACGTTGACGTCAGTGTCAGTGTTGTTATCAGAAAAATATTAATGAACGACATAAATGAACAACGTAAAGTAACGGAATAAATAAATGAAATGAGTGACTGAATGTCCTTACATGATTTCAGTCTGGATTTTCACTTCAATGCAACATAACATGCGGCTAACTACTGGTATCTAACGGAATGATAAGTTATCTACCTACCTACCTACCAAAAGCGAAGGTATTGCATGATAATGCATCAAAATACAAATCACAATAATTAACTGACTAGGTATAACATGGGTCTAACTATAAAACAATTTAGCCCTGCACGTGATTGCCCTATAATGTTTTAGTGTTGCACGGTTGGAACTTTGTAGCCGTTGCATCATTCAAGTACCCTTAGGTAGGTAGGTGCTATATTGCTGACAGCATTTGTTGACTTGGAAATATTTTTAACTTAATGCCTGTGGGTAAAATTAATACAATAAATTAAACAGTTTAAAATGTGACTACTGTAACAGTGTACAGTGTACGTACAGTACCCACTAATTTATACATTTAATTTATCTAACAGGCAAATTCTGTAGGTAGATAGATAGAAAGACTAAAATATGTACAGATACCTACCTAGTAAATAAAATAGTAGGTACCTATAGGTAATTATGTCCGATGTAGGTACTTGCCCTTGCCCCTGGCTATCTATTTTAATTTATATTTTTGAAGTGGAGTAACCTCCCGACCACCAAGAAGGTTTATGTCAAGGTCGTTTCCGTGGCAACGTGACAGAGTTGACGACCGGAACCTGCGGATGTTAGGCGTCGCCTTGGTTACCGGCACTTGTTAACAAGTGGAAATAAACATGAGAGTTAAACGGACTCCACTTAGAACAAAGTATAGGGTATGCGGAGTGGTCGGAACTGGCGTATAGGACAGTGACTCGCATTCATGATTACAGACAATAATGTCGGGCCGACTAGATCGGTAGATAATGACGTGTGGCGTGATCGATGCGGGTTCCATTTTCGAAGACTCGTGTCAGGGCGGTGACGGGATGCGTCACTTCGCTGTCCAGCGCGCGTCAGAGCGGCGATCACAGAACACTAAGTTAAATCTGTACGAGTGTGGCGATAGTTAGCAGCACAGCGCTGCCGATGTGTTGCGTGCTGCTGGCGCTGGTGGAACAGTGCTACCTGGCGGTGGAGGGTGCGCTGCGAGGCCATGAGCGTGTCGGTGCGCTCGGTGCTGCTCGAAGGCCCGCAGCAAAAGCCCAAGGGGCCGTATACGTATGCTAGCACGCCGAGGGCCCTCTACAACAATGTCAAACTCAAGAAGGAACCGTCCTGGTGAGTATCTCGTTTGTTTCATCGGTTTTACTCGGTAGACAAGCCCTTTGACACGGGGAATGTGTAAAATGATAGAATCTAAGGGTTGTATTGTAATAACCAGAGGTTACATGCAGGATATTGCCGACGGTGGACGATACCACTGGGAAGTGAAGACTCACTGCAGAATATCAATCAACAATAATTTTTATCAAATTTGTGATTGGCGAATGCGTTTGTGTTACAAATATCCCGTATTGTTATCGCGGGTGCTCGAGGACATCGACGTTGTTTTCGATAAGGTGCTGTGATTGGAATTCGTTAACGTGCCCGAGCGCAGAATGCTAACCTGCTCCTTGCCGAATACATTATGATTATACTCGTATATTATTATTATTATGATGATATAAAAAAGAGAACGCTGTGGTGGTATATTTTGTAATTACTCAAACTATGTATTATAGAAATACCTTTAGTTCTGCGGTTTATAAAAACGTCACTTTTGTCAGCATTTTAATTAGTTTACTTAATTAGAATATATTAATGTTAGCTAAGTTTCTATTTAAAACAATGAAGTAGATATATATGTGGCTTTAATCCCGCCAAAAATTTGTCTGATCAAAGTTGGCTAGATGACTGGTGACGTAATCTTGTATACTAACAACCCCCTGAAAACCTAGCTAATATCCTAAACAGTAATATAACCGCTAATTATGCCTAAGAAATTTATGAACATCACCCTCCCCTAATAACCCAAAAAGCCCCCAAGTTTTTAATATGAATCTCCGCAAAGTAGCGCCTGATTCTATCAACTAAGTTTCTATTTCGTAAAATTTTCATTTCGAAACACATTTGATGTTATCTCTATGCAATTACTATTTATTGATTAGTTTCTTATTTACTGTACCGAAGGTTATCTTTATGAAGCTATTGATCAATTTGGAACACATTAGTTTCAACGTCTTTTGCGGACAATTATTATTTCACCACGTGAGGCTGGAAAGGGGGGAGGGGGTTTAGCAAAAATCACGAAATACCATAAGGGAGGGTATAGTAAGATATGACGTGTATTTATTTTGTCAGATGGAGATGGAGGGGGGGGGGGGGAGTTAGTCTTAAACATCACCACGTATGACCAAGGGGGAGAAGGGGCTAAAAAATGCTGGAAAAGCATTACGTGGCCCTTGATGTATGCGAACCGACTAATAAGGCAATTTTACAATAAGGTTCAATTAATAACGATATTTAAACGTCTGTATTAGTACGCAAAGGCATTTCACACGAAAGATTTATCAAGTGTTGTATAACGGACCTTGAACCGCTTCGCGGGCAGGCCCACACGGAGCCCGCACGGCACCCGCACGGCACCCGCACGGCGCCCGCACGGCACCGCGAGGCTCGCGTGCCGTGACCTGGCCGGCAGTTGACCCGCGCTGCCGCCCTCTCGTTAACCCTGAGTCGATGACTTGTTATAACTCGTACTTCGAGCAAAGGTCGAAGTGAGACAAGAGCTTCGTTCATGTAACGTACCACGTAAATACGAACCGGCACGAGGTACGGACACAATTATTATTATTATAGGTACAGAATTATAGATGCAATGATAAGCAATACCTTGTAAGACAAATGTGCTACAATGCTACGCTGCTACGAGAGCTACGAGGCTTACCCACTTGTGAAAGAGTTCAACGAGATGTACGACAAATACATGGAATTCTTTATAATAATATGCATTCAAACATTAATTGGGTAGTCTTCACAATCAAAGAGCACCACCGCTTTCATCATCATGTTCATCTGTCTGTTCCGTCACCTGCACGATCGTTAAAGTAGCCCTTGCGCAATCGGATCGAGACGGGCTTCATTATGCAGCGATAAGCCATCGCCAGCGGTGGCAGCGGTGGCCGCGGTGATCGCGGTGGCTGTGATGGCCGGGGTGGTCGTAGTGGCTGTGGTGGCTGCGGTGGCCTGGCACCGATTGCATGTATGTAATGCTCCTGGCACCACTGATATAATACAAGTAGCTGCACTTTTATTACAGGCGTTGGCCTATATAAAAATAAGCAAGCAAAAAGCATTAACATTAGCATTTGCTGATAAGCATTTACTTTATTTAAACCTGAAAATAACTGGTATGAAACGGTAGGGGTGGTACATAAAAGTCACAAATCATCAGTAACATGGATCTGTGAACTGTGTAACCAAAGTCGTTGGATGTTACTATACTTACGAGAGTTAGGTAGGTACCTATATATTTTTATCTAACAAAAAATAATATGATTATCGGGCAAAACATGAAGAAAACGAGATTTTATTTATGAGCTGGTTGCCGATGTAGAAAGAGCATCGACCTTAACCTTGTGTGACCGCGGGGAGAGGTTGGGCGGGGGGAGGGGGCAGGGTTGCTATAGCACCGCGCCCTCAACTTCCGGCCGGTCCTCGCAAGGCGGCCAAGCACCTCGTCGTTACAGCTAGCGTGCTCAATATGGATTAGTCAGCTCTTTTGCTGTTTGGGATGTACCATATAATAGCAAACTGCTGCGCCCGACGACTTGGCGATAGTCCTTCTTCGTGGTTCACGACACAGAAACACAGACGAATGCAAAGCAGTTCAGACCTACACAGCTGTAAAAAAAAATTATACATTCGAATCGAGAACCTCCTGCTCTTTGGAAGTTAAAATAAATGAGAACGCGTAGCGTTTCGTTTTATATGTAGTATTCCCACCACAAAACGGTGTATTGTATAGACTCGACACCACTTTAATACCCACCCTATGGTGACCTCTTTTCCGTTTCTATTATATTTATGATTTACTTAGATTTATTTATTCATTCCCATTAACAGTGCCTTTACAAATTTCAAATTTTATTTAAGTTACCCCGGGTCTGTTATGCTCCAAAATCAACCATTTGACGATAGTTTCTACTTATACTTTTAACCATACTATACTTACTAACACGTAACGGCCAGCTTTGATTACAGTTGAAGAGGGCAATTTTCACTTGAATACGTTTTAGCTACCATTTTGGTAGATTTACGATAAGGACCTGCGTGAGCTTTTCAAGGTCACTATGTAAATGTCTTGCGTCACTCGAAATATTAGCTTCACCTAATAAAAATATTTTGTATTCACCATTATACCGTACTTGAGACAAATACCAGCATTCTGTAAAGAAATGGAGGACGACCACGAGGTGACCATGGTATCATTGTTTAAGTATGACGAATACACCGCAACGGCTACTAGGGTGTTATGATCATAATATGGCTGATTCCATAACTTTTAGTTAAACATTTAATTTTAATTTGTAGTGTAAAAATTGTTATAATATAAATATGTCATGGTATTAAGTTTTAAAAACATTGACAATACACCATAAGGCAGGCGTTTCAAACTAAACACTCTAAACAGCTACGTCAGTACTCAGTTCACACCAGTAGCGGCTATTGCGCGGCGAGGGCTGGTCGCTCATCTTGGGCGTGCATAGCGCCCTATTGTGGGAGCCTCTTGTCATAGCCCTAGCTAGATCTTACTAGTCAACAACACGCTTCTAGAGTCTGAAACTGAATGTATTACAGAGACGAGCAGAGTATCGACAAACTAACGTGCTTCAGTTCACGGCACAACCTCCTTACGGTTGCAATGAATTCGGTTATTAACACATTTTGGTTCGAGTGGGACTTTGGATACTGTTAGTGTTGTATGTCGTGATGGTTATTTCTTGCAAGACCAAACGTGGGTAGTTGTAAACAACAACTACCACTCCAGACGGTAATACCCGCATTCTCCGGTTGACCACGGTCAATGTAACTCTGCCGAAACGTCGAGGTATCTCTAAATATATAATTTTGATATTATTTTGTGCGCGAGTTCGAACCGTTTAAGTCTAGTTGACTGTTTTTTTACCAATGTATAAAGAATACCACCACATACGAGTACATAGTAAAGACGGATAGTAAAGAATAAGATATAATAATTATGCACGATACTGAAGCAAGCGCAGCCACACGATTGAAGGTTAGCTCTGGCGGCGCGGCTTCATGGCACGTGCGCGCTCTTACAGCCGCGCTCGCAGCTCCGACAAACGCCGCTAATAGTATTGTAAACTATGAAACCACGTGAAATATCTGTACATGAATTATTACATTGATTCATTTAGCGATGAGATGGTAAAACCTAATTATGACGTCACAGTATTGATGCTGTCGCCGGTAATCTTTTCTTCGATGAGTCAAATGAGTGTAGAACTTACGAAAGTGTGTCGAACAATTTCCAGAACTCTAATAGCTGTTTACCCACTTATTACTGACCACGTGGGCGCTTGCGCGATCGTGCCGCATAAGTTGGCCACGGCGAAGAAACGCTGTATGCGCCGACCGCCGGCCTGGTGGTTAGGGCTCGTGGGGATTGAGGCGGCGCGGCGGCGAGTGGCGAGCGCTGGCCGGTGTCCGGCGACGGCCAGTGCTCGCCGGACCGCCGCGCCGCCGCCCGCCCCCGCCCGCTCGCCGCTCACGCGACACGCGCTAATCAAATAAACTGCACTCGCACCGACGCACCTCTAACGAGTCGGCGGCGACGCGATGTGACGCGCCATGCCTCCTGTCCAGATCGCCGCCCAAGACTCGAGCGCGTTCACCATCCTCAACAATGATGACACGAAGCGTGACGAGGTGTTCCTGCCGCTGCCGCGCAACGTGAACGTTGTGAAGCCGCTGCAGCGCGATGTCGAGCTCCTCACCGCCGAGGAGCTGACGCCGCCCGCGGCGCCTCCGGACGCACCCGCCCCCGCACCGCCCCCGGCGGTGTCCAATACCATCCTCGACCCTAAGTTCTCACGCGCCTTAGACTTCAAACTGCGAAGGTTGAAGGAAAAGGAAATTCTACAGGCGAACCTCCGGCGGCCGACGCGGTACAAACCGAGAAACGGCGCGCTCGCCGCCTCCAACCCGTGCATCAGCGGGCGAGACATGGGTGCGCACGGCGTGGCCGAGCCCGTGAGCCGGTCGCACCCGCGGATCGACACCGCCGGCCGCGGCGCGGATGACGGCGCGGGGGACGCGGCCGCCGGCGCCGAGCGCTCCCCGGTGCGTCGGGGGCGCTCGCGGCAAACGAGAGAGGGTGACAAGCCGCGGTTCGTTACCACGGTCAAGGCGGGCCAGTTCCTGCTTCCGCCGCCCGAGATCGCTTGCCTGCTCGGCCTCGAGACTCTCTACCCGCCGCAGGAGCGCGAACGGATCGTCTACTCGTATGCGAGCAAGCCGAAGGCCGTGGCGCCCTGCGCCAAGAGACCGCCGCCCGACAAGGATGGCGCCGGCGTCCCCGATGGAGGCCCACCGGCGGCCGCCCGCCCCGGAGCCCCCGCCGCCCCGCGCCGTCCCGCCCCGGGCGAGGTGTTCGGCGGCGTGCGGGCGCTGGTGGCCGGCGTGGCGGGCCTGACGCACCTGCTCGACAAGCCGCACGAGTACGTTCACGATCACACTCTACAGGGCACTTTGTTTGTTGAGTAATCATAAAGCGCTCCCCTTGCAACACACAAAGCGATGCGATCGATTGCAACCATCGCGATACGTTCACATTGCTTTCGACGACTTTATCTACGGCGGGCGGCGCTCGGTGGCCGATATGATTTGATGGCGGTCGAATGACTGTCCACCGTTGCTTTGACACACTTTATTCATATAATTACTCGTATACCGGCGATGACATTATATATGAGGATCCGTTTAATAGTCGTCGATATTGTAATAGAATGGGACGGGCACGGGGCGCGGGCCCCTCGGCGGGCGCGCGTCGTGCATATTGTATGGGGCCCGGCACGTCCGGTGGCCCAGTTCCACTCGAGGTCGACAACACTTCTGGCTGATCCGGCCTCTCTTCTCTTACGTCCACGGAATGTCGGCTTATTTAAATTCGGACTAGTTTAATTTCCTTCTCTTCTACATATTATAACGGTTAAATTAATATACTTGAGATAGCGGTCCATATAACTATAATGTCTTATTATGATTGACGTGATTCAACGCTTCGTCAATGAATAAGGGCGTGATGGACCATCAATTACATTTCATCCTACTATTGCGTTATTTTATCAGTCATCTTCTTTCGTGTTGAGTTTTCTGCAGGGTGGGTTTAAAAAGGCTTACTAAAGAGGTATGGCTGGACCATCGTGATGAGAGGGCTCATCAGCTGAGTGCCTGTACGCTACCCGTCACCTTACCGACCTCGGACGCTTTCCTAATCATAGAGCTCCATTTATGTACGACACATGAGCACAGACCCGATTAGGCTCTCCTTGTTTTTTTTATCAAATAGCTACTTAAAATACTAAATTTTATATTCATGAAATTTTCCAATAAACAAACGCAATGGCGGATGAATTATCATATATCGTCAGCTATATTATAACCAGCTCATCAAGTAACCAAGAGTCGAAAGCATCGAAATAAGAATTCTGCAAAACTCAAATCATATATTGTGAGTGTGCAATAATGCAGCACTGGCCTAGCTCCCAGATAAAGGTGTTCACGGTTCACTCAGCGATTTCGTTTGTACCTTCGGCAGCGGCAGCGCGGCGGCGGCGGCGGCGGCGGCGGCGGCGGCGCAGTACAACAACGTGATGCACGACAAGCGCGTGGTGCGCGGCAGCACCTTCGCCGCACACCCGCAAGCCGCCGTGAGTACCGCACCTCGGCACCGCACACTCGCCGGTACCCGCTCTCGATCGTCACTCACACTCGTCGGCATCACCCTAGCAATTTCGCTAACAACCTTCCGTCATTCACACTTACCACTACCCAATTATACACAAATAAGTTCAAATGAATACTTATACTGTACCACACTAACCACCCACTCACACACATTTCAGTGTACATTTACACTCATCGCCGCTCACTCGCTCACATCCTCATGATGATTTGCCAGTAGGTAGGTAGGTACAAAATATAAACACTTCGCTACCGTTCTGTTTCGGTAAACATTAAAATCTATGCACAAATGTAGCTAGTTATCGTACCTATTAATTATTAGCGGCGTAATTACCTGGATAACTATCGCATTGCAATGTGCCAAACAACACGCGCCCATAAAACAAAATATTAAAACTTCAACCATAGACGTTATATAAGCCGGTCAAACATTTATACCTAGGTATGCAGGTATATAGAACTGACTGAAATGTACTAAATCTAGATAATCGAGTTCCAACCCCCATAATACTGGAGCAGAGACCCGCCATTTTTTTGTTTTAATAAACCCACTAACTACCACTTATGGGTCACTGCCATTTGGAATTAGTTTCATTAAAATTTAATCGTATGAAATCATATCAAACCTAAACTAAAAGTCACGGGTTGAAAAGTGGAAAATGCTTTTATACCTACGCTACCTACACTATAATACTGTTTACTCTGATTTCATTTTATAAAGTACGTTTTGCATCGTGGAGTTTTGTGGCGGTTCGTGGCGGCAGTCCGAGGAGGTGGCCTGATTTTCTTTTTTGATTTCTATTCGTCGCCAAAGGACAATAAGGCCGTCGCTCGGAGCGGCGGCGGCGAGCGACGGTAGTGGTAGTGGAATGTTACTGTAACTTTGCTATGCGAACCAATTTGTCCGAAATTAGTCCAACAGGTCACGTTAAGTAAAAATCCAATTCTATAACTATTTAGCCGCGTTTTGGTAAATTTGGTGCCGCATAACTTTATAAATAAATTACATCAAGCTGTAACGAGCACCGTGCGCCGAGGCCCGAGCCGGGAGGGCAAGCACTAGAAGTACAAAACAATGAATGTTAGAATTTTTGTCTGTTGTCTATGCGTTTGTGCACACTAATCTCAGAAACGGCTTATCCAATTTAGATGAGGTTTTGACTAATATACGGGTAAGCTTCACTTAACATTTAGTGTTTGTTTCATGTCAATAAGTTCATAAATAAAAAAAGTTACACCTACCTTTCAAATATCTATAGGTTTTGTGTGTGTAACGCGGGTGAAACCGCGGGGCGCAGCTAGTCATCTTCAGCTCAGCTGAGTGATCAGTCATCTTCTTCTTATCTTTTTAATATTTATAATTATTTTAAACTAAAAAAAAAACTAAAAATATATATAAATTACGCGTCACGTTGTTTGTCCGCGATGTAGTTTAATCAAATTTGCACACCGTGTGCAGTTTGATCTAACTTGAAAGATAGGATAGCTTACATCTCAATTTATAGTCGCAATAACAAAAACCTTAGCCACAGCAACGCGTGGCCTTGTCTGCTGGTAAATATATAAATTAACAATATAAATAATTAAAATGGCATAAGTCATTGTACTTCTCTTAATAAAGTAATTACTTATTTTGAACCTAAAATATTATTTAAACAATTTTTTTTTTATCTTACTATCTTTCTTACTAATCTTACTTCTTACTAATATTATAAAGCCGAAAGTTTGTGAGTGTGTGTGTATGTGTGTATGTTTGTTACCTCTTCAAGCTCAAACGCCTGGACCGATTTCGATGAAATTTGGTATAGGGGTAGATTGGACCTATGAGACGGACATAGGCTATCTTTTGTCTCAAAAAATAATCTCGAAGGGGATGAAATAGGGGTTGAAAGTTTGTATGGGGAATCCATAATAATTCTTCAAGTTAGGGATCTGAATTTTCTTATTTAGGCTTTTGGTAGTAAATAAATAAATACGGGTTTCAGCTTATTTGC
The DNA here is from genome assembly GCA_905147375.1 of Hylaea fasciaria. NCBI lineage: Eukaryota > Metazoa > Arthropoda > Insecta > Lepidoptera > Geometridae > Hylaea > Hylaea fasciaria. The sequence continues at coordinate 13,090,488 of LR990197.1, forward strand.
AAAATCATCCCTAAATGGGGATAAGCAAGGGGGTGATATGATTATTCATTAGATTCACCCCCAACGGACCACAATAAACGGCTGAACGGATTGTTATTTAAAGAGGGAGAGTGCGATGGGAGGCTAGGGGGGAGAGTGCAGGGAGGGGAGGGGGAGAAAGGAGGAGAGTGGGGGGAAAGGGGAGAGTGGGGGGAAAGGGGAAAGTGGGGGGGGAGTAGATGGTAGAGTGGTGGGAGAAGAGGGTAGAGTGGGGAGAAAGACGGGGAGAGCGGGAAGAAAGAGGGGAGAGTGGGGGATAAAGAGGGGAGAGTGGAAGGAGAAAGAGAGGAGAGTGGGGTGAGAAATAGGGGAGAGTGGGGGAGAAAGAGGGAGAGTGGGGAGAAAGACAGGGGAGAGCAGGAAGAAAGAGGGGAGAGTGGGAGAGAAAGAGGGGAGAGTAGGGGTAGAAGGAGGGGAGAGTGGGGGGAAATAGGGGAGAAGAGGAAGAGGGGAGAGTGGGGGAAATAGGAGAGAGGGGAAGAGGGGAGAGTGGGGGGAAATAGGAGAGAGGGGAAGAGGGGAGAGTGGGGGGAAATAGGAGAGAGGGGAAGAGGGGAGAGTGGGGGGAGAGATAATTTAGTGCGCAGATAGGTTATCTTCTAACTTAGGACATAGGCTACGAACATATTATTAAGTCATCATCATAATCAACGCCGTTTTCTATCAATGCGATAAAAACTGTGAAATGCGAAAAAACCCAATGTGCGTAAAATTTCGTACGTAGATAGGTTTATTACGCAACTTACGACTTAGGCTTTAATTCATCATCATCATCACCACCGTTTTGCATCAGTGCAATAAAAACTGTGACAAACTACCCCATTGGCATGAAATTTGGTATTTTTATAGCTTATACCCCTACTTACACATACACAGTGGCCTAAAAACTGTGAAATAGTACCTTAATTTGCATAAAATGTATTATGCAGATAGTTTAAGAGACACAATATAGGCTACAAATCATCATCATCACCATCATATTCACTGTTTATTTGTCCATCAGTGCGATAATAACTGTGAAAAACTACCTAACTTCTGTATTTTCACTGACACAATGTTACAAGTTGTATCTAACAGCCACCGCCCTATAGGTTTTATAATGTGAAACGCGGGTGAAACCGCGGGGCGCAGCTAGTTGAATATAATTTACTGTTTGTGTTTTGTAAATTGATAATTTGCATGTTATAACGTAGTGGTAATTGGCGGGAAGGTACGACGACGGCGCGGCATTGGTCGGCTAGTTGGCGGCGTGGGCGCGTAGTCTCACGATAGGATTTTCACTCCTCGCTTATTTTTATGTTACACTAGCTGCGCTCCGCGGTTTCACCCGCGTTTGGATAATATACGATAATATATCTTTATGAATTGTAGCCCATGTGTTATTCTGATATGTAAGCTACATTGTTGTGAAGTTTCATCAAAATCCATTCAGCAGTTTTTGCGTGGAAGAGTAACAAACATCCATCCATCCACATAATATACAAACTTTCGCGTGTATAATATTTGTATGATTTGTTAATTATACCTAACTTTCACTATATTTTCGACAAGTATAATAATTTAAATTCAGTGTCGGTGTTTTACTCCCTACAAAACGGGAATCCATCGTCCTAAAGTAGCAGGGCTTTATACTCGTAGAATGGTGTCCAAGAACATCAACAAGATGTGTTGTTCGTCCGGCGAGTGGCTTGAGACACGGGTTTACGGAGTGAAGTGTGTTAAGGACCTGTAGGCAGCGAGCTTCCGTAAAATGGGCAGTTTTTTGTCAAAAAGTTAAGCTGTAATTACAAATATTTATAAGCCAGAAAAAATACAGTGTATAGCCAAGTGTTTCAGTTAGCTAATAAATCAATAATATTGGACTAAAGTTGTCTAGTATCTTGAGAAAAAAATTCACGAGAAAGGACCCGAAAAAAATCTTTCGTCACATAATGCTCAACATTTTCAGCGACAACTATCATATTTTTTGGAACCATAAAAAAGGCAATTTTATTTTCCAATGAAATTTGAATTTTCCAATGAACTGAATCGATTCCGTTCTTCTAAATTAATAAAAACGACGAGAATATGATCAGTTTGAGCGCGTACTAGGCGGCTCAGTACCCGCTACGGCGTTTCAGAGAGAGGACGTATGTCGCTGTTCCTCAAAATTTTCTCGTCGAATTTACTGTTTGTTCTCCAAAAAAATAAAGCAAACAGAATCTCTACATGGTGTACAACTGGTTTATTTACTTAGTTGCCGTAAATGACTTCCTTCGACGATTACTAAACTTTTATTATAACCTTTATTACTTTGTATTTATTCTCCATTGTGTGTAAAGAATAATGGCTAATATGACTATTCTTGCACCACCTGTAACTGAATTTAGCAGCAAAAACGCGTTTTTAGATTGTTCACTTAAATAAAACTGGGATTTCTTATGATAGTTTGGAGTTAATCAAAGGAGCAGATTATGATTGTATATTAAAATGAAGATGTAATGAACTTCCGTTTTCCATAATGGCGGATCTGGCGGATGCATATTCTGACGTTTTATTTTTAGCACACTTTTTTTTTGTTTTAGTTATGGCTTCGCACGGTTTGTGCATATAGCCAGTGTCAAGTATTTTATTTTAAGTATTTCTTAATTTCACATTAAGAAAGTCACAGCAATGTTATAGCAATCGTGGTCAAGTAGTCAAGTCAATTATTTACATCGTCAGTCACGATTCAGTAAAGTAGTGGATGCTTTACTGAAACTTCCTGGGAGTTTTGGAAAAAATGCGAAATGACACGTTTTTTGAGTTTATATCATTTGCCTACACTCGTGCACGTTAACGAACACTTAATGGTTAATATTCCACCAATATTACACATTAACACTCGAAGAAACACAAGTTTGAGCTAATAATACAAAACCAACAACGTCTCACTATCGGATTCCCGCCAAAACTCCTTTAGCACACTTCCAGTAATCTTTCTGCTCAGCTATGAGCCAGTTTTTTCAATGTTTTTGCTTCGCACGATTTGTGCATTTAGTCACTGTCAAATATTATACAGTAAATTCGAAAGTAACACTGTTTCTCTGTTTGTCTGTTTATTTGCATGTTTGTTTGTTTGTTACTTTTTATGGCTAAACGGCTGGACCGATTTCGATGAAATTAGGTATAGAGAGACAACGAAAATTAAAATGAAATTTGGTAGGTATATGGGAGAAGGAAAGATGAGGACCTGGGGAGATGGGGAGATGGAGAGCAGCAGCTGGAGAGATGGGAGATCGGAGATGGATGAGGGATGGGAGATGAGATATTGGGAGTTGGGGAAAAAAGCGATGAGGAAATAGGAAGATAGAGATATTGACAGAGACGTGACGTGCCCGATTGATTTACAATAGCATACAAAGTTCACGCATATTGTGTTCTTACTATAGCTGGATTCGATTTAAATGCAGACGAAGTCGCGGGAAACAGCTAGTATTCCATATTTTTACAACCTCGTGGTAAAGTAAATTTACAGTCATAGCCACGATTCAGTAAACTTTACTGAAACTAGCTTTTACGCGCGACTTCATCCGTATATGAAAAAGCAACTGTTTAGAAATTATTTTCTAAACAGATTTGGAATTGAAGTCTTTGTATCTCTATCCCTGTCCCTGTCCCTTTCCTTTTCCCTATCCTTAGTCTTAACCTTTATATTTTATCAAGAGCCTAAAATAATGAAGTGTCAGATCACCTACTTGAGAAATCATGAATTGCCCATATAAATTTTCAACTCCTATTTATTTGGATTCTAAGATCCCTATTTTTTCTGACGAAAAATAGCCTATACCCATCTCATAGGTCCAATCTTGGTCAAGATTGATTCAGCCGTTTAGACGTGAAAGTATGGCAAAAACTAAAAAAAAAACCAACAAACACACACACACAGTTTCGCATTTATATGATCTTAGTACGGGTGCCTGACACTGGCTAAATGCACAAATCTTTTACTCCGTCATTGTCATTGTCAAAATATACTTATATCAAAAAGAAAATTATGGAAGTGGACTAAAGAGGATGTCTTGTATCAAATGGACTTGACAAACGTGCATACCAGAAGGGACCAACACTAAATAAATTTAATACAACTTATTTAGGTGTGACTCCAATAATTCGTGCGGCAAATTTGATAGGATTATAGTCAAGGAGGTAATAATTTATGTAATGCTGGCGGTAATAATTCTTTAGGAACGGAACGTAGCATCTCAGACCGCTCGGCCAATCTGACATGTCAATACAGTGTCGAAATAATTGAATGCTTCAGACTAAAGCCTACGTAGTAACTATCTAGTAATCTGTGCTAAGGCCACGTGATGCCGTTAGTAAGAGTATAATAATTATGAATTAGCGTTTTCGACTTGCCGTGAGCGCGGAGCCAGCGTGGCGCGCGGCCCAGCCAGGTAACTTTCATCTTCTAAAATACATGAATCGCTCCTATATTAGCGCCTTAACTGAACATGCCAAGCCAAATCTAACCATAACCCACTACCGACAGCTTCTAAATCGCCTAGCAGCAAGTGGCAATATAACTGACTACCCTCACTGAATTTATAAAAAAGCAACTTGAACTAAATTCAAAGAAACTGTCCTACATTAATATACCCTCCAACAGCGCAATGAGCATTAAGAAAGTCGTCAGTGTCTCGCTAAACTTAGTCAGCCGATCGATGGAGCTTTGCCAATTTTAGACTTCAAAACAAACTACTTCAAATTGAAAGTTTTTGATTGTGCCTGTCGGTAGTTTATCGTCGCGATGTTCGAGCAGTGTTTGTGCGGGTAGGAATAATGGCCATCGTTGCAATTACACTTAATATTTTACGACGTGACGGGCAGGCCCGAGCACTTTTTTTTGAACACCTAAAACAAAGTCGTGCTGTGGTCGACTTATTGAGCTAGCACACATATTTTTACGGCACTTACCCCCAGTTTCTGAAACGTCAGTCAGCGTTAACAACAGATTAATTCTATTGCCATCCTTGTCATTTGTTTATAGTCAGATAGAGGCAAGGATAGTTTTAATCTACTGTCAACGCCAACAAACGTTCTAGAAACCGGGGGTAAGTCATAAGAGAACGTCAAACTGAAAAATGTATTCACAAGTTGAATATTCCACTTTATTGACAATTAATGAATCCACTGAATGAATACGTGGTTGTGTCCCATTGCAGGGCGACGGGCTAGAGAGCGCGGCGGCGCGCGCGGCTCGCACGCGGCGCCGCGCGCTGGCGCGCCGGGCGGCGGCCGCGCGGCTGCGCCCCGGCACTCCGCCGCCCGCGCCCGGCCGCCGCCACCATCCCATACAGACCGACTACTACCTAGAGGAGGTAAGTCCGGACTCATGTGGCGGGCTTTTCGAGGAGCGAAGTCGTTGAGCATTCGATAAACGTAAATGGCCGTAATCGGTACCGTTCCTTCACGTTTACTTACTCGTCGCGTTGCAGCTGTTCGACAAGGGCGTGGAGCACGAGGTGGGCGTGCAGACGGACCTCTTCGTGGACCGACCCGCCACGCCCGTGTACGTGCCCGCCAAGACCGGCGCCGACGCGCACACGCAGATCTACCCGGGGGACCTCTTCGATTTCGACCTCGAGGTGCAGCCCATACTAGAGGTACGCGAACAAAAAATTCAATTTATCTCAATAAAACATATCGGTATTGAACGCGTCGGGATAACGGTGCGTTCGAATCGCGTATATAAACGGTTCGCCGTGCGACAGGTGCTGGTCGGCAAGACGGCGGAGCAGGCGCTGGCGGAGGTGGCGCAGGAGGAGGAGCTGGGCGCGCTGCGCGAGCAGCAGCGGCGCTACTGCGAGCTGCGGGACGCCGAGCGTGCGGAGCGCGCGCGCCTCGCGAGGCAGCACGCGCGCCTGCACGGGGAGAAGGAGCGGCGCGTGGCCGAGGCGCGCGAGGCACACGCCGCGGCGCGCGAGGCGAGGGAGCGCGCCGCCGCCGCCGCGCTCGTGCAGGGCTACGTGGCCGAGCTGCTGCCCACCGTGCTGGCCGGCCTCCGCGACCAGGGCTACCTCGTCGAGCGCGTCCGGAGAGGTGGGTACCGACCCGACTACAGCCCGCCGCCGGACGGTCGACCTAATAGTGAAGCGAATGTTAAACCTACGGTGGATTGGACACGAACACGGTATACGCCTACCGGTCTTGAGAGGCTCTGCGACACTTTATACCGTATAAAGACGACTTTGTGCCTACTGCAATGGTGTTATGGTTGTTTCTTAATAAATAAAATGTATGGTACGAGTGGGCGCATTAGAGCAAAATTCCTTTTCAGACCCCGCTTAGTAAGACTTCACCTAAGTATATAATCGGTGACTCTTTGTTATTCTATTTCCGCAGGCGTGGACGAAGAATTCATGCCGTGGCTCGCGGCGCAGGTGTCGCAGGAGATCGAGTCCATCATCACGAGCCGCGACGTCATCACGGGTAAGGCATCGTCGCGTCGGTCGGCGGGGCGGCGGGGGCGGGGGGCGGGGGCTACAGTGTGCGCGTGTTGCAGAGATCGTGCGGGACGTGGTGGAGGCGCGCGCGGAACTGCACCGCGGCGCGGGCGGGCGCGGCGCGGGGCCGGCGACGCCGCCGGACTCCGTCTCGCCGCCCTCCGAGCTCGCCGGGGAGGGCGAGGATACACGTCAGTGCACACGCATATAATTATTATTGTCTTTGGACATATTATACCTACCTTTTCTCTTCAAAACGACGCGCCACGAATAGATAAGTAACCTAACGAGGTTCATCGGGTGACCTTCAATTAAAGACGTCCTACATACACATGAATAGTTAAATAAAGGGCAAGTATATCTAAATACTACTCTAATATACAGACGAACTACAACCGTCTGTCGGGTGACGACTGGTGTCGCGCACTCGCGTCATGTATTACCTCTGTAGAATCAGCAAACATCAGGTAATACATACCTGGTGAAGCGGCATACCGTGGTGCCTGCTTATCTCTAATTAGGTAATATTATGGAGTAGCATGGTGCCTGTCTGGAGGGAGCTGATGCCCACTCCCTTTGAGATGTCTTTGGGTTCCTTGGTGGTCTCTATGGAGTGCGGTAGCAGTGGCGACCCACCAAGGAGGTCGATTTCTTCTTTTCGGCCAAAGAAAAATAAATTAGACAAATGTCAGTGTGCGTATTGACGGATTTTCCAAATGGCCTCTCAACTTAATAAACTATGTGAATAATTGGGTTTTTGAAAAAAATTTTTTTTTGTGATAAATGGAAAGATTATATATTAGTTTTATAACAAAACTATTTTTCTTTTTTTTTTTTCGCAATAATTCAAAAGTTATTTCAAAATAAAAAAAAAATTTTGAATCCAGTACCCAAGACACGCCGACAACTCCCGAACAAACCCGAGCGCGTGTGACGTCATAATGTTAGTTTTCACTCATTGCAGTTGATAGAAAAATAATAAATACAGTGTTTTGATCTATTTAATTTTGTTGTCATTATTAAATATTTAAATTTATATTAAAAATGTCGAACCTCAAAAGTTATCGTTCTTGTTTTGTACCATTATGTAAGAATACTACAAAGGCAACTCCTGATAAAATGTTTTTAAATGTTTAAAGGTCATTAAATGTTGAACATCCTGAATATTTTTTGACTTTTCATTAATAGTTAAAGTAACTGAATAAGCTTTACTCCGAACTCGGTGTTCTGGACATACCCGTCCTTTCACAATACAAATATTATTTTTACGACTTAGTTGAACATAACCTATAGCTTTGTCGCCGTAACTCTCACGCGATGCTCTGCAATTTATGAAATAAATAATTATATTTACTGTAATGGAGAATAAATAATTAAATATTTTCATTTATTATATTATTTTTTAACAAACTTACCTTGATGCCTTGGCACCTCGAACTTCAGCAGAATTAAACCGAACGTCATTTTTTAAAAAATCGGTGATCATAAATATAATATCAACATCAGGAATATTATCAGACTTTGCCTTAATAAATCCTTTATCACACATAGCTAATCGAAACCAACTAACAACTCGTATTTTAGCAATAAATTTTTAATATTATTGTCTAGACACGTGTAATAGCCGTAAACGCTGTACTGTTATTAAATAGCTATAACATTATGACGTCACAACTATGGTGACCAATCATGGCGCGTTTATAGTCACGTGATTTTTATTTAAATTTCATCAATTTTTAATTGTTTATAATTAATTGAAAAAAAATTTTTTTGAAGTTTTTTGCATTAAATATCAATATTATTAATAATAAAGTTTTAAAATACATAAAAAAAATCAATAAATTTTTTTTTTTCAAAAACCCAATTTATAGAAACTGTTGTTGTGCATATTCTGTCTCCGCCTGTGCTGTTTTTTCGTGGCCGTCGCCTTACCGTCGCTAATCTGCGGTAATTCGCCTCTTGGAGCTGCTGGGGTGCCCGGTGCGTCGATTTGGTAAGTGGGCACATGACTAATCAGTTTCCTTTGCAGACAAAAGCAACATGTATCTCCATAATTTTCGCGAATTAAATTTTACATAACAGTACGCAAGTACGTTGCAGTGGGGCTATTTACACGTTCCACCAATACCTAATGCGATATTTCACTGCACGACAAAATCTGAGAACCATTATGTGCCCTACGTCGGTCAAGCAAGTAAAAGATTTTAACTTTCTTTACCTACGAGGGCTTTTACCGATTTTATTGCCCCTCTTGAAACTAATCTGAAAAATCTGCTGGCCTATGAGTCCTTAAACACAAACCGGCCCGGTCGTCTTAACATTTGATGCTGTGAATTAAACAGAAAATTTCAAGCAACAGATCTTTTCATACCGGGATACTGTCCCACGTCAGCCGGTGCGGCGCGGGTGCGGGTGCGGGTGCGGCGCGGGTGCGGGTGCGGCGCAGGTGCGGGCGAGGGTGCGGCGACATTATCCCGATTGTTGTCCCGGCCGGCGATTCGCGCCACCGTGCCACGTGCGCCGCCATCGCACCGCATTCGCCACGGACGCGCTCCGGACTCTCATTACACCGCGATGTGATCCGCATTAGCGCATGCCATATCAAAACTACCCTTATATCTGAGACGCACGCGCCGAATTTGCTAATCTAAATAAAATTTGCAACGTTAATCTATTTTGAGCGGTCCGGTTACGGCAGAAGAGGCGAGAGTCGCGCGGCGTGTTAGCGTCGAGGGGAGCGGATTATGCGGTCGCGAACAATTAAGATTGATACGGTGTGATGACATTATAATGCGGCCGCGGCGAGGGTGCGCGGCCGCTCGTGTTGAAGAGTTTTATTTTGTCGCAACTAATAGTTTAAACGGCGACAAGTCGCGCGGATCGGTCGCACGTGCGCGCGGCCACTCGAACTATATTTAAGGGCCCGTTCATATTTTTCTGTCATAATCGCTATGTAAAAATGATTAGACCCGACACTTGTCATATTAATGCACCTAATGTAGTCTGACAGCTGAGCGTGAAGCGCACTACTTTGATAGGGTTTATTTTGTAAGCATCTAGGGCGCTTACTTTTTATGGATCAAACAAAACAAAAAATAAGTTGAAACACGCGATACGTAATTCCAAATACAGGTATGAGAAAAAGCTCAATATAGAGAACAAATTGAATCATCATAATCATCAGCCCGTTTCGATCCACTGCTTGATCGACATATTTAAGTCTCTTCCTACCCCACCACTTTTTCCGGTCCTGCGACGAACTCATCCACCTTGAATTGCTATCAAATTGAATAATATGACCAAACAAAAGTAACATTATTGTAATGAAGCGTGTATTGCGGGCGGGCGGCGCGATACAATAGCGACGGTTACGACGTGCGGCATATTGCGGGCGGCGGCGGCGGCGGCACGTGCCGCGCACTTGTCGCGCGCACCTTGCATGCACCAGCCGGCGTGGCGGCAGCCGGCGGCTGATATTATAATATAATATACTTATACTAGGACAGCGATTCTCAAATTTGTAAGATATTCCATTCAGTCCAGATTGAAAACTATGTAATTAATTAATCGGAACAATAATTGAACAACAATATACTGGCCTTCATAAATATCCAACGGCAGTCTACATAATACGTAATCTTACCTTCATACGAATGGTTAATAACACAAAAGAGATTAAATAACATCGTAAACAAAATAACATTAACAGTGAATAAACATAATGTTGCACGTGCAGAGATGGCATGCGAGATAAGAGGATCTGCGCCGACGCCGACCATGCTAATACATTATGCGCTGCACTCGGCTCAATCAGCTGACTCTCGGGATTGTATACGAACTGAGCAGAGCGGTGTAGATGTTAATTGAATATAGCCGATAGCGAGCGGCGATGGTATCGGAGGCCCCGCGGCGCGACCACGCGACAAAAGCTCGAGCTGATCCTTATCGGAATTACGCTTCATATTTTGCCAGAGAAGTCAATTGCATTACATGCCTGTATGCGTTGCATAATTATTGTTTCCAACTATTAGATGACGTGGTTATTTGATGAGCTGCTAGTGAGCTTATCAGGCCGGGTCGTAGTGCGACGCGAGCCCGTTTATTACCGTAGTGTATAATTAGGCTAATACTGGTTCACATAGTAGCCCCATTTAGCAGAGCAAAAATATATGGTGGTTGCGCTGGATCGTGGGTATCAAACTTAATTATTGATGCTTTTAAGATCTTGAAAAGCCAGAAATGAAAACCAATTCTGTCTTAGCTGCGTCTTACTTTCTAAATAGCCGCCCGCCTAGCCTACGCGGCTGACGTAGCTTCCATCTACACGTAGCTCGTAGCAACTCTTGCTACGCGCTACGCTACGTTTAGGCGGAGACGTTATCGAGTTGCTGCTACGGATATAACAGAGTCAGCCGGTGCGGCGGCGGCGGCGAGCGTGGTGGAAGTGTTTCGGCAAAAGTAAATATTTTCGCAGCACTCGGCGCACATTAGCGGCGCCGTCCGGTATCAAAACAATAATTACAAATTGCAACAGAACGCCCTTCCTGCAATAAGCAATCTTACAACCTAACTGCAACTGTATGCGACCGATGATAGAGCACAGTTTCTTTGTAGTAGTGCAAGTTACGAAAAATAGCAAACAATTTACGAATTGTTCTCCACACTGAGATTTATATTAAAAGTCACGTTCGATTATAGGTCTTATTTACAGGCCTGTAAAACTTATTTTCCTTTTTGTTCCGCAGGCCCTTGTTGACGCAGCTGCGGCCGGCGCACGCGCGCTCTTTTAGTTATTTTTTCCATCGCGCCCGAACAATATAATAATAATGTAAAGAGCTTAAACGTTACCATTTGAAACACTTAATGAAAATATAATGTTCACTTTGATAGCGGCATTAACGCGGTTGAGCTTCGCCGGATCATTCCAATTATTTTATTTTATTTGGCAAGGAAAGCTGCTTACTCCGTACTTATACTGCTCCGCTTACTATTGTCGTAGTCTCCTATTAGACAATATATTAAGTAATCATATCAACATGCTAAAATAATAAACCTATCAAGAACCTGTTTAACGATTTCTCAGAAGTTAATGCGTCTTCAACATTGAAATGTACCTCACCTGCAGCCATATTTTTGTAAGTAGGTACACATACGAGTAGTGTAGTCACGAAAAAGTATCAAAACCAAAAAAATAAATACTAATCGGAGCCAGATATAGGAAAATGAAATCCGCCACAGCCCTCGGAGCGAGGTCGCGCACAAATCAGTATAGGTATATCGGTTGTACATGTACAATGTGTACATACACAACGCGTTACGAGCCGAGCATGACCCGCGGCCCTTGGTCCTTCCCCGCCCTGCGCACTACTGCCCGCGGACAGCCCCTGGACCGCTGCACGCGCACTTGTTGTTTGTATTCAGATTATACCGATACCAATAAGGGATTAAGTACTTTTTCATTTTAATAGAGTACGGGCGATTATGCTTTGTAGCCTGACAAAGCTGTTGGTAAAAGTAACTTTTGGCGTCTTGTAGTAGGTAACCAATGTTTATACTTTATTGATGCGCTTGTTATTTTTTGTAAGATAACTAGATACCTACCCTACCTATGAGTATAAACTCATAGGTAGGGTAGGTTATACAGGTATATGCCAAGAGGATTGAATCTGTCTGGAATTGACAGAAATACGATTGGATAACATTTTCTCGATACTTTTCTTGCTTAGTCCACGTTTGCTCTTTCGAAACACCATTAACGTTCGATAGCTCCAAAGTATTACCAATTTTAACACGAGTTTTAACTGTTAGCAAGTCCTGAGGCATACTCAGCGTATATAGTTTTAGTCAGACATACTTTCATAGAAATGTGAGAATAAACATCTCGTAATAGAAGTTTTACAAGCTCGAACTAAATGATAATACTATAATTATTTGTTTGTTTCAGCAGCCGCGCTGGACGAGTAGCTCGGCGCGGCGGCGGGCGGGCGCTGCACGCGGCTGTGTAGTGTAGTGGTGCTGTGAATAGCGTGACGTCATACCCGCCAGCACTGGACTGGAATCTAAATTACTAATTACGTGAATGTATTTTTTTTTGTGGTACCTACCTACCCTTCACTTGTCAAGGGATTCTTTGTAGGGTTCCGTAGCCAAAGGCAAAAAATGGAACCCTTATAGATTCGTCGTGTCTGTCTGTCTGTCTGTCAGTCCGTATGTCACAGCCACTTTTTTCCGAAACTATAAGAGCTATACTGTTGAAACTTGGTAAGTAGATGTATTCTGTGAACCGCATTAAGATTTTGACACAAAAATAGAAAATAAACAATAAATTTTAGGGGTATTAATACTTAGAACTAAAACTCATTTTTTTTTTCATCTAACCCATACGTGTGGGATAATGGATAGGTCTTTAAAAATGGTATTGAGGTTACTAATATTATATATTTTTTTCTAAACTGAACAGTTTGCGCGAAGGACACTTTCAAAGTGGAAAAATGTGTGTCCCCTCTAACTTCTAAAATAAGAGAATGATAAAACTAAAAAAATATAATTGATGTACATTAACTATGTAAACTTCCAACGAAAATTGGTTTGAACAAGATCTAGTAAGTATTTTTTTTATACGTCAAACCGTAAAGTTACACTATTAGATAAGACATCGATCAAAGTTACAATGAACTACAAGAACTTTTATGTTATGTTACTTGCTGCTACGGAACCCTTCATGGGCAAGTCCGTCTCGCACTTGGCCGCTTTTTTGTAATTGGGAGAACAGCGTAGCGACAACTAGGGCACTAATGCGAATGTCCGAATTTATGAGAACCATTGATTAGTGCCTTATTTTCATCCTACTCTAATCCCGAAATTATTAGGTAGCTCGATATTTTTGCATTACAATAAGTTAATAAGGATCTTTAAGTAGTGATATCGTCAGTTAAATTGTAAGCCTTGATGGCTGTCGCATCATTAAAAATTTTAAACATTATGGATATATCCTGCCGCTGTAATAATGTGAAAGTAGTTGGAATGAATTGAATTTTAGTTTGCGTAAAGTTTAAATAATGATGTGACATGTGATCGAAGAATCTTGAATTTGATAATTTATAAATATTTTAGATAAAAGTATATGTGTGAACTTAAATAGGGATATTAGAAAGGCTTTGAGCGTCATTGCAGCGTTCGCCTCGTTCGGTTACAGAACTTCTAACTGCAAACATTGTTTTCATGGACATATTATTTATGGTATAAGACCATTTTTAAAATTTTATGTAGTTATGCGCTCGTGGAGATGTATTTGTAATAATCTAGTTTAGTAGGTTCTATAACTATAACCACCGCCATTATAGAAACGTTCTTAAACTGGCAACGTCTCTTTATGGCGCGTATCTCTATGTAGCTTACGTACCTACTCGTTCCCTAGATTGAGACTATTATTGTAATTACTTACTTGTTTCTGTAATACTGTCCAGTAAAAAATACAACTGGAAATTATTATATTTAACCTTCTTTTACTTAGTCTACCAAAATCGTCACTACAACACATAAAATAGATAGGTACTTTAGTATAATAATATACGACCTAGAATTTTGCATGATGATGATTTGATTTTTTCTATTAAGATTAATCTATTTTTAACTAATCGTTAACCCATTCTTATACACTTCTGTAATTGTACTTGCATACGTAGTTACGTATTTCCTGTTTCCAGCAAGGACTGCCTTTAAATAAAAACAATGATAGATAAAACAACCTGTCCTTCGGGACTAGCGTTCTAGCGGTGGAAGAATTTTCAGAAACGGATCAGCAGCTCAGGAGCTTGCGGCACACAAATTGACCTCTATATATTATTAGGTAGATAGGACAGGGGTGGGGAGGAGCCGTTTTCCACGAGAGGGTTAGTAGAGGGCGAGGAGGGAAGCTCGCGCCGCCGCCCTCCCTATATATATATACGGATAGCGAGCGCGGGAGCCCGGCCAGTATGTCCGCTGCGCCCTCGCACCTCGCATCTCCCGGAGTGCCGCTCTCTGCGCCGGCGCATCTCCTCACGGCAGAGCTCTCGGGCGACATGTGCAGCGCGGTGTCGCGGCGCGGGCTGCCGCGCGGCGCCGCCTCGCGCGCCTTCTCCGCCGCCGCCCTGCAGGCCGCCGCCGCCGCCGCGGCCAAGGCGGACCGACTCGGATGCGTGAGTATACTTACCGGTGCTGTGAGAATATATTGTACTTGTGTAGACTACCTAGACAGTCGAGCAGCTACAGCCGGCCCGCGCGACGCAGACGGGAGCTACGCGTGCTACGGTGCTACGACACGATGCACACGATCGTTCTGCGTCGTTATCTTGAGAAGGAGATCAACGAGCGAGACGTTCGTCTACCTACAATATTGTATCGAAACTTTGACTTTTTCGCGACTTCGGTGGTCTAGAAACATTCACCGGATCTTCACCGGTCCATCACTCGGCGGCAGAATACTGTAATCGTCGCGTCGGTTTCAGGTGCTCGTGGACGTGGACGCGCAAGGATACCTGTGCGCGGCGGGGGCGGGGGCGGGGGCGGAAGCGGCGACGGTACGTGCGCGCCTGGCGCCGCACGTGCAAGCGTGCAACGCCGTGCTGAGCCGCGCCGCGGGCGACACGCACGGCGCCGCGGGCGACACGCACGGCGCCGCGGGCGACACGCACGGCGCCGCGGGCGCCACGCACGCGCTGCGGCTGCGGCTGGTGCGCGCGGTGGCTCCGCTGCACGAGCTCCTGCTGTGGTTCGACGAGGAGCTGCTGGCCGCCGTGGACATGCCCTTCCTCACACTCAAGAACATTCGCGGTCAGTAACTGTAGGCCCGTGTACTAGCGTCCGCGCCGCCCTGGACGGCGGCATATGCGACCGGTGTCGGCCGCCCACGCCGTATTGATCACTTTCATGTCATTTTTGATGACCTGTATCAAACGATTATAATGGTGATACACGAAAGATATGACGACGGCTATTACGACGTACAATAATCGATAATAATAATAAAAATAACAATACTGCCTACTGTCTTGCGGTCAAGTTCATAAATAAGTTTTTCACACCTCATGCTCAAAAAAGGTGTCAGATTAGCTCAGCTTAGCGGGAGCAAACGAGGTTGTTCGGCACTAGGGAGTGAAAGTATGGTTTTTTTTAATTTGTAGGTACTCGCTATTATCAACAGGCTGAAGATTCGACTTTTCAATTTTCCATTTTGACATAATTACTTAAAAAAAAAGAAGAGTATCTTAATGTACAAACCGTGCGAAGCCTAATAAGTTTACTTTGTATATAAGTATGAAAGTGTCATTCTCGTCTACATTTTTGGCGATCATAGGATGTATGCTATGTGTACGTGTGCGTTTGCGAACATTACATAATTTAAAAAAGTTTGTAATTGCCGCCTATAATCTGTAGGTGTGTGTAGAATTTTGACAACAATGCAAATTGGTTTTAAAATACATATTGAATTTGATTATTTATTTATTTGAAAGTGAACGTGACTATTTGTGAAATATTCCTAGCTTTTTTTTAATTGTATGCCTACTTATTATATTTCTCGCAATCTCGGTGCGTGAGACAGCGACGACCGTCTCCCTGTGGAAGTGAGCATTCGGCGCGTAGTCAGCTGCAGTGGACTGGTCCCACGCGCCCCGCGGCCGCGGTATCACAACGTCGGTTTCGTTTCAGGGCGGAGAGACTACGAGTGCCACGAGTGCGGCGCGCGCTTCGAGGAGCCCAACCCGCTCAAATCGCACCTGTTCCTGCGCTGTGCGCCGCACGCGCCGCAACGATTCTGGCGCCGCATCGCCGCCGCCCTCGGCGCCGCTCCGGGGGCGGCGGCGGCGGCGGGGGCGGCGGGACCCAGCGCGCCCGCCTCCGCCTTCCGTCGAGTGGCGGGGGCGGGCGGCGGCGCGCCGCTAGCGCTCGCCGCGGCGGCGGACGAGGCGGCGGCGCGGCTGGAGGCGCTGGCCACGGAGTGGGGGCGGCGCGGGGGCGGCGGCGGGGGCCACGCCTGCGTGTACTGCGGCAAGCTGTACTCGCGCAAGTACGGGCTGAAGATTCACCTCCGCACGCACACCGGCTACCGCCCCCTGCGCTGCCGGCACTGCGCGCGCGCCTTCGGGGACCCCTCCAACCTCAACAAGCACGTGCGCCTGCACGCCGCCCCCTCCCCCGCCCCTGGCGCCGCCCCCGGCCCCGGCGCCGCGCCGCGCGCCTGCCCGCGCTGTGGGCGGGCGGCGGCGCGACGCCGCGACCTCGAGCGACACCTGCGGCACTGCGCCGCGCCCGCAACGAACGTGCCATGATTACAATGCTACTATTCAATAAATAAATACTACCTAGTTTAAACAATCTTTAATTTTGTGTAAAATAAACTGGTCAACCAACGTGTATATTACGGAAAACGGTAATAATTATGAAATAAAACTTTTTTTCGATTTTTACGGTATTTTTATTAAAGTTTATTATTCCTTAACACTAGTGCTGCTGCTGCTTGGCGGCTATGCGCTTGTCCCGCTCCTCGGCGATGGTGAGGCGCACGCCCTTGCCCCGAGGGAGGGAGATGTACGCCTTCGTGCCCTTGCCGATGATGAACACGTTGTTCAACCTGCAAAGGGAGGAAGGGGAGGGTCATTTCAACTACGTCCGAGATAACACGGTCCGTCCCGCGGCGGGCCCCCGGAGAGGTAGCGACCGCCCTGCGGATGTAACGGCGCCTCGCAGCGGAATACGGCGCCTCGCAGCGGAATTGATCGCCCCGCGGCGGCAGCATCTGCCCCACCGGGATCCGTCCCGGGGCGGTCCCTTATGAACGCGGCGCCCCTACCTGGTTACGAAAGTCTGTCCGGTTGAGACGTGCAAGCAAGTCGAAGGAGCCGGGGTGGCGCTCGCGACACGCGGCGGTGGCGTCCGCCCCGGGGCGGCGGCACCCGGTGGGCGCGGCCCCTACCTGGTTGCGAAGGTGTGTCCGGTGGAGTCCCGCACATGCACGATGTCGAAGGAGCCGGGGTGGCGCTCGCGACACGCGGCGGTGGCGTCCGCCCCGGGGCGGCGGCACCCGGTGGGCGCGGCCCCTACCTGGTTGCGAAGGTGTGTCCGGTGGAGTCCCGCACATGCACGATGTCGAAGGAGCCGGGGTGGCGCTCGCGACACGCGGCAGTGGCGTCCGCCCCGGGGCGGCGGCACCCGGTGGGCGCGGCCCCTACCTGGTTGCGAAGGTGTGTCCGGTGGAGTCCCGCACATGCACGATGTCGAAGGAGCCGGGGTGGCGCTCGCGACACGCGGCGGTGGCGTCCGCCCCGGGGCGGCGGCACCCGGTGGGCGCGGCCCCTACCTGGTTGCGAAGGTGTGTCCGGTGGAGTCCCGCACATGCACGATGTCGAAGGAGCCGGGGTGGCGCTCGCGACACGCGGCGGTGGCGTCCGCCCCGGGGCGGCGGCACCCGGTGGGCGCGGCCCCTACCTGGTTGCGAAGGTGTGTCCGGTGGAGTCCCGCACGTGCACGATGTCGAAGGAGCCGGGGTGACGCTCGCGGGACACGATGGTGCCGACGCGCCCCAAATTCCTTCCGCCGGTGATCATACACAGGTTTCCTGCGACACGAGACACCACACACGTTAGCATTAGCAGGAGATATGGGTCGAGCGGGGACGAACGGCCTTAACTCGCGTTATAGTGCGAATACGATTCGCTTCAAGCTATAAGTCTCGTCTAAAGGACACCTCCCTGCAGGTCTAAGTATTAGGATTCGGAAAGTATTTTGGCAATATCCCAGATGTCAACTTTGATCATAGATGACACAATAATATACACAACTTTCAAATAGCTATAGGTGGTGTATGTGTAACGCGAGTGAAACTGAGAGGCGCAGCGACTAGCGTTGGGGCTGGAAGCGTACCGGACTCGAACTTGATGAAGTCCATGATCTTGGTGGAGGCGATGTCGAGCTGGATGGAGTCGTTGACCTTGATGAGCGGGTCCGGGTACCGCAGCGTGCGGCCGTCGTGCGTGGTGAGGAACGGCACGTTCTTGGGCCCGGTGCCCACGTCCCGCACCTTGCACAGCTTGTACTGCAACACCACACCCGGACATGCGAGCTTGCCTGACTCATAGTACCAGACTATTTTTAATTTAACTTGTAATTTAATATTTTTAATGATTATCGCGATACATTGATCCTAAATTGCTGAAGAGTTAGGTGACCGACTCGATACTTGATGCTGCAGCATCGGCTTGAGGTCCCATGTCTTGGACGTACCGCAGAAGTAACGGTACCGACACAGATTTCAATAACTCCGACCTGTGCAATATATTATGACTTAGAGTTTCAACAAAACTCTAGGCGAATAAATGATGCTATAGCAAACTTCCCCTTATTTTGCCTCTGTTCCCCCAAATTTAAAAACTTTTTTACGATAGCTTGTTCAGAATTTAATACTTATGGTTTTCACCAAGTATCATAACTCTAAGCCAATAAATGATGCTACATCAAACTTCCCCCTTTTAACCCCCTATCGAAAATAGTTCTAGACAAAACAAACACTGAAAATTAAATAACCTGTATACCAAATCTGGTAATACCCGTTTGAGAAATGCTAGCTGTAACCCGGAACAAACTTCCGGTCGCAAGCAAAATCGGCCACTTTTCCAATTGAGCCCTTCGGTCACTTTGTTTGCTCGATCAATAAAAAAATAGTCTCTAATAAATGTTATTGTTTAAATTTATTTCAGTTAAAGCAGCCCTCTTGGATTTCAAATATTATGTCTTAAGTGTAATGTATTCTACTAGGCAAGTATTCCTTTTCATTTGATACACATAAAAAAATACATAATTCACAATTTTGTCGTGACAGCCATCTTGAATTTTAAAGTAGTGTATGTATAGTATTCTAACCAGTGGAGCCCTTTCATTTGAAATCTATATTGAGTGTGTCGTGGAAAATATGTAATCCATCATTTTGTGGCAGTGGCCCTCTTGGAACGATTTTCATCAAACATAGCCAAGAACACTTCATTGTAAATAGGGAATAAAATCTCACTTATACCAGTCAAACAATTAAATCTCATTAACAAAAGGAACAATACAACATAATAATTATAATACATTAAATTAAAGAGTAATAGATTATGGTTTGAGTTTAAAGAAGAATGTTTCCCTTTCAAGCACCAATCCAAGACTGAATCTCGGACAGATTAAGGAAACTTGTAGACTCTACAAGTGCTTCAGAATACTCCCATTACAGCACCAAGAAACTTTATGGGGGGATGTCCTTTTTCTATTCCTTTTTTCCAATCACAGTGTATACTTACATTTATATAATAATAATAATATTATGGTTTAAAACATCAAAAATCAATTATAACAAATAACAAAATTCACTTCATAATTATTGAAGAGAATTATTATTATCATGGAGCTGGGGGCACTGAGGCCACGCATTTTTAATGCACCTATTTGGGAGCTACGATGCCACACTAAAATAACATGGGTTATGGGTAGTGTTTCACAAGGGACGAAAACAACTCATTCTTTACTAGATGTTTGCCTCACGAGCGTAGCAAGTGTGGCACATAGAATCAAGTATGAGTGAGTCATTTGAGATCTGCGTAAAACATGCAATTTTTCACACCGAGATTGCGAGAAATATAATAAGTAGGTACTTATAGAATTAAAAAAAGCTAAGAATATTTGACAAGTAGTTACATTCACTTTCAAATAAAAAATATTCAAATTCAATCTTTTAAAAGCAATTTGCACACCTACAGACTATAGGAGGCAATTACAAACTTTTAAATGTATTCTAATGTTCGCAAATGCACATGTATGTTGTACACAATACACATAGCATACATCCAATGATCTCCAAAAATGTAGACGAGAATTACAGTCTCATTTAAAAACTGTATAGGCTTCGCACGGTTTGTACATTAAGATACCCTTCTTTTTTTTAAGTAATTATGCCATACATAATGGTAAATTGCAAAGTAGAATCTTCAGCCTGTTGATAATACAGAGTACAAATTGAAAAAAAACTTTCACTCCCTAGTGCCAAACAACCTCGTTTGGTCCGGCTAAGCTGAGCTAATAATTATGACACTTTTTGAGCATGAGTTGTGAAAAAAAATATACTCTGGTGAACTCTAGTGTAATAGATATTTGGGAGGCATATAAGTGAACCCGCAAGATACTAACATTCAAAAGACGAATGATTCCAACATAATGCAAGCTTGCTGCTACTTTTTCAAGTGCATCAGATTTTATCATAAATAGAATAGACGATTCAACTAGATTTCCTACGAGTGCAGACCCTTAATTTAACAATTATCGGGAGCAATTGTCACAATCAGATGATAGAAAAAACTAGAATTTTGATTGAATACTATTAACATTGTGCTCAGCACAGAATTTGACTCATTCTACTGCACAGCTGTTTCCTCAGCATAATCTCAGACTTTAGTCCACACATACTGGACAGTGCTGATTGTTAGCTCAGCAGTCAGCATTCATTAGCAAGCCTGGGAGAAAAACTAATATAGGTTTGACTAACATAACATGCAATGATTTTGAAAGTTTATGTACACTATTAATACAAATAATAATCAGTATACCTTGGCGGTGGTAGCCTAGTGGGCGAACGTGCGCCTTCGAAAACGGAGGTGGCGAGTTCAAATCCCAGTGCGGGCACGTACCAATGTGTTTCTTGTTAAAACATATGTACGTAATTATCACTCGCTTTTCGGTGAAGGAAAACATCGTGAGGAAACCAACATGCCCGAGAATTATTTCGGAGGCATGTTATCCACCAATCCGGACTAGGCCCCCGTGGTGGATTATGGCCTAACCCTCCTCACAATAGTGAGGGGAGGCCTTTGCCCAGCAGTGGGACAGTTACAGGCTGAATTATTATTATATTATTATTTATACCTTGGCTTCCTCAGGCGTGATACGATGAATGGTGAATCTGCCCTTGACATCGTAGATGAGGCGGAACAGTTCATTGGTCTTCTCGATTGATACAACATCTACAATCAAACATACAATTTGTCAACAACCAGTCTGCAAAAACTTTTTTCCACTTTTCAAGTAAAACATAGAAGAGATATTATGAGGATCAGCCAACCATCATTTGTGAGGTTAAGTGCTAATGATATTGATGGCTCTACCCTGTCAAGAGTTCAGTGAAGTGTGTGCTGGCCGGTGAACAGGTCAGGCATCCCACACACATCTGCAAAGCTCCAACTAGTCACATTCATACTGTATTCAATGTTTCCAATAAACTAAGTCGATAGTTTCGTGATGCGACTGGCATTGCCGCCTCGATAATTATCGCCCCGCGGGTATCGAATCATACTGTAGTAGGTAGTTGGCCTAGTCATTATTGAATGTGATGTCGCAGCCATAATATCGCGACTGTAGCAATAAATAATGTATCCGCTCACCCATGAATCCGGCGGGGTAGGTGGGGTCGGTGCGGACCTTGCCGTCCACCTTGATGAGGCGTTGCTTGACGATCTTGAGCACCTCGTTGCCGGTGAGCGCGTACTTGAGACGGTTGCGTAGGAAGATGACGAGCGGCAAGCACTCCCGCAGCTTGTGCGGGCCGGTGCTGGGCCGCGGCGCATACACGCCGCCCAGCTTGTCCAGCATCCATGCCTTGGGCGCGTTCAGACGCTTCAGGTGCTTCTTGGGTCCGCGCGCCTACAACACAATCGTACGTAAACATAACCTCTGCGGCGCAAACGAGGACGTACCCGCACCGTCTAAGATCCTCGAAACTTCTTCAGACCTGGCGCCTGGCACCCTGCACTTGCTCGGGATGAGGACAGACGATAACCGGTCGTAACGATCCAAAGAAATTGGACCGAACCGATTTGTGTCAAAACAATGGATTTGGGTATAATTTATTTGTTTTTGGAATACCGAAAATATGATCGATTATAGAATTTCTACGGCGAACCCGAGACGAACGGAATTTGTGCGTCGATAAATATCACTATCACTTCGAGATTACCATGGATTTAATCACAAATACAACGTAAAGCCTGACCCACTCACCATGTTGAACGCAAATTTTTGAAAAGAAGGATTTTCTTTCGACTGTCGCTTTCTGTCTGTACGTCACCTCACGTCACGTCAGTAGCAAAGCCACTGTCACCAGTGTCACCTCACAGATGAGCTGTCAAGTCAACGTGACGTACTTTTTTTAAGTTTAGCTTCGCACGGTTTGTGCATTTAGCCAGTATCATGACGTAGGTACATACATATTCGATTTCATACAATGCTAAAAAATAAAGTTACTTTGCAAAAGTATAATTTTTTCGGGTATATTCCCAACGGCCCTCTTAACCTCCCCATCAAGGGGCAGTTGGGAATTAAAATTCCCATCGGACCCCTTACTCACACCAAGAGGATTCCCATCTGCCCCCTTGGCCTGGAGTAAGAGGGCACATGAGAATGTTAATTCCCATCGGCCCAATTGCCTTTTTCATAAGGGTTTGCATTAGTGTTTCTTGTTGCAATTTAAATTCTTTTTGACGGTTGTGACTAGAGATGCAACGGATATCCGGTTGCTATCCGGTATCCGGCCTATCCGGCCATTATTTTACTATCCGGCCGAATACCGGATAGTTGCGCACTATCCGGCCGGATACCGAATAGTGATTCTGTTTGGTATTTAACTTAGAAAAATGGTTAGTATACAATAATTTGCAAATTAAACACACTACGTACTTTGCATCGTCTTTTTCTATTTCAAAATAGTTCCACAACGGAGATCGTTTATTTGCCATTATTTTAGACATATAAAATAAACACAGAATGAAGTACGAGTTCTCAATTACGTATACACTACTATACACATTAAACACAAAAAAAAACTTATCTATTCAGCAAAATAGGCGGGCGCACGTGTACTGCATACGAAATAGTTCCATACACTGACCTAATAAAACTCGTTTCTTGCTTAGAAAACGGTCCGCGCGAACATACAATACGTAACAGGTTGAAACCTGCACGACGCGCCCGCCACCAAACTAAAATGTAGGTATCGTTTGGCCGGCCGAATATTCGGCGGCCGGATACCGGATATTCGGCCGGTGATCAGGCCGAATATCCGGTATCCGGTATCCGGCCAAACAACTATCCGTTGCATCTCTAGTTGTGACCATTTATTTTTTACTGTTCCTTACTAGAGTCTGGCCAACGAAAGTATACACTCGAATTTTTTTGAAACTTTTTACATGGCCATACTAAAGTGTTTCCACTGAACATTATGCTCCGTGACAGGGTAAATTTAGGATGCAATAATTATTGATTTCGAATTATTGTAACCCACTTCTTAGTATGTTATTTTACTTTTATCGACTTAGTTTTAAGTTCATTGTGATTTATCATTGCATTGTTTTTTATGTATCTAAAATGTATAAAAACCAACTAACGACCACTAATGAAATAAATAATACAAAATAAACAATCTTATAGTACTTTATTGATTATTATTAATTCTGAATCGTAAAAATAAACAAAAGCATTGGCTAAATTAAAATGTTGTTTTCAAAAATTTGGGAGAACCGGCATCAGGGTATGGCATTACTAATACACATACTCCCCAATATTTTCAAGATGGTGGCAATTTAAAGGGTTGCCATACTAATATTTTTTGAATTTGCCGGGGTTTTTCAGTGTCTACTTTCGTTGACCAGACTCTAACACAAAATTTTAGTGTACCTAAATGAATAATATACAGAACCTTTGGAATTTAAATTGCAACAAGAAACACTAATGCAAACCCTTTATGAAAAAGGCAATGGGGCCGATGGGAATTAACTTTCTCATCTGCTCATATTATATGAACCTAGTATCAGAAACACACTTTTCGTAGGTAACATAACGTAAGTAACACATTCATCAGCTTACTCCCAAGTCAAGCGTAAATAAGTTTTACTTCAATTATTATTCTTTATTAAACACTTGCTGGCAAAAAAATATAAATGTTAGGTAAAAATGATACAAGTTGTGAACTTTCAACTGATAGTACAATCGAAATAATAACATCTCTAGGTATATATTTAACTTAATCATGTAAGTGTTATTCAAACGGCATCTCTTATCTTGGAGCAAAAGAACAAACAAAATTATAGAATAGTAGGTACTTATAGGTATACGTATAACGTAATTATTATCTCGACGTATAAGCTTAAGTATACGTGCGCCAAATAATATAGTAACAGAAACAGAACTTGCCTGTTTCCAGAGATATACCTATCTCATGGCTGGTATAATATGCGGACTATGCCTAGTGCCTGCCTACCTACATTAACAACTGCCTAGTAATATTAACTGTAGGTATACCTAGCATCTATCTCCTGCAGGATACATTAACTAGTTAGATACAGTTGTACCCACAAAGGTACTATTTAAATGTTTAAAGGTTTTTATTGCATTTAAGTGAACTAGGTAGGTATATTTTAAGGTGTGTGTTTTTCTCATGTGTAGTATTATGTCCATGAAGTTATCAAATTATTAAGCAACTATAATTTGTTTTCCTTGTGAAATTAATAAAAATCCCATCAAAAACATTACATGTACAAAAATGCACAAGTCTCGCAACGCAGTTTATCTGCCGTAAAAAGTTGTGAGATCGAATGTAAACCAAGTCGGTTAATTTCAATACCTACCTATACCTATCTATGGGAGCAGTTATAATATTTATGTCTTTGTAAATAAAGTGACTTGGCAATTGCACACGGCAACATAAATCTATGTTAAACGCTTTGTGCTTGTATTCGTTTGAAAGTACACCTATACCGAAGACTATAATATATATTTAGATTGCCTAGTAGATTATGCTCCCGTGTACAATCGCCAAGACACTCTATTTACTAAAGAAATAAAGATAATATAACTGCTCCCATATCTACTTCCTACTTATATTATAAATCCGAAAGTTTGTGACTGTATGTTTGTTACTTTTCCACTGATGAACCTATTCGTATTAAATTTGGTATGCGAATAGCTTATACCCCATTGAAAACAAAGGCTGCAAGACAATATCATCATCATCATGATAAGCGGTTTCCATCAACTGTGAAACGCTCATACGGCTGGTTCGATTAGCATTTGGTGTGGAGATAGCTTATACCCCAATTTAACACAACGCATTGGAGGACATTTTCTAGCTCTTGAACTGGAACGGATTCGGCATCAACATCAATGGGGAATACATCCCCCCACCTTCGCTTTGCCGATGATATAGTCATCATGGCAGAGTCGCTGGAGGATCTTGACTCAGTACTAAGCTCAGCTACCTCAGTAGCGTTTCACAACAGGTGGGTCTTAAAATGAACATGGACAAGATGAAAGTCATGTCCAATGGCCATGTTGTACCCGTGCCAGTAATAATTGGGAACGATACTCTCGAAGTTGTTGACCAGTATACTTACCTTGGCCAGATCGTGCAGTTAGGCATGCCCAACTTCGGCAAAGAGTTCGCCCGAAGAATCCAACTCAGATGGGCAGCGTTAGGGAAGTTACGTGACATTTTCTCGTTCAAAATCCACAGTGACTTGCCTGAAGATAAGGGTCTTCAACCAGTGTGTGTTACCAGTGATGACATATGGCACTGAGACGTGGTCCTTAATTGCTGGCTTTTTGAAGAAGCTCTGAATCACACAGCGGGCAATGGAGAGAGCTACGCTCGACGTTTATTTGCGCGATAAATCCAGAACGAGGATATTCGCCAAAAAACTAAAGTTTACGATATAGCTCTCAGGGTTTGTAAGCGGAAGTGGCAATGGGTAGGCCACATTGCTCGTAAAACTGACAACCGATGGGGAAAAAAGGTTCTAGAGGGGCGACCACGGACTAGAAGACGTAGTGTAGGTAGGCCTCCCACTAGATGGGCCGACGACATCAAAAGAGTCGCAGGCAACCGGTGGATTCAAGTGACAAATTGTCGTTCGATGTGGCGGTCTAAAGGAGAGGCCTATGTTCAGAAGTAGACGTTTTCAGGCTGATGATTATGATGATGATGATCATGAAACGTTTAAAATTTTTCACACATTTTTCAAAAATAAATGGTCTTTACAACTCGAAATATTACCTTTGTGTGTGCTAACTGACTTTTACTGGAAAATTTTGTTACCAGGGTATAAAATTACGGGTTTTAAGGACATGAGGGGTGTAAGTCCAGACTAACTTCTTATTTAACTACAATTAAATGAGGCAAAGGATAGCCAAAATTTAAAAACTTTCATCTTAGAACACAATTTTATAAGTATCATAACAAAAAAGTTATGTAGGAAAGTTTATTACTTTTTTAGTTTTTTGCATATTCCCAAAAGTACGTGATTTGGATTTACGACATTTGTTCCGGAAACGGTATGTAGGTAGGTATATACAATTAAAAAACGCTTAGAATATTTTACAAGAGTCTCGTTCACTTTCAAATAAAAAATAATCATATCAAATCTTTATAACCAATTTACATTGTTGTCGAAATTCTACACCTACAGATTATAGGCAGAAATACAAACTTTTTAAATTTATTCTAATGTTGGCAAACGCACACAATAGGTACATAATATTATACGCATACCTACATCCAATGATCTTCAAAATAAAAATATTAGGATGAAAATACCTATTAGTTCCATTTACAAAAATAAATTGTTTTGGCTTCGCATGGTTTGTACAGAATGATAGCCTTCTTTTTTTCTAAGTAATTAGGTAGGTACATTGAAAAGTCGAATCATCAGCCTGTTGATAATAACGAGTACCTACAAATAAAAAAAAACTACTTTCAGTCACTAGGGCCTAACAAACTCGTTTAGGCCCGCTAAGCTGAGATAATAAAATTATTATGATACACTTTTCGAGCATGAGGTGTGAAAATTAAATATAGTAGGTAGGTACTTACCTACTTAATATTATGGGAAATGAGAAATCGGGAAACGTCGAGGTATGTCAAAATTATAATTATTTTATTTTGATATTATATTCCTTTGTGCGCTATTATGCAAGTACCTACCTAATATACCTATATGTAGGGAGGTATACAATACAATCCTGTCATACTAATATTATAAAGCCGAAAGTTTGTGTGTTTGTAGTAGGTATGTTTGATAAGTAGTACCTCTTCACGCTCAGCTGGAACAATTTTGATGAAATTTGGTATGGACGTAACTAACATCCTGGATTATAACATATTATTATAGGCTACTTTTGATTCCGATAACAGCCGGTAACACCGCGGGGTGCAGCTAGTAATATAATATAGGTAGGTATTATAATTTTGCATTAGTGCCCAAACTCTGTTACTGTTTCATTAGTTTACGTAGATAAAATAACATCTATATACTCGTACATATATAAAAGCAAGAACTGACTGACTGACTGACTGATCGATCAACGCACAGCCGAAACCACTGGGTCTAGAACCATGAAATTTTGCACAAATATTCCTTATGTGACGTAGGCGAGCAATAAGAAAGGATTTTTGAAAATGCAACCCCTAAAGGGGTGAAAAGGGGTTACAAAGTTTGTATGGACCAACATATTTTCTTGGTCCGATCAACTTCAAACTTGGCATTTATATCCTTTAAAATCTATCGTTTTTTAATATTCAACTCCTAAAATTTTGGTTAGGAAGTTGTAGATTCCAGTAGAAAATGATAAACGTTAGGTAGGAAATGGTAGATTTTTGGTAGGAAATGGTGGATTTTGGAAGGAATGGTAGCTTTTGGTAGATAAAAGTGAATTTGGAATTAAAATGGCATATTATGGTACAATGGTAGATGTTGGAAAAAATGGTACTTTGGTAAAAAAATAAAAACGAGGTAAATTTTGATAATAATGGTAGATTTCGATGAAAATGGTAGATTTTGGTAAAAAGGAAAGCTTTGGTTAAAACTGGTAGATTATGGTTAAAATGGTAGATTAATTTAGGAAATGGTAATTTTTGGTAGGAAATGGTAGATTCTAGTAACAAATGGTAAATTCTGGTAAGAAATGGCAGATTCTGGTAGGAAATGGTAGTTTTTGGTATAAAATAATACATTTAGAAAGAAAATAATAGATTTAGAAACAACATTTTACATTGTGGTCGAAAATTTTAGATTTTAGTAGGAAATGGTAGATTTTGGTAGCAAATGGTACATTTTTGTTTGAAATGGTAGATTTTGGTATAAAATGCTGGTATTTTTGTATTAAAATATGGTAATTTTGATAAAAGATGGTGGATGACGTACGAGTAGGTAGGTATGTTAGATATTATAGTATACTATCGGATGTCGATGTCGAACTCAATGTCATGGTCTATTTTTAATTATTTGGAATTTTGATAAAAAATATATAGTCCGCGCGGACGAAGTCGCGGGCAACAGCTAGTAAAGCATAAAACATGAAGTCTTCCACTTATATAACGCAGACCTCGAGTAAAACTCACGTAGGTAGGAATCTCAATCGTAATCAGTGTTTTGTTTTCTGGATTATTTAATTCACAAGAATAAAATCATGAGAATAGTCGTGACGGGGGCGGCAGGTTTTCTCGGGTCGCGACTCGCAGATCACCTCTTGAGCGCGGAGAGCCCGCTGTCCGTGACCGAACTGGTGCTGACAGACTGCGTGACCCCCGCAGCGCGCGCTGACGCTCGCGTGCGCGTGGTGGCGGTGGACCTCACCGCGCCCGATGCCGCTCGCAACCTGCTCGACGCCGACACCGGTGCCGTGTTTCACCTCGCCGCCGTCGTCAGCGGGCGAGCCGAGGCCGATTTCGACCTCGGCCTTGCCGTCAACCTGGATGGAACGCGCGCACTGCTCGAGGCGGTGCGCTGGCGCTCGCCCACCGCTCGTTTCGTGTTCGCTAGCACGTGCGGCGTGTTCGGCGGCGAGCTCCCGCCGACGGTGGACGAGCGGACCGCACCGACGCCGCAGACGTCGTATGGAGCGGCCAAGGCTGCCGCCGAGTTACTAGTGAACGAGTACGCACGGCGGGGGTTCGCAGACGGCCGCGTGGCGCGCCTGCCGACGGTGACGGTGCGCGGCGGCGCGGCCAACGCGGCCGTGACGTCGTTCGCGAGCGGCGTGGTGCGGGAGCCTCTGGCCGGACTGGAGGCGGTGGTGCCGGTGCCGGCGGCCCAGCGGGTGTGGGTGGCGAGTCCGCGGAGCGTTGTGCACAACTTGGTGCGGCTGGCGGCGCTACCGGCAGCGACGCTGGGCGCGTGGCGCGTCGTCAACCTGCCGGGGTTGTGCGTGACGGTGGGAGACATGGTGACGGCGCTGCGTGACGAAGCGGGTGATGCGGTGGCGGCGCGCGTCGTTTACCGGCTAGATGAAAAAATCGCCCAAATGGTTGCGACTTTCCCCGTCCAGTTTGAAAATTCACGGGCGCTTCGGCTCGGATTCGAAGTTGACAAATCTTTTGCCGACATAATTAGATCTTACATTACCGAAAATCTTACCAAGAAAGTTAATTAATTGTTGTTC
The DNA here is from genome assembly GCA_905147375.1 of Hylaea fasciaria. Lineage (NCBI taxonomy): Eukaryota > Metazoa > Arthropoda > Insecta > Lepidoptera > Geometridae > Hylaea > Hylaea fasciaria. The sequence continues at coordinate 13,120,481 of LR990197.1, forward strand.
GCTTTCTAATCCGAAGAGTATGACCTACCTATTGTATATATTATATAAAAACCCACGACAAAAAAATACGTTTAAAAGTAAAAAACCGGCGGAGCGGCTATCCCATAGAATACTTGATGCTGCACCATCGGCTCAAGGTCCCAATGTCTTGAAAATACCACAGAATTAGTATAGTAGGTATTGTTGTACGCCCGTGATTGGGCGTTTTCACATTGTAGGGTTAGGTATTACTATAACTGCACGATATCGTCGGACAGGTGATTGATACGATCTACCTACTAAATGCTGTGTCGTTGTAGTCAACGTTATCATTGCCAACAGTTTGATGAGACCCTTTTGTCAAGTCGGAAATGAGCTGATGATCTTCAGACACCCGAACAGATACTTAGTTTTTGTTTTCTGTTTTTATTTTTAAAACGTAGCCCCACACTAGGATTGCTCCTGTATCGTGGGTACCGCTTAGGTACAGACATATAATTTCACATACACATCACACCCAGACCAGAAACATACATTTGTGGATCGCACAAATATTTGTTCCGGGCGGGAATCGAACCCGCGACCCCTAGCGCAGCAGTCTGATTGCTCAGCCACTACGCCAAACGAGCCGTCAGTATAGCCAAGTAGTATAGCTAGGAACCATTCCCATCACATCAGCTTACAAATAGAAAAACCCGCATCAAAACCAGTCCAGTGATTTAGGAGCTAGGATTCCACAGAACGAACATGCAGATCTGGGGGCACGGCAGTGCCCCCGCCAAGTCGAGCAAAACAAAAGGCACGGCCGTACTATCCTTTTCTCGAAGCGATTCGGGCCATTTTCGACCCCCTGTAACTTCGTTATGGATAAAACTAGAAGCCTAAATTTTTAGTGACCAAGAGGGCATCACGTTTACAGATAACAATCCAAATTACATCAAATTTGAACCAGTAGTTTAAGAATTATTGCAAGTCAAAGTTCCTTAATTTTGCTGCCCACTGACTGACTGACTGACCGACCGATCATCAAAATTCTAAGGTACTTCTAGCCGTCCCACAAGTTTGAAATTTTGAATATAGCTATTGTTTAGCCTATAAACTATGGAAAAATTCTGACATTCCATAATTTTCATCCCGTTTTCTAGCTATATAATCTGCATAAATAACTTTGTATTCCCATATAAATCCCATTAAATTGTATGTGATTACAAAGTTACTTTTACAGTTCATAATTAGATTTCATTGAAATTGAATGAAACGGGTAGCAGGGGTTAAAAATTAGAAATAGCTTCGAGAAATTCGACAGTTGAGCGATTTTTAAAAACTTCCACTATAGGTACACCTACGGCAGATAGAGAGATACAAATCGCTATAATATATTATATCTACCTACACTTTTATAGGTCGAACAAATTCGTTACCTAGGTACATTAAAATAGGTACCTAGGTACCTTATACCTAATACGCATCTGTGGAGACGCAAAGACACTCGTTCATGATAATCTATGAGCATGACCTATGTCGCAAGGGGCCCCGGCCGCGCAGGCGCGGGGCGCGCGTTGATGCGTGTTTCGCAAAAAAAAGAAATAAAGAAAGAAAACCTACAAAAAGAAATGAGATCCCATCAAAAACATTACATGCACAAAAATGCACAAGTCTCGCAACACAGTTAATCTGCCGTAAAAAGTTGTGAGATCGAATGTAAACCAAGTCGGTTAATTTCAATAGGTACCTACCTATACCTATCTATGGGAGCAGTTATACCTTTATTTCTTTAGTAAATAGAGTGTCTTGGCGATTGTACACGGCAGCATAATTTACTAGGCAATCTAAATATAGTCTTCCGTATAAGTGTACTTTCAAACAAATACAAGCACAAAGCGCTTAACATAGATTTATGTTGCCGTGTGCAATTGCCAAGTCACTTTATTTACTATAGAAATAAAGATATAACTGCTCCCATAGATAGGTATAGGTAGGTACCTATTGAAATTAACCGACTTGGTTTACATTCGATCTCACAACTTTTTACGGCAGATTAACTGTGTTGCGAGACTTGTGCATTTTTGTGCATGTAATGTTTTTGATGGGATATATATTACGCAGATACACACCTTTAACGATTTTTCGTCAGGGGTTAAAACACGATCTATTTGCAGTGCGTGTTTCGTATAAAACTGAAATATGTATGCCGCGCCGTCATCGTACCTTCCCTAGCGCCACCTATAGTGATGCGAGGCGTCTTCGCCGGGAACGCGCAAGAATCCGCCCCGGCGCGCTTTCAACTATACCTCGCTTTTGTTTTCACTTTAGTTACGCATACCTATTATAATAATTGTGTCGGTGTTTTTATCCTTACAAAACGGGAATCCATCGTCCTTAAATATCACTATGTATTTTCAAAATGTCGGTATTGTCTTATAAATACCGATAATGGTATCGATAGGTATAGGTACTTATATCGACACTGACTAAAATGCGGATATTTGCTAGACAGCGATGCGATGTTGCCAGAAGCCTCCTAGTTTCTTTTCAACGCCATCTACGTTAATTCCGTAACAACTTTGACCTTCAACAATTTGGGTGATTTATCGGTATTTCAGTATTTTCAGTACCTACCTATGCGTGTGCACCAGTGGTGACGAGTTGACGAATTATACTTCCCAGTTACAAGCTTTGGTTTCAATCTATTACGCAGTATATGCACCTCCGAGCTGTGGGGGCAAATTACAGTTTAGTTTTTGTTTTATAGTAGGCTATGCTCAGGGCAGGACCTTCGTTGTGAGTTAGACAGACAGGCTATTTAAATACCAATACAATGGCAATCTATTAGGAGTTCCTACTACAAACCTACCTGTCTCAGAATATACCTAGATCTATCCATGTGTAGTAACCATAATATACAACTACATTACCAAATACCAATACAATAAATGTACCAACATCTACTCATGCATATAATAAAATAAATTAGCTTGTACCCGCGTGCCTACCTACCTTTACTAACATTGATAGATTCTAGAATGATATTATATATCGTGAATGGAGTACACTGCCACTATTGGTAGTTATTACTGAACTATATGGAAACAAAAACACCAAATTAACAAATTTAAAATACTTTTCAATATTATGTAGATGTCATTAATAGTGCTAGATAGAAGTAGTTGGCACCAATGCAACTTCTGCACTGTTTACATAACACCTTCACCATACTATACACTGTTGCCAAACAAGGAATTCAAAAATTAAAAAGATTTTCTTCTATTGCTTTTTCACAGTCCCAAGCTGCAGCAGAACCTGGATCATGTTTGATACGTTTGTGGCGGTGCTGTGCCTCTGGCTCATCTTTAACATGTTTCCGCTTCCTTTTAGAAGTAGTTACATGTTCAAGCTCAGCGGGAGATGTAGGTGCCTGTTCCATTCTGGGTGTGGTCGAGGTGACTTCAACATTGCACCCCGACTTCCTACGGTCCTTCTTCTTCCTTTTATCTCGTGAGGCACTCATTTCAGGCTCTCGTAATCGTTCCGCCACTGAGGCAGGAATCTTTATAGCTTTCTTGTAATTATATCCAAAGAGTGGGTGCCGACATTTTGTTTCAGGGAGTGGTATAAATTTATTCTGGTTACTGATGATGACATTTCCCTCCGGAATGTGATCTTTAGGTGTTCGCCTGTGCAACCTTACACATCCATTTATTGACAACTTTTTTATTACAGTTTGCTCATTTACTGCGCTTACAATAGTCATGTTTCTTTGCCTATCATCTACATCTCCTTCATAAGTTTGTCCTTCTAACTTAATTTTACATTTACTGTCTAAAGTCCATTTCTTGTCTTGAAAAGCTCCAACATTAATATCTTTTGGACATCTGATTACCCACACATCATCTTCATCAGTCACAACTAAATTGTTAGAAAGTTTTGCAGAGAAAGGTCTCAAATGCACACTAGATTTTAAAAAGTTTGTTATTTTTGATTTATATCTAGTCTTTATGTTTGGGATCTTAGTCTTTATAGTTTGAACATTTGAGTCATCTTCTTCTTCAAATGTAATTCTTTCTGATATTCTTGACTTGTGAATTGTGTTGTTTTCAGATAATATACTGTGATCACTTATCTGTGATTTACTAATATTACCATTTGTTATTTTCTCCATTTCTTGTTTGGATTTTTTTTTAATAGTCTGCACCTTATTCAGTACATCACTAGTAGTGTTGCTATCCAGCTCATCAGGAGAGTCATCATTCTGATTGGACCCTATGGATTGTTCAATAACTGTAATATCATCCGTACAGAAATTTTCACTGAAGCTGCTATCCTTAACAATCTCCTCGTCTTCGGAATCATTTATTTTTTTCTTGGATTTATTTTTCTTCTTTTTAATTTTATCAAATTCGCATTTATTTTCATTTTCAGCTAAGCTTATGGATCTATCTTCAAAATGAATGGAAGAGTTAGATGAATGTGTAGCTTTTATCTCAAAAGATGTTGGTGATTTGCGAGACTGAGTCACATCTCCATTAATCTCAGTAACATCAGTCACATCGGGCACACTCTCGCTTTTACTTTTTTTTAGCTTGACTGGAGATGGCACTGCAAAACTTTGTTCATTCTTTACTTTCAAATCCAAATAAGTTTCATCATAAGAACCATTAGCTAGATCCTGACTGCGTACTTCTAGAGATTTATACTTTTTCTTGACTTTCCCCATGTCAACATCGCTTTCTGGTTCCATTTTGATTCGACTCTTCTTCGGATTAGCAACATGATCATCACTATCTGAATATTTTTGAGACATTTTCCTTTTCCTTGGACTGTGCACTTCTGAATTTTCAGTACCATCATCAGTGCTACCTGAGAATAAACGTTTCTGAAGCTTCTTTTTGTATGTTTTCCCTGATTCTGACTCTTCACCAGATTGACTTGTGTTGGTGTGGGTTTTAGCCCTGAAACAAACAAACATCTTATAATGTGCTTACATTAATTCAAGGCAGCCATATTCTTCTTTATCTTTTTCCTCTTGATGTTTTCTGTTCTTGGCATCCAAAACTATGTACAGATTAGAATGTTGATAAAATAAAAAATATGTCTCTAAACCAACATTGCATAGATGGATAAAATAAAAAATAGTACACCTATTATGTATGTAGGTACCTACTATTTTATTAAGAATGCTTGCAGGTTTACGTTGAGGACAACCAGTAATTATGGAAAATACGATGCTAAATAAATCTTAGGATTTGTTTTCGAAAACCTTTTATGGGGAAATACTGACTTAGGTTTGGGGCTTGGGGTGAAATTGTGGCTGTGGGCCACCTGGCAGCTCTGTCTCAGTGTTCCCCATTTATAGGTTATTACTTATTATTTTTGGAATCGTGTGGAATGGAAACCAGTGAGATGTAAAAATAAGGTAAAAAAATCTTAGGTGGAAACCTAGAAAATGCAATAACCTATGTAGTACTCACATGGTGTCGTTATCACTAGTATCGTCAGAAGCGTCTGTCCAGGCGAAGCTACCATCCGAAGATGAATCCATTCATGCACGAGCAATTACGATCATGAGCGAGATTTTTGAACAAGCACCAGACAGAAGGTAGTTTTCACCATGTTTCACTGATTTATAAAGTTTATCTTTATTTCACTGTAGAAAGAAGTGTAGAGTAGACTGTTTGTATTGTAGACACAGTGAGTAGGTATAGGTATTATGTACATAACCTAACCTAGGGCCGCGCGCGTTCCAAATTGACACTGAACACCAGTGTTGCCGTGCTGGTTTCCGGCAGTCAATCAAACAAAAAAAAGTCCAAAACCGAATAAAGAATTGAGGCACAATGAGCACAATGAATGAACGGCAACTTGACCAAAGAAGAAAAAATAAAGAAAAAATACTAATCCTAGCGCGAGGCCGGAAATTACCCAAAATTGGGTAATATTGCCTGTTCCGGCAACGCTTTACACGACCTAAATGACAAATCTAATTGACATAATATTATAATTATACTTAGGGTGAAAACTTACCAGATTCTACCTACTGGCAATATGCTGGAATCTACTAAAAATCTACTGTACATTTTTTAATGAATGATGTTTAATTCATTAATGGCTTTTAATTAATTAAACAATAAAAATTCAGCTACCTACAATCACAGGTAGGTATACATTAAATAATATTTTGATAAAATTTGGTGGGTTTTTTCGATGTTGCAGCACAAAAAACGTTGCCAAGAAACACAAATTAATACAGTTGCAGCATTTTAGCTGCGATCACCCAGCTTGCTGTACGAATAGTTAAACTTGGGGTTTGGCGGGTAAATAATTGACTTGACTACTTGACCGCGAGGATTGCTTTAATGCTATTACTTTCCTATTGTGAAAACAAGAAATACTTTAATATTATAATTCTTGACACTGGGTAAATGCACAAACTGTGCGAAGCTATAATTAAACTAAAATAGTTAAAACTTTTTCCAAGTTCTTTTTCTATTCTCCCCAGGATTTTTAATCACCCTGTTTTACGGTACCCGTTTAAGTACTTACCCATGAACTGAACCTGAAAATGGTCGGCCGCAGCCTGTCGCATACAAATATATTACGAGATTATACTATAGAGATCAATTTGATCATCACTAAAACAACCAAACTAAACTAATTTTAATTTTAAATTTATCAAATTTAGTCGGAAATGCCAGTAGGCACTTATACCTAACCTACTTTGAGCTGTCAAAAAGAAATCCAGGATACTAAAACTAACCAATTGTACTGGCAACACTGACCCCAGCTGATCCAGGATCCAGCTGTTGTTTTGATCAGTGATTGAAGAAGGTCATTTTGAGGAGAGAGCTGTCATTCCATTGATTCCATTAGTGCGGCCTAAACCGCCCAAAGGTATACTACCGCCATTCACTCATACAGAAATCTGAATTGATTGATTTTGTTTCGGGCTGTTGCCCCAGTTCTGTGACTTTATTTAAGGTTTTTTATCGTCCCTAACTTAAGACCAAGGTAAGTTTCGATGTTAGTGCCTACCTAAAGTAGGTATACTTATCTACGATAGCTACCTACCTAACTTAGTCCTAATCTAATATCTAGTCTTCGAAGGTACTTAAGTACTATATTGTATAGTAAAGTAGGTACCTTACCTACCTACCAATTCGATAATAAATTACCTCGGCAGGTACCTACTACCCATATTTCATTGTTATCAAATATTATCTGTGTTCAAAGCTAAGTAGTTAGTAATAATTGGTGAAATTGTGGAGGCTGGTATTAATCCAATCTAGGTATCCGCACAAGCCAGATTTGAAGTTACATAAATAAATCATAGGTAGGTACAAGTTTGGATTCTTTAGGTGCCTGTATTCTTAGTGTTCCGTGAAGGTACACTCCACGACTAGTTTGAAGTGCAGTATAGATAATGGCTTAAAAAAAGTGGCTACATAAGTTTACCTTACATAGGTACACAACCATAAATAGATGTTCTAACAAAAGTATCCAGGAGTTCATTCCACGCTCAGAAATTGTCATGGTTTTCCTTTGGCAGGTAGGTATACCTACCTTTACCACCTGCGTCTCGTGTGTGGTAGAGTAATGACTTGTGTGTGGGTTTCCAATCAATCTCGCCTTTGCCATACTCATTACAGTTTTTCCATGAACCATGACTATCATAATAGAAGTGTTATCTGCCAATGAAGGTAAGACAGGTGTGGTCGAGCAATTCTCATAGCTGTTGTGAGAAAAATACTTAGAACTGATTGTTAAAGGAACCTTACAAGATGTTCTGTTGTTTATCTCGACTGACCTTTCGTCATTTAGAGGTACTTTTTGTACTATTTTATCTTAGAAGTGATCATATTTAGTTTGGTGCTAAATACTCGTGTTGTGTTATGTTTATGTACCTACATATTAACTTTTTATTATTAGTGCACAGAATAATTGATTGCTGATGTATTCAAATCCTAGATGCAATGTCATTGGTCAACCAAACAGAAACAGCTTAGGATACATCATTATTGTGCTAATTGGTTTAATTTTGAGGTACCTCCTAGTGCTATTAGTCTTTATTCTGTAGTGCTAGCTACTTCCATAATCACCATTCATGAAACATTCCAGAGTCCTGGCATGGGGTAAAGTCAGATTCTTACTTGTATCACATTATTTTCATTAAATGTTAATAAGAGCTTTGGGAAAAAATATTAGGCAACATCAAAGGCTATGTTCAGTATTCATCATCAAACCGAATGGGAACTCCATTAATTGGTACATCTTAAAAAGAAAATTAGGAATTATTCTGGGAGTGCATTGTGATGTGGAAGGTAGGTACCTAATTATACTTAGGTACTTGCCTTGCCTACCTATGCAAAAATATCCAGAGTCGTGCAAATGCTCCTGCCTGTCTCCATATGGCCGATGCGCGATGCGTACTTAGGTACCTAACTAGGTAGGAGCGACGAGAGAACAGGGGCCGGCGCCGCGCCGCCGCGCGCGCACAATGCCGGGAACCCGAGCCGCCGCGGTCACGCCGCGCGCGCCGGTATATAGCGCCGCGCGCCGCCGCCCCGCTCACTGCGCCGGAGCCGCTCGCCATGGTCACTCGCGACAAGAGCGATTACGGAAGAAAGGTTCAGGAGAAAGCCGTCGTCGAAAAGGTCTCGCCTCCCCCTTCCGGCCCCGAGACCGATCCCGCGTATGATCGTACACGAGCGTATAATAATATAGGCGCCGAATGCGAGCGTCTGAAAGTGCTCGTCGCGATGACTGGAAATAAATAAAGCTACCTTCGTTTCGTAGCTCCCGATCGCCTCGATACGTAGGAATCGCAGTTAGGCGTCCTAATCTATCGAGCACCAGGCGGCAGTTTTCGTCGATTCAGGTTTGGTCTCGCTCGACGTTACAGAGGCAGATGGCGATCGAACGCGCAGGCTCGGCCGCGGGCGAGGGCCGCCCCCCCGCCGCCGCCCCCGCCCCCGCGCCGCCCCCCACGCGCGTCATCACGCTCGAACACGGCGAGCACCTCGACTCCACGCTCTACAGGTGAGCGACTCCCGCCGGCCCGGCTCCGTCGGACTTCACTTTACGTATAACGTAACGTCGTCTTCGTTGCAGATTTGAAAAAGGCTGCTATTTGCAATTCTGCCCCGGCCCGTCCCTGCTCGGCAGGAAGGTGTTCCTGTACACCAACTACGTTCTCGGCGACAACGGTGAGTGCCGCAAGCGACGCGCGACGCACGGGGCGAGGCTGACGCGCGCGTGCGTGTTGCAGAAGAGGAGAAGGGGGAGCAGGCGGAGTTCGTGCGCAACCAGTACTACGGGCTGGAGTGGCGCGCGGAGGGCGGCGCCGGCGAGGGCGAGGGCGAGGGCGAGGCGCTGGGCGCCGGCGTGCTGGTCGCCGACGCCGACCTGCACTGCGGCCTGCGGCTGCGGCGCGCCGGCTCCTTCCACTACTACTTCGTCTACGATAACGCGTGAGTTCCGCGGAGGGTCCCCCGCCGGCGGCGGCCGCGCGGTCCCGTCTGACGGCGGCGACCGCGCAGCGAGTCGCCCATCGGTCCGCAGGGCTCGGGCTGGTTCGGCGTGGCACCGACGCTGCGCGTGGGAGCCGGCGGCCGCGACGCGGTGCCGCTCGACGGCCTCATGTGCCAGACGGTGCTCGCCAAGTGCCTCGGGCCGCTGCCGCGCTGGGAGAGCGTGCTGCGCGTCGCGCGGGAGTCCGGCTACAACATGATTCATTTCACGCCGGTGCAGGTGCGCCCCGCCCCGTCTCGCCTCGCCCCGTGCCGTCTTCTCGCGCCTGACGCGGCTCGCTCTCCCCCCAGGAACTCGGCGCTTCCAACTCCAGCTACAGTATCGCGAACCAGCTGCGCCTCAACCCGGCGTTCGGCGCGGAGGCGGGCGCCGGCCGCGAGGCCACCTTCGCCGACGTCGAGAATCTGACGTCAAAGATGCGCTCCGAGTGGAAGGTGAGCGAAGCGCTCGCCGCCCGCGGCCCGCGGCCCGCTCGGCCGCCGCTGACCCGCGCTCGGTTCCAGATGCTGTCGATCTGCGACGTGGTGCTGAACCACACGGCGAACGAGACCGCGTGGCTGGAGACGCACCCCGAGGCCACGTACAACTGCGCCAACTGTCCGCACCTGCGGCCGGCCGCGCTGCTGGACGCGCTGCTGGCGCGCCTGACGGCCGACGTGGCGCGCGGCGACCTGGAGCCGCGGGGCGTGCCGCGCCTCGTGGCGCACCACGACCACCTGGAGGTGCGCCCGCCCCGCCCCGCCCCGCCCCGCCCCGCCCCGCGTCGCGCGCGCTCACCGCCTCCTCCTGTTGCAGGCTATAAGGCACCTGCTGGTGACGCAGCTGGTGCCCGAGGCGCGCTTGCACGAGATGTACACGTGCAACGTCACCGAGCTCGTCCAGGAGTTCTACCGCATGGCGCGGAACAAGTGAGTGTCGCGACCCTCCGCGTCCCCGCTCCCGCCCCGAGCGAGCACTAACGCGCCCCCGTCCGCAGGGTGCCGCCCGTGAAGGGCCCCGCGGAGGAGGAGCGCGAGGAGCTGAAGCTGATCCCGGACCCGCAGTTTCGCCGCCTGCGCGCCACCGTCGACATGGACCGCGCGCTGCAGATCTACAACGTATACCGGTGAGCCCCGCCCCGCCCCTCCCCTCCCCTCCCCTCCCGTGCCACCCTCTGACGCCGGCCTCCGCTCCGCGCAGGACCGACTGCTACGACGAGGAGGCGCGCCTGAAGCGGTGCTGCGACGAGATGAAGCGCAAGCTGGAGCAGCTGAACGAGGCGGCGGCCGAGCGCACCCGGGAGCACCTGCGGGCCGCCGTGGACAACGCGGTGGCGGGCATGCGGTACTACCGGCTGCAGGCGGACGGGCCGCGCGTGCGGGACGTGAGCGCGCGCCACCCGCTCGTGCCGCGCTACTTCACTTGGGCGTGCGACGTGGAGGGCAGCTCGCTGGCCGAGGTGGAGGCGGCGCTGTACGGCGACGCGGGCGCGCACTGCATGGCGCACAACGGCTGGGTCATGGACGCCGACCCGCTGCAGGACTTCGCGGCGCGGGAGCAGGAGGCGCGCGTCTACCTGCGCCGCGAGCTCATCGCTTGGGGCGACAGCGTCAAGCTGAGGTGTGTGTCGCCCGCCCCGCCCCGCCCGGCCCGCCCCGCCCCGCGCGCTCACCCGCCTCTGTGCGCAGGTACGGCGACAAGCCGGAGGACAGCCCCTTCCTGTGGGCGCACATGCGCGAGTACGTGGAGCTGACGGCGGAGATATTCGACGGTCTGCGCCTCGACAACTGCCACTCGACGCCGCTGCACGTGAGTGCCCCGCCCCGCCCCGCCCCGGCCGCCCCGCGCCGCGCCGCCCGCACTGACCGCCCGCCCCCGCGCAGGTGGCGGAGTACATGCTGGACTGCGCCCGCAACGTGAAGCCGGACCTGTACGTGGTGGCGGAGCTGTTCACGAACTCGGACCACGTCGACAACATCTTCGTGAACCGGCTCGGCATCACGTCGCTGGTTCGCGGTGAGTGTCTATTGTCTTGTATCATAGATGGCGCCAAAGGTTTACTTCAGTCGTGTAGTCTTAACGCCCTATTTTTTTTTATTTCGTGTACGAACCTCGTGAAGAGTGAAATGTTTTTTTTTTTTTTTTTTATTGATAGGTTTCAAAACTGGTTATTTCACATAAAACTAAACTTAATATTAATATGACAGACAAATGCGACTTGTGAAAAACCTACTGGATGCGAACACAGCATGTACAGTTGGTGTACTACTTTATTACAGAGCTACAAAATTAAACTTATTTATTAGCTTATATACGAGTATGTCATCAAAAACTAAAGTCTCGAAACGAAGAATACTTAATTATAAAAGCTTCGAAACTACCGTGTTTGTAACCTGTAATTTGTCCGATAGAGGCGCAGAGCGCTTGGGACGCGCACGAGCAGGGGCGGCTGGTGCACCGGTTCGGCGGGCGCGCCGTGGGGGCGTTCCCCCGCGCCCCGCGCCGCCCCGCGCGCCCCGCCGTAGCGCACGCCATGCTGCTGGACCTCACGCACGACAACCCCTCGCCCGTGCAGCGCCGCTCCGCGCTCGACCTGGCGCCGTGCGCCGCGCTCGTAGCCATGGCGTGCTGCGCCACGGGCTCTACGCGCGGCTACGACGAGCTGGTGCCGCACCACGTGCACGTGGTGGACGAGGCGCGCCTCTACGCGGCGTGGGGCGAGGGCGCCGGCCGCGTGGGCGCCGGCTGCGGCATGCTGGCGGCCAAGCGGGCGCTCAACGAGCTGCACGCGGAGCTGGCGCGCGCCGGGTACTGCGAAGTGTACGTGGACCAGATGGACGCCGACGTGGTGGCGGTCACGCGCCACGAGCCGATCGAACGGAAGGTGAGCGGGGGACCGCGGCCGCTCGGGTCCGGCGGAGTCTCGGAGTTGAGTCGCTCCTCTCCTCCCGCAGTCGGTGATCCTCGTGGCGTTCACGGCGTTCTCCGCGCCGGCGGCGGGCGGCGGCGCGCGCGCCCCGCGGCCGCTGCGGTTCGAGGGCGTGCTGGAGGAGATCGCGCTGGAGATCGAGGTGCGGCGCGCGGACGCGGCGCCGGCCTTCGAGCGCCACGCCGACTACATCAACGGGCTGACGGAGTACGAGACGGTCGTGCGCCGCGCCGTGCCGCTCGAGCGCTCGGCGGCCTTCGCGGGCGCGCGGGAGGACGGCGCGCACACCGTGCTGGAGTTCCGGCCGCTAGCGCCGGGCGCCGTGGTGGCGGTGCGCGTGGCGCCGCGGCCGGCGCACGCGGCGGCGCTGGCGGCGCTGCGGCGGCCGCTGGACGCGCTGGCGGCCGGCGCGCCCGACCCGTGGGCGCTGGCGCCGGCGCTGGCCGACCTCGACCTGGCCGACTACAACGCGCTGCTGTACCGCTGCGACGCGGAGGAGCGCGAGGCGGGCGGCGGCGGCGTGTACGAGGTGCCCGGCTGGGGCGCGCTGCCGTACGCGGGGCTGCAGGGCGTCGCCTCGCTGCTGGCCGAGGTGACGCCGACGGACGACCTGGGCCACCCGCTGTGCGCCAACCTGCGCGCCGGGGACTGGCTGGCGGAGTACGCGGTGCACCGGCTGGAGCGGGAGCCGCGGCTGGCGGGCGCGGCGGCGCGGCTGCGCGAGGCGCTGCGGCCGCTGGCGGCGCTGCCGCGGTTCCTCGTGCCCGCGTACTTCGCGGCCACGGTGCTGGCGCTGCACGCGGCGGTGGCGCGCGCGGCGCTGGCGCGGCTGGGCGGCGCGGGGCGCGGCGGGCCGCTGGCGCGCGCGCTGGCGCTGACGAGCGTGCAGCTGACGGGCGCGGTGGCGTCGGCGCCGCTGCCGCCGACGTCGCCCGCGCTGCCGCCGCCGCGGCCGGCGCGCGCCACGTCGCTGTCGGCGGGGCTGCCGCACTTCGCCGTGGGCTACATGCGGTGCTGGGGCCGCGACACGTTCGTGGCGCTGCGCGGCATGTTCCTGCTCACCGGCCGGTTCCAGGACGCGCGCCTGCACATCCTCGGGTTCGCGGCGTGCCTCCGCCACGGCCTCATCCCCAACCTGCTGGACGGAGGCCGCGCCGCGCGGTACAACTGCCGCGACGCCGTGTGGTGGTGGCTGTACAGCGTGCGCCAGTACTGCTCGGAGGCTCCGCAGGGCGCCGCGCTGCTGGCCGAGCCCGTGGCGCGCCTGTTCCCCAAGGACGACTCGGAGCCGCAGCCGCCCGGCGCCGCCGACCAGCCGCTGCACGACGTGGTGCAGGAAGCGCTCGACGTGCACTTCCAGGTGAGCCCCCGCCCCGCCCCGCCCCGCCCCGCCCCGCCCGGCTCACCGCCCGCTCTCCGCCGCAGGGGCTCGTGTTCCGCGAGCGCAACGCCGGCCGCGCGATCGACGCGCACATGTCGGACAAGGGGTTCAACGTGCAGATCGGCGTCGACCCCGAGACCGGGTTCCCGTTCGGCGGCAACGACGCCAACTGCGGCACGTGGATGGACAAGATGGGGTCCTCGGACGCGGCCGGCAACCGCGGCAGGCCGGCCACGCCCCGCGACGGCAGCGCCGTGGAGCTGGTGGCGCTCGCCTACGCCGCCGTGTCCTGGCTGGCGGCGCAGCACCGCGCCGGCCGCTACCCGTACCCGGGCGTGGTCCGGCGCCACCGGGACGGCAGCCTCACGTCCTGGACGTACGCGCAGTGGGCGGAGCGCATCCGGCACAACTTCGAGCGCCACTTCTGGATCCCGCCGGCGCCCTCGGCGGCCGACGCGCGCCCCGACCTCGTGCACCGCCGCGCCATCTACAAGGACACGCACGGCGCCTCGCAGCCCTGGGCCGACTATCAGCTGCGCTGCAACTTCCCGGTGGCCATGGCGGTCGCGCCCGAGCTGTTCGACCCTCGCCACGCGTGGGCGGCGCTCGACCGAGTCGAGAGCCTGCTGCTCGGCCCGCTCGGCCTGAAGACGCTCGACCCGGCCGACTGGGCCTACCGCGGGAACTACGACAACTCGGACGACGGCGACGACCCGAGCGTCGCGCACGGCTTCAACTACCACCAGGGGCCCGAGTGGACGTGGCCGCTCGGCTTCTATCTCCGCGCGCGCCTCGCCTTCGCGCACGAGTGCGGGCGCCACGCGCGCTCCGTAGCCGCCGCCTACGCCGCGCTCGGCCCGCTGCTACGCGAGGTGCGCACCTCGCCGTGGCGCGGCGCGCCCGAGCTCACCGGCGAGGCGGGGGCGCCGTGCCGCGACTCGTGCCGCACGCAAGCCTGGAGCGCCGCCGCCGCGCTCGAGGCGCTGCACGAGCTCGCGGCGGCGCGTCGCGCCCGCCCGCTGCGGGCCGACTGACGCGCGAGGCCGCGCCGCCCGCGCCACGCCGCCCGCGCCGAGCCGCGCCTCTACGCCGAGCCCTACGAGCCGGCGCCGCGCGCCCGCCGCCTGCGCCGCCTGTTGCGCCGCGCGCGCCCCGCCTCCGCCTCGTGCGCGCGCCTCTCGCGCGACCTCTACAACGCGCTACGCGGCGCGCGGCCGCTC
Organism: Hylaea fasciaria; assembly: GCA_905147375.1. NCBI lineage: Eukaryota > Metazoa > Arthropoda > Insecta > Lepidoptera > Geometridae > Hylaea > Hylaea fasciaria. The sequence continues at coordinate 13,135,494 of LR990197.1, forward strand.
GCCACCGTCGTCTACAGCGACCGCTACTTCCGCTACGGCCTGCCGCTGCGCGCGCGCCCTCCCGCGCCGCGCGGCCTCGTCGCCGACGACCTGGGCGCGGCGCCGCCGGCCTCGCGGCGCGCGCCGCCCGGCCCGCGGCCGGCGCACGTGCTGCCGCTGTCGCGCGCCGAGCCGCGCCTGGCGCCCCGCGCCGGCGTGCTGCTGGACGCCGCGGCGCGCCCGGCGCCCGCCTCGCGCTACGCGGCGCCGGCGAGGGCGCGCCGCGCGCCGCGGGTGCCCGCCGCCCTCGCGCTCGCGGCCGAGGCGCCCTTCGAGGAGAGCGCGCCGCCGTACCGCGCGGCGCGGCGCGCGCCGTCGCTGGCCTACCGACAGCCGGGCGGCGGCGTGGCGCCGCGGCGGGCGGCGGCGGGCGCGGTGCTGCGGCGGCCGCCCGCGCCGGCGCCGGGCGGCCGCTCCGACGAGGACGCGGTGCGGCCCGCGTTCGCCCTGGCGGAGGACGCGGCGACGCCGCCGGAGCCGACGTACGACGCCTCGGCGACGTCGCGGCGGGCGAGCGTGGAGGCGGCCGGCCCGCTGGAGCGCAAGGTGCTCAACACGGAGCGGTACAACAACGGCGCGCACGCCCCGCGGCGGCGCGGGGGCGGCGGGGGCGGCGGCGGCGGCGGCGGCGGCGCGCGGTTGCAGCGCGCCACGGTGCGCGCGATGCTGGCGTGTAGCGGTTTGTTCTACGCGCTAGCGTTCGTCGCGTTCTATTTCCTGAGTCTGCCGTGAGGCGCGCGGGGAGGCGGGAAGCGCGCGGGGAAGCGGGAGGCGCGCGGGGAGGCGGGAGGCACGCGGGGAGGCGTGAGGCGCGCGGGGAGGCGGGAGGCGCGCGGGGAGGCGGGAAGCGGGAGGCGCGCGGGGAGGCGGGAGGCGCGCGGGGAGGCGGGAGGCGCGCGGGGAGGCGGGAAGCGGGAGGCGCGCGGGGAGGCGGGAGGCGCGCGGGGAGGCGGGAGGCACGCGGGGAGGCGGGAGGCGCGCGGGGAGGCGGGAGGCGCGCGGGGAGGCGGGAGGCGCGCGGGGAGGCGGGAAGCGCGCGGGGAGGCGGGTTCGCTCGCGGCCGCGGTGATGACGGCGGCGAGCGCTCGAAGATCGATTCGACGGGAGAGAACGTTTTGTTATTTGTCTAATAACATATTTATCTGTAGCTATATAAACGGCCGGGCAAGGGATTACACAACATGATACATTTAAATAGAATGCTTGGACGTTGACCCGTCGTTTTCTACCCGCAAATCGACTAACGTCGGGCGAGCACTATAATGTATTTGCTGAGGTTGCAATGTCGCCCGCGCCGTCGCGTCGGCGCAGGTTACAAACCGAAAACGACCCGAGTTGGATTGGGTTGGGTGGGACTGACAAAATAGTTTCTCCTTTTGAAATTGTATTTTTATATGATTTTGCTTTTGTGACTTGTGATGTAAAATAATACAACACCTAGGTACAATAGTAATTATTGTTATTGTCTTATGTTAGTATCAATATTTATGTAAGTATACCTATTATAGATCTCTCGCAGATGCCATATTATTATTATAATTGATTGTTCTCGGTTGGGAGTCGAGTTGTTTTGTTAAAGTCGTGTGCAGCGAGGTCGTAGTACCATTGAGTAACATTACTATGTAGGTACATACTGTACGGACGCAGCCGCCAGCCGGCGGTACCCAGTCGGTACCCCACGCGCCGGCCCGGCCGAGTGTCCGCGGTACTCGTTACCGGTACTCGCGGGGACCTCGGTACCTACCTACTTGTTGTAGTAGAATGTTGTAAATTAATGTCATATTTTATTTGTTAATAAATACATAATTTTTGATACCAAGTTTTCTTTATTTATGGATCCTTGTTTTTGGGGTTCCGTACCCAAAGATTAAAACGGGACCCGATTACTTTAAATATTACTAAGAATCCACTGTCCGTCCGTCCGTCTGTCCGTCCATCCCTCTGTCACCGTGCTTGTTGGTAGGTATCTCATGAACCGTGATAGTTACAGTTGAAATTTTCTCAGATGATGTAAGTACGAGGAGGGCTCAAAAAGTAGTGAAAATGAGGTAGAACATTGATAACTTAATAATTTATTTTTCTACAAAGTTTCCGAGTCTCTCCACACACTGAGTCCAGAAACAACAGAAACTTCACAAAAAAAGCTTTGTCTAGGTCCTGCAAAAAGCTCTCCGTGCCATCCATCACCTCCATTTTTAGGGTTCCGTAGCCAAAGGCAAAAAACGGAACCCTTATAGATTCTCTGATGACCGGTCATGTCTGTCTGTCTGTCCGTCCGTCCGTCCTATGTCACAGCCATTTTTTTTCGAAACTATAAGAGCTATAGTAGGTATGGGTAAGACCTACTGTTGAAACTTGGTAAGTACCTAGATGTATTCTTTGAACCGCATTAAAATGTTGACACAAAAATAGAAAAAAAGCGGCCAAGTGCGAGTCGGACTCGCCCATGAAGGGTTCCGTAGCAGCAAGTAACATGATAAAAAAGTTCTTGTAGTTCGTTGTAACTGATCGATGTTTTAACAATAGTGTACCTAACTTTAAAGGTTTATGACGACGTATTAAAAAAAAACTACTTACTAGCTCTCGTTCAAACCATTTTTGGTGGAAGTTAACATGGTAATGTAACGTACATCATATATTTTTTTTAGATTTATCATTCTCGGTAGGTAGTAGGTATGTGTTTGATAGAAAAAAAATGTTGAGTTTCAGTTCTAAGTTCTAAGTATGGGGGGGATTCGACCCCTAAATGTATTGTTTTTGTGAAACATCTTAATATAATAATATATAAATAACGCGTCACGCGTTGGTTGGTCCGCGATGGACTCCTAAACTGTTAAACCGATTTTGATTAAATTTGCACACCGTGTGCTGTTTGATCTAGCTTGAAAGATAGGATAGCTTACACTTATATTTTATAATCGCAATAACAAAAACCTTAGCCACAGCAACGCGTGGCCGTGTCTGCTAGTAGGTGTATATTATATTTTAATCTCTCATTTTCTTCAAGTGCAACAAATCCTACTAATAGCTATTATAAGCGCGAAAGTTCATAAGCCGAAGTTTGTAAGCCCGGCGCGGCGCGCTACTGCCGGCAGCGGCGCGGCGCCGGCGGTGCACTCTCACACTACACGCAACAATATCATCATTGTTTGCACGGGACAAGCTGACAGGTAGGTACGAGTCGTAGCAATAATAAGTTATTTATTTATTTATTTATTTATTTATTTAATTGGAAGACCAACAGCAGAACTTAACTAAATAAACTAACATTTTTAACAACAGAATGCCATTTAGAGGTCCTCACGGATAATAGCACAATAGCAACAATACATTAAGTGAACATTCTTGCGGAACATACAACCATAACAAAAATAAAGTTAAACAAATATGTAGTTATATATAATAGTAACAATTCATGAATATAATGGATGGTGCATAATGTTATCAATTAAAAAACTCCCCATTCAACTGCCGCCTAGCCAATGCGATACTCGTACAGAATAGATCTAAATCAATGCGCTTACTCAATGAGTTAAAATTCTTGCTTGTTCGCCATAGGTACGAGTTTTGCCTGTAGTTTGTATGTACTGACGGCACATTAAGTAGTGGGTTATACCTAATAGGTTTATACGGGACATTTAGTTTGATTTTAGTTAGTAATTCAGGACAATCGATTGCATTAGACATGATCTTAAGTAGGTATGTGATATCCGCAATTTCACGTCTTTTAGAAAGCGGAAGTAGGTGAAACTTCTTACACAAATTAAGATATTCTTCGGATTTATATGGAATTTTAAGACGGTAGCACATGTATTTGATAAATTTCCTTTGGATCTGCTCAATTCGCTTAACGTACTTATCATACCGGGGATTCCACACTTGCGACACGTATTCCAACACACTTCTAACAAAAGTACAGTATAAAATTTTAAATGTTTTTGCTTTATTGAACGCTGCACAACTTCTCATTACAAATCCCAAGGATTTAGATGCTCGCATTACAATGTTATCTAAATGCTCGTCAAATATTAACTTTGAGTCATGAATAACACCAAGATCACGTACGGTCATATTTCTAAGCAGGACTTCATTTTTAAGAGAGTAAGTAGCCAGAATTGTATTTCTCTTACGTGAATAAGTAACGACCGAACACTTAATTGGATTGAGATCAAGCTTATTTAAAGAGCAATAGTAATCCAGGCGATTCAAATCAGCTTGGAAATTGACGGCGTCTTCGGGGGAAGTGATTGCCTTAAAGATTTTCATATCATCAGCAAAACAGAGTAGCCGGGAATTTAAAAAGCAAGAAGAAATGTCATTAATGAAGATCGTAAATAGTAACGGGCCCAGCAAACTGGGGACAGTTACCCAGCTGGATACATAGTTACTGACTACAACGGCCTGTGCCCTACGATCTATATATGAAGAAAACCAGCGATACAAATCGCCCCTGATGCCAATGCGAAAAAGTTTGAGTAAGAGGGTTCCATGATGAATTCTGTCGAATGCCTTACTGTAATCAGTAGGGAAAACAGGGTGGCTTCGTACAGTTTTTACATTAGGCCTTGTAAAAGAAAAACTAACAGCTATTTCAACCTCATTTCAATGCTGGTATGTTACACACATATCAAGCTATAAAATGTAGTGTGGATTAGTATCGATACAGCATAATTGACTGAGTAATGACGGATTTACCGAAAAATGAAAAACGTACGAAGGTACCCCAGACGTGGGGTACCTTCGTACACAGCTAACACAATAATAAAAGTTATTTAAAATAAAAATAAATACGTTTCTCATTAAATAACTATAAACATTCAACAGTTTGATTTTCAAATTACATTAAATTGAGTAATTATCAGCCTTTAGATGTAGTAGTACTAATGCTGCAGTATTTCACAGAAAAATCTTCTTTTAAATTAAAAAGTCACTTAAAATAGTCTACTTAGTAAGAATCAACATAAATAATAACGATAACATGACATAATCGTGGTAATCAAATACTAATATGGACATTGCAGGCTGAAAAATATTTTCACGAAGCATTTATATAGTACGAATGTACCCCACACACATGTGTACGAAGGTACCCCAACCTAAATAATTACACAATTCTAATAAAAATAAATATGCATTAAGCTGCATCCCAAAATTTACGAATACATAATAAACTAATGGATATGTTCCTCAATTACAATGAATTACTTACACAATTTCAGTAAAACTTACTAGAGCTACATGAGTTTGAATTCAAGTCCAAATATTACTTTCGTGGCGCGAAAACACATTTGAATTTATTTCAACGGACCCGGCAGCCATACTGATGTTTTGTCTCGCTAATTAGTAGCTGCATATGAGTGGCAATCAGGCATAAAAAGATGAACGCGCCTAAATAACTAATAGTGGAGATATACGTACTGTACAAAGGCTCCCTCTGTACGGAGCCACCCTGTTTTCCCCTATAGACTACGTCTACCTGACTGCCAGCATCCATTTCTTCAGTTATGTAATCATTAAAAAGGATTAAATTAGATGTTGTTGAACGGCCCCTGAGGAAACCATGTTGCGAGCTGTGAAACGAGTTTTTTATAGCTACATAAACCTGGTCATAGACCACCCTTTCAAAAATTTTTGCCACTATACAGAGCTTCGAGATCGGTCTATAGTTGACCACATCAGTTCTAGACCCTTTTTTATGAACAGGCGTAATGAAAGCAGACTTCCAGATCTGAGGAAAAGAACAATCTGATAACGATTTCTGAAAAAGAAGTGAGACAGGAGCTGCTATGCTTTTTGCACAATTAATCAGAAAGCAAGGACTAACATGATCTGGCCCTGACGATTTGGAAGGGTCCAGTTGTGTCAGGAGTTTGAGGACGTTAAAGGTGTCTATTTCTATTTTCGATATATCTGATACTTGGGGAGTACCTAAAGGGTCATCATCGACAACTGAGAAAGAGTCAATTATTGCTGTCGTCCCTGAGGAAAGAAATGTCGAATTAAAGTAGGCAGCGAAGGAATTACAGATATCCTCACCTGTGGTTACTATAGAATCTAGGTACTTTAGTTTGTTCGGCATACCATTGGACTTAGATCGCGATTTAATATATGACCAAAAGTATTTAGGATTTTTCTCGATCGAGTTCTCGACGGTAGAAATATAATTAAGATAACACTGTTTCTCTATTGATTTGCTTCTTTCCCGAAGAAGAACATAACTTAGTTGATTAGTTTTATTTTTATAAATCTTGTATTTCCTTAGGTATTTATATTTTTCTTTTAGCGCTTTCTTAAGTGCAGGTGAGTACCACTTAGGATAAGATTCAGGCGTGATTATTTTAATGTATAAATTTATTCTTTAAGCGATCAAGTATTGAGTAAAACAACCTAACCGCCTCCTCCAATGTTAAGTTACTAAACTCACTCACCCAGTTAATTTCAAAGATTTCCTTATTTATTGAGTCATAATCCCCCTTGTTATATAAATACCTAGTATAAGACTGGGGACTCAAGCATAGGACCCTGACAACCTGGACCTCGACTATCAAAGCCTTGTGATGTGGATCAATAGGTACCAGAGGATCGACGCATTCCAAAACCAGTACATCGACATTCGACAAAACCAAATCTAATATTCTTCCATGATTGTTAAAAATCCCATTGTATTGAGACAGGCCATGCACATTGAGGTCGTCTATAAAGTGCTGCTCATCATTACTACAAATATTCAAGGGAAGTAAACTTGGTGATTCAGTACACGGCTCCCATGTAATAGTACTCAAATTAAAATCACCGATTATCAAGTATGAGTCATCTGGCTTATCAAGAGTAACATTCTCAAGTTTAGACAAAAAATTGTGGAGCTGTTGAGAAAATGAGAAGCCGAGATTTTGTTTACATAAATAAATTACGCATAGGTGGAGATTAGTAATTGTATTATTACAGTGCTTAAGTTCAATAGTAAGCCATAAGTCCTCTGCTGAGGATTGATATTGCGGTTGCAATGTAGCGGTAATATCCCTGCGCACAGCGATAAGCACGCCACCTCCCCTTGTCTGCTTCGTCAGGCCCAGGTCCCTGTCCCGTCGCCACACGATGTACCGATCATCGAAGAGCTCAGAGCTTTCTACACTGTCCACAAGCCAGGTCTCAGTGAGTATAATGACGTCATACGAATTGAGGCAGATGTTCCTATAAAAAGTTAGAGTCTTTGATCGAAGTCCCCGAACATTTTGATAATAAATGCTTAGTCTATTTAACTTCGCATTATCCATTTATATATAACTGGAATAGAAACAAATTAGCAACAGTATAATGCAAACATGCCCGTACTAAACTAACGTAGCAAGATGTAAAAATTGATTCAATACGATAGCAATGTGCGAATCTATAGTTATAGGTAATTAACCGTAGTGCATCATAAAAGCTGCATTCCTTTCCAAGGTAGTAGTAACTAGCGTCAGGTAAAATAACTCGAGGGAAAGGGATGGACGATGGCTCTGAATGAGCATGGGTATGATTGAATAGGCACGAGTAACAAGCACAGGCAAAAAGTACAAGTAAGAGCAGGACACCAATTTGAATAAAGCAGTTAGTGAGATAAGCGCTTACCTGCTTAGAACAATAGCGGAACGACCGGGCGGCTGCTGAGGCAGAGGTTGATATTGAAACCATTAATAATAAGTATATCAACATAGGTTGAGTTAATATTAATCTATCATGAATTTTAGCAAATGTGTTGAAAAAGGTAGGTTTATAAGGTAGGTTATACGAGTAGGTAGGTTACTTACCACCATAATTATGTCAGTGAATTTTAAATATTTTTCATGATACTCGTATACCAAAATTCTATTGTTTTATTACATTTTACTGCCACGTAAGTTTTTTATGTAAGTACCTATGTGTTTTTATTTTGGCGTTACCTCTAATAAGTAATAAATTGAACAACTATTAAGCAATATTGATATTTGCGCACCATTGCTCAGTAGTAGAATGTGACTCGTATATCTATATACTACCTATTAATATCAGCCACAAGTGTTAGTACATTCATGGTGTAATACAAATACAACAATAGCGCCGCCAACTATTCGCGTATCGTTGAGAACGCAGGCGGAGGAGACGCGAGGCGGCCGGCCGCGGCCGTGCGCCGCGCGGGGCTAGCGAGCGTCGAGAGGGGGCCGTCGGCTGCGTTCTTGCAACACGGAATTTTACATGTTCATAGGCCAGTTTACTTGAACTATGAAAATGTAACGTTGATGGTCCAAGGATGTTAATGTTAGTTCTTGTAGCCATTATGATCAGTATTTTTCTGCGCTGTGTTCCAAGCGCGTCATACCTACCGTTGTGTTTGGATGCGTTTACTCGCGCCCGGGACGGGCGAATTCAACCAGACTATGCGGAAGCAATGATGCGTAATCTTGGAGTAAAGTACTGTTGGTGCCTGGGTAAGAAACAAAATTTGTTCTTAAACCCGAGGCTCAACAATCTGTTGATAACTAGCCGTGAGAACGCTCCGAGGAGCGCGCGGATATCCATGTTGAATACACCTGTCGCGACGGCGGCTTGTCTCTGTGGTGTGGTAAGTAGATATACTCCTTTACTCTTGGCCGCGAAAGGTTTCTGACATAATATTATCCATTGAACAAGCTTTTACTATGGAGACAATAAAGCAATAACTAAAAATACACCTATTTTCATAATACACCAAAACTAGAAAACAAACTTGTGTACCTATTTGAAAAACTGTAAAATGCTCGGTGGACGTGTCGATATTATAGTGTTGTGGTTGTTGGTGGTGGTGGTGGCGGTCGATGGCATAACAGATTTCAATAACAGAATGGAAATGATGTGTGCAATGTCCCGAGGATAGCGAAGCCGAGTCCAAGCGAGTGTCGAAAAGCGTCGGTCACCTTAAAACTATTAAAGTGTAACGGTCCGTCGCGACAGTTAAGAGTTAGTTGTTATGACCAATATAATTATATACAGCCTGTGCTATTATCCAAGCGCTTCAGAATGATTCTGTTTGAGTGTAGTCGCTCGTACCCGGGGCGGGCGAGTGCAAGCAATCAGGACATGTGGAAGCAATGATGTACAGTGGTGTTGTACATATTATAATCTTGGAGTTCATTATTGTCAGAGCCTGGGGTGAGTGAGAATGAAGTCAAAGGTCAGCAATCTGGTGATAACTAGCCGTGAGAGACGTCAGAGGAGCACTCCGCCAACCGTAAGACACATGCCTCGACGATGGACACTTGCTTGCTCGGGAGGGTCTCGCAGAGAGTAGGTATAATATCTACTCACGCACGCGCGGCCGCCGGCCACTCGCTACAGAGGCGGCTGAATATTATTCTTAGGTATAAACAAGCTTTATTGTGGAGCCAGCAACGCAACAACTGATAACAAGACACCGAACAAGTGAAAATACTGCCTGCCTGGCCCTTTGAGGACGGGGGAATATCAAAATCATATATTTATATTACTTAATAATATATGCAAAATAGAAAGCAAAGCATTGATAATATACCTAATATGGTAATAATATTAAAGCTCTTACAATACAAGTCAAAGCATGTAACTACATTGAAAACGCCTTTCTTTTTTGAAAGTTGGCTAAAAACTTGAAATAATAATATGATAAACTGTGATAACTAAAATTTACTGATTGTGGTTTAAATTAAGTACCTACATAAAGGATTTTGAATTACTATCTAACTATGCCCGATATTTACAAAATCTCACCTCTACATTCTGGCTCTGGATTATCTGAAGCTATTATAAGTAGCTAGCATCGAGAGGTACCCATCGTCTACATTCCTACAATATGTATGCATTAACTATATTTTTAAATGAAACTGTATTCATATAAATTTCCTTGTTAGTCAATAACTAAATAGAGTTATTATGACTGGACCTATACTTATTCGTGGCATGACGTCTTGATGCTCAATTTAGGTTAATTTTGAGTCTAAAGGGTTTGACGTGTTACCTAAATGATACCGAAAGCCATGTATTAGTATTATTTAAAGTCAAACGATACTCTTTAGGTTCTCAATTGAATCGCAATAAGCCGTCATGGTAAGCTCTTGCGAGGGCTGTATTTTTCTGCGCTGTTCTCCAAGCCATAAAGACCTGTTTGATTGTATTCGCTCGCGCCCGGGACCTGCGAGCGAATGCAAGCAGCCAGTCTAATCAAACTATGCTCAAGCAATTAAGCATAATCTTGGAGTTATTAATTATTATTGTTGCTGCGTGGATGATCTAACGCTAAAAGCTCCAATGGAATAGCGAACAAGAAAAATAAACTACTGGCCTATATACACTTGTGCGTATGTGCGTGGGTGTAGGTACATAGTGAACATGTTAAAAGTGGAAGAAGTGTTGCTTGGTGGTGGTGGTTGTGGTAGTGGTGACCTGTGTGGATAGTAAATTATGCAGTGCCTGGCTATACACACATGTGTATAGCCACTTAAATGTTTTGAACGTAAATGTTAAACATGGAAGTGTTGCTTGGTGGTAAGTAACAGTGTTGGTTGGTGGTGGTGGTGGTGGTGGTGGTGGATAACACTGGATAAACAAAAGCCATAAATTAACAAAACGTAACGAACATGGAACGTAATTATGCATTCTAGATAATGTATAAGTTGGTCTGTCGTGTCGAGAAACGTCCATCTTCTGTGGTCCTAACATAATAATATAAATAATATCATATTGATGAAAGAGATTCCTTAAACTATTATACCTAATATAATGTACTTTCGCAATGGGTAAAGTGTTAGTCCACTTTATGCACCTGGGTTTGGTCGAGAGGTAGATAAGACCAATATTTTCCTGCTATCTAAGCGCTTCATTATCGTTCTGTTTGAATGTATTCGCTCGTACCCGGGACGAGAGAGTGCAAGCAATCAGTCGATGTGCAAGCGATAGAGGACAACCATTGTCTAAATCATTGTTGGTGCCTGGGCGAGAAGAGAAGAGAGGGGCTCCTCAAGCCGATGACTAGAGATCTCATGAATACCTAAGGCGTCGTCCGCGGGCTGGCTCTCCGCGGCGGGCAATCACTAGGCAAGGGGCGCCTATTTGTGCTTGATGTTACAATAAGTAACATTATGTATTAAACTATCTTTTAAGTGCCAATATCTTGATCCAGGAACCGTTGTCTTCCAAGCGGAGCGTTGCGAGTTCAAACCACCAATGCAGCAGAATTAAGTTCGGACTTAATTGAGGAAAACATCAGGATGGAACTCATTATGTTTAAAAAAAAATTATAAATAAATTATTGTATTAATATACCAAAGAAAACTGGAAATGGAACTTGTTTGGTCATTATATAACGTACACTTGTGTGTGTACTAAAACGTAAAAACGAAGTTCAAACATGAGTGTAACGAGTTGGCGATGGTGATGGTGGTGGTGGTGGTGAAGATGCCATGAAAATGAGGCAACGATAATGGACTGCGTGCCAGGAGTATGATCCAAGTGCTTCATAGAGATTGATACAATAATATGGGATTGAATGTACTCTCTCGTGTCTGGGACGAGTACGTGTAAGAAATCAGTATCTGATAATCTTGAACTTGATGAATAATACCTTGGGTAAGAAAAAAAAAACCAAAAACACATCAATGTGGGAAATGATACTAAAAGGTTTTTGGTGAAGGGAAACATTGAAATTAAATTCATAATGCCCAAGACAGTGCCTACGTGGTGCACCAATCTGCGCCGGGGGAGCGCGACGCGCGAGGTCAAGCCTGAGAGGAGGCCCTTGCTCCAAGTGAGCGGACATGAGTTGTAATAACAAAGTGTAGCTTTATTACGGGGATTAAAGCAGTAAAAAAAAAAAAGCTACACAAACCGAACAAGGCAACACATTGAACTGCTTGAGCGTGCCATTTATGTATTACACACGCTTGGTGTGTTGCGATTGTGTTGGTGACAGCGGCCGTGCAAACTACTTGATGCCGTGTGATCAAAGCGCTTCATATTTTTTTTTTTTTTTTTTTTTTTTTTTTTTTTTTTTTTTTTTTTTTTTTTTTTTTTTTTTTTTTTTTTTTTTTTGCATCTGAAGCTTGTAATCAATATATAGTTCCATTCAAAATTGATAGCAATGCGTGATATAGCACAGCTTAGGATCATGAAATGCCAAGTGTTTTGGCTTAATGATAATATGTAATGGAATCTATTTTCCTCGATTAAATCTTAAGCGCTTCCAAAAAAGGCGGCTTGAATGTGGTTAACTCACTCGTGCCCGGGACGAGTGGGAGCAGGATGCAGACCTACAGAAGCAATCTTGGGATCGATCTTGGGAAAAAAAAAAAAAAAAAAAAAAAAAAAAAAAAAAAAATATCCCTCTTCTCCACTCCCTACACACATCATTTGGCACAAGCCATCTAAGACAATTTCGCGAGGTTGAGCCGAGCCGAGCCGAGCCGAGCCGAGCCGAGCCGAGCCGAGCCGAGCCCAGCCGAGCCGAGCCGAGCCGAGCCTAACGCTACGCCTAGGTTAGGTTATAATAATAATAATAATAATAATGCTGGACAATTCACACAGCATTATCTAGCCCCAAAGTAAGCAGAGCTTGTGTTATGGGTACTAGACAACTGATATACATAATACAATACACTACATATATAGATATTTTTTATTATACATAGAAAACATCCAGAACGCCCTGAACAAATATCTGCAGATCGTACAAACATTTGTCCCGGGGCGGGAATCGAACCCGCAACCTCCTTCGTCGCAGGCGAACCTTCGCCCGTCGCGCCACCGAGGTCGTCGATTTGTCGTCGAGGTTGTAGGTTAGGTTGTAGGTTAGGTTGTAGGTTAGGTTGTAGGTTAGGTTGTAGGTTAGGTTGTAGGTTAGGTTAGGTTAGGTTAGGTTAGGTTAGGTTAGGTTAGGTTAGGTTAGGTTAGGTTAGGTTAGGTTAGGTTAGGTTAGGTTAGGTTAGGTTAGGTTAGGTTAGGTTAGGTTAGGTTAGGTTAGGTTAGGTTAGGTTAGGTTAGGTTAGGTTAGGTTAGGTTAGGTTAGGTTAGGTTAGGTTAGGTTAGGTTAGGTTAGGTTAGGTTAGGTTAGGTTAGGTTAGGTTAGGTTAGGTTAGGTTAGGTTAGGTTAGGTTAGGTTAGGTTAGGTTAGGTTAGGTTAGGTTAGGTTAGGTTAGGTTAGGTTAGGTTAGGTTAGGTTAGGTTAGGTTAGGTTAGGTTAGGTTAGGTTAGGTTAGGTTAGGTTAGGTTAGGTTAGGTTAGGTTAGGTTAGGTTAGGTTAGGTTAGGTTAGGTTAGGTTAGGTTAGGTTAGGTTAGGTTAGGTTAGGTTAGGTTAGGTTAGGTTAGGTTAGGTTAGGTTAGGTTAGGTTAGGTTAGGTTAGGTTAGGTTAGGTTAGGTTAGGTTAGGTTAGGTTAGGTTAGGTTAGGTTAGGTTAGGTTAGGTTAGGTTAGGTTAGGTTAGGTTAGGTTAGGTTAGGTTAGGTTAGGTTAGGTTAGGTTAGGTTAGGTTAGGTTAGGTTAGGTTAGGTTAGGTTAGGTTAGGTTAGGTTAGGTTAGGTTAGGTTAGGTTAGGTTAGGTTAGGTTAGGTTAGGTTAGGTTAGGTTAGGTTAGGTTAGGTTAGGTTAGGTTAGGTTAGGTTAGGTTAGGTTAGGTTAGGTTAGGTTAGGTTAGGTTAGGTTAGGTTAGGTTAGGTTAGGTTAGGTTAGGTTAGGTTAGGTTAGGTTAGGTTAGGTTAGGTTAGGTTAGGTTAGGTTAGGTTAGGTTAGGTTAGGTTAGGTTAGGTTAGGTTAGGTTAGGTTAGGTTAGGTTAGGTTAGGTTAGGTTAGGTTAGGTTAGGTTAGGTTAGGTTAGGTTAGGTTAGGTTAGGTTAGGTTAGGTTAGGTTAGGTTAGGTTAGGTTAGGTTAGGTTAGGTTAGGTTAGGTTAGGTTAGGTTAGGTTAGGTTAGGTTAGGTTAGGTTAGGTTAGGTTAGGTTAGGTTAGGTTAGGTTAGGTTAGGTTAGGTTAGGTTAGGTTAGGTTAGGTTAGGTTAGGTTAGGTTAGGTTAGGTTAGGTTAGGTTAGGTTAGGTTAGGTTAGGTTAGGTTAGGTTAGGTTAGGTTAGGTTAGGTTAGGTTAGGTTAGGTTAGGTTAGGTTAGGTTAGGTTAGGTTAGGTTAGGTTAGGTTAGGTTAGGTTAGGTTAGGTTAGGTTAGGTTAGGTTAGGTTAGGTTAGGTTAGGTTAGGTTAGGTTAGGTTAGGTTAGGTTAGGTTAGGTTAGGTTAGGTTAGGTTAGGTTAGGTTAGGTTAGGTTAGGTTAGGTTAGGTTAGGTTAGGTTAGGTTAGGTTAGGTTAGGTTAGGTTAGGTTAGGTTAGGTTAGGTTAGGTTAGGTTAGGTTAGGTTAGGTTAGGTTAGGTTAGGTTAGGTTAGGTTAGGTTAGGTTAGGTTAGGTTAGGTTAGGTTAGGTTAGGTTAGGTTAGGTTAGGTTAGGTTAGGTTAGGTTAGGTTAGGTTAGGTTAGGTTAGGTTAGGTTAGGTTAGGTTAGGTTAGGTTAGGTTAGGTTAGGTTAGGTTAGGTTAGGTTAGGTTAGGTTAGGTTAGGTTAGGTTAGGTTAGGTTAGGTTAGGTTAGGTTAGGTTAGGTTAGGTTAGGTTAGGTTAGGTTAGGTTAGGTTAGGTTAGGTTAGGTTAGGTTAGGTTAGGTTAGGTTAGGTTAGGTTAGGTTAGGTTAGGTTAGGTTAGGTTAGGTTAGGTTAGGTTAGGTTAGGTTAGGTTAGGTTAGGTTAGGTTAGGTTAGGTTAGGTTAGGTTAGGTTAGGTTAGGTTAGGTTAGGTTAGGTTAGGTTAGGTTAGGTTAGGTTAGGTTAGGTTAGGTTAGGTTAGGTTAGGTTAGGTTAGGTTAGGTTAGGTTAGGTTAGGTTAGGTTAGGTTAGGTTAGGTTAGGTTAGGTTAGGTTAGGTTAGGTTAGGTTAGGTTAGGTTAGGTTAGGTTAGGTTAGGTTAGGTTAGGTTAGGTTAGGTTAGGTTAGGTTAGGTTAGGTTAGGTTAGGTTAGGTTAGGTTAGGTTAGGTTAGGTTAGGTTAGGTTAGGTTAGGTTAGGTTAGGTTAGGTTAGGTTAGGTTAGGTTAGGTTAGGTTAGGTTAGGTTAGGTTAGGTTAGGTTAGGTTAGGTTAGGTTAGGTTAGGTTAGGTTAGGTTAGGTTAGGTTAGGTTAGGTTAGGTTAGGTTAGGTTAGGTTAGGTTAGGTTAGGTTAGGTTAGGTTAGGTTAGGTTAGGTTAGGTTAGGTTAGGTTAGGTTAGGTTAGGTTAGGTTAGGTTAGGTTAGGTTAGGTTAGGTTAGGTTAGGTTAGGTTAGGTTAGGTTAGGTTAGGTTAGGTTAGGTTAGGTTAGGTTAGGTTAGGTTAGGTTAGGTTAGGTTAGGTTAGGTTAGGTTAGGTTAGGTTAGGTTAGGTTAGGTTAGGTTAGGTTAGGTTAGGTTAGGTTAGGTTAGGTTAGGTTAGGTTAGGTTAGGTTAGGTTAGGTTAGGTTAGGTTAGGTTAGGTTAGGTTAGGTTAGGTTAGGTTAGGTTAGGTTAGGTTAGGTTAGGTTAGGTTAGGTTAGGTTAGGTTAGGTTAGGTTAGGTTAGGTTAGGTTAGGTTAGGTTAGGTTAGGTTAGGTTAGGTTAGGTTAGGTTAGGTTAGGTTAGGTTAGGTTAGGTTAGGTTAGGTTAGGTTAGGTTAGGTTAGGTTAGGTTAGGTTAGGTTAGGTTAGGTTAGGTTAGGTTAGGTTAGGTTAGGTTAGGTTAGGTTAGGTTAGGTTAGGTTAGGTTAGGTTAGGTTAGGTTAGGTTAGGTTAGGTTAGGTTAGGTTAGGTTAGGTTAGGTTAGGTTAGGTTAGGTTAGGTTAGGTTAGGTTAGGTTAGGTTAGGTTAGGTTAGGTTAGGTTAGGTTAGGTTAGGTTAGGTTAGGTTAGGTTAGGTTAGGTTAGGTTAGGTTAGGTTAGGTTAGGTTAGGTTAGGTTAGGTTAGGTTAGGTTAGGTTAGGTTAGGTTAGGTTAGGTTAGGTTAGGTTAGGTTAGGTTAGGTTAGGTTAGGTTAGGTTAGGTTAGGTTAGGTTAGGTTAGGTTAGGTTAGGTTAGGTTAGGTTAGGTTAGGTTAGGTTAGGTTAGGTTAGGTTAGGTTAGGTTAGGTTAGGTTAGGTTAGGTTAGGTTAGGTTAGGTTAGGTTAGGTTAGGTTAGGTTAGGTTAGGTTAGGTTAGGTTAGGTTAGGTTAGGTTAGGTTAGGTTAGGTTAGGTTAGGTTAGGTTAGGTTAGGTTAGGTTAGGTTAGGTTAGGTTAGGTTAGGTTAGGTTAGGTTAGGTTAGGTTAGGTTAGGTTAGGTTAGGTTAGGTTAGGTTAGGTTAGGTTAGGTTAGGTTAGGTTAGGTTAGGTTAGGTTAGGTTAGGTTAGGTTAGGTTAGGTTAGGTTAGGTTAGGTTAGGTTAGGTTAGGTTAGGTTAGGTTAGGTTAGGTTAGGTTAGGTTAGGTTAGGTTAGGTTAGGTTAGGTTAGGTTAGGTTAGGTTAGGTTAGGTTAGGTTAGGTTAGGTTAGGTTAGGTTAGGTTAGGTTAGGTTAGGTTAGGTTAGGTTAGGTTAGGTTAGGTTAGGTTAGGTTAGGTTAGGTTAGGTTAGGTTAGGTTAGGTTAGGTTAGGTTAGGTTAGGTTAGGTTAGGTTAGGTTAGGTTAGGTTAGGTTAGGTTAGGTTAGGTTAGGTTAGGTTAGGTTAGGTTAGGTTAGGTTAGGTTAGGTTAGGTTAGGTTAGGTTAGGTTAGGTTAGGTTAGGTTAGGTTAGGTTAGGTTAGGTTAGGTTAGGTTAGGTTAGGTTAGGTTAGGTTAGGTTAGGTTAGGTTAGGTTAGGTTAGGTTAGGTTAGGTTAGGTTAGGTTAGGTTAGGTTAGGTTAGGTTAGGTTAGGTTAGGTTAGGTTAGGTTAGGTTAGGTTAGGTTAGGTTAGGTTAGGTTAGGTTAGGTTAGGTTAGGTTAGGTTAGGTTAGGTTAGGTTAGGTTAGGTTAGGTTAGGTTAGGTTAGGTTAGGTTAGGTTAGGTTAGGTTAGGTTAGGTTAGGTTAGGTTAGGTTAGGTTAGGTTAGGTTAGGTTAGGTTAGGTTAGGTTAGGTTAGGTTAGGTTAGGTTAGGTTAGGTTAGGTTAGGTTAGGTTAGGTTAGGTTAGGTTAGGTTAGGTTAGGTTAGGTTAGGTTAGGTTAGGTTAGGTTAGGTTAGGTTAGGTTAGGTTAGGTTAGGTTAGGTTAGGTTAGGTTAGGTTAGGTTAGGTTAGGTTAGGTTAGGTTAGGTTAGGTTAGGTTAGGTTAGGTTAGGTTAGGTTAGGTTAGGTTAGGTTAGGTTAGGTTAGGTTAGGTTAGGTTAGGTTAGGTTAGGTTAGGTTAGGTTAGGTTAGGTTAGGTTAGGTTAGGTTAGGTTAGGTTAGGTTAGGTTAGGTTAGGTTAGGTTAGGTTAGGTTAGGTTAGGTTAGGTTAGGTTAGGTTAGGTTAGGTTAGGTTAGGTTAGGTTAGGTTAGGTTAGGTTAGGTTAGGTTAGGTTAGGTTAGGTTAGGTTAGGTTAGGTTAGGTTAGGTTAGGTTAGGTTAGGTTAGGTTAGGTTAGGTTAGGTTAGGTTAGGTTAGGTTAGGTTAGGTTAGGTTAGGTTAGGTTAGGTTAGGTTAGGTTAGGTTAGGTTAGGTTAGGTTAGGTTAGGTTAGGTTAGGTTAGGTTAGGTTAGGTTAGGTTAGGTTAGGTTAGGTTAGGTTAGGTTAGGTTAGGTTAGGTTAGGTTAGGTTAGGTTAGGTTAGGTTAGGTTAGGTTAGGTTAGGTTAGGTTAGGTTAGGTTAGGTTAGGTTAGGTTAGGTTAGGTTAGGTTAGGTTAGGTTAGGTTAGGTTAGGTTAGGTTAGGTTAGGTTAGGTTAGGTTAGGTTAGGTTAGGTTAGGTTAGGTTAGGTTAGGTTAGGTTAGGTTAGGTTAGGTTAGGTTAGGTTAGGTTAGGTTAGGTTAGGTTAGGTTAGGTTAGGTTAGGTTAGGTTAGGTTAGGTTAGGTTAGGTTAGGTTAGGTTAGGTTAGGTTAGGTTAGGTTAGGTTAGGTTAGGTTAGGTTAGGTTAGGTTAGGTTAGGTTAGGTTAGGTTAGGTTAGGTTAGGTTAGGTTAGGTTAGGTTAGGTTAGGTTAGGTTAGGTTAGGTTAGGTTAGGTTAGGTTAGGTTAGGTTAGGTTAGGTTAGGTTAGGTTAGGTTAGGTTAGGTTAGGTTAGGTTAGGTTAGGTTAGGTTAGGTTAGGTTAGGTTAGGTTAGGTTAGGTTAGGTTAGGTTAGGTTAGGTTAGGTTAGGTTAGGTTAGGTTAGGTTAGGTTAGGTTAGGTTAGGTTAGGTTAGGTTAGGTTAGGTTAGGTTAGGTTAGGTTAGGTTAGGTTAGGTTAGGTTAGGTTAGGTTAGGTTAGGTTAGGTTAGGTTAGGTTAGGTTAGGTTAGGTTAGGTTAGGTTAGGTTAGGTTAGGTTAGGTTAGGTTAGGTTAGGTTAGGTTAGGTTAGGTTAGGTTAGGTTAGGTTAGGTTAGGTTAGGTTAGGTTAGGTTAGGTTAGGTTAGGTTAGGTTAGGTTAGGTTAGGTTAGGTTAGGTTAGGTTAGGTTAGGTTAGGTTAGGTTAGGTTAGGTTAGGTTAGGTTAGGTTAGGTTAGGTTAGGTTAGGTTAGGTTAGGTTAGGTTAGGTTAGGTTAGGTTAGGTTAGGTTAGGTTAGGTTAGGTTAGGTTAGGTTAGGTTAGGTTAGGTTAGGTTAGGTTAGGTTAGGTTAGGTTAGGTTAGGTTAGGTTAGGTTAGGTTAGGTTAGGTTAGGTTAGGTTAGGTTAGGTTAGGTTAGGTTAGGTTAGGTTAGGTTAGGTTAGGTTAGGTTAGGTTAGGTTAGGTTAGGTTAGGTTAGGTTAGGTTAGGTTAGGTTAGGTTAGGTTAGGTTAGGTTAGGTTAGGTTAGGTTAGGTTAGGTTAGGTTAGGTTAGGTTAGGTTAGGTTAGGTTAGGTTAGGTTAGGTTAGGTTAGGTTAGGTTAGGTTAGGTTAGGTTAGGTTAGGTTAGGTTAGGTTAGGTTAGGTTAGGTTAGGTTAGGTTAGGTTAGGTTAGGTTAGGTTAGGTTAGGTTAGGTTAGGTTAGGTTAGGTTAGGTTAGGTTAGGTTAGGTTAGGTTAGGTTAGGTTAGGTTAGGTTAGGTTAGGTTAGGTTAGGTTAGGTTAGGTTAGGTTAGGTTAGGTTAGGTTAGGTTAGGTTAGGTTAGGTTAGGTTAGGTTAGGTTAGGTTAGGTTAGGTTAGGTTAGGTTAGGTTAGGTTAGGTTAGGTTAGGTTAGGTTAGGTTAGGTTAGGTTAGGTTAGGTTAGGTTAGGTTAGGTTAGGTTAGGTTAGGTTAGGTTAGGTTAGGTTAGGTTAGGTTAGGTTAGGTTAGGTTAGGTTAGGTTAGGTTAGGTTAGGTTAGGTTAGGTTAGGTTAGGTTAGGTTAGGTTAGGTTAGGTTAGGTTAGGTTAGGTTAGGTTAGGTTAGGTTAGGTTAGGTTAGGTTAGGTTAGGTTAGGTTAGGTTAGGTTAGGTTAGGTTAGGTTAGGTTAGGTTAGGTTAGGTTAGGTTAGGTTAGGTTAGGTTAGGTTAGGTTAGGTTAGGTTAGGTTAGGTTAGGTTAGGTTAGGTTAGGTTAGGTTAGGTTAGGTTAGGTTAGGTTAGGTTAGGTTAGGTTAGGTTAGGTTAGGTTAGGTTAGGTTAGGTTAGGTTAGGTTAGGTTAGGTTAGGTTAGGTTAGGTTAGGTTAGGTTAGGTTAGGTTAGGTTAGGTTAGGTTAGGTTAGGTTAGGTTAGGTTAGGTTAGGTTAGGTTAGGTTAGGTTAGGTTAGGTTAGGTTAGGTTAGGTTAGGTTAGGTTAGGTTAGGTTAGGTTAGGTTAGGTTAGGTTAGGTTAGGTTAGGTTAGGTTAGGTTAGGTTAGGTTAGGTTAGGTTAGGTTAGGTTAGGTTAGGTTAGGTTAGGTTAGGTTAGGTTAGGTTAGGTTAGGTTAGGTTAGGTTAGGTTAGGTTAGGTTAGGTTAGGTTAGGTTAGGTTAGGTTAGGTTAGGTTAGGTTAGGTTAGGTTAGGTTAGGTTAGGTTAGGTTAGGTTAGGTTAGGTTAGGTTAGGTTAGGTTAGGTTAGGTTAGGTTAGGTTAGGTTAGGTTAGGTTAGGTTAGGTTAGGTTAGGTTAGGTTAGGTTAGGTTAGGTTAGGTTAGGTTAGGTTAGGTTAGGTTAGGTTAGGTTAGGTTAGGTTAGGTTAGGTTAGGTTAGGTTAGGTTAGGTTAGGTTAGGTTAGGTTAGGTTAGGTTAGGTTAGGTTAGGTTAGGTTAGGTTAGGTTAGGTTAGGTTAGGTTAGGTTAGGTTAGGTTAGGTTAGGTTAGGTTAGGTTAGGTTAGGTTAGGTTAGGTTAGGTTAGGTTAGGTTAGGTTAGGTTAGGTTAGGTTAGGTTAGGTTAGGTTAGGTTAGGTTAGGTTAGGTTAGGTTAGGTTAGGTTAGGTTAGGTTAGGTTAGGTTAGGTTAGGTTAGGTTAGGTTAGGTTAGGTTAGGTTAGGTTAGGTTAGGTTAGGTTAGGTTAGGTTAGGTTAGGTTAGGTTAGGTTAGGTTAGGTTAGGTTAGGTTAGGTTAGGTTAGGTTAGGTTAGGTTAGGTTAGGTTAGGTTAGGTTAGGTTAGGTTAGGTTAGGTTAGGTTAGGTTAGGTTAGGTTAGGTTAGGTTAGGTTAGGTTAGGTTAGGTTAGGTTAGGTTAGGTTAGGTTAGGTTAGGTTAGGTTAGGTTAGGTTAGGTTAGGTTAGGTTAGGTTAGGTTAGGTTAGGTTAGGTTAGGTTAGGTTAGGTTAGGTTAGGTTAGGTTAGGTTAGGTTAGGTTAGGTTAGGTTAGGTTAGGTTAGGTTAGGTTAGGTTAGGTTAGGTTAGGTTAGGTTAGGTTAGGTTAGGTTAGGTTAGGTTAGGTTAGGTTAGGTTAGGTTAGGTTAGGTTAGGTTAGGTTAGGTTAGGTTAGGTTAGGTTAGGTTAGGTTAGGTTAGGTTAGGTTAGGTTAGGTTAGGTTAGGTTAGGTTAGGTTAGGTTAGGTTAGGTTAGGTTAGGTTAGGTTAGGTTAGGTTAGGTTAGGTTAGGTTAGGTTAGGTTAGGTTAGGTTAGGTTAGGTTAGGTTAGGTTAGGTTAGGTTAGGTTAGGTTAGGTTAGGTTAGGTTAGGTTAGGTTAGGTTAGGTTAGGTTAGGTTAGGTTAGGTTAGGTTAGGTTAGGTTAGGTTAGGTTAGGTTAGGTTAGGTTAGGTTAGGTTAGGTTAGGTTAGGTTAGGTTAGGTTAGGTTAGGTTAGGTTAGGTTAGGTTAGGTTAGGTTAGGTTAGGTTAGGTTAGGTTAGGTTAGGTTAGGTTAGGTTAGGTTAGGTTAGGTTAGGTTAGGTTAGGTTAGGTTAGGTTAGGTTAGGTTAGGTTAGGTTAGGTTAGGTTAGGTTAGGTTAGGTTAGGTTAGGTTAGGTTAGGTTAGGTTAGGTTAGGTTAGGTTAGGTTAGGTTAGGTTAGGTTAGGTTAGGTTAGGTTAGGTTAGGTTAGGTTAGGTTAGGTTAGGTTAGGTTAGGTTAGGTTAGGTTAGGTTAGGTTAGGTTAGGTTAGGTTAGGTTAGGTTAGGTTAGGTTAGGTTAGGTTAGGTTAGGTTAGGTTAGGTTAGGTTAGGTTAGGTTAGGTTAGGTTAGGTTAGGTTAGGTTAGGTTAGGTTAGGTTAGGTTAGGTTAGGTTAGGTTAGGTTAGGTTAGGTTAGGTTAGGTTAGGTTAGGTTAGGTTAGGTTAGGTTAGGTTAGGTTAGGTTAGGTTAGGTTAGGTTAGGTTAGGTTAGGTTAGGTTAGGTTAGGTTAGGTTAGGTTAGGTTAGGTTAGGTTAGGTTAGGTTAGGTTAGGTTAGGTTAGGTTAGGTTAGGTTAGGTTAGGTTAGGTTAGGTTAGGTTAGGTTAGGTTAGGTTAGGTTAGGTTAGGTTAGGTTAGGTTAGGTTAGGTTAGGTTAGGTTAGGTTAGGTTAGGTTAGGTTAGGTTAGGTTAGGTTAGGTTAGGTTAGGTTAGGTTAGGTTAGGTTAGGTTAGGTTAGGTTAGGTTAGGTTAGGTTAGGTTAGGTTAGGTTAGGTTAGGTTAGGTTAGGTTAGGTTAGGTTAGGTTAGGTTAGGTTAGGTTAGGTTAGGTTAGGTTAGGTTAGGTTAGGTTAGGTTAGGTTAGGTTAGGTTAGGTTAGGTTAGGTTAGGTTAGGTTAGGTTAGGTTAGGTTAGGTTAGGTTAGGTTAGGTTAGGTTAGGTTAGGTTAGGTTAGGTTAGGTTAGGTTAGGTTAGGTTAGGTTAGGTTAGGTTAGGTTAGGTTAGGTTAGGTTAGGTTAGGTTAGGTTAGGTTAGGTTAGGTTAGGTTAGGTTAGGTTAGGTTAGGTTAGGTTAGGTTAGGTTAGGTTAGGTTAGGTTAGGTTAGGTTAGGTTAGGTTAGGTTAGGTTAGGTTAGGTTAGGTTAGGTTAGGTTAGGTTAGGTTAGGTTAGGTTAGGTTAGGTTAGGTTAGGTTAGGTTAGGTTAGGTTAGGTTAGGTTAGGTTAGGTTAGGTTAGGTTAGGTTAGGTTAGGTTAGGTTAGGTTAGGTTAGGTTAGGTTAGGTTAGGTTAGGTTAGGTTAGGTTAGGTTAGGTTAGGTTAGGTTAGGTTAGGTTAGGTTAGGTTAGGTTAGGTTAGGTTAGGTTAGGTTAGGTTAGGTTAGGTTAGGTTAGGTTAGGTTAGGTTAGGTTAGGTTAGGTTAGGTTAGGTTAGGTTAGGTTAGGTTAGGTTAGGTTAGGTTAGGTTAGGTTAGGTTAGGTTAGGTTAGGTTAGGTTAGGTTAGGTTAGGTTAGGTTAGGTTAGGTTAGGTTAGGTTAGGTTAGGTTAGGTTAGGTTAGGTTAGGTTAGGTTAGGTTAGGTTAGGTTAGGTTAGGTTAGGTTAGGTTAGGTTAGGTTAGGTTAGGTTAGGTTAGGTTAGGTTAGGTTAGGTTAGGTTAGGTTAGGTTAGGTTAGGTTAGGTTAGGTTAGGTTAGGTTAGGTTAGGTTAGGTTAGGTTAGGTTAGGTTAGGTTAGGTTAGGTTAGGTTAGGTTAGGTTAGGTTAGGTTAGGTTAGGTTAGGTTAGGTTAGGTTAGGTTAGGTTAGGTTAGGTTAGGTTAGGTTAGGTTAGGTTAGGTTAGGTTAGGTTAGGTTAGGTTAGGTTAGGTTAGGTTAGGTTAGGTTAGGTTAGGTTAGGTTAGGTTAGGTTAGGTTAGGTTAGGTTAGGTTAGGTTAGGTTAGGTTAGGTTAGGTTAGGTTAGGTTAGGTTAGGTTAGGTTAGGTTAGGTTAGGTTAGGTTAGGTTAGGTTAGGTTAGGTTAGGTTAGGTTAGGTTAGGTTAGGTTAGGTTAGGTTAGGTTAGGTTAGGTTAGGTTAGGTTAGGTTAGGTTAGGTTAGGTTAGGTTAGGTTAGGTTAGGTTAGGTTAGGTTAGGTTAGGTTAGGTTAGGTTAGGTTAGGTTAGGTTAGGTTAGGTTAGGTTAGGTTAGGTTAGGTTAGGTTAGGTTAGGTTAGGTTAGGTTAGGTTAGGTTAGGTTAGGTTAGGTTAGGTTAGGTTAGGTTAGGTTAGGTTAGGTTAGGTTAGGTTAGGTTAGGTTAGGTTAGGTTAGGTTAGGTTAGGTTAGGTTAGGTTAGGTTAGGTTAGGTTAGGTTAGGTTAGGTTAGGTTAGGTTAGGTTAGGTTAGGTTAGGTTAGGTTAGGTTAGGTTAGGTTAGGTTAGGTTAGGTTAGGTTAGGTTAGGTTAGGTTAGGTTAGGTTAGGTTAGGTTAGGTTAGGTTAGGTTAGGTTAGGTTAGGTTAGGTTAGGTTAGGTTAGGTTAGGTTAGGTTAGGTTAGGTTAGGTTAGGTTAGGTTAGGTTAGGTTAGGTTAGGTTAGGTTAGGTTAGGTTAGGTTAGGTTAGGTTAGGTTAGGTTAGGTTAGGTTAGGTTAGGTTAGGTTAGGTTAGGTTAGGTTAGGTTAGGTTAGGTTAGGTTAGGTTAGGTTAGGTTAGGTTAGGTTAGGTTAGGTTAGGTTAGGTTAGGTTAGGTTAGGTTAGGTTAGGTTAGGTTAGGTTAGGTTAGGTTAGGTTAGGTTAGGTTAGGTTAGGTTAGGTTAGGTTAGGTTAGGTTAGGTTAGGTTAGGTTAGGTTAGGTTAGGTTAGGTTAGGTTAGGTTAGGTTAGGTTAGGTTAGGTTAGGTTAGGTTAGGTTAGGTTAGGTTAGGTTAGGTTAGGTTAGGTTAGGTTAGGTTAGGTTAGGTTAGGTTAGGTTAGGTTAGGTTAGGTTAGGTTAGGTTAGGTTAGGTTAGGTTAGGTTAGGTTAGGTTAGGTTAGGTTAGGTTAGGTTAGGTTAGGTTAGGTTAGGTTAGGTTAGGTTAGGTTAGGTTAGGTTAGGTTAGGTTAGGTTAGGTTAGGTTAGGTTAGGTTAGGTTAGGTTAGGTTAGGTTAGGTTAGGTTAGGTTAGGTTAGGTTAGGTTAGGTTAGGTTAGGTTAGGTTAGGTTAGGTTAGGTTAGGTTAGGTTAGGTTAGGTTAGGTTAGGTTAGGTTAGGTTAGGTTAGGTTAGGTTAGGTTAGGTTAGGTTAGGTTAGGTTAGGTTAGGTTAGGTTAGGTTAGGTTAGGTTAGGTTAGGTTAGGTTAGGTTAGGTTAGGTTAGGTTAGGTTAGGTTAGGTTAGGTTAGGTTAGGTTAGGTTAGGTTAGGTTAGGTTAGGTTAGGTTAGGTTAGGTTAGGTTAGGTTAGGTTAGGTTAGGTTAGGTTAGGTTAGGTTAGGTTAGGTTAGGTTAGGTTAGGTTAGGTTAGGTTAGGTTAGGTTAGGTTAGGTTAGGTTAGGTTAGGTTAGGTTAGGTTAGGTTAGGTTAGGTTAGGTTAGGTTAGGTTAGGTTAGGTTAGGTTAGGTTAGGTTAGGTTAGGTTAGGTTAGGTTAGGTTAGGTTAGGTTAGGTTAGGTTAGGTTAGGTTAGGTTAGGTTAGGTTAGGTTAGGTTAGGTTAGGTTAGGTTAGGTTAGGTTAGGTTAGGTTAGGTTGG